>CM044105.1:6503671-6550214 GCA_024174645.1 Lemna minuta
CTTTGTACCATATATGTGCACTCCACCTATGAACTTGACCTAAAGACAACATACTTAGATTTATCTCACACAATAATTTAGTACAAGATAAGTATACTTTTTTTGTGGATTTTAGATGATGAGAATTTCTCACATAGTCAACATAGAGAAGCATGAGGAGCCAAATGGGGATGCAGTTTGCATAAAATTTCCCACCCCAAGGATTGCATGATGTAAACAGGAAATGATATGGCTCAACAGTGTTCCTTTAGATTATCAAGACTTTTTTCTCTGCATTATCTAATTTGAAGAGTTAACTTAGAAAAATTACTCATGCACATAATTAATAATTTTTCAAATAACCTAAATATTTTTTGTTTGATCCTAAAATAAAAAAATAAGTCGCATCATATAACATGTATCTTTAATCTTAGTAAAATAGAAAATTTGCCTCGCGTTCAAAACCGCTATAAAGAACTATATTCTCTTTTAGTTTCTCAGGCACTATATGATGACAAATGTCAGTCCAATCAATCTCCTTAAAGTAATTGAATGGTGGAAGCAAAAAAGGATATTTTTGGAGAAGTTACCTACACTTCATTGTAAAATACTCAATGCAATGGGAAAGGGTCTTATGGCATTGATCATGTCTTTCTTTTAAATCCACGACCAATCATAGATGAACATGTTTCATGATCCAAGCCCTTCTGATCTTGATCTGATTAAATTGGACAGTCAACTATTAGATGACATCATTTAAAGCACATCCAAAAACCATAAATGCTCCAAATTAAAATCATGATATCTCATGATGTCAAAGAAGTTTGGCACCAAAATTTTGAGAGAAAGTCCATCATTTCATCCCCTACATTCCCATGGCTGATAAAAAGAAAGACCCTTAAAAACTAGGGTTCTTGATGTTTCTTTGCACACTTCTAGAATTGTTTACTCAAAGGAAAGGTATCACCGATTAGTTTCTTTTCTTTTCTACTCATTTCTCGTATTGGATATAGGTTACCAAGCCTAAGCGAGATGAATAAGCTCTTGAACGAATGATCAATGTGAGAGCATCGCTAGTATGAGTTCCTGATCGTGAGTCCATGGATTATCACAATTTTCTTTTGATCTAGGACCATTATTCTCTATTTTTAATCTTCAAAAGGAGGCTAGAAATTTCCAATCAAATCTTCTCATCTCTCCTATTCTGCTGACTTCTTTCATTGATGTCTTCATTTTCTCCATCAAAATATAAATTAACCCTTGATTTCAATCTTATAACCTTCCTCCCCATGCATCCGACCTCTACTTGATATTGTTCTATTCTAAACCTCAATTTCAAAAAGTGAAGTATAATTTTTTATACATGAATTTTCATTTTCAGTTTTCATTTTGCACATTTTTAATGTTAATTTTATACTACGTGTGTTTGACCTTGCAAAAATAGCTAAATTCCTTGAATCTAATTATTTTCTTGATGTTAATTATCACAAGACTTTAGTGGATTCAAGGAATAAGAGAACACACAAGAAATAGGAATGTTGATGATTTACTTATTTACTTTTGATTCAGTTTAATTTTTAGATAAAGGTAAGTCAAAGATTTCATTTTCTCCTTGTTTGTATTTTATTTGAATTAAATGGTGTGAAAAAGGAAATAAATCAAATTTAGATAATAATGCCAAAAATTTATTGAAAAAGTATGTATATTTTTTAGCTATGATTTTTTTAAAAGTTTTTCTCATTTTTCATAATTATTTTGATTATTTTTGGATTTATTTTAAGGCCAGAACCAGCAAAAGGGGCATGCATGGGATAAGATGCAATTCCATGCATTAATGTCTTAGATTTTATGCACATCTTCTAAAAAATATAATCATAAATGCATGTTATCATGATTTAAAATAATTAAAATGATAATTCTTATAATTAAAAGAATACTCTTGATTTTTTATAAATTAATAGCATTCTATGAGCATTTAATGACATTGATTCATCAAGAAGATAATATTATTTTATTATAAAATGAAATTTCTATTTATTTCCCATTTAAAATGCCTCTATTGACATTAAATATTTATGAATGTATTTTATCATGAATTTTACTGAATCAATATATTTTTATAATGAAGTTAAAATTTTTCTGGATTTTTCAAGAGTTTTTTGGAATTTCTAGAAATTAAAATCATTAGGAAACGAATGGTTTAGAAAAATGAGGAAATAAATAAATAAAATAAATAAATTACAAAAAAGAGGAGAGAGAGAGAGTAAGATCTCTCTCTCCACCTTCTCTCGCATGATGGAGAGGCGCACCTTCTTCCCCACCCACTCCTCCCTCTCTCACACCTCTCTTCCGTGCGCTCTCGTGCCTCTCTTCCGCGCCTTCTCATGCCTCTCTTCTGCACCCTCTCCTCCCTCTCTCATGCCTCTTGTTTGCTTAAGAGGGAGAAATTTCATCTTCCTCTCCTATCTTCCTTCTCCCCCCTTACACGCATATATGCATAAGAGGGAAGGGAAAATCCCATCCTCCTTTCTCTTTGAACATCCCCTCTTCCTTCTCTTGCATGCATGCATGTGCGTGCATAAGGGGTAGGAGGAGATCCCTTCCCTCTTTCTCTCTCGCACGATAGATTTCCATCGCTTTTAAGCCTTCTCTTCCACTTCCTCCCGTGTGTGTGTGCAGGCGTGCATGAGGGGGAGAAAATTTTCTCTCTCCCTTGCTCTCTTATGTGCGCATGTGTGCGCATGTAAGGGGAAGAGGATAGGGGGAATCTCTTCTGTCCTCCTCTCCCCCCCTACTCCCTCGCTCTCTTGCGCATGGGCCCGTGCGCATGTAAGGGGAAGGAGGAGGAGGTGGAGAGTCTTCACCTCCTATCCCATCTCTCATTTCTTTCTCCTTGTTCCTCCCTCTCTTCCTCCACACCTTCTCCTCTCTGTTTCTCTTTTCCGTTGCACATCAGCTCCTTATTGCCTCCTTTGTGTCATTCTCTTCTTCATTCTCCATTCTCCCTTTCCCCCTTGCTCACTCATGCATGTATGCGTGCATACACAAGTAAGGGGGAGAGGACGGAAGAAAATTCTACCATCCACGTTTTTTACTTCTAGCTCTCATGCTCTTGTGCAACAGAAAATCTTTGTCGTGCATAAGCTTCTTCCTTGGAAACCTCATTCTTTCTCTCTCTTGTTGTTTCTTCTCTCTTTTTATGGACATGATTGTCTTTTCAAGCTCTACAAATCTAATAGGACTGATTTAAATTCAATGAAGAAAAAATTAGGCTTTTTAATGCTTCATAGTATTTGCTAGCCAGAAGGAAAGAAGACAGTGACTAATAATTCTTCATGTATAGAACATCATTTTCTTTTCTTTTATATCCATTCTTTATTTTTGATGTAAGACGCCAAGTCTAGAAAAAATCTATGGGCTCTTGAAGGTATGTTTCGATTAGATTGTGTTTTTGTCTCAAATCCTTAGATTATAATCATTTTCTAGCAATCTTTTCCATTTTCTCCATCTTTTCATCAATACTTTCATATTTTCAAACCCTAAATCACTTTTCCACTGTCGATCATGGGTTTTTAATCTTCAAAAGGAGTTTAGAAGTTTTTGATTGGTTCATGTTATTTCCCACACACATCTTCTTCTTTTTATCAATCATCTTTGCTTTTCTAATCTATAAATACCAAAAATATTTCTTGATTTTAATATTTTAACCTTTCTCCTTGTGGATTCGACCTTGAATTGCGACTATTCTAAATTTAAAATCCAAATTCAAAGAAATGAGTATAAGTTTTGATATGTGAACTAACCCATTCAAAGATTGATAATTTTTACACATATCATGTATCACGCACTAACTGATTGTGTTTGGAAGAAAAAATTAGGCTTTTTAGTGCTTCATTGTATAGGCTAGCTAGAAGGAAAGAAATCACTGACTGATAATTCCTCATGTATAGAACATCATATTCTTTTCTTTTATATTTATTCCTTGCGCTAGATGCAAGACACCAAGTCTAGGCAAAATGTATGGGCTCTTGAAGGTATGTTTTGATTAGATTGCATTTTGTTTCACGTATCCTTATATTAGAATCATTTTCTAGTGATCTTTTGTATTTTCTACATCTTTTCAATAATACTTTCATCTTTTCAAACCCTATTTTAACCTTCCTCCATGTGGATTCGACTTGGACTTGCAAATATTCTAAATTTAAAATCCAAATTCAAAAAATTGAGTATATTTTTTGATACGTGAACTAACGCATTCAACGACTGATTTTTTTAAGCATATCATGTATCATGCACATGTGGCAGCACATGAAAGCACAGGGAAGTAATATTTCTATTAATGTACTTATAGAAATACATCTTTGCCTGACGCAAATATGCTCACCATTGCTATCTATTTATGGCCATTTATATACAGAAGCAATGGGGGACCAATTTTCCCTTCTTGTGGAAAGACAGGTGAACACATTAGAGAGCATTAGATTGTGAGATTGAGTGTGAAACATAGATCTTCACCAATAGCCGATGGGGTGTTGTGTTTGAGATCAATTCTCCAAGCAACAACTTGGGGCACAATGCCCACATTTCATGACATGTGGAAGCTGTTCTGTTTTGTGATCGATAAACTTTCAAAATTTTGATCAAAACATCGAATACAACGAAATTCATTGAATCAGATATGGAAAACATTGAGGCACCAAGAATACATGATCCTATCATCTATTATGTATGAGAAACCATATATGGTTTCCTTGAAGGAGTTCTTGAAGTTATTCAGGTGTCTAGCCTCTACCGGTATCTACACGGTCTTCGGATGGTTGGATCTCCTCTTGAAAGCTCTTCACCAAGAGAGAAAGAGAAGAAAGGAGATAATTCCTACAAGGCTTGCATAACCACCTTTAGTTGTGATAGTTCTCCCCTTATTTATAGACATTTGGAATGTGAACTTTTTATAAAAACCTTCATAATTATGTCTATATCTACATAGACCTTATGAGTATGACCCTCTAGGTCCATATATCTCACTAGTTAATAACTCTATAGACCAAATAACACCTTATTGGTCAACCTTGATTAATTATACACATCATCATATAGATTAATTAATCAAGGATCAATTTAACCCAATTAGTAGGTTGAGTTACTAGCCCATTGGGTGCCAAGCTACACCACGTACTCTAGGATGTATGGAGTTTTTAAGAACTCACTTTTGAAACATTTCCATCATCAATTACCATCTATGTATAATCTTTCATCCGCACAAGACTCATGAATGACTTAGGGTATGGTCCACTGTCAAACCCTAATTAGTCACTCAACTTAATATCGATGCGAGTAGGAAATCTTCAAGAATTCCTTCTCTGATATTTCCACTACCTTGGCTAAGGAATCTATTGCATCTCATTCCTTCAGCCAGTTGCTTCAAATACTGAGGGCGAATTATCCCATCTTGATCACATTATCATCTTGGTAGACTTCATGTCATATCCAATATATGACATTTTAGATATCCTACGACTAGGGATTCATAAGTCATAATTAAAACACGATCATCCATTCACAAGATGTCTTTGGAGTCTCAAGTCAAAGGACCACATGCACAACCATGACATAAATCAACCTGATTGACAGTTAGGTATAATACCATTCAGGGATTTGATAACATGTTAACTAGAAATGATAATACATGATTATTAATGCATATTAAGGCATAAAAGATTTCATTCCTATGCATGTTATCATATTTATGAGTATTTATCTATCATCTATGAAAAGTCATTATAATATCAAAAACATTAATTTAGGGTTAATTATGATGAGTTAAAGATAAATAACTTTATAACTCATCTTTACTTGAGATTATACGTGATTTTTAAAGTTAAATAATGAGAGAAATTATTTTTAGAAACATTAATTTAATTTTCTAAAGTTAAAATCTTAAACAAATGAATGTATTTTTGAAATAAAAATTAAATCTCTTGTTCTTTATTAAATTTAACTTTTTAAATGATAGATAATTAAATTTCTGATCAAATGAAAGAAATTTCGATTAATTTGGAATTATATTTTGAAAGTTATGAATTTTCTAATTTATAGGGATTTTTCTAGAATTTTTCTGAATTTTTAATGAATATCTAAGGATATTCCGGAATTAAAAATCTATTTTTCTAATTTAAAATCAATTTTTTCAATTTATTTTAAGCGCGTAGGTGACATGGCGCGATGAGAGCCGTCAGATTAGATCGCGAACAACAATCGCGATGAGGAGGCGACGTGGGAGCTGACAAAGCGAGACCGTGAGGTCGTCAACTGCACACGGTCTCATGTCAAAAATAATTCTAAACTTACCAATTTGATAAAAATAGCTTGAATCGAGGGGTATAATTATAAATAAGGGTCGAATTCACAGAGAATTAGGGAAATTTCTGATGATCTCTTCCAATTTGATCAAATCAAACGATGAATCGATGGTAGAAATTGGGGAAAATGGTAAATTATGAAAGAGAACTTCAAGACAATTCAATAAAATCAAAAATCATCAAATTTGACTTTAATTTCGCAAAGAAATTGAAGATCGAAGTGAGGGGTTATTCCAAAATCGGAAGAACAATATTAACGAAATTAAAAAGAAATTAACTCAAATTAACAACTCTAAAATAAAATTAAACAATAAGAGATGATAGATTAGGGAGAAACACGATCCCTAACCCTCGATCGCAATCGGATTAGTCCAATTAATCGCCCAAATCTAGGCTTTTCATCAAAAATTTGAAAATCGCGATCGTGGAGTTCAAGCGTCAATTTCTTCCTCGTCGATCATCCAAATCTTGATCTTAAGCACTCCGTGGACGTGGAAATGAGTCTAGACAGGATTGGGATCAAGAGATTCAAGAGATTTGGTGTCTAAACAGTTCAATTTGATTGAATTGTTCTCGAATGCTTTACAGATCAAAAGAACATCTCAATTTATAGGGATTTTGGGCGTAACCGTCTGATCAAATTGATTAACGGCTTTGATGAAATGGTCCATCACGAATCGTTACCGTTAAGTCGTGGCCAATCGATTGCAGATGGACGCTCGAGATGAAGTCACGTCGATGCTCGTTATAAAACGCATCGAAACCATCGCCGTTGGATCGCGATCTGCTGCTCCTAATGCGTTTTCGTGCGTTTAATCTCGACCGTTATTACTCTTGAGATCAACGGTGTGGATTATACGCAATCGAGTGAACCCTGATTAAGCCACGTGTCCATCGATTTTAAGTGAAGATCGACGGCTGATATCGCACGTGCGATCGGACGTCCACAGTGTTGCCATGTCGCCTCCTTATCACGATCATTGATCGTGATTGATCGGACGGCTCTGATTGCGCCACGTCACCTGCGCGCTTTAAATATTCTGAAAATTTGATATTTAATTAGAAAAATCGATGTTTAATTCCGGAAAATCCTTAGAAATTCATTAAAAATTCAGAAAAATTCAAAAAATCCCTAAAAATTAGAAAATTCATAACTTTGAAAATTTAACTCCAAATTAATGGAAATTTCTTTCATTTGGTCAGAAATTTAAGTATCTATCATTCGAAAAATTCAAAATTAATAAATAAAAAGAGTTTTAATTTATTTTTCAAAAATACATTTACTTCTTTAAGATTTTAACTTTAGAAAATTAAGTAGATGTTTTAAAAAATGATAATCTCATTATTTAACTGTAAAATTATTTATCTTTCATTCATCATAATTAACTCTAATTTAAAATATTTTGAGATTATAATGACTTTTTTCATAGAATGATAGATAAATACTCATAAATATGATAACATGCATAGGAATGAAAGCTTTTATGTTTAAATATGCATCAATAATAATGTATTATCATGTATAATTAGCATGATATCGGGCGTTGATCTTCACTTAAATCAAATGGATAAACGTGGCTTAAATCGAGGTTCACTGGATCACGTATAATCTACACGGTTGATCGCAAGAGTTATAATGGTCAAGATTAAATCGCAGAGAAATGCATCTGATGCGTCTGATCGCGATCCAACGGCAACGGCTTTGATGCGTTTTATAACGTGCACCGACGTGGCATCATCTCAAGCGTCCATCTGCAATCCAATAGACGAGACTTAACCGTAACGGTTTGCGATCGTCTGTTTGATCAGAGCGGTTGATCGATTTGATCCGACCGTTACGCCCATATACCCTATAAATTGAGATGTTCATCTGATTTGTAAAACATTTGAGAGCAATTCAATCTAGTTGAACTGTTTAGACACCAAATCTCTTGAATCTCTTGATCGCAATCACTTCTAGACTCAAGATTTGGGCGAAAGACGAGGAAGAAATCGATGCTTGAACTCCACAAATGGCGATTTTCGGATTTTGATGGATAGCCTTGATTCCGGCGATTAATTGGGTTAATCCAATCGCAATTGTGGGTTAGTGTAAGCGGTTTTGCCTAATCTATCGTCTATTAGTATTTAATTTTTGTTTAGATTAGGAATTCAGATTAATTTCAAGTTGATTTTTGATTAATTCGTGATTCTGATTTTCGGAAATTTCATCTCACTTTGATCTTCAATTTCTCCGCTAAATCAAAGTCAAATTCGATGATTTTTGATTCCGTGAAATCGCCTAGAATTTCTCTTTCATAATCTACCATTTTCTCCAATTTCTATCATCGATTCATTGTTTGATTTGATCAAATTCAAAGAGGTCATCAGAAATTTCCCTACTTCCGTGTGGATTTGACCCATATTTACTATTATACCCCTCAATTCGAGATATTTTCATCAAATTGGTAAGTTTGGATTTATTTTTGACATGAGACCGTGTACAATTGATGACCTCGTGGTCTCGCTTCGTCAATTAGTAATTTGGTTTAATCTCAAATCTAATTTCGGTTGATTCACGATTTTCAATTTTGAAAAATACCCCTCTCTTCAATCTTCAATTTCTCCATGAAATCAAAGTCAAATTCGATGATTTTTTATTCTATTTTCCCCAATTTCTATCATCGATTCATTGTCTGATTTGATCAAATTTGAAGAGATCATCATAAATTTCCCTAATTCCCTGTGGATTCAACCCATATTTACTATTATACCCCTCAATTCGAGTTATTTTCATTAAATTAGTAAGTTTGGACTTTATTTTGACATGAATCGGTGTGCAATTGACAACCGCATCGATTCTATTCGTCAGGATTCATACAAATGAATTCTGCGAACTCTTTTCTCCATAGAGCCCCACTATCTATCCTTAGTGTCTCTACACCGATGGCAAAAGGATGAGTCATACTCATTATATGAGTCAGATCAGATAGTACTATTCTTTCGGATAATTTGATGCCCTTATCAAATATCCCATGAATAAGAATATTTATAACATTTATTTAAAGACTAGTGATTACTGTATCATGATCTCACCATAATATACTTAGTCATTGCATATGCTTATAGACTTTATTGAAAACATCACACAAGAATGACAATGAATGAATATCATTTCAATGAACGTAAATAAGATTATATGGAAGTGTGATTGGCTTACGTCGTGTGCTGACACGCCAGTCGAGCAAAGGACATGTCGACACGTGGTGATGTGTGCACACGACACGTGGTGTACGGGTGTGAGGTTGTGTGCACTTGTGTGCACATGTGTGCATGTGTGCACAGTGTGTGTGGGTAAGTCATTAGTGGGTTAAGCATATTTTTTAGGATATATGCTAATCCCACTAAACTGGCTCTACCTATATACATGAAATTCACTTAAATTTTTTGCCATGTGGGACTATATTTCTTACTCTTTATGCGCAGGTGACGTGGCACGACAAGAAGCATTTGATTCGTGTATTTAATTGAAGACGTCGATCTTTACTTAAGTCGGGGGGTACGCAGCGACATCTGATAGGAGGACAATTCAATTTAAAATGATTTAATCTCAACCATTTATATAAGGAGTTATAATGGGTGAGATTAAATGCACCAGATGGACACGTGGCAGCATCTTGAGCGCTTGATGAAGAGCAAACACTATGTGTTATATGACGCTTCTTCTTCACGCGTGACATGGCAAAATCTGAGCGCTTCATCTTTGATCCAATAGATTTGACTCAACGGTGGTGATTTGTATCCAAGCGTTTCATCTCAACCATTTATTGAAGATGAAGAGGCACATCAAATGGTCACGCCCAATTTGGCTTATATATACGTATGTTCTTTGACGATGTAAAACATTCTTAGATGTTTCGAGCAAGCAAACTGTTTAGACATCTCAATCCTTGAATCTCTTGTTTTCCTCCTATTCTAGGCTAATTTCCGCATCCAAAGTGTTTGAAAGTGAGATTTCATTGAGAGAATCAGGAGAATTCTCTTCTTGAGTGCTTGATTTTCATTTTTATTTATTTCTTGATTTTAACTCGCATTGATCCTTGATGGAACGAATTGGCGCGGACATTGATTACACACCAATTTGTGTCAAAATTAATACCAAACTCATAAATTTAATATAATAATCATGAATTGAATAACATAGTGGTGAATAAGGGTCGAATCCACATAGATATAAGGAATTTTAAGAGATCTTTTGAAATTTGATCAAATTGGATGATGAATTGAGGCGAGAAATTAGGGATTTTGATAGATTTGGAAAGAGAAGTTAAAGACGAATCCATGGAATTAAAAATCACTCGATTTGAATCAAGATTTGCAGAGAAATCAAAGAGTGAATTAGGTAGAAATTTCCAAACGCGAAGTAGATAGAAATCTGAAATTAAAAACAAAATTAACTAAATTTACGATCCTAAATTAAAATTTAATGAAACATGATGAAAGATTAGGAGGAAAACACATAATCTAACCCGAGATAGTGATCAAAATGATCCAATTAATTGCCAGATTTAGGCTTTTCATTCTACAATTTTGAAGACAATCATCGACGTTCAAGAGGTGAATTCTCCCTATTCTATCGACAAAATCTCACTTCCAACCACTCTATCGATGCAAAAATGAGTCTAAAAGCAATTAGAAGCAAGAGATTCAAGGATAGTGATGTCTAAACAGTTCGATTATTCGAAAACATCCAAGAATGCATTACAATGTCGAAGAACATCTCAGTTTACAACAAACTTGGGCGTAACTGTCGGATGGAGCATTTAATCTTTGATCAATGGCTCTGATGAAACACGAAGATGTGAATCATTACAGTTAAGTCATACCACGTCTGCGAAAAAAGGAAACGCATGAAATGCCATCCGTCCAATCTTGATCTAACGCTTCGGATTCGTTTTCATCGGTTTTCATCTCATTCGTTATAACTCCTTAGATCGATGGCTAAGATTAAATCATTTTAAAAATGGTTCATCGACGAATAGGATTACGCCGCGTACCCCCCGCCATAACGTAAGATCAACGATTCATATTCAACGTGCGCATCGGACGCTCCTTGTGCTGCCACATCACCTGCACACTTAAAACACGAACAAAAGTCTCACATGGCAAAAATAAAAATGAAAAGGTGTGTATATAAGGTGTCCATAATAAAGGAGTTAGCGAAATTCCTTAACAGGGTGCTTTCTCCTTAATTACACACATGCACGCACACGCACACACGCACACATGTGTACATACGCTCAAACACGCGCACTCGCACATGCGTACACGTGTGTGACACGTGACGGTCTGATATGTCGTCAAGTGGCACGCTTTTTCCAGTCGCGCCGCGTTATCTGCCAAGTCAGCACGTGAAAATAAAAATAGTATTTTAATGAATTTAAATCAAATAAATCGATTTTAAATTCAGAAAAATTCAGAAAAATTATGAAAAAATACCTTAAAATTAGAAAATTCATAACTTTCAAAATATAACTTGAAATTAATCCAAATTTGTTTCATTGGATCAGAAATTAAATCATCTATCTTTCTAAAAAGTCAAATTATTTAAATAACCAGATAATAGCTTTTCATTTCAAAATACACTCACTTCTCTTAAAAGTTAAAATTTAGAAAAATAAATGAGGATATAAAAGTATTTTCTCTTATTATTTAGCATTAAAGCAAAATTATAATCTCAGATATAGATGGGAATAATCTACTTTAAAAATATATTCTTAAAAATGTATAATTATCCCTAAAATAGTTAATTTTGAGATTATAACTTAAATTTGCATAAAATGATAGATATGCAGTCAAAGTATGATAACATGCATACAAATGGAATGCTTTATGCCTTAATTTACATTAATAATCATGTATTTTCATGTTATGATTTCATGTTATCAATCCTACATTAAGTGATTCGAAGTAGAAATCCATCATCGAGATCCTCAACTCGACGAGGTTGAGTAATTTTTCCCTTTTCTATGGACTACAGATGATCACTTCTTGAAACTTGAGTTGAGAAGGCATAACTCTCATGGACATTGAAGCGTAAGTGTGATTGTTTCTATTTTTTAATAAGTTTATAATTATCTTTTTTATGTTCATATACATATACGATCTACCCTTCCTTGAGATGGCAAGCCACCTAGAGACCGAGGAAAAACCCTTTACATAGAGAGCTTTTTGAACACTCCTTGTACTCACCCTCCTCTTCCATGTCTTCTTCGACCGTAGAACCCATAGAATTGGCTCGGAATGACAAGGGAAACGCTAAGAAACGCCTTAGTGATTACGCTAGGCCCGTCCTTTAGAGACCTGCCACTTGTATTCACGAGACCCTTAGTAGAGGTGCAAAGTTTAGGATAGATTCCAGTAAAATGAGTACGTTACCTATCTTCTATGGTAAACCTTCCAAGGATCCCTATAGGCACTGATAACATGCTATTTATACATGAATTTACATGATTATTAATACAAATAAAAGCATTCATTACTCCAAATGTATGCATGTTATCATATTTTTAAGTATATTTCTATCATTTTGTATAATTTCATGTTATGATCTAAAAATACATCAATTTATGGATTATTATATGTAATTAAACATTATAATTTATAATCCTATTTATATTTAAGATCATAATAATGTTTTCATGATTAAATAATAAGAGAAATGATGTTTATTAATATTCATGTATTTTTATAAAGTTATTTTAGAAAATACATGAATGTATTTATTTAATTAAAATTCATTCTCTTACTATTTTAATAAATTGACTTTTTATAATGATAGATTATTCAATTTCTGATCTAACAAAACAAATTTGAATTAATTTGGAGTTGTATTTTGAAAGTTATGATTTTTACAAGTTTTAGGAATTTTCTAGAATTTTTCTGAAGTTATTTAAGTGTATTTTTGATTTTTAAAGTATTTAAATAATTAAAAAAATGCAAAAAATGGTTTAACTATCACGCGGGACCCACGTGGATGCGACGTGGCATGCAACGCCACGTGGCAGAGCCACGCAGCCCCACGTGAGCGCTTGCATGGCGCGTATGTGACGTGTGCATATTTATATTTACTCGTAATATAGGGTTATAGTACATATAAGCATCCGATATTCGGATTTAAGCTAAGCCTCTTATTCGTCACACCTTATAAACCCGACACTTCTCCTTTATTTTCTCCGTGTGGGACTATGTTCACTCTGGTTTTTAAGATTGCAGGACACATGGCTAAGCGTGGATCGATGGATCAAGTGCGCGTGGAATATCGCGCGTAGATCACGTGGACGCGGAGTCCACGGGATCATCAATCAATGCACGTACCTTAAATGTCATTTAAGTGAAGTCATCGCGACCATCCATCTCTGGAGTTATAACGGTTGAGATTTGAAGCAACTGATGGACCTCTGATTAAATCACGATCGTTGGATGAAGATCAAACGGATGCATCAAACGATGCGTCTTTTCAAAGCGATCGACGTGGACGTACATCAACCTTCGATCTCTGATTGGACAAATGTGACTTAATCGCACCGTTTCGATCAAACGACGCTTCATCCTCACCGTTGATCGCGATGCACCCGTTCATCAGACGATTACGCCTCTTTTCCTCTATAAATAGAACTGTTCTTCGAACGGAAAGGTGCCCTTAGATTTTTGAAATTGATCGAACTATTTAGACACCAGAATTCAAGCGCCAACCGATTTCCTTACATTCTTGACTCATTTCCGCGTCCAAGGAGTGCTTGAAATGGAAATTTGATCGAGAGATTGAGGAGAAATCACATCTTGAACTCCATCTTCATCATCGAAAATGCAGAATGAAAAGCCATGCATCCGGCGATTAATTGGATCATTTCGAAGGCTACTTTGGGTTAGATTGTGCGTTTTCATTTTAATTTTTTAATCATTTAGTGTTAATTTTACATTTTGAATCGTAGATTAAGTTTAATTTAGTTTTAATTTCAGTTTTTAATCAATTTTGTGATACGAATGTTCTCCCATTTTTTAACTTCGATTACTTTGCAAATTCTCATCCAAATCACTCGATTTTTGATTCTGTGGATTCGCAATTGAGTTGTCTTTCTTAATATCACAAATCACCCAATTTATAATCTCATTCGTTGTCCGATTTGATCGAATTTCAAAGATATCTCTGAAATTTCCGTAATTCTTCGTGGATTTGACCCTTATTTACCATTATATTGTTAAATTCGTGAATTAATCTTAAAATTGGTAAGTTTGGACTTTGTTTTGACACGACATCGTGTGTATTCAACGACCATATGATATCGTTTTGTTAAATGGCGCCACTGCCACGGAATTAAGGCGTATTTTTGAGAAAAATCATCGATTTTGACTCGGTCACCTCTGATTTTTCTATTTCTTTTCTGATATTAGTTGAAATAAATCTTGCACTAAGCTATTGGAAGCAAAAATACATCGTTTTGATACTCAATTTGAACGAGATTAAGTGATTAGTCCCTCTCTACGGACGACGGACGATCATCGCGTCACACTCAAATTGGGAGAGCGTAACTCTCACGAATATCGACAATCAAGTATGATTAATTTTTCATTGTTGAATAATTTTATATTATCTCTTATATATTAATATATTAGTGCATATTTATGAGACAAGAGTCTGATTGGAGAACGAGGAATAATCCTTTATACTTAGATCTTTTTTAACGTTACTCGCAATCACTTTCATCTTCCGCGTCATCATCGACCTTAGATATGGCTCAGAATGATGAGGGAAATGTTAGGAGATGTCTCAGTGACTATGTCAAGCCTGTTCTTCAAAGACCCGTTACTCGTATTCATGCACCTCTTGCTAGAAATGTGAATTTTAGGATAGATTCGCATTTGATGAGTATGTTACCTATCTTCCATGGTAAACCTTCCGAGGATCCTTATAGACATGTCGACGAGCTTAGTCAAGTGTGTGAGATCAATCAGATTTATAATGTGTCGCCAGATGTGATGAAGATGAAACTCTTTCCGGCTACCCTTAGAGATAGAGCCAAAGATTGGTTTTTAAAGTTAGGGAAAGAATTCACTTCTTGGACCGAGATGGAGGAGGAATTTCTTAGGAAGTACTATTCCGTAGGAAAGACCACCTCTGTTAGGAAGGTGATCCGTGAGTTTACCCAAGGACCGAGTGAAATATTTCATGAAGCTCGAGAGAGACTTAGAGACCTCACTAGGGAGTGTCCTCACCATGTAGTGTCTAACCATGAGCTTACACAGATATTTTATGATGGGTTAGGCCCGCAAGATAGATATCTTTTAGATGCAGCTAGTGGCGGCACCTTCATGAGCAAGTTTGAAGATGAATCAATGGAATTGATCGAGACTGTGGCGGAAAATAGCCATCACAATGCGGCAAAACCATTTGGAAGAGGTGCAGCGCCAAAAGGAGGATTAATCGACGCAAAGTCGGTAGAGACGGGTATGCTCTTAGAGAAGATCGACAAGATGGCGGAGGTCCATAACCTTCTAATGGATCGGTTCCACATCCGCAATGGATTTGAAGGACTTGCAACCGTCACCATGCGCCCATTGCGCATGCCCATTGCAACCGTCACCATGCGCTCTAAAAGAAGCGTCACCATGCGCCCATTGCTCACACCTCAACCATGTCGAGATGGATTGTTCGATCATGGCAATTCAAGGGCAAGGCATGTATAGACAAGGCCCGCCAAGAGGGCCAAATCAATAGGGAAGACCAAATTATCAAGGTATATACCTAAATTATTTTAGTAACCCTGTTTATAACAATCCGATAAAGTAGCAAGGATTTAGGTGGAATACGGATCAAACGTATCCTCCATCGTATAACACCGGTCAGCAACAGAACTCGCAAATGCAACCCTATGCAAATACAAGACAGTCGACGTATATCTCACTACAACAATCGTACAATAAAGTTCTAGGACCGACCGCACCATCTGCAGATCCGATTCTGGGTGCGATCTCTCAATTGATGGAGCAAATGAACAAGATGAACTCGCGTGTGGACGAGATACAGGATTTCTTCAAGACGAGCATCCCGACCTCAACTGATAATAAGTAGGGTAAGCAAGTTTCTTTTTTTGACCAATTACCATTGCAGGCCACTATCAACCCAAGGAATCAAGGGTCCTCATCGAGTCAAATGCATAACTTGAGTCAAGTGCATGTTGACGAGGAGGCAGTGGAGACTGCATTAGCTATATTGAGCCTTAGGAGCGGCAAGGACTTACCTGATCCATATAAGGATCATCCTTTACATAAGAGCTCGATAGATGAAGAGACACCGATGGTTGTAGTAGAGCAAGATAGTAGCTCGAAGGATGAGGATGAACGGGTGCGAGGTGAGTTGAATACCGACACATACAAACCACTCATGCCTTACCCTCAAGCATTGAGCAAGCCTAAAGCTAAGGTTAGTGAGTCTGACAATCACTTATTAGAAGCCTTTCCAAAAGGTGACCATTACCATCCCGTTAGTAGATGCAATTAAACATATACCTTCTTATGCCAAATTTCTTAAAGCCATATGTGACAAGCGGAGACCGCGAGGTCATCGATTTCACACGATCTCGTGTCAAAACAAAGTCCAAACTTACTAATTTGATAAATGTATCTCGAATTGAGGGGTATAATGGTAAATAAGGGTCAAATCCACAGGGAAATAAGGAAATTTATGATGATCTCTTCGAATTTGATCAAATCGAACAATGAATCAATGATAGAAATTAGGGAAAATGGTAGATTTGGATTGAGAACTTCAAATCATATCCACGGAATAAAAAATCATCGAATTTGACTTTGATTTCGTGGAGAAATTGAAGATCGAAGTGGGGAGAGATTTTCAAAAATTAGAATCGCGATTTTGGGGAAAATTAAACGAAATTGAACTTAAATTCCGAATCTAAATCGAAATTAAACATGAATGGATGAAAGATTAGCAAAAACCGACTCCACTAACCCTCGATTGCAATCGGATTAACCCAATTATTCGCCTGGATTAAGGCTTTTCATCGAAAATCCATAAATCATGATCGACAAGTTCAAACTTCGATTTCTCCTCCATCTCTCAACCAAATCTCGATCTTAAGCGCTTTGAGGATGCGGAATTGAGTGTAGAAGAGGTTATGATTGAGAGATTCAAGAAGCTAGGTGTCTAAATAGATCAATTGGATTGATTCTTTCTCGAATGCCTTACAAATCGGAAGAACATCTCTATTTATAGGGTATTTGGGCGTAACCGTCCGATGGATTTCAATCGACCGTTCAGATGAAACGGTTCATCGTGAACCATTTCAATCATATCACAGCCGTCCGATCCTTGATGAAACGCTCGGATGAAGCTCATCAGTGTGCGTTATAAAATGCATCAGATCGCTTGCGTTTGAAGGGATCCGGTGGACCACGATTCCACACGATCCACGCGCATCAATCGTTGCGTCGTTGATCCAATGCTTCTCCTTCGGCCACATGTCCTGCGCACTTAAAACAAGAATGGATTAGTATCACACGGATAAAATTAAATGAACTTATTGGGTTTATAAGGTGGCACGAATATGAGGGTTAGCGAGTTCCAATTACAGAATGCTTATATGTACTATAACCCTAAGTAATATGATATATATATGTATACGCGTCACATCGCGCCACGCAAGCGCTCACGTGGGTCCGCGTGGCTCTTCCACGTGGCCCTGAGTGCCACGTCACATCCACGTGGTCCCGCGCGAAAATAAACCCCTTTTTTGTCATTTTCAAATTGTTTTTAACATTAAAAATCGAAAATAAATTCAGAAAAATTCAAAAAAAATCCCTAAAAATTAGAAAATTCATAACCTTTAAAATATAACTCCACATTAACCCAAATTTCTTTTATTTGATCCAAAATTTAATTATCTATCATTCTAAAAATTCAAAATTAATAAATAATGAGAGTTTTAATTTCGATTTCAAAAATACACTTATTCTTTAATTGACTTAAGAAACTGTAAATAAATGTTTATAAAATGATTTCTCTCATTATATTAACTTTAAAAACATGTATAATCTCAAGTAAAGATGGGTTATAAAATTATTTATCTTTTAATAATCATATTTAACCCTAATTTAAAGTATTTTTGAGATTATAATGACTTTTTCATGGAATGATAGAAAAATACTCATAAATATGATAACATGCATGGAAATGAAATCATGTATGCCTTAATATGGATCAATAATCATGTTTTATCATTGATAACAAGCAAAAGTTTACTCTAAATCACACATTTTATTTGGATTTGGATCATTGAGTGTTTTAAATCAACAATTAATTTGCATGTTATCATGATATTATTCCTGGAATTAACACTTATCATTGCACCTGAGTAATTACAAATAATTAGGGCTATTATGAGAAATTTCAAGAATAATTACTTTAAGAAATGGCTACCTTAATAGCCATTGTTGGAAAATATTATTCATTACTTTTATAGCATCTATTATAAAGGAAATAATCTGTTTCTTACATATCAATTAGTACCTTCAATAAGTTTTTGTTTATGTCAATTCATTTTATTAATGCCCTTAATGGGCCTATTGTTACTAATGATTTTTGGAGTATTTTTGGACAGGATTTGCACGTGACTGGTATGAACCAATCACAGAAAAGAGCTGGAGGCTGCGTACATTGTGACATGTATCCAATCAAACTCTAGCTCACCTTGGGGGTATGCAGTGAAGACATACTCAAATCGTCCTCCACCAATTAAATGGAAGAAGACGAGATGCCAACCAATCACAGCTTATGGCGCAGACGTGTGTGCAAAGCGATGAGCACGAAGAGACACAACAAATTCGCAAAAGAGGAGGGCATCGCGATTTTGAAACATTTTTAAGAAGAAGAGGAAAGGGAGGAGAGGCGTCTTGATTTTTTTCACTCCCAATGTTCGATTGGCCTGGAGGACACAAGCGAAGTCAAGATCAACCTCAGACGACGTCGAGTGGCATTGAGTTGATGACTTCAATTTGAAGCCGCGAAGAGGTTCGTCAGAATTCAGTTTAGGTTTAGAAAAGGATTTCCTTCTCTTTTCTTTTAGATCGAGTAATTTCTTCAATGTATCTTCTGGTTGAAGGCGAGTCTTACAGATTTTAAGAATTGTTTTTAGAATCTTTTTGAGTTTTCTTGTTATCGATCTTGGATTTGGTTGTTATTTCTTCCATTTCATTAGTATTTTCTTCTTTTTTAGATAGAACAGTTTCCTCACTATCTCTTCAGATTGTAATCGAGTCTTATAGATTTTATGAATTGATTAAATTCAATCTTAGGTTTTGCTTGTACTTCTTTAATCCTCTCTGTAGTTTCTGTTCTTTTCTTTTAGATAGTAAGATTTCTTCACCAGCTTTTCTGATTGAATTCGATTCTTACAGCAGTTATCATATGATTTTTTTTAATATGTTGAAGTTCTTATTAACAAGATTAGGTTTTGATTTTTAGTTCTTTAATTTTGACAATATTATCATTTTGTTTTCTTTAAAACCTAAGTACCTCTTTACTGAATTTACTGATAGCAGGCCTTTCTTATAGCAGTTATTATTTGTTTTGTTTTTTTTTTAAAACATCTTGTTGAGTTAGATTTAAACTGTTTTAGGCATTTCTTTAATTTTAGTTAGAATTGTCATTTCCTCTCTTGTAGAAAATAAAAAAAAATACTAAAGCAATCTAATCTCTATTATGTTTTTCCATTTTAGTGTGCGAATTCATGTGGAAAATTTAGGTCAGTGCTCTGTTTTGGGCAAATCAGATCTGAAACAAGTTGAGAAGGTTTAAACTCAGTCTGATTACCTATTCAGAAGCTATAGTAAGAAGAAAATATATTGTTCAATCAGAAAAAGAAAATTACAGAAATAGAGAAAGGTAAATAAGAATTAAGTAAAACATAAAAGATACAAAAAAATGAATTTGAATTCTAGATCAGAATAAAAAGAAATTATAAAAATAATATAAAAATTTCCTAATCTCTCTTTCAAATTTTAATTGAAAAAGTAAACTTTCTCAATAGAGTCTATTTTATTTTCTTTAGCATAATAAGTGGAAATTGAAGAAAAAGAGAATGTGGGGAAATAGAAAACATTCACAATTAGACAATTACTGAGTTTAGTTGGATGAGAAGAAGCTCTGAATTAAATAAAAAAAGTAGACTTTGCCATATCCTCCCTTGGATTGACCCCTTTTACTAAGCCTAATCTTCAGATAGCTAGGAGTTAAAGGGAAAAATTTCTTTAGATACACTTTTATTGATTAAGTCCAAATATAGGCATAACGACACAATTAATTAGGATAATTTGGACTTATCAATCATGTCTATTTAGCATGTTATCACACCCCCAACTTAAATTATTGCTAGTCTCTTAGCAATTTACTATATAATCTCCCTAGAAGGTCTTTTCATCTTTTGATCCTACTACTAGAAAAGTGAAGAGTATAAATGTATAATCACGTTTTCCTCATAGTGTAGGCCATAATGATCTAAATTCCATCTCTAGGTTGACTTCTTTTAGTGCATGTTAGGGTAGTGCTCATCGGCTAATGCTCGAGTCTAATTCTCAATTGTAATTAAGGTGAGCATATCTAAGGTATGATGCTATGGTGATAAAAAGATACTCACTCTCTCATGAGTGGATGTAATTCTTTACCCTCTCCATAAATACATCACTCCTTCCCTCAAAATGGAGGCTACTTAGTGTTTTAGAATTTCCCTCAACTCGCTTTCCTCCTTAAAAGAGTGCAATTCAAAAGGATTCCTATCTTTGGGATGCATCGTGAGAGGTGGCTAAAGGAAATAAAAGATACTATTTCTAAAGGTATGACTTGGTTAAAAGCAAATATGCTGATAAAATAAAGTGGATTATAAAAACAAAGAAGGTACCACTTATGATAATTATACTCCCAAATGAGATGGATGGTGATGGATAGGGTAGATGGTGGAGATGGAGGTAGAGATGGAGGTAGAAGATCTTTCCACTTATTTTCCTTCTTGTAACTTCTTATTTCTCTCATTCTTTTGACTTTTCTCCTCTTTCTTTTTTTTTTAAACATTTCAAAAGACTAGCATGATGAGGAGGAGTTTTAGGATTTGTGAAGAGAGTATGTATCAAATGAAGTGTAGTGTGAAGGTATAAGTACATGTGAGAAGGATATGGAAGATGTGATGGATTTGTAAATCACTTGGGAGTGTTCATTATCAAAAGTGAAGTTAAAAACAAGGTGGTATAACTACTTGACTGCTTTGGAAAAGATAAACTACATGCCTATAAGGAAAGATATGTGCTACAAGAATTATGGATCATTGCACTCTTTAAAAGGGAAAGTTTAGAATCGAGAAATTCCTTATACTAAGCAGTTTTGGCTGATGATAGGTAGGGAATGGAATTTTATCTTCTCTCAAATAATCTCCTTTTCAATCCCATAGATTTTCAACCCTCTGATTACTCTTTTTCCTTGGTGCTTGTTAGGTACCCAACCCCAAAGAAGTCAACCACTAAGTATAATCCATGGTTTCTCTAGATCATTTATCTTTATTACTCAAAAATGTAATCATATGGGCTAGGAGGCCCTCACTTCTACATCTCTAGTAGGTTAGTTCTCTAGATGAAAATACTTCTAAGGTGGGGTAGATTAAATCAAAGTTTGAAAAATAGGAGTTTTTAGAAGGTAGAATTTAAAATTTTTTGAAAAATAGTAGAGCTTTTTCTAAATCTTCAGCCCCCAAGTAGAATCTTGCATTGCCCTCAATGAAAACTACATGCTCATGTGAAAAATCATCGAATCATGGCATGAAAACAATACGAAAATGTGGTGAGTAAGGTTTAGAAAAGCTTATTATTCCGTGATGCTCATGGGATTTCAGTGCAGGTGCGCCCTTTCCTAATGTAGTTCTCTGATATCTATAAAAACTGAAAAACACATAAAACAAAAAAAAGGTAAGATAATCTTGGGGTGCCTCCCAAGTTTATCTAAGTTTAATGTCTTTAGCCAGACTAAACAAAAATAAAACCTACGACTACTGATGGGTCGAGGGTGATACCGTCACGTCCTCGAGTGCTCGAGATGATGCAGATTTACCTTATCTGCTGGTGCGGGTGGCTCTGAGGTCAGGTATAGCTTGAGACGATGGCTGTTTACCTTGAATTGTAGACCGGATTTGATGTCGGAGATGAGTACCGACCCGATGTCGAACAGTTCTAGAACTACATACGGACCATCCCATCTAGAGCGCAGATTTCTAGGAAAGAGCTTGAGGCGCGAATTGTAGAGCCAGACCTTGTCGTTGACCTGGAATGATCGTCGCCGGATGTGTCGGTCATGGAAGGCCTTGGTCTTCTCTTTGTAGATCGTCGCGTTCTCGTATGTGTCGTGCCTTAGCTCTTGTAACTCATGAAGCTGGAGAAGTCGCTCTTTCCCTTCTTCGTCCAGTGATAGGTTGAGCTTTTTATAGCCCAGTAGGCTCGATGCTCTAGTTTAACCGGAAGATGGCATGCTTTCTTGAAGATAAGCCAGAAGGGAGACATCCCGATGGGTGTCTTGTATGCCATCCGGTATGCCCATAGTGCGTCGGGAAGCTTGTGTGCACAATCCTTCCCATCTTGACGAATTATCTTCTTTAGTATACTTTTGACTTCCTGATTACTAACCTCTACTTGCCCATTCACCTGGGGGTGGTATGGCGTGGTGATGCGGTGGTGTACTCCGTACTTCTTCAACAATGCTCGGAAGTGAGCATTATTGAAGTGTGAGCCGCCGTCGCTGATGATGGCTCTCGGACAATCGTATCGGGCGAAGATGCATCGTGTAACGAATCTCAGAACCTCCCGATCATCGTTTGTCCTAGTGGGGATTGCTTCGACCCACTTGGTCACATAGTCCACCACCACTAGTATGTACTCTTTCCCGTCAGAAGGTGGGAAAGGTCCCATGAAGTCTATCCCCCAAAGGTCGAAGATCTCCAATTCAAGGATCGGCCACATCGGCATTTCATCTCGCTTGGAGATGTTTATTGTTGCTTGACATTGTAGGCACTCAGTGTAGAAACGGTGGGCATCCTTGAAGATGGAGGGCCAGTAGAAGCCGCTCTGCAGGATCTTGTCTGCGGTCTTGCGTGCCGCGAAATGTCCTCCGCACGTCGATGAGTGACACATCGCCAGGATATCTCTTTGCTCCTCCTCTGGTATGCATCGTCAGACGATCTAATCGTATCCTAGGTGGAATAGAAGCGGTTCTTCCCAAAAGTAGTACTTGAGATCATGGAAGAACTTATCTTTTTGATGCCAATTCCAGTGCTCCGGGATCGATCCACACACGATGAAGTTCACTATGTGTGCGTACCAGGGGGCATGACTCGAGATGGCAAGGAGATGCTCGTCTGGAAATGTGTCACCGATGTCTCCTCATCCCGAGATGTGGAGACGCGATAGATGGTCTGCCACCGAGTTTTTGCTGCCCTTCTTGTCTTTTATCTCCAAGTCAAATTCTTGAAGGACCAGCACCCATCTTATGAGTCGTGGTCTGGCCTCTTTCTTGGAGAGCAAGTATTTTAAGGCCGCATGATTAGTGTAGATGATGATCTTGCTCCCCAAGATGTAAGGCCAGAACTTCTCGAGAGCGTAGACCACCGCCAGAAGCTCTTTCTCCGTAGTCGTATAGTTTATCTGAGCTTCGATGAGAGTCTTACTTGCGTAGTAGATGGCCATCGGCTTCTTGTCAAGTCGTTGCCCCAAGACCGCTCCCACCGCGTAGTCCAAAGCGTCGCAAATGATCTCAAATGGTAAGTCCCAATTAAGACTTTGTAGAATTGGTGCCTCGATCAGTGCTTGCTTTAGCATCGTGAATGCACGCTTCCCTTCTTCATCGATGATGAAGTCTTTGTCTTTGCAAAGAAAGGTGGTGAGTGGCTTGGAGACTTTTGCAAAGTTCTGGATGAATCTCCGATAGAAGCCGACATGCCCGAGAAAGCTCCTCAAGTCTCTAACGGTACTTGGTAGATGGAGGTTTTGGATGACCTCTATCTTGGCCTTGTCCACTTTTAAACCTTCGCCCGAGATGATATGCCCGAGCACTACTCCCTCTCGTACCATGAAGTGGGATTGTTCCTAATTTAACACCAGTCGTTTCTTGACGCATACCTCTAGTATCTTCGTCAGGTGAGCAAGATAACTCTCGAAATCGTTTCCAAAGACGCTGAAGTTGTCCATGAAAACTTCTAAATTGTCGCCAAGAAAGTCGGAGAAGATTGTCGTCATACATCGTTGAAAAGTTGCGAGGGTGTTGCACAGTTCGAATGGCATGCGTCTGAAGGCGAAGGTGCCAAAAGGACATGTGAACATCGTCTTCACTTAATCGTCGGGATGAATAGCGATCTGATTATAGCCCGAGTATCCATCGAGGAAGGAGAAATAACTTGATCCAGCCAATCGGTCGAGGATTTGGTCGATGAACGGAAGTGTGAAGTGGTCCTTCTTGGTCGCGGAATTCAGCTTTCGGTAGTCGATGCAGACTCTCCACTTCGTCGAAGGCGTTGTCTGGATTTCCTCGCCCTTCTCATTCGTTGTGACTGCTACTTTGGCTTTGTTCGAAACAACGTGTACCGGACTCACCCATTGGCTATCAGATATGGGGTAGATTATTTCTGCGTTTAGCCATTTAAGAATTTCTTCTTTTACAGCCTCCCATACCCTTGGGTTGAGTCGTTTTTGGGATTCCGTGACGGGTCTTGACTCATCCTCTAGGAAGATGCGATGAGTGCATAGTGTAGGGTCTAGCCCTTTTAAGTCCGTCAGGGTCCATATGATTGCTTCTTCATTCAGCCTTAATACTTCTAGTAATTGTTCCTCCTGCTTCATATCTATCTTGGACGAAATAATTACCGGCTTTGCTTTCTCCTCATCAAGGAAGGCGTATTTGAGTGTAGATGGGAGAGTCTTGAGCTCCAAGGTAGGCTCTTCCATTGGCAGCTCCTCATATCGTGCTTCCTCGTCGATCATCATAACTTCTTCTACGCAGGCGTCTATATCCTGGTCGTCAGCTCGTGAAGGGTATTTCATAAGCTTGTTGATGTCAACCTTCACAGTGTACTCTCCTACCTTGAGAATTACTTCTCCTTTCCCCCAATTAGTAACGGCTTTTGCAGTAGCTAGGAAGGGTCGTCCTTAGATGATCGGGGCTTGGCTCAGCTCTTAGTCATTTTCATGTCGACCACTAGGAAGTCTACCAGGAAATAACAGTCCTCTATTCTCAAGATGACATCTTCTACTAGTCCATGGGGTTTCGTAACTGATCCATTAGCTAAGCATAGCTCTACTACAAAAGGTTGTAGCTCCCCTACATGATGACGGTCAAATACGGCTTTTGAGAGGATGTTAATACTAGCTCCTGTATCTAGTAGGGATCTAGTGAAGGACATTCCTCCTATCTCACTCGTGATCATGTGTGCTCTCGGATCTCTCTTTTTAATCTGTAAGCCGTTCATCATGATGGAGCTCACCGTCTCACTAAGTTGGATCCTTTTCGGGTTTCTATGGGGAGTGCATATACCTTTGAGAAATTTGGCATAGGAAGGGATATGCTTGATGGCATCTATTAAGCGAATGGTTATGGTCACCTTTTTAAAGGCGTCTAGTAGATTGTCATCGGTTTAACTATTCTTGGCTTGAGGTCATTTAAGGGCTTGAGGATAAGGCACAGGGGGCTTGTATTTGTCCGGGTTCGGTTCAGCCGTAACCTGTTCTTCCTCGTCCTCCGAATCACAGTTTTGCTCGACAATAATTGGCGTTTCTTTTTCTTCATTCTGACCTTGGTGGATAGGGTGATCCTTGTATGGATCCTGTAGGGGTTTTCCACTCTGAAGGCTCGATATGGCTAATGTTGTTTCCACAGCTTCCTCGTCGACATGTACATGGTTAATGTTGTGCATTTGGATTGACGAGGCTCCTTGATTCCTTGGGTTTGCCATGGCCTGCGAGGGTAATTAGTCTGTAAATATTACTTGCTTACCCTTTTTGTCAGTCGTTGGTTGGACGTTCGTCTTGAAGAAGTCTTAAATTTCATCCACGCGTGAGTTCATCGGCGTCATTTGTTCCATTAATTGTGAGATGGCGCCAAGGATCGGGTCGGATGCCGGCGCGGTCTGGCGTGGAGCTTGTGTGTATGCTTGTGGTTGAGTCGGCGGGATGAACAACAACTGTCTTTGATTAAGGTAATTTTTTTGTTGCTGACCGTTGTGTGGTGGAGGATAGGATTGATCGTTGTTCCTCCTCAATCTGTTAATATGTGAAGAGTTGTTTAAAACAGGGGTATTATAGTAGTTAGGGTATGTACCTGGAAAATTTGGTCGTCCCGGTTGAGTCGGTCCTCCCGATGGACCTTGTCTATATGTGTTTTTCCCTTGAATTGCCATCACGGGGCAATCTAATTCGACATGGTCAAATCTTGAGCAAGTTGCACATGATGACGCTTCTTGAAGTGAGACAAGGGCAAGTCCTTTAGAACCGTTGCGGATGTTAAGTCGGTCCAGTAGTAAATTCTGGACTTCCGCCATTTTGTCGATTCTCTCAAAGAGCATCACCGTCTCCGCTGATTTGGCATCGATCGTCTTTGGTATTGCACCTCTTCCGAATGGTTTTGCCTCATTATGATGGCTACTTTCCGCCACCGTCTCGATGAGTTCCATCGTGTCGTCTTTGTACTTGCTCATGAAGGTGCTGACACTCAAAAAGATATCTATCTTGCGGGCCTAACGCATCATAAAATATTTGCGTTAGTTCATGGTTAGACACTCCATGGTGTGGACACTCCCTAGTAAGGTCTCTTAATTGTTCCCAGGCCTCGTGGAAGGTTTCACTCGTGCCCTGGGTAAACTCACGGATGGCTTTTTGAACGGAAGTAGTTTTCCCTACAACATAATATTTTCTCAAAAATTCTTCCTCCATCTCGGTCCAACTAGTGAATTCTTTCCCTAATTTTAAAAACCAATCTTTAGCTCAATCTCTAAGGGTAGCAGGAAAGAGTTTCATCTTCATCTTGTCGGCAGGGACATTTTGAAGATGCTTAATTTCACAAACTTGAGAAAGCTCGTCTACGTGTCTATATATATCTTCGAAAGGTTTACCATGGAAGATAGGAAGCATACTCATGACATGGGAATCGATTCTCAAATGTGCCCCTCTAGTTAGGGGTGCATGAATTCTAGTGATGGGTCGCATGAGAACGGGTCTAGCATAGTCACTTAGGCATTTCCTTGCATTTCCCTCATCATTCCAGGCAATTTCTACTGGTTCGGTTGCATCTACGTTTGTATAGGTCTCGGTAGTGTCGGTATCGGTAGTGTTGGGAGATTGAGAGGATCGTTCAAAGAGGTCTATTTCTAGGGGATTATTCCGTAATCTCCAAGCCGTTCGTCATCTTATGAAGAGTGGATCGAATATTTAGATGGATACTAACTTATAAATACTTATAAAATTTTAAAAAGTGAAGTCAATCGTACTTGAATGTTGGTATCCGTGAGAGTTACGCATTCTCAACGCGATTTTGAATAAGTGATCGCACGTGATCGTTAGAAAAGGGGCAAAATACACTTAATCTTATCGAATTAAAGATCTCGAAGATTGATTTCTACTTCGAATCACTCAAAATACAATTGAATTGCGTGAATTTCAAGAAATTAAGAGAAAAATCCGAGTTGACCAAGTCAAAATTCACTAAATTGATCAAAAATTTCCCTTAAATCCCTGGCAGCGGCACCATTTCACGAGCGGAGACCGCGAGGTCGTCGATTTCACACGGTCTTGTGTCAAAACAAAGTCTAAACTTACTAATTTGATGAATATATCTCGAATTGAGGGGTATAATGGCAAATAAGGTTTAAATCCACAGGGAATAAGGAAATTTATGATGATCTCTTCGAATTTGATCAAATCGAACAATGAATCGATGATAGAAATTGGGGAAAATGGTAGATTAGGAATGAGACTTCAAATCATATCCACGGAATAAAAAATCATCGAATTTGACTTTGATTTCGCGGAGAAATTGAAGATCGAAGTGGGGAGAGATTTTCAAAAATTAGAATCGCGATTTTGGGGAAAATTAAACGAAATTGAACTTAAATTCCGAATCTAAATCGAAATTAAACATGAATGGATGAAAGATTAGCAAAAACCGACTCCACTAACCCTCGATTGCAATCGGATTAACCCAATTATTCGCCTGGATTAAGGCTTTTCATCGAAAATCCATAAATCATGATCGACAAGTTCAAACTTCGATTTCTCCTCCATCTCTCAACCAAATCTCGATCTTAAGCGCTTTGAGGATGCGGAATTGAGTGTAGAAGAGGTTATGATTGAGAGATTCAAGAAGCTAGGTGTCTAAATAGATCAATTGGATTGATTCTTTCTCGAATGCCTTACAAATCGGAAGAACATCTCTATTTATAGGGTATTTGGGCGTAACCGTCCGATGGATTTCAATCAACCGTTCAAATGAAACGGTTCATCGTGAACCGTTTCAATCATATCGCAGCCGTCCGATCCTTGATGAAATGCTCGGATGAAGCTCATCAGTGTGCATTATAAAACGCATCAGATCGCTCTCGTTGAATCGCGATCCGACGGTCAGGATGCATCGCCTGCGCGTTAATCTGAGCCGTTATAACTCTCGCTTTTAAAGCACGTGCATTTGATGGGATCCGGTGGACCACGATTCCACACGATCCACGCGCATTAATCGTTGCGTCGTTGATCCAATGCTTCTCCTTCGGCCACATGTCCTGCGCACTTAAAACAAGAATGGATTAGTACCACACGGATAAAATTAAATGAACTTATCGGGTTTATAAGGTGGCACGAATATGAGGGTTAGCGAGTTCCAATTACAGAATGCTTATATGTACTATAACCCTAAGTAATATGATATATATGTATACGCGTCACATCGCGCCACTCAAGCGCTCACGTGGGTCCGCGTGGCTCTTCCACGTGGCCCCGAGTGCCACGTTGCATCCACGTGGTCCCGCGCGAAAATTGACAGAACGAATCGATGTGGTCGTTAATTGCACACCGATTCGTGTTAACAATAATTCCAAACTTACCAATGATGAAATTAACGATGAAATTACTGAAATTAACGATGAAATTAAACTAAATTAAGATCCTAAATTACAAATTGATGATACATGATAAAAGATTACAGGGAAAACACGTATTCTAACCAGAGATAGCGATCGAAATGATCCAATTAATCGCCGGATCGAGGCTTTTCATTCCGTGATTTTGAAAACGAGCATCGGTGTTCGAGAGACGAATTCTCCGTTATCGACCAACGAAATCTCACTTTTAATCACTCCGTGGACGCAAAAACGAGTCTAGAAGAGATTAGAAGCAAGAGATTCAAGGATGGAGGGTGTAGATAGATCAATTTCGTGAAATCATCGAAGAATGCATTACAAATTCGAGGAACACCTTAATATATAGGTGATTTGGGCGTAACCGTCGGATGGTGCGTTTAATCTTTCATCAATAGTCCAGATTAAATGCGTGAAGGCGAACCGCTATGGTTGAATCTTAGCCTTTGGATCGTGGATGTATACTCGCGATGAAGCCACGTGTCGCGCGTTACAAAACGCCTTGAAACGCATCCGTCGGATCTTCATCGGACGCTTCGGATGCGTTTTGATCGCGTTAAATCTTGACCGTTCTAACTCCCATTTAAGACACGTGCTTGATTGGTGATCCGGTGGACTTCGAGTTCACGCGATCGACGCACGAGATTTAATTAGATTGCATCCAACGCGTTTGATGCTGCCACGTCGCTTGAAATAAAAACAAAGAGTGGATTTTCGTCCTACACGGTAAAAATAAAAGGGACTCGTCGGGTATATAAGCTCCATGGATTTAAGCGGTTAGCTTAAATCCGATTATGGATGCTTATATGTACTATAACTCTATATTACGAGTAAATATAAATATGCACACGTGTCATCTCTGCGCCACACAAGCGCTCGAGGGGGTCCGCGTGGCTCTGCCACGTGGCCTTGCATGCCACGTCGCATCCACGTGGGCCCCGTGCAATTAATAAATCTATTTTTTATTTTTTTTTATTGTTTTAATCGATTAAAAATAAAAAATAAATTCAAAAAATTTTGGAAAAATACCTAAAAATTAGAAAATTCATAACTTTCAAAATATAACTTCAAATTAATCCAGATCTTTTTCATTGGATCTGAAATTCAATTATCTATCATTATAAAAAGTCAAAATATTTAAATAACAAGAGATTCAATTTCTATCTAAAAAATACATTCATTTCTTTAAGATTTTAACTTTAGAAAATTAAATGAATGTTTATAAAAATGATTTATCTCATTATTTAACTTTAAAAACCACTTATAATATCAAGTAAAGATAGGTCATAAAATCATTTATCTTGAATCCATCATAATTAACCCTAATTTTGTGTATTTTGAGATTATATATTTAAATTGCATGAAATGATAGAAATGCACTCAAAGTATGATAACATGCATACAAATGGGATGTTTTATGCCTTATTTTGTATTAATAATCATGTGTTATCATGTTAAATTGTATGTTATAAAAAACAAACCCCTTTTTTGCCATTTTTAAATTGTTTTTAACATTAAAAATCGAAATAAATTCAGAAAAATCTAGAAAAAATCCCTAAAAATTAGAAAATTCATAACCTTTAAAATATAACTCCAAATTAATCCAAATTTCTTTCATTTGATCCGAAATTTAATTATCTATCATTTTAAAAAGTCAAAATTAATAAATAATGAGAGTTTTAAGTTCCATTTCAAAATTACACTTATTCTTTAAAGATTTTGACTTAAGAAAATGTAAATAAATGTTTATCAAATGATTTCTCTCATTATTTTAACTTTAAAACATCTATAATCTCAAGTAAAGATGGGTTATAAAATATCTATATTATGTTTAGCGGATGGATTGGTAAGGAAGCCTCATGGCATAGTAGAAGATGTGATTGTTAGAATTGAAGGATGTTATTTTCTAGTAGACTTCCTAGTTGTAGATATGAAGATCACAAGGAGCTTAGTCAAGCCCCAATTATCCTAGGAAGACCTTTCTTAGCTACCGCAAAAGCCGTTACAGATTGGGGAAAAGGAGAAATAATTCTTAAAGTGGGAGAGCACACGGTGAAGGTCAAAATCAACAAGTTAATGAACTACCCTTCACAAGCTTTCGAAGATTTGGACGTCATCAACCTTTTTGATGACCAAGACATAGAGACTTACATCGAAGAAGTCATGACGATGAATGATGAAGCTGATTTTAAAGAGGTACCTTTGGACGAGCCGGCAGAGGAGCTCAAGCCTCTTCCATCTACACTCAAGTATGCTTTTCTTAACTCTCAGCAGGTAAAGCCAGTGATCATTTCTTCCCAGCTCAATGAGGAGCAGAGGAAACGATTACTCGACGTATTACAACGAAATGAGAAGGCAATCGGCTGGACTCTAGCAGATTTAACGGGATTAGACCCTTCATTATGCACTCATCACATATTTTTAGAGGACGAGTTCAGACCCGTGAGGGAAGCCCAGCGACGACTAAACCCTAAGGTATGGGAAGCCGTGAAGGAGGAGATCGTGAAATGGCTTAATGTAAAGATCATATACCCCATATCAGATAGCTAGTGGGTTTGTCCCGTACATGTTGTTCCCAAGAAGGCAGGAGTTACGCTGACCGTGAATGACAAGGGTGAGGAGATCCAAACGCGCCTTTCGACGAAGTGGTGAGTTTTTATCGACTACAGGAAGTTGGATGCCGCGACGAAGAAGGATCACTTTCCGTTGCCATTCATCGATCAAATCCTTGATCGACTAGCAAGTCAGAGTTATTTTTGTTTCTTGGATGAATATTCAGGCTATAACCAGATTGGAATTCATGCGGACGACCAAGAAAAGACAACGTTTACATGTCCCTTTGGCACGTTCGCTTTTAGACGAATACCATTCGGGTTATGTAATGCCCCTACGACATTTCAAAGATGCATGACGACGATATTTTTTTATTTCCTTGGCGACAGTCTCGAAGTCTTCATGGGACGATTTCTCGTGTTTGGAGATGATTTCGACAGCTGTCTCGCTCACCTGACAAAGATCCTCGAGGTGTACGTCAGGAAATGACTGGTATTGAGTTGGGAGATATCCCATTTTATGCTATGAGAAGGAGTAGTGCTCGAGCATCTCGTCTCGGGCAAAGGTTTGGAGGTGGATAAGGCCAAGAATGAGGTCATTCAAAACCTTCCTCTCCCAGCTAGACTACGAGATTTACGGAGTTTTCTAGTGCACGTTGGCCTCTACCGCAGGTTTATATGAGACTTTGCTAAAGTTTCCAAACCGTTAACCTTTGCAAGAATAAAGACTTCATCATTGACAAGGAAGGGGAGCGTGCATTCGAGATGTTGAAGCTCGCATTGATCAAAACACCGATTCTTCAAAGTCCTAATTGGGACCTACCATTCGAGATCATGTGCGACGCTTCAGACTATGCAGTTGGAGCAGTATTGGGGCAGCGGATAGAGAAGAAGCCAACCGCCATATTGTACGCGAGCAAGACACTTGCTGAAGCTCAAATGAATTACACGACTACAGAGAAAGAGTTGTTGGCAGTAGTCTATACTTTAGAAAAATTTAGTCCTTACATCTTTGGAAGCAAGATCGTTATCTACACCGATCATGCTGCATTAAAGTATTTGTTTTCCAAGAAGGAGACAAAGCCACGATTGATACGATGGGTGCTGCTTCTTCAAGAGTTTGACTTACAGATTAAAGATAAGAAGGGCAGCAAAAATTTAGTGGCAGATCACCTATCTCGTCTCAATGTTTCAAGTATGGGAGACATTAGTGATTCATTTCTTGATGAGCATCTTCTTGCAGTATCTAGTTACGCTCCTTGGTTCGCGCACATCATCAATTTTCTTGTGAATGGATCGATCCCTAAGCATTGGAATCAACATCATAAAGAAAAGTTCTTCCATGAACTCAAGTATTATTATTGAGAAGAACCACTTCTATTCCATGTAGGATACGATTAGATCACATGACGATGCGTCGCCGAAGAGGAACAACGAGATATACTATCTATGTGTCACTCATCAGCATGAGGAGGACACTTTGCCACGCGGAAGACAGCAGACAAGATTTTACAAAGCGGTTTTTATCTGCCCACCATCTTCAAGGATGCCCACCGTTTTTATACAAAGTGCTTACAATGCCAGACAACATTAATCATCTCAAGGCGAGATGAAATTCCAATGAGGCCTATCCTTGTGGTGGAAATATTTGATTTATGGGGGATCGACTTCATGTGACCTTTCCCACCTTCTGATGGGAAAGAGTATATTTTGGTAGCGGTTGATTATGTTTCTAAGTGTGTTGAAGCTATTCCCACTAGGACAAACACTCATCGGGAAGTACTCAGGTTTGTAACGAGGAACATCTTCTCTCGATATGGTTGTCCGAGGGCCATAATCAGTGACGGAAGCTCGCAATTCAACAATGCAAACTTTCATGCATTATTGAAGAAATATGGAGTACATCATCGTGTCACTACACCATAAAACCCCAAAGCTAATGGGCAAGTTGAAGCTAGCAACCAAGAAGTCAAGAATATTTTAAAGAAGATCATTCGACCAAACGGTAAGGATTAGGCACACAAGCTCCCTGATGCCTTATGGGTGTATCGGACGGCTTACAAGACACCCATGGGGATGTCTCCGTTCCGTCTCATATTTGGGAAGGCGTTCCATCTTCCGGTTGAGCTTGAGCATAGAACCTATTGGGCAATCAAGAAGCTCAACTTATCTCTGGACGAAGCAGGTAAACATAGACTTCTCCAGTTGCAGGAATTACAGGAGTTAAGGCGCAACGCATATGAAAATAAGGAGATCTACAAAAAAATACAAAAGCCTTCCATGACATGAACATCAAAAGAAGAACCTTTCACATCAATGAAAAGGTTTGGTTATATAACTCTCGCCTTAAGCTTTTTCCAAGTAAGCTACACTCACGATGGGACGGACCTTACGTGGTTGTGGAATCGTTTGACAACGGATCAGTACTTATTTCTGACCCTAAATCTAGCAAACAATTCAAGGTAAATGGGCATCATCTTAAGCCATACCTCACAGCCGAGCCACCTTGATGACATGGTATTTATATACTAATTTACATGATTATTAATGCAATTTAAAGCATTCATTATTCCAAATATATGCATGTTATCATATTTTAAGTATATTTCTATCATTTTATATTATTTCATGCTATGATCTAAAAATACACTAATTATGGATTATTATACATAATTAAAACATTATAATCTTTTAATCCTAAATTATAATTGAGATCATAATCATGTTTCATGATGAAAATATAAGAGAAAAGATATTTATTAACATTTATGTATTTTCATAAAATTAATTTATAAGATACATTAATGTACTAAATTAATTAAAATTCATTCTCTAATTATTTTAATAATTTGGCTTTTTATAATGATAGATTATTCAATTTCTGATCCAACAAAACAAATTTGACTTAATTTGGAGTTGTATTTTGAAAGTTATGATTTTTACAATTTATAGGAATTTTTCTAGAAATTTTCTGATTTTATTTAAGTTTATTTTCGATTTTTAAAAGATTTAAAACATTAAATAAATGGAAAAAAGGGGGAATATTTCGCGCGAGCCCTCGTGGATGCGACATGGCACTCAGGGCCACGTGGCAGCGCCACGTAGACCGCGCGAGTGCCTGCGTGGCATTGAGGTGACACATGATACATATTTTTTTTATTACATAGGTTATAGTAAGTGTAAGCCGTTCCATAGAGGAACATCGCTACCCTATGATTGCGCCTCACCTTATATACCCGATCAATTCCACTCTTTTTCTCCGTGTGGGACAAAACTCCCTTGATTTCTTCGATTGCAGGACGCGTGGCACGATGAGACGCGTCGGATGGAGAGCGCGATGAATCGCGCGCGTTGATGCGGTGGACGCAAGGTCCACCCCATCAGAGATCAAACACGTGCTTCAATTCCAGTTTAAGTGAATTGATCTTAGCTGTTGATCGTGCGAGTTATAACGGCTGAGATTATTCACAACCGATGGGTCTTCAATTTAATCACGACCGCTGGATGGAAATCTGACGAATCAGATGAAGCAACGCACTTCCTCCTTCATGCGATGAGATCACATCTGGACCCTCCATCAGCGATCGAACGACCACTATTCACAAGTGACGATTAGCGAAAAGACGTGTGATCGCGACCGTCGATCGTGATACACCCTTCATTGGACGGCTGCGCCTAAAATTGCTTCCTTTAAATGCTGTTCTTCGCGACAGAGAGAGCGGCCCGTGGATTTTCGTCAAATTTGACTTGTGTAGACCATCATTTCATGTGCTGTTTGATTCCTAGTGTTCTTAATGCATTTCCGCTTCCATTGAATGTTTGAAATCAAAGTTTGATCGACGGAGAAGGAAGAAATCACATCTTGAACTTCAATTTTTGTCTTCGGAAACTCGAAATGAAAAGCCTTGCATCCGGCAATTAATTAGATCATTTCGAAGGCTAATTTGGGTTAGGTTGTGTGTTTTCATCTTAATCTTTCATCATTTAGTGTTAATTTTACATTTCGAATAGTAGATTAAGTTTAATTTCGTTTTAATTTCTGTTTTTAATCATTTCGCGATACAGATTTTTCTCCTAACTTCAAACTTCGATTACTCTGCAAATTCTTATCCAAATCACTCGATTTTTTATTCCGTGGATTCGCAATTGAGTTGTCTTTATTAATATACTAAAACGCCCAATTTCTAATCTCAATTTGTTGTCTGATTTGACCAAATTTCAAAGATATATCTCAAATTTCCCTAATTCTCCGTGGATTCGACCCTTAATTACCATTATACTAATTAATTAATTTGATTAATCATAAATTAGTAAGTTTAGGACTTTTTTTGACACAAAATTGTGTGTAATCAACGACCATACGATTTAGTCTCGTCACACCCACACCTGTAGATAAGGTAAATCTACATCTTCCCGAAACACGTGAGGACGTGATAACGGTAACACCCTCATCTCATCGATCATCGTAGCTTCACTAAGTTTCATCTAGCTGAAGACGTTAAACTAAGCGCTCTTGGGAGGCACCCCAAGATTATCTTACTGTTTTACTTTTTTTTTTTTGTAGTTTATATCAATGTACATACATAGTTGAAGGAACCCACTTACAACAAGAAGCAATTTGGACAAATTCCAGGGATATGCGTCAACACGCATATGATTACAAGTCAACACGCATATGTCTACAATTTTTACCACTTTTAATACCTTAGAAGTCTTAAAATTTTGAGATCCTATTCCAAGAGATGTAGAAGTGAGGGCCTTACAGCCCATGTGATTACATTTTGAGTAATAAAGCCAAGTGATCTAGAGAAACTATGGATTCTTTTTAGTGGTTGACTTCTTCGGGGTTGGGTATCTAACGGGCACCGAGGAAAAATGAGTAATCAGAGGTTAAAGTGCTAATGGATTGAAATAGAGAGATTTTGAGTGAAGTTAACCAAATTCCTATCCCCTACCTTACATCAACCGAACCTGTTGGTGTGTGAATTCCTCACTTCCGAACTTTCTCTTAAAAAGAGTGCAATGTACCATAATTTTTTATGCACCCATCTTTTCCTTTAGGCATTTAGTTCCACTTTTTACTTACCAGTTAATTAGACAACCAAATTTCAGCTTCAATAATTATAATTACACTCCCAAGTGATAAACATATCCACCATCTACAACAGCCATCTTCTTCACAATTTCCCTTACAAACAATATTCCTTCATATTAAACTTCAGAATTTTGAATACTCTCTTCAAACATCAAGACCTTCTCCATGTCCTTGTTTTATGCAAAGTCTTCAAAAGTTATCTTTTTCTTCTCAAAAAAGTTACAATATACAAAAAAAAGAAAAGAAGAGAAGAAGAAAAAGAGAAGAAAATCTGAAAAAAAGAAAAGAAGAAGAAAAAAAGAAAGAAGGAAAGAAAAGGAGGAGAAAAGAAAAGTGAAAAGAAGGAGAAAAATATGGAAAAACCTTTCTCTACCATGTAAATACCATCTCTACCTTGTCAAATACCATTTTCCATTACTTTCATTCCATTCCATTTCCACCATGTGTATATCAATTTTACCACTCCACACCATCTCTACCAATTCTATCTATCCTTTTCTACCATCATCATCCACATCATTTGGGAGAATAATTAAACATCAGTGGTACTTTTTTTTTAATATTATATCCAACTTGTTTACATGCTATGTGCTATTAACCAAGTCATTCCTTTAGAAATAGTGTCTTTTTACTCTTTCAGCTACCTCATAGCGATGCATCCCAAAGTAGGAAATCCTTTTGCAATGCACTCTTTAAGGGAGAAAGACGAGTTGTGGGGAATTCTGATACACTAAGTAGCCTCCAAATGAGTGAAAGAGTGATGTTAGAATTAGAGAGGTGAGGATTACATCTGCTCATGAGAGTGTGAGAATCTTTTCATTCCCATAGCATCAAACCTTAGATATGCTCACCTCGATTACACTTGAATATTGACTCGACCATTAGCCGATGAGCACTACCCTAATATGCTCTAAGGAAGTCAACCTAGTTATGGAATCTAGATCACCATGGTCCACACTATGAGGAAAAATAATCACATATTGATACACTTCACTTCTTTTGTTGCAGGATCAAGGGATGATAAGATTTTCTAAGGAGATTACATAGTGAATTGCTAATAGATTAACAACTATTCAAGTTGGGGGCTGTGATAACATGCTATTTATACATGAATTTACATGATTATTAATGCAAATAAAAGCATTAATTACTCCAAATGTAAGCATGTTATCATATTTTTAACTATCTTTCTATCATTTTGTATAATTTCATGTTATGATCTAAAAATACATCAATTTATAGATTATTATATGTAATTAAACATTATAATTTATGATCCTATTTATATTTAAGATCATAATAATGTTTTCATGATTAAATAATAAGAGAAATGATGTTTATTAATATTCATGTATTTTTATAAAGTTATTTTAGAAAATACATCAATGTATTTATTTAATTAAAATTCATTCTCTTAATATTTTAATGAATTGAATTTTTATAATGATAGATTATTCAATTTCTGATCTAACAAAAAAAATTTGAATTAATTTGGATTTGTATTTTGAAGTTATGATTTTTACAATTTTTAGGAATTTTTTAGAATTTTTCTGAATTTATTTAAGTGTATTTTCGATTTTTAAAGTATTTAAATTAATTTAAAAAATGCAAAAAAGGGTTTAAGTATCGCGCGGGACCCACGTGAATGCGACATGGCATGGAAGGCCACGCGGCCCCACGCGAGCGCCTGCGTGTCGCGGATGGGACGTGTGCATATTTATATTTACTCGTAATATAGGGTTATAGTACATATAAGCATCCGATATTCGGATTTAAGCTAACGCTCTTATTCATCACACCTTATAAACCCGATACTTCTCCTTTATTTTCTCCGTGTGAGACTATGTTCACTCTTGTTTTTAAGATTGCAGCACACATGGCTAAGCGTGGATCGATGGATCAAGTGTGTGTGGAATATCGCGCGTAGATCACGTGGACGCGGAGTCCACCGGATCATCAATCAACGCACGTGCCTTAAATGCCATTTAAGTGAAGTCATCGCAACCGTCCATCTCCGAAGTTATAACGATTGAGATTTGAAGCCACTGATGGACCTCTGATTAAATCGCGATCATTGGATGAAGATTGAACGGATGCATCAAATGACGCGTCTTTTCAAAGCGATCGACGTGGACGTACATCAACCCTCCATCTCCGATCGGACGGATGCAACTTAATCGCACTGTTTCGATCAAACGACGCTTCATCCTCACCGTTGATCGTGATGCACCCATTCATCAGACGGTTACGCCTCTTTTGCTCTATAAATAGAACTGTTCTTCGAACGGAAAGGTGCCCTTAGATTTTTGAGATTAATCGAACTGTTTAGACACCAGAATTCAAGCGCCAACCGATTTCCTTACATTCTTGACTCATTTCCGCGTCTAAGGAGTGCGTGAAATGGAAATTTGATCGAGAGATTGAGGAGAAATCACATCTTGAACTCCATCTTCGTCTTCGAAAATGCAGAATGAAAAGCCATGCATCCGACGATTAATTGGATCATTTCGAAGGTTACTTTGGGTTAGATTGCGTGTTTTCATCTTAATCTTTCATCATTTAGTGCTAATTTTACATTTTGAATCGTAGATTAAGTTTTATTTAGTTTTAATTTCGGTTTTTAATCAATTTCGCGATACGAATTTTCTCTCATTTTCAAACTTCGATTACTCTGCGAATTCTCATCCAAATCACTCGTTTTTTTGATTCTGTGGATTCGCAGTTGAGTTGTCTTTCTTAGTATCATAAATCTCCCAATTTCTAATCTCAATTCGTCATCCGATTTGATCGAGTTTTAAAGATATCTCTGAAATTTCCCTAATTCTCCGTGGATTCGACCCTTATTTGGCATTATATCCTTCTATTCGTGAATTAATCTTAAAATTGGTAAGTTTAGACTTTGTTTTGACATGACATCGTGTGTATTCAATGACCATACGATTTCGTTTTGTCAAGCACATAGACAAGCTTAGCCAAGTATGCAAAATTAATCAAATACATAATATCTTGGAAGACGTAATGAAAATGAAACTCTGTCCTGCTGCCCTTAGAGCTGGGGATTGGTTTTTAAAGTTAGGAAAAGAGTTTACTAGTTGGACTGAGATGGAGAAAGAATTTCTTAGAAAGACAAAACTGCACATTCCATGCACATTTTCTCTCTCTCTTGCTCGCTTTTATTTTTTCTTTCTTCCCCATGCCTGCCAAAAGACAACACTACACATTCCATGCGCATTTTCTTTGTCTCTCTCTCTCTCTCTCTTCATAATTGGAACACTTTGAATTCAAATATTTCAAGGTTTGAAGACTAGATTTACCTTTATTGCGCAACTTGTGACATGGGAGATCATAGAGATGTGAGTGCACAAAATTTGAGGCGATTCGACAACACTTACGAGGAGAGGAAAAAGATCAACAACCTTGATGTCTCCAAATTCAATGCTTGATATCCAATAACCTTGATAGAATTTTGAGACAAAATTTTGTGGGCAGCTTTGTCTTTTCATGCTCGTTCTATTGTATCCTTAGACCATATAAAGTGGATGGAAACATTTGGGTTTTTTATGTTTCATTGTATGTCACAAGCATTAGCTAACTAGAAGAAAGAATTCTGCGACACATCGTTATGTAGGATCAAATCATCTTTTATATTGAACTTCTTCCATATTTTTGTCATTCCTTGTGCAATATGCAAGATGCCAAGTTGGGAGAAATTTATAGGCTCTTGAACAAGAGATCAAAACAAGAGCATCCCTTGGGTAAGAGCTTTATTGTGTATAGATTAAGGTTTCGTCTTTCTATATCTTCACTCTTCTTTATCATAAATTTTTTATAAAAATACTATCATAATCTCTGATCTAAAACATTCTCATCTTTGATAAGAAATTTGAGTTTGTTTTGGATTATTGCTCACATGGCATCCAATTGTCACACATTTCCCAACTTTTCATCCATTCGACCTATTTTCAACAAAAGAAACTAACATTTTTTATTTAGATCAAGTAACTTTCCTCTCTATAGTTTGATCCATTTTACACTTTATACTTGGTTATTGGTGAGTAAGGCGAAAATCTTGTAAATATCATTGTATAAGTTTGATTTGCCAAGGTGACATTATTAAACATTAAAAATTTGGATTTCAGAAAAATCCAGAAAAATCCCTAAAAATTAGAAAATTCATAACTTTTAAAATATAACTCTAAATTAATCCAAATTTCTTTCATTTGATCCGAAATTTAATTATCTACCATTATAAAAAGTCAAAATTAATAAATAATGAGAGTTTTAATTTCCATTTCAAAAATATACTTTTTTTTAAGGATTTTAACTGAAGGAAATATAAATAAATGTTTACAAAACGTTTTCTCTTCTTATTTTAACTTTTAAAACCTTTATAATCTCAAGTAAAGATGGGTTATTAATTATTTATCTTTAAATCATCATATTTAATCCTAATTTAAAGTATTTTTTGAGATTATAATGACTTTTCATGGAATGATAGAAAAATACACATAAATATGATAACATGCATGGAAATGAAATCATTTATGCCTTAATATGCATCAATAATCATGTTTTATAATGTTTATTTAGCATGTTATCACCTTCCTCAACAGAAAACTTGAGGAAAGGTTGTATATGATACAGCCTGAGGGTTATACATCCAAGGAGTTTCTAGAAAAAGTGTGCAGGTTACAGAGATCCATTTATGGATTGAAGCAAGCATCTAGGAGTTAGAGTATAAGATTTGATGAGGTAATCATATCTTATGACTTCATTAAGAATGAAGACGAACCTTGTGTGTACAAGAAGGCCAGTCGGAGCGCGATCACTTTTCTTATCCTATATGTGGATGACATTGATAACATGTTATTTATACATGAATTTACATGATTATTAATACAAATAAAAGCATTAATTGTTCTAATTGTATGCATGTTATCATATTTTAAGTATATTTCTATTATTTTATATAATTTCATGTTATGATCTAAAAATACATTAATTTATGGATCATTATATATAATTAAACATTATGATTTTTAATCCTAATTATATTTGAGATCATAAGTATGTTTTCATGATTAAATGATAAGAGAAATGATGCTTATTAACATTCATGTATTTTTATAAAGTTATTTTAGAAAATCCATGAATGTATTTATTTAATTAAAATTCATTCTCTTACTATTTTAATATTTTGACTTTTTATAATGATAGATTATTGAATTTCTGATCCAACAAAACAAATTTAAATTAATTTGGAGTTGTATTTTAGAATTTATGATTTTTACAATTTTTAGGATCTTTTTGGAATTTTTCTGAATTTATTTAACTGTATTTTTGGTTTTAAATTAATTAAAAATAAAAAAAGGTTTATATTTACCGCGCGCTGACGTGGCAGAGCAAAGCCACGTGGCGACGCGCGGACAATCAGGTGTGTGACACGTGTACACGTGTGTGCATGATGTGTGCGTGACACGCATGTGTGTGCGTGACATGTATGTGCGATATATATATATATATATATATATTATATATATATTATAAGCATTCGTAATCGGATATTACGCTAACCGTCAAGTCCGTTGGATATTATAAACCCGATAGAACTTCTTTATTTATTCCGTGTGGGACTATTCTTCTTTATATTTTATTTCGGGTGATGTGGCGACGCGAGGGACGTCCGATCGCGTGATTTAATCACACGCGTCGGATGTCACTTACTCAAGGGGTACGTGGCATCATCTTAAGAGGCATCGATTCGATTAAATGGACTTCAATAAGAGCCGTCAATCAACCGGGTTATAACGGTCGAGATTAACTGCGATTGGTGGACCTTCTGATTAATCGAGACCGCCCAATGAAGATCCAATGGATGGATCGAAACGACGCATCTCTTCACACGCGCGACGTGGACGCATCCTGATGCTCCATCTCTGATCGGACGATCACAATTTAAACACCCAATCGGACCATCTCCGATTCGCCTAACGACGCTTCATCTGGACCGTTGGTCGCGATGGATCGTTAGATCCGACGGTTACGCCCAATTCTCTTATAAATAGAACTGTTCTTTGCGATGGATGAACACCCTTGGATTTTCGAGATTAATCGAACTGTCTAGACACCACAATTCAAGCGTCATTCAATTTCTTTCTCTTCTTGACACATTTCTGCATCCGAGGAGCATTTGAATCGAAAGTTGATCCTGGGAGTAAGGAGAAATCACATCTTGAATGTCAATGTTTGTCTTCGAAATCGCGGAATGAATAGCCATGCATTCGGCGATTAATTGGATCATTTTGAGCACGACTTTGGGTTAGATTGTGTGTTTTCATCCTAGTATTTCGTCATTTAGCATTAGATTTAAGTTTTGAATCATAGATTAAGTTTAATTTCAGTTTAATTTTGGTTTTTAATCAATTTTGCGATCAAGTTTTTCTCTCATTTTGAAACTTTGATTACTCCATGAATTCTAATCCAATTTACTCGATTTTTGATTCCGTGGATTTGCAATTGAGTTATCTTTCTTAGTATTATAAAATGCCTAATTTTTAAACTCAATTCGTCGTCTGATTTGATCAAGTTTCAAATATATCTCTCAAAATTCTCTAATTTTTTGTGGATTCGACCCTTATTTTCCATTATACCCTTCAATTCGTGAATTAATCTTTAAATTGGTAAGTTTGAACTTTGTTTTGACATGACATCGTGTGTATTCAACGACCATACACATTCGTTTTGTCAGGCATCCTACTCATTGAGAATGATGTAGGTATGTTATCATCAGTGAAGGTGATGGAGAATTATCTCATCACATGAACACAAGGGTTCCAAGTGAACGTAGATATGACTTAAGGAAGAGAAATCATTCTCAACAGCAACAAAATGGCATACTCCTCCTTATTCACAAATTTGAGAAATTATCCATTCATGAGATGAATGAAGGAAGCCTATCTAAAACATTGAAAGAGAGTGTAGATCCAAAGGGAATTATCTTCCCTCCTCCTCCATTTACATACTGATCCAAAGATTGACTTGGTCAAAAGAAATTAAAACCCTCATCCTTAGATACTTAGAATTCTTTGAGTGGACCAAGTCAACCACCCTTACCTTGGTGTAGGATCCTTAATTTCCAAGCCATATCCACTATATTATAGGTACCTTATATAATTAATGATCTCAAGAAAGAAAATCAGTAGGAACATCTTTGATATTACATTCCCTTCTTTCTTTCAAAACCACCTATAGATAGAATTATAGGAGAGAGATCTATATGGAAGTAACTATCTACGGTTATATTTCAAGTCAAGACCCTTGCATGCATCGAATCAAAGTCAAAGTGAGTGAAGGTAGTATGAAAAAAACTCATCAAGGAGAAAGTTCACCAAATAGCTCATCCTCATTTCTACCAAAGCCGCTAAAATGATCACAAGATCAACGAGATCATATATGTTAACCTTTGGCCATTATGAGAGCAAAGAAGATATATTGAAAGCCATCCACATGAAGCAAGATCGCCATGACTTCTAAAGATATTGAAGACACATGAAGCGTCTCCCTCATCAATGACATGGAGTCCAAGTGAAATCATACTTCATAAATGAAGAAGATCACAGTCACGATCTCATCAAGATGAATGTGATAACACTTACATCAAGAGAGTGGTCCACGGCTTGCCAAATGTAAATATTGGGTCTGAATATTTCTACCGATCAAACAACTATCTTCACAACTTCTGAGATCATCCCGAAGCTAAGGAAATTCCACAGCTCAGTCGTCGTCCATCATAAGCACAAAGAAGAACCATCGAGAAATCAAAGTTCATCTCACGACCTCTTCCCTGCTGATGTAGAATAGAGAAGAGACAAGAATACCTCCTCGAAGAAAGGCCATAAGTACTTCTAATTGAAGAGGAGATACCCACGGCCTTGAACACTATGACGACAGCTAAAACATGAATGAAGTTGGTATGAAGCACGAACAACTTAAAGATAGCTGCTGTCAAGAAGAAGACTACGAGAATCATTCTAACTAACTCTCAAGGAGCACAAGTCATCCACGGTTGTTGATATCCAAAGGAAGCCACTCAACGAGCAACCGCTTCTAAGACCACACTACCCGCCATAAGTCCACGGGATCAAGGAATAATCCACGTATTCCTTAAACTATTCCCACGTATCTCCATTCAAGTGAAGAATATATCAGTGAAGAAACATTCCAAAGAGGTGCTATAACTGCCATAACTATTTCAAGACATCTCTTCACTCTAATCCCTCTATTCTCTTCAGTCTATAAAAGAAGAATTGTAAGACAAACACGAGATGTTGTATTATTGAAATGAAATTGTTTCCTTGGTTGGAAATTTTCTGTGTTCATCGTGTTCCTTGTCTATCATTCTCTCTTTTCCAAAACCTTCAATCCGAGTTCTATATTCCTATCTTTTCTCCCTCCATTGCTGTCATCTTTCATCCTTATCAAAATAAGAAGCAACATAGGAATTATCTTGATCGTGAGGTGATCTCAAAGGGCATCAACTTCACGCCACTATCAAGTATCATCCTCTCTTTATTAACCGTGTGTAATAGTTCTTTCACTATATCATAAGTCCAACATTCTTATTTTCTTCTTATCTGTTCTCAATATTTAAATACTATCCGAAATCATTCTATATCAGGTAACCCCAATCATCATTCTATCATCTCTTAATATTCCTATCAGTATCCGTATTCTTCTCCCCATAAACCGAAATCTTATCTCATCCATTCTCCTCTCTTCATACTCACGATCAGTCTCATTATCCTCTCATTCACCTAAATGCATTATTCCCTTTCTATACTAACTAATCTATACCTTAATCATAGTAATATCAATCCTAAAATTTCTCTACATTAACTATCCTCTCTATTACATAAGTAAACAACCTCTATACATATTTATCCTCTTCGCAATCATAATTCTCTTCATTCCTCTTTTAATCCTCTATCCGAATTAACCTCCTCATCTTACTCCCTGATATATATCTCTAATCCTTCATATTATCACTTTTATTTCCTCTCCATGTTATAAAATTATCATAAAACCATCCTTATTTATTAATTAATACATATCATCTTCTTCTCCATTTCTCTTCTCCACATATTCATAATATTCATCAACCCTATTATCCTCATATTACTGAATTATCCCACTCAATATATCCACTGAATTATACATTCACATCAAAGTGATATCATTCATAGGTCCTTTCATAAGATTGTAGGATTATTACATATTTAGATATCAGTAGATATTCACATTTATTTAACTCACTTCTCCTTCACCTCTCCATCATTACTACTTCATCTCCATACTTATCAT
>CM044105.1:6550714-7051194 GCA_024174645.1 Lemna minuta
AGTTGAATTGAGTACTGAGGGCCTTGAAGAAGTAAAGACTAGTTTTGTTGTCATTCTTCACCCTTGCCAAGGATTGCCAGCTCCGATACCAAAAAATATGTTCCAAGATCCAAGAACGGAAAAGAAATATCAATTATATTGCTACGTTTGTTCCAATGTGTAATGGTACCTGAATGGATACAATCAATCTCCCAAATGAACTGGGAAGACCATCCCATTCGAGTGAAGTCGTTCCCTCCTGAAGCCTTGTTTGAGAGTGGCCTCTGCTATCTTTGTCAGTCGCCTGATCTTCTTATGCCAAGATGCCATCCCTTGTTGCCTCTTATCTTTATTTGTAGAACCTCCTCCTTATTGTGATTCCCATCCATTTCTGTTATTCCGTATCTTGACGCATGCTGCTCACATGAGTCCACATCAGGAAGGCTTTCATTGTCAATTCCAGTCACCTGTTTCTTGTTATGGCACCTCATTTATGTTCAGAGGGGGATCCTGTCCGAAATCTTTTCCTAGAAACAGTTCAATTAATCTGTTACAAATGCTCATTTTGTATTTCTATGATCAAGCCATTTCTAGATCAAGCGTATTTTACTTCTTCAGATGCAGCTATATTTGACTCACCTTTTACCCTTTATGTTTAATACCTAGGTAAAGGATCTCTTGTGGTAAACTATTCGTTACCATCAGTGTGCTCAATTTGAAGGGGTTCTGTACCCTCTATTTCTCTCTGTCAAGTCATCTTGCATCTCTCTCTTGATATGCTGCATCAACTCTAGCTCTTAGTCTATGGTATAATAACATGTATCAATGAATTGCCTAATAAACATATTATGAGATGCCTCACCGATGTCAGTTTATTGATTATATCTATGACAATCTTTTGATACATAATAATCAAACGCAAGCACTAATATTCATTTTTTTAGGGAAGAGTGACCTTCAGCCCATTGGTATTAGACAGTCTACATGACTACATAACTTTTTCTTGACTCTATGTCAATAGAGCTGCTGATTTTATGTAATTTTTTCTTGATATTACGCAAGAACGTTTTCTTGATTTTTCGTTCTGAAGGAGCTTATTCCTCTGAGTTTTCAGCTCCAACCACCGAGACCCGCCAAGAAACAATGTGGCAGAAGATCCTGATGCAGGAAGAACCCCCTCAGGCAGAGAAACACTGTCTAATTGGCCTGGAGGAGAAAACTCTCCATATCTCTCTACTGGCGCGGATGATGCTACCTCATCATATCCTTACTTACCTCCAGTCCCAGAGGAGCCTGGTTCTTCTATCTCTGAAGGTACTTTTGTCAAATACTTGAGAGCTATAAATTTTTCATGCTATTGTCAGAGAAAGGAAGTAAAGTAAACGTTTAAATGGTCCACATGTTGGGTCTGGGGATTAATGGCTTGAAATCAGTTGATCAAGCTTGTGAGTCACAGTTGATTACTATTTATGAGAAGCAGTCAATCTTACGAATCAAGTTTTAATCTGTTTTAAGATCAGAATACAATAGCCCATGGTAAAACTGAGAAAGAAAAACTTTTACAGAGAGGATTTTCTTTGCAGCCAGTATCTTGGGGTAGATGTCAAATTGATGAGCTCTATCACTCAATCAAGCAGATGATCATAAAGATCATGATTACAATCCGGGCCAGTTCATCGTCCCATTATAACTATGCAACTGCTCTTCAGAGACATTTCCCAATCCTCCTGTCTAAAGCATTTCATATGTTTTCAAGTTACAGGGTAGGCCTACTTGCTTGTATCTGGTGGGCCCATTATGGAGTCTTTTTCAATGACAAGACCTCATTAGGGTAGTTTTAAACAATTACAGACAAAAAAAAGATAAAGAAATAGAAACAGGCCAAAAAGGGAAACTGGGACTGCTAATCAACTTTTTCGTTTTTTTGTTTCTCTCCATAACTTCATGCTGTGGAATCTTTTACAGCTGCCGAAGATGACCCGTCGCCTGCAATAGAAGGCCTTCAGATTGCTGGTGAAGCCTTTCCGGGGAATCAACTCCAAGCTTGCGGTTATTCAATTAATGGGACAACCTCTTGTAATTTTGAGGTAAATTTATATTTTTGTCTTCTAAACTTTATAAATATCAATTTCTTCGCTCTTTTTCATGTTAGTGGGTACGATTTATGGAAGATGGATCCTTTAGTTACATTGAAGGTAATTGTCTTTCCTGTATAATTTTTCTGTTAATGTGGTTAAAAATATCAAACCATTATTTTTAATAACAAATTACAGGTGCCATGCAACCTACATATCTTGTGACTGCTGATGATGTAGACTGTTTACTTGCAATTGAAGTTCTTCCGCTCGATGATAGAAGACGGAAGGTAGATTTATTTTATTTAGAGGTTAACTAAAAATTAACCTATTAGTTGCTTGCCTAGGTAATAATTTATTGTATTTATCAAATAGTTCAGTTGTGTAAATGATGATTTCTTAAATAGTTAATGTTTTTCTTCTTTTGAATGCAGGGAGAATTAGTGAGAGTGTTTGCAAATGAGCAAAGGCGGATTAAATGTGGTAGGCTATCTGAAAAAGAGAGCAGATCACCCAAAACGGCGAACCGCCATACACATAGGGAAATAGGTAGCTAGGCCAACAGGATGGCCCAGCATGCCCTCTCTCCCCTCTAACCCTCACATGTGCAAAAACCACGCGCCAACAAACCTCTCCACCTCATAAATTATTCCCTCACTTGATACCGCTTTCCCGTCAAAGACCACCTCATTACGATGTAACCATATGGCCCAGACCACCGCAAACCTTCTTCCCTGATCTGCGTCATGACCACTTCTTCGTCTCAGTATTGTAGCCCAAAATACGGAGCTTGACTTGATCTCGGATAACCCTTGACTGGCCCATATCCTTGTCGCAATGGGACATTTGAAAAAAAGGTGCTCACAGTCTTCCTCCTGTTCTCCACACAACATGCACATGGCCGACCCGGCTGAGACTAAATATCTATGTCTCACCCGTGTCAATACCCGTTGTCTAGCGAGTGTCCATGCGAAAATGGCCACCTTACATAGTAGCCTTTGTTTCCACACATCGCGACATGCATCCAGCATAGTGGGGTCTTCGGATTGGGACGTCCTCAACTGTCGATATAGCCCGCGAACTGAGAATGGCTCGTTTCTCCATATCCAACCATCCGTAGCACCTTCCCTAGGCCTCCGCCCCTCTAACAACTGCTGCATACTTATAAACTCCCCCACCCTCTGCTCAGATAAATGCGCCGCCAGTGATGGGTTCCACCCTCCGTCCCAACATTCTTTGACTTTACCTTGCGGGTGAGGGGTTAGCGCAAATAGACGTGGAAACCTCCCTCTCAGACACCCCTTTTCCGACCACTCATCCAGCCAAAACCGAAATAAAGCCCCGTCCCCCAGACTTGCTGCAAATTAGTAGGCTATCTAACTGTACTATACTTATTTCATCTAGTTTTAATCGATGGAGCATGATTATCATTAATCTATCGTTAGCCCTTATATCATTTATAAAATGTGCAAGACGAAATTACTTATAAAACTTCACATTTACAATTGATTGCTGATATCTGTATGTCAAAATGTCATCTTTAATGATGAGTCACGTTTTCCTAGTTATGATAAGTAATTTTGTTGAATTTTTTATCAATTAAGCATAAAACATGTTTTGTGTTTTCTTTAAAATCAAGTTTACTTTTCTCTCATGGCAGATCCAGAAATGCAAGAGGAGATAGCAAAAATCTATCATGCTGGTCAGGCATCATTTACTGTTTCATTATCGGTAATCCTCTGGTGCCTTTTCCTCTGTAAGCATCATCCTCTGATAAATGATGATGCATGATTCATAGTTATTGTAAAATAAAATTTTAAGAAATATTCCCAATTTAGTAATTATTTGATTGTTATAATGATGCAACTGTGGTGTGTATCGTGTCATAGATTTCACTGTCTACCCTGGTTTAGATCTCATTGTAGATCAGTTTTGGATCATGTCATTGTGTTGTAGATCATTTCTAGATCTTGTTGCAGATCCATTATAGTTGATGTGTTGATGTTATAGATCATTTGTAGATCTTATTTTATATCAATTTTAGACCGTGTCATGATGTTTTGGATAATGTTGTAACCTGACTGCAAGGGAAGCTTGACACTGGTGCTAATAAGATCCCTTGCACTTGAAGAATAAACCTAGTGCTGAAAAGATAGAACCCAAGTGCAAGACTTGTCTGCGTGAAGCACCGAAAAGAAAACCTTATACCTAGTTTATCTGTGAGGCATTGGAATGAGAACCCTTATACCTAGATTATCTGTGAGGCAGTGTGGGGTGCGGAAACCCCTGTATCACACAAAAGAACAAGAGAGAAATTTAGATATCTTTTTTTTTGTTGAACAGGAAAAGGAAGATCACCAAAGATCAGTGATCAACCTGATAGTATTATCTATAAGTGATTCTTCCCCACTGTCTCCCTCCGGGGAGCATCATGCCTGAATGATGTCCAAAAGTCTCGTCAGAAGCAACTACCAACCATGGTCTCTTCTGGCTGGCCTAAATCACTTGGGCAAATGGGCACTCAAAGAACAATTGTGAACTGTGTTCCTCCCTGCCTGTTCACATTACATAGTCGGCTGATGTGTTCAGGAACAATCTCTTTCAAAATAAACATGTCATGAGACGGCTGCTAAAGCAGTAGCCAACCAAAACCTCGCACCTTCATTGGGGTTTTCTGTCTCCCTATAGGCCTGCGTGTCTGACTGATTGCCTGCTATCCCTATAAGATATCTTTCCCTGGACTACCCTTCCACACCCTCGATATTCTACAGAATGCTGGCAGAGATGGAGGAGGTCAAACCAAGAGCTTGCAGGCTGAATGTGCCTGCAGAGCCTTGCAGGCTGGCCTCCGGTTGTGGCTGGAGGCCACTGAGCATCTCTGCTTCCAATACCACCACGCTTTAGGGGGGCCACCGTTTTCGGGTGGCTCTCTATCTTTTTTCAAAAAAAAATAAAAATCTCTGCTTCCAATACCATCACGCTGGGATCCCCGGACACAAGACCAATCGAAAGAAGACCACGGAGTCTCTCGAACATCCTGTCCATGACCTCCATCCCTTCTCTGGTACAGTGTCCTATTGGGATCCCTCTTGCTTTGAAGACAAGTGCTGCTGGTTGCCCCTGTCCGAAAGCTCTGTTCATTTGGTAGAACCCTACACCACTGTATCGCCACACAACCATTGACAATCTGTGTCCCTCCGCAGACTGCAACAGATGCCTATGTGGAGACACTGCAGATGAGGAAGGTGCCTTCTAGCCGCTGCAGCTCTGCCCTGTCCAGTGCTGGATATCTCTGCCAGTTCTCATGCTGGACCTCCTCCACTGCCAGGGTTCCCCCCCTCAACTTTGCCCAGCAAACATCCCAGGAGAAAGTTTCAGAGGACCACCCTATCTACTGCCCGGTCCCCGTGCCGGCCTCCAGACCACCCTCAGCTGTTTCTTCTCCTCCAGTCAGGCCCCCTTGCCCTTCTCCAAAATTTTCCTCCCTGGGCATGCAAATTGGTGGATCCCTATATTCACATGCATGGTGGCCCTGTGCCAAGCATCATAAACAAATTCTATACCATTCTCTGTCCTCGTTGTTGTGTTCCCTCGACAGCATCACATGCATGCAGACCTTGTTTGGCGTGACCCTGCTGTTATCCAGCACACTTCTGCATCATCTTTCTACATCCTATGTGCATCCTGATCATAATGTTTCGGAACCATTGTCTTATTCAGCATACTCCTTCAACCTCTCTACTCTTCATCTGTGGGTGCTTGTTGGTGATGTCCACCCCGCACATCATCCCTATACCGGTATGCATTTTGCACTTCTCTGCTGCTGGTTCCCATCTGATAATAATGGAGCCAATCCCTGCCTGTGTGGGGCTCAGTGGGTGTGTCAGCACCACTATGTCTTGGAAATAATCCTGCCCCCCTTCATTTCTGCCTGGGAGATTCGCAGACTGGCCTCGATGTTGTGCCATCTGCACAATCTCACTTCTGTCCCTGCAACGGCCCACTCTTCCTCCTCTACCCTGCAGGTGGCAAATCCCTCCGTTGTCCAGGAGGTTCCTGCCACCACTTTATTGAAACTGTTGATCTGTCAGCTGGCCATTTGACTGCTGAAGCACCTCATGCCATTCACCTCTTCTTCCCCAGTGCCTCTCCTTCACCAGTCTCCTATCCATCATCTATGGCAGGCGCATACCGTCTGCTCACTCCAGGATAAATCACCTTTACAGTTGATATAGGGCTTCCACGTCCCACAAGCCCTTGTTTTCTATGGCATTGGAATGTGAACCCTTACTCCAAGATGATCAGTGAGACAGTGAGGAGTGCGGAAACTCATGTATCAGGCAAAAGAATATGATATGAGCTCCAGTATGAAGAATGCAATTACAGCTGTATCAGACAAACGATTCTTGATTGACTCGATCAAATTGAGACAAAGATTATATTTCCTTGATACAAGACTGAGGACCAGATCACAGTTGCAATAGCATGAATCTCCATCTGGGCTGATGGCCTCTGGATCTCCCCTCCTAAATCTCGTTCAAGATAGGCTCCTCTCCTCACAGAATATGTCCAAGTCCTCTTCTCAGCTATAACCTTTCTTTATTTATAGACTACTCTGCTAACTGATTTTTCCGCCAATCTTAATTATCAATTGGGACCTTCCATGCAATCTTCTTTCATATTGCCAGTATCTTTAATGAGCTTCCCATTGGTTGCATTTGGGTCAATGGTCAAAAATTTCCATTGAAGGTGCGGAATTTCGGTTGGCTTCTACTAAGGTGAAGGTTAACGACCCGAGTACTCTGGAAAAAAATGTACCCAAATGTATCAGACAGATGTATCCTATGTCAAGGAGCAGAAGATTGTAAGCATATATTTTTCTAGTGCCCCTTTGTTTGCACAATATGGGCTGCTCAAGGGGCAGTCCCTGTGGAGGCCATCTATGAGATGAGTTTTTGGACCTCATTACAACGAGGCGGGTATAGAAGGAAGTAGGGAGGAGGACAAATACTAGGGGTATTATGGGCAATTTGGTTATACTGAAATGAGTTGGTGTTCAGGGGAAGACCGGCTTCCACAGATAGTGTCTTACATGATGTAGAGGGACTAATGGGATTCTGGTTTCCCTAAGTCCCAGAGGGAGATGGAGGGCGGAAGCAGGATTAGGATGAGAACTGGGGTCTGATAGTCCCCAAACTGGGTCGAACAATGTTTCATCGTGTAATTGGCCTTCTTGTACTTGAAAAAACAAACTAGCTGAAAGACCAGATAAGTTTAGTTAAATGGGTGTGATTTCTGAGGATTGCCAGGGAGGAACTTATCAGTTTTTGTCAGGCTGGTAATGGCACTATCTGGGTCTCCTCCCATCCGCTTACAACCAAATGAAAGCCATGCTGGCAGACCAGCTTGCACCTGTCTTCAAGGTGGAGTTCACCATCACCAACAACCTGGGCAAGCGCTCTGTGCCCAGTACTGTTAGGCTCGTGTCCCGTGAGTACTATGGGTAGGTGCTGTTCTCTGCATATTCTCTATGTACAGATGTCTACAGATGTGGACTGCAGAAGAGGCTTCCTGAGCCAAAAGGAAGAGCTTTCTCCTGATCCTCTTCCCTTAAAGAGTGCATTGTAAAGAAAACTAGGAAAATCCCAGATCCAGCTTGGAAAGAATCTTTCCGATACAAAATTTTCCGGGGCGAAAGGCAGAAGTGCGGCAATACTCACCTGAATAAGAAAATTAGGAACTAGGAAGATACTGGGAGTATGCATGACCAGGCGAACATGGCTCTGGTACCATATAAAATTTGTTGCAAAGGAAGTAGAATACGGATGATGTGGAGTGGAAGATTAAGAGTGACAGTGGGAGGACCCGATCCCTTGAGGATGAAATTTGGGGCTTTGAAGCTGTCTTTCATAATTCATTTAAGGCCCCTTAAGATGGATATAGAATATTATCATTGCTGCAAATGTAACATCGATGAATAATATAAACTTGACATGAGGCTTAAAGGCAGATATGACTAAAATATCATGTTCTACATCATTTTGTGTTGATGTTATATCTCACGCTGCGTATCACACTTTAGATAATTTTTTAACTTTGTGATAATCTTTTGGAGGATCTTGTAGATTATGATGTTGATTACACAGTTGATCATGTTATAGATCATTTGTGGAGCAAACTGTAGATCATTCATGTACACAATTGTTGTTGATTTCGTTGAAAACATTGAGTTCATAGGAGGCTTACTTGACAGGCTGGAGCTCTGAATATATGGGAGAATGCTGTTTTGGCGATCAAGAGAGAAGGCTATAGCATCAAGGCTAGTGGGACACGTGGCATCATTGTAGCTGAGAAGTTTTCTCCCAACGCACAAGTACTTTTTTCTCTTTTTTTCTCTCTCCACCTTTTATAATGGCATTCCTATAATTTCGAAACATATTTAAATTGTTTTCGTAGGTTATGATTCCTGTTGGATACACGACAGAATTTTTTATCCAAAGCTCTAGTGGCATTGACCACGTGCTAAAAGGAAATAACAGCAGGTAAATTTTCTGTAAATTTTCAGTATTTTTTTTTATGTTTTGAAAAATAATGGACATTGGGGGTGCGTGGTGCAGGGAGAGAGATATGATGGTGCTCACCTTGAGGTTATTTATTAAATCGGTAAGTTCATAACCTACATCTTATTCCATGCATTCATTGAAATGATTTATTTAGTTTGGTCCGTAGTTTCTTTCATAGTTTGGTTCGTAGTCTACTATTTAACTCCAATTAGATCACTGTTCTGCTTGATATCTTGATTTTCTGCTTCTTTCCTGTTAACTGTTTTCTCTTTCATGGTGGGGTTTGGAAACAACTGATCTTGTGTTTCTTGGGGGGCATGACAGGCTCTTGAGAAGAAAAGAGCGAAGAAGAAGGCCCTATTCTTTTAGCAGGGAGGAAGTATCAGGGCAGTTGTTTGTGCAGGATGTTTGAGCGTGTTCTTGTATCATATGATTTTCCATATGACGTAAGTGCAGACATGGTTAGAGAGAGAGAGAGATTTAACATCTTTTGTAGGAAAGCCAGATTTGGGGATTTAGTGAAGTGGGTTGCACTGGAGTCAAGATTCAATGCCCCATGTCCTCCAAAAAACTGTATGTATTTCTACTACTGCATACCAAACATTTTATTGTCACTTATTTTGAGTCAGAGTAACCTCTTTTTCCTCGTACTTTTCCCCCAAAAAATGTCAAAGAGAGGGAGGGAGAGAGAGAGAGATAGAGAGAGAGAGAGGTTATATGAATGACCATTGGGGATTGAACCAGTCTGCACTATTCTTTCAAACAGCATGAATGTCAATCTTACTATGCGTCTTTTTATGGTAAAATGCTCCCTCTCATGGAACAAAGATCGGAAAAATTGATACTTGCATGAATCAAATGCTTTGTGTTGAGACTTTGGATGTGCTACACAGTAAGACTCGGCAACCATCTCAACATGAAACGCTTGGCAAAAATAGTGTGACTCCATTGTGAAGTGAGTCTAGGCAATGGAAAACTCTTCAGCTAGAAGCAACTGTGCATGGCATCAGGAGAAGCAGGAAAAATGACCTCTATCATGAGGCATGTATTCAACTAGCCTGAATCTTTAAGGTGGTAACGAAAAATCATCCAGCAAAAGTTGTGCCTTCCGAGTTACTTTCTCACTCCGCCTCGATGTGCATTCTTTGAGTCTGATCTTTGATTTTGTTTCATTGTAACTCCATTGTGACCTTCGAGCAAGCATGAATCCTTTCACCTCCGATATAGATGTCTTTGATTCACGCACAATCCTTTCTTCCTTTTAAGTCCTTCCAATCAGCAAAGAAGTCATTCTGATTGAAAACAAATCCCCACAACTAAAACAATCTTAATGCATTAAAGGATTTACTTTTGGCTCTCTAATAGTCTTTGTTAATCTCCTTGATTGCACTGTCCATTGACATCTTGTGACCATGACATGCTATGCAGATGAGTATGATTGTAAACCATAATGAAAGCAAGAATTTATAATCTAAATGATCAATTGATAGAATGATGAAAGTAGTTAACTGTACATAGAGTCAGTCCTTGCTGATGAGTGTAAGATCATGGTTGCTAAAAATACAAATTCACATACTCAACTCTTTAAAATTGATCTTCAGGATAGAATATCTGATAGTCAAGGTTGAATCTACATGGACGAAGATTAAGATATTGAAATCAAGGTTTACTTATATGTTTTGAAAGAGAAAATGGAAGAGGTTGCTAGAAGATGTGAAAAGAATATGAGAGATGCAAAGATCTCTTCAAGAATTTCCAAACCTCCTTTCAAAAATTAAAAATTCTTGATGAGAGGTGAAAATTGTGATTTAGAATTGGAAAACTAAGATTTAGGGATTGAAATAGAAAATTATGATCCTAGATCAAAAGAAAATCATTCTATAATGTTGAATCATGATCAAGAACTCACTCTAGTGATACTCTCATGTCGTTCATTCATTCAAGAGCCCACACATCTTGTCTGGGCTTATCAGCTTTTGCATCCAACACAAAGAATAAACATAAAAGAGAAGAAACTTACGAGATATGTTGTTTGGTACGTGGCAAACGATTAGGGTTTGACTACCGTCATCCGGTACGTCATCCGGTACCGGTATCTCCCGGTACCGTCATCCCCTTACCGACACCCGATGCACGATACCGTCATCCGATTACGGATGACGGTATCGAGGTAAAAGGGGGACCGAGTGCGGATCTTGGATGGATCCGTACCGATCCGGTACCCGGATAGACGGTGTCGGTATCGGTATCGGGAGATACCGAGTACCGTTCTGAGGGCAACCCGGTTGCCACCGGCCATCCAAATACGCGAGAAATCCTGGGAAACATCAATCGAGAATGCGTGAAGAGCGGGGGCCCTCCGCCGCGCAATCGCCGCGTCGGCGTCCCTCCTTTTCCCGGCGATCATGGGGAGAGCTGCGATTCCGTATCCCAGCGCTCTCCCTGGAATTGATAACCCTTTTGCTTGATCTGTTCGAACAGCCCAAAATTATGGCGACGGATCGGAGCACGGGGCCTTAACTTGCTGAAGAAAGTCGCAGCACCGGCCCATCCCTGGCTTAGATCCTTGGATGGCGAAGGATTTGATCAGATCTTCAGCGTCGTGTGCGTGTTCCTACGAGAAGTTTCACCCGAGTTTTGGACCAATTTGTTGGCTTCCCGTGCCTTGCAAGAAGCTCTCCATCCATGCGAGATCTTGCTTAAGATTTTTGGCAAGGTATAGGTAAATAGTGAGAATAGGTTATTAGGTTATTAGGTTAATATTTAGGTTATTTTATATAGGTTAAACCGGATACTGGGTATCGGAACCCGATACTCGATACCCGGCTATCGACACCTAACGGTAGCCGTTAGCGGATGTCAGTATCGGTTGACCGCATCGGAAGCAGTACCGTCATCCAGATACCGATACGCAGACATTTGGATGTCGGTATCGGGTCTTGTCACTATCGGGTACCGTTTAGAACCTTAACGGTACCCGATACCGTTATCGCTACAGATACCGGTATCCGAACGGGCGAACCCTACAAACGATTGATCAGTATTTTCTTTCCTTTAGCTAGACAATGCTTAAAGTTTCAAAGGAAACATCAAGAGGCCTAGTTTCTTTAGCTCTTTCTTATTATCAACTATACTGAGGAGATAGGTCATGAAATGACAAAACTTACCCTAAAATTTTTCCACGAAACTCTATTGAGACTATAAGATATTATGATTTCAGTTTGGGAGTGTTTGTGCTTATCGAAATGCACTTTAAATTGAGTTTGATTAATGGCTATCTGATTTAATCAAATCAAGATTTCAAGTACTCAAATTGGGCCATGTTTCTGATGGATATTATATAGACTATAAGCTAAATCACACTTTAATGTATGTCGTTTATGTTAATTGAAAATGATATTTATTCATTGTCATTCTTGTGTGATATTTGCAATGGAGTCCATGAATGAGCATATGCAATGACTAAGTGAATTATGATGAGATCATCAGTAATCATTAGTCTTTAAACACATGTTCTAAATATTCCTATTCATGGGATATTCGAGAAGGACATCAAATTATCGAAAAAGAATAACATTATCTGACGTGACTCATATGATGAGTATGGCTGATCTTGTAGCCATTGGTGTAGAGACACTAAGGATAGATAGTGGGTGCTCATTAGAGAAAGATTTCACAAAATTGATCTATATGAAATCCTTGAATGATTATTATACCTAACTGTCAATCAAGTTTGATTCATGTCACGATTGTGTATGTGGTCCTTTGACTTGAGACACTTAAGACATCTTGTGGATGGATGATCATATTTTGATTACGACTTACGAATCCCTAGCCACAGGATCTCTAAAACGTCATATATTACATGTGACATGAAAGTCCACGAAGATGATTATGTGATCAAGATGGAATCATCTGCCCTATGTATTTAAAGAGATTGACTCAAGGAATAAGAGGCAATGAAATCCTTGACCAAGTTAGTGGAAATATTAGAAAATGAGTTCCTGATGATTTCCTACTCCTATCAGTACTAACTTGAGTGATTGATTAGCATTTCAACAGTTTGACCATATCCTATGTCATTCATGAGTCTCATGCAAATGAAGGATTATACTTACGTGGTAATCAATGATGAAAAGGATTATTCATCAATGATGGTAATCAATGATGAATAGGCTTCTTTTAACCAAACTAAATTCAAAATATATTTAAATAAAATATAGAAAACTTCCCAAATATTTAAAAATTTATATATTTAATTATATAAATCCTTTTTAATCTAAATTTTATTCATTGGATCAAGAATTTAACATTTTCTATTTTTATGCTATTTCAATCCAAAATTTATGAAGAGAGATTAAAATACTTTTTCATAAATATCACTAGATTGCCATAAAATATCAATGACAATTTTGAGATTACATTAGATCAAAATGATCTCATTACGTTAGTGAAATCTTGTCAAATCTCAAATGTCAATAAAATAGACTAATGAACATGATATTTGATCTTTAAGTAAGGTCAAATTCATTATTTGTATAAAATTAGCCTTAAAATGTGAAATCTAAGAATTTTGAATAAACATGGCATGTGATCTATGAAAATAGAAGAAAAAGCATGATAACATGTAGCATAATGACATGGGTTATACATTAAAATCACTTAAAAATTATATATTCATACACAAAGTGTATGTTATGAGGGACACATGCCCAATCTGAATGCATGATTCCTAAAACTATCAATCCAATGGTTGAGACTTGAAATGACCCATTTGAGGTTGTTTCAATATCCAAAGGCCAATAAAAAGTGTAGTTCTTATTTTCTTATTACGTTTGAACTTGTATGGCCTTTTCTTACCCAAACCAATTATCACATCCTTTTGATGAAATTTTCAGTTTTTACATGGGAGATTATGCCAAATTATCGTTGATATGGAAATATACGGGAGATTTCATCTCCTGAATGCTAATAAATACCATGAAAGAATCATACTCTATAGCCTTTGATTCGAGGATATTGGGTCATCTTTACGATGCCATCATACTAAGAGTCTTTCACATGTGCTAAAGGTTTATTTTGGGTTAGATTAGGAGCAAGAACATGTTTTTAGGGTGTTTTAAATGATTTCATCACAGTTCTCCCTCTTATTATTGTGATCATTTTCTTGTGATATCTCCTTCCTTTTAACTCAAATTGACTCCCAACTTGGTTTGTTGGATTCCTTTCTTTTTCCTCTTTTTGGATACTTCATTATCTTTATTTTCTCATCTAATTATGTCACTTTTAGTTGAATGAATTGAATTAATTTTTTTATCCATAGGTTTCTATAACCCAAATCTTCTTGGATTCAACCCATATTCATCACTTCTTTTTAATGACTTTGGTCTATTTTTTATGAGTAAACATGTGACTTACGATGCATTAAGTAACTGTGCATTTATCGCTCATCAAATACCTTGATCCTTTTTAAATCTAATGTCTTTCCTGCAAGGTTGAGTGCCAAAGTTAATAAACCAAATTGAAGACAAGGTTAAAGGAAGGTGAAGGTGAAATCATCAATTAAAGGTTTAAGCTCCTTTTAAAAAATGTTGATAATTTTTTTTATCACATCATCATTATGGTAAATTTCAGCATTGGTTAAGGTTACTTAAATGATATTCAACATGTTTGAGATTATATATATGTGTGTGTGTTTGGTGGGGGGAGGGGGGGGGTAGATATATATAGGTAGATAGATAAATATGCATATAAATATATATTTTGGTGAAACCTATGTGAAATTTGAGAATTCAAGAATCAGACAAAAAGGGGTTGCACCCCCCATTAGGGAGAGTCACCTATGAAGGAGATAAATGGGCTCAACCAAATTAGGCCCGATGAGAAATATGATCCAATAAAGGAGAGACAAACACACATAGATGTATTGTTTACATAATGTTATGGTTCTGGAAGCGACTACTTTGTCTCTAAATTCTTAGTGACTGAGAAAAAACTAAGACTAGTGAGACATCATGAGAGGATTGGTAAGAGCAAGGAAGCTGGCAGTTGATAGCATCAATGAATGGGAATGCTTTTCTCTCTCTAAGTTTAGGTTAATCATGGAATTTTTATATTAATGCATTATTCTCAACTGTGCTCAAGATGCTGGTGCACTTCAATGCTGAGCTTGAGAGTTGATAACATCCAATCTTAACATGATAAAACATGATTATTAATGCAATTTAAAGCATAAAACATTACATTTATGTGCATGTTATCAAACTTTGAGTGCATTTCTATCATTCTATGCATATTTATGTCATAATCTCAAATGCACTAAATTAGGGTTAATTATGATAAGTTAATGATAAATGATTTTATAACCCATCTTTACTTGAGATTATGAATGGTTTTTAAAGTTAAATAATGAGAGAAATCATATTTATGAACATTCATTTAATTTTCTAAAGTTAAAATCTTAAAGAAATGAATGTATTTTTGAAATATAAATTAAATCTCTTGTTATTTAAATATTTTGAATTTTTAGAATGATAGATAATTAAATTTCAGATCCAATGAAAGAAATTTGGATTAATTTGGAGTTGTATTTTAAAAGATATGATTTTTACAATTTTAGGGATTGTTTCTGGATTTTTCCTGATTTTTCCGATTTAATTTTGATTTAAAATAGATTAAAATAAATATAAAAAAATGTAAAAAGTGCGCGGGGCCCGCGCGGGTGCGACGTGGCAGGCAAGGCCACCTGGCAGAGCCACGCGGACCTGCGCAGCGCGCCTACGTGGTGCGTTAATATATATTATATATTTATTAGTTATATAGTATAAAAGTGGTCTTTGTCCTTCCCTATATGGGAAGGGTCATACCCTTAGAAACCGTCGGGTCTTATGAACCCGACGGTCTCCTAAATATCTTCCGTGTGGGACTAACCCACACCTTACTTACCTATTTCAGGTGACGTGGCGCAAGGAGGATCGTCGGATCGACGGCGCGCGTCGATCTCACGCGCCGATCGCGTGGCGCCCGGACCATTGATCGCGATCAAAACACGTGTTTTTAAAAATAGAGTTATAACGGTCGGATGAAGTGAAACGTGGCAGCATCGCACGCGCTGATCAAGTGGAGACGTGGTACACCGGAAAATCTCACGAGCATCACGGACTAATGAGCTTTTCTAAACCCATCTCACCGCACTTTTTATTGTTTTCATGCCATGATTCGATGAGTTTTTTTTTCACATGAGCATGTAGTATTCATTGAGGGCAATGAATGATTCTAGTTGGGGGGTGACGATGTAGAAAAAGCTCTATCATTTTCAAAAATTTTAAAATTCTATCTTCTAAAAACTCCCATTTGACGAGACGAGACCGCGAGGTCATCGATTTCACGCGGTATCGCGTCAAAAATAATAGCGAACTTACCAATTTGGGGAATTAAGAGAGAATTGAGGGGTATAATGGTAAATACGGGTCGAATCCACAGGGAATTTAGGTATTTTCGAGATATCTTTTAGAATTTGGTCAAATTGGACAATGAATCCAGGTGAGAAATTAGGGAAAATGGTATTTTTAGAAAGAAGACTTCAAATCGATTCCATGGAATCAAGAATCATCGAATTTGGACTTGATTTCGCGGAGAAATCGAAAATTGAAGTGGAGAGAAATTTCGGACGATCGAAATCGTGATTTTGGATGAAATTTTATGAAATTGAAATCTAAAACCTAATCTAAACAAAAATTAAAGATAATAAGAGGATAATTAAGGTAAAACTGCTTCCACTAAACCCGTTTAGCGATCGAAATGTCGCGATTAAACTGATTAATCGCGAAGAACACCAAGATCGTCACGCCGAGCTTCAAGCGTCGATTTCTCCCTCAATTTTCCACCAAATCTCGACTTCTACCCCTCCGTGGATGCGGAATTGAGAGAGGAGGAAGAACTCGAGAGAAATGAGAGGATCGGTGTCTATAAAAGTCAATTTGATTGAAATCCAACTCGAATACATAGAACGACGAAGAACTCGTCTATTTATAAGGGCGAAAAAGCGTAACCGTCTGATCGGTGTATTTGAGGCTTCATCAACGGTTGAGATGCGTTCGTAACGGCAAACTGTTACGATTAAACTGAGGTCGTCTGATCTCAAATCGACGCTCCAAATTAATCCTTGCGATTTGTGTCATAAAACGCATCAGCTTCTGATCCTTGGATCGCGATCCGACGATCGCGATGCGTTTTGGCGTAATAAATCCTAACCGTTATAACTCATTTAAAAGAGCACGTGCTTCTTTGATCTTCGGTGTACCACGTCTCCACTTGATCAGCGCGTGCGATGCTGCCACGTTTCACTTCATCCGACCGTTATAACTCTATTTTTAAAAACACGTGTTTTGATCGCGATCAATGGTCCGGCGCTCACGCGATCGGCGCGTGAGATCGACGCGCGCCGTCGATCCGACGATCCTCCTTGCGCCACGTCACCTGAAATAGGTAAGTAAGGTGTGGGTTAGTCCCACACGGAAGATATTTAGGAGACCGTCGGGTTCATAAGACCCGACGGTTTCTAAGGGTATGACCCTTCCCATATAGGGAAGGACAAAGACCACTTTTATACTATATAACTAATAAATATATAATATATATTAACGCACCACGTAGGCGCGCTGCGCAGGTCCGCGTGGCTCTGCCAGGTGGCCTTGCCTGCCACGTCGCACCCGCGCGGGCCCCGCGCACTTTTTACATTTTTTTATATTTATTTTAATCTATTTTAAATCAAAATTAAATCGGAAAAATCAGGAAAAATCCGAAACAATCCCTAAAAATTGTAAAAAAATCATATCTTTTAAAAATACAACTCCAAATTAATCCAAATTTCTTTCATTGGATCTGAAATTTAATTATCTATCATTCTAAAAAAATTCAAAAATATTTAAATAACAAGAGATTTAATTTATATTTCAAAAATACATTCATTTCTTTAAGATTTTAACTTTAGAAAATTAAATGAATGTTCATAAATATGATTTCTCTCATTATTTAACTTTAAAAACCATTCATAATCTCAAGTAAAGATGGGTTATAAAATCATTTATCATTAACTTATCATAATTAACCCTAATTTAGTGCATTTGAGATTATGATATAAATATGCATAGAATGATAGAAATGCACTCAAAGTATGATAACATGCACATAAATGTAATGTTTTATGCTTTAAATTGCATTAATAATCATGTTTTATCATGTTAAGGTTGCATGTTATCAAGAGTTGCTCACATCAAATGAAATATTAGGTCATTGGATGGCATAGGTTGTTGAGCTAGCCTGATCAATCAAGTATGAGTACTCAGAAGGCACTGTAGGCTCAACAGTTCAGAAGTAAAATTTAAGCCCTAGAGAGCTGTGAAAACACAAAGCGACGAGAGCGAAATGTCCGTGTGCGCGCGCGTGTGTGTGTGTGTGTGTGTGTGTGTGTGTGTGTGTGAGAGAGAGAGAGAGAGAGAGAGAGAGAGAGAGAGAGAGAGAGAGAGAGAGAGAGAGAGCAAAGACTATACATTTCTTAATCTCACCTCTACTTCTTGTACAAGACCATGGATAAGGAGGCAGCATGTATGACCATTAGGCTTAACCCCTAACTGAACCATCTTCTCTTGCAGCTCAATTGATCTCTCGACATCCCCTCGAGCAGCATATGAACCAATAAGAACATTGAACCCCTCAACCTCAACTACCCCTAATTTCTCAGCCATCTCTCTCATCACTCTCTCTGCTTCACCGTATTCTTTCTTCTTACAGAATCCCTCGACAATGGCCACAAAAATTTCACCATTAGGAATAACCCCAAACCTTCCCATTTCCCTCAACATTCTCTCTGCTTCCTCCATTTTCCCTTTCTTACACAAGCACTTAATGAGTGAGGCATACGTGGCCCAATCAGGAGCAATCCCGCAATCCACCATCTCATCTTTTACCTCAAAACACTCATCTAAAAAATCAAACTCACAGAAGCTTTGGATCAATTGGTTAAAAATCTCCAAGTTAGGTTGATACCCATCTTCCATAAACAGTTTAAACAGGCTCCTCGCGGCATTGGGTTTTCTCTCCTGGCAAAGAACATCAATCAGTGTTCGATAAATCTGGAAAGACACAATTCTCTCTCCTCCATATCGTCTCAGCAGAACAAGCAGGCTCAAGAAAGACACCAGTTTCTGTCTCTTCTTGTACTCTTTGAAGAAAGCATTGCATGTGAATTTATCAGGCTTTAAATCACTCCGAATCATCTCTTTTAACAGCTTCTTCCCTTCGTCAATCTTACCTTCTTCACAAAAACAACAGATCAACGCGTTGAAAGCTCGATTATCAGGGACTATCCCTCTCAGACGCATTCCATCGAACAGCTCGCCTGCGTCCTTGGATCTCCTTTCTCTTGCAAGCCCCTTGATCAGAGACGTAAACGTGATCAAATCCGGTTCAACCCCTCTAAGAGACATTATTCTAAACAAATTCACGGCTTCTCCTACCCTCTCTCTCCTGCAAAATCCATCAATCAAGGTATTATAAGTCACGACATCCGGATCAAAGCCAAAAATCTCCATCTCTTCCATGAAATCCTCAAACTTGCCCACATCCCCACTCCTGCAGAGAACTCCAGTCAAGATATTAAACGTAAAGCAATTCGGAATGACCCCATAGTTTTTCATCATCTGATAAATCTCCCAGCACTGATCATGGCACTTGCACTTAGAGAGCGCATTCAAGAGCGAGTTAACATCATCTGCAGTGAGGGGCAATCCGGAAAACACTATCTTTTTAAATACATTGACGCCGTGATCGAGTTTGCCGTGCTTGGAGTAGACTTTGAGGAGCATACCGAAAATAGCAGGGTTGTGATTACAGAGTTGAGAGGTGTTGGAGAGATCATCAAAGTGGTCGGAATCAGTGGAAAGGACAAGATCTGAGAGAATAGCCATGGCGGAGGAGAAGAGATGAGAGTGGGAGAGAATCTGGGCGAGGAGGATGAACCCTTGCGGAGGGATGGAGTCTGGTCTGAGAACGGAGCGAGCCCAGTCGAAGAAGTGGAGAGAAGAGAGAGGTTTCGACTGTGTCTGGAGGATGATTTTGCAGATTTCGGTGGGGCCAACATGGGGGAGGAGGTGGGAGTGTTCGGGAGAGAGAGGGGAAGGGTGGCGGTTGAGGCGGTTGAGGATGAGGGCCACGACGGTGGCGCTAGGGTTGAGGGATGGAGGGAGGAGAGAGGAGAGAGAAGGAGGATGAGGGTTTTGGGTCGCTCGTGAAGTTGGGGGAGGTTGTTGCGGCGGCGGCGGCGGCAGCACCGCGGGCGGTATGCTACTTCTGAGTCGCCGGAGCATGGACAAAACCAGGGAAGCGTTAGGAAATGCACACATATATATATACATACAAAGGCTTATATATGGATATCCATATCTAATTATATTTATAGATAGATTTTTTGAATAATTTATTTGTAAAATCTGGTCACTTGGTGTTCCATTGGAGGAGGAATAATATCATTATATACCCCAACCCAAGTCAAACTAAGAAGTCAATGGAACCTAGGGTTTAATCATTAGGGTCAACATTGAATCTCTCCAACAAAAGATTAAACAGTCAAGGTCAACATCTATCAGTCAAGGGGTCAACTATCAAAATCTTAAAGACTTCCTCCCATAAAGCAATATCAAAACTTCCGATTCAGATCTCTTATTCGTGTCAAAATATTACTATATTAGACGGTTGTTTGTGTTCTTGTTCGTGTCTGTCCATTTGTAAACACATGAACGAATGAACACGTTTGCACAGCCATATTCAAAGTCCAACACGAATTTGTAGACTGGGTCTTTAATTGCATATAGGAAATTTTGTCCTCCTTTTTAAAATTCCAATAAGCTCTTGACACTTCAAATAAGTGTTGTAAATTGGAAAAAAAAAAGCTTGTGGGCTGAAAACTCATAAAAGGAGAAAATATTAGTTTTTTTCAATTGGACAAATCAATCAAGTATTTGATTATAACCAAACCGTTTTGATGAGAGAGGACGACGAAGAACAACAAAATATTTCCACCAAGATACATCCCAAATCGAGAAGGATAACATCTCTGTCCAGGTGGTAGGCCCAACAAACTTCTAAGGCTCACCTCAAAAGGCTAGATTAAGTGGATACATCAAAAGAAACAGCAACCCCTCTGATAGAGCAGGGGGAAAAAAATTAAACAAGGTATTGATATCATGCAATCTTAACATGATAAAACATGATTATTAATACAAACTAAGACCTAAAACATTCCATTTGTATGCATGTTATCATACTTTGAGTGCATTTATATCATTTCTTGCAATTTTAAGTTATAATCTCAAAATGCGCTAAATTAGGGTGAATTATGATGAATTAAAGATAAATGATTTTATAACCTATCTTTACTTGAGATTATAAGTGGTTTTTAAAGTTAAATAATGAGAGAAATTTTTTTTATGAACATTCATTTAATTTTCTAAAATTAAAATCTTAAAGAAATGAATGTATTTTTGAAATAATAATTTATTCTCTTGTTATTTAAATAATTTGACTTTTTATAATGATAGTTAATTGTATTTCAAATCCAATGAAAAAAATCTGGATTAATTTGGGGTTGCATTTTGAAAGTTATGAATTTTATAATTTTTATGGATTTTTCCAGATTTTTCTGAATTTATTTTGGATTTTAAATCGATTAAAACAAATAAAAAAATAACAAAAAGCGGTTTATTTTTGCGCGGGACCTGCGTGGATGCGATGTGGCACTCAAGACCACGTGGCACAGCCACGCGGACCCACGCGAACGCCTGCGTGGCGCGGAAGTGACGTGTCATGCATATTTATATTTATTTGTAATATAGGGTGATAGTATGATAAGCGTAAAAACGAGGTCGTTGAATGCGCGATTTTACGTATTAAACAAAATTTATACTCAACTCTTCAAATCTGATTTTTAAATTAGAACAGTTGCAAGTCGAGGTCAAATCCACAGGGAGGAAGGTTAAGAGATTGAAATCAGAATCTATATTTTTGGTATTTTTAGATTTAGAAAGCGGAAATGAATGTGAAAGGAAGAAAATGTGCGTGGAGATGAAGTGAACCGAACAAGCGCTTCCAAACTCTTTTCAGATATTGGAAACCCTTGATCGATGGTAGAAAAGTGATTTTTAGGGTTTTTCAATGAGAAAATATTGATAAACAGATGAGGAAATCAGAAGAAATGGATAGGAGATAGTTCTAATCTAAGATTCATGATCAAAATACTATCTAGTGATGCTCCCTAATCAAACATACCTTCGAGAGCCGTATATTTCGCCCGGACTTGGCGTCTTGCATCCAACACGAAGAATGAATAGAAAAGGGAAGAAACTCACTGAGAATGAAGTTCAACACATGAACAATGATCCATCGTCGCTTTCTTTCCTTCTGGCTAGCCAATGCTAGAAGCAAACAACAAAAACACTGATAACCCTAATTTTTTTTGTCTCTGAGCCTAAATCAGCCCCATCAGATTCGTGGAGCTTGAAATGACGATCATGCCCACAAAATTTCAGCCGCTGACTCCATCCAGATCGTCGGATATTAGGTTTTTAATATGGATCATTTCTGACCGTTGATCTGATTTCTCTCTCCTCATATCGCGCCGGTCAACCCGCTACAGGCCCGGTCAAACTTCGCTGAGTCGCCGAGTCCCCGAGTCACTGAGTCACACACTAAAAAAAGAAAAATTAAAGTTTAAACGTTTTCACTCTCTCTCCTCTCTCTTCTCCACTCTATTCTCTCTCCTTTCGTTTCTCTCTCTCGACGGCAGAAGGAGTTGTCGCGGCGAAACAAGGAGAGGAAGAAGAAACTCCTCCCGCCTCGCCTCGCGACTGGAAAATTTTCGTCGCAGGAGGGAGGGAGATAGAGAGAAGAAAGAATGAGGGGGAGAGAAAGGAGAAGAGAAAAAAAGAGAGTGCGGACAGAGAAAACTGGGAGAGAGGAAAGAGCGCAGAGGAGAGAGGAAGCGGCAGAAAGGAAGGAGAGAGACTCGTCTGGCAACGGAAAAATTTCCGTCGCCAGAGAGGGGAGCTCTGGAGAGAGAGGAAAGAAAGGCGAAAGAGAGAGGAATAACTTCCGGAAAGAGCGACAGAACGTTGGAGAGAGGGAAGACAGCAAGAGAGAGAGAAGAGTGAGGGAAAAATTTTTCCTCCTCGCGCCTCTCCTCGCGACGGAAATATTTCCGTCGCGAGAGTGAGGGCGAGAGAGGAAAAATAGAAAAAGAAGAGAGAGGGAAATTTCCCTCCTCTCGCCTCTCCTCAGGACGGAAAAATTTCCGTCGCGAGAGTGAGGGCGAGAGAGGAAGAGAGAGAGGGAGAAGGTGAGCTGGGGACGAACGCGGAAGAGAGAGAAAGAAGAAGAAATGGAGGAAGGGGGAGAGAACGAAGAAGAGAGAAGAAAGAGCCGGGAGAGAGAAGAAGAGCTCCTCTCGCGATAGAAAAAATTTCCGTCGCGAGAAGGAAGAGAATGTGGGGAAAGTGAAAGAGAAGAAAGAGTTCTCCTCGCGACGGAAATTTTTCCGTCGCGAGAGAGAAGAGAAGAGAGCGCGGAAGAGTTAGAGAGGGGGAGAGAAGAGGAAGAGAAGAGAGGAAGAGAGAAAGAGAGAGAGAGAGAGAGAGAGAGAGAGAGAGAAAGATAAATTTCATTTTATAATTAAAGAAAATTATATTCTTGATAAATCAAAATCATTAAATGCTCATAAAATGCTACTAAATTATGAAAAATCAAGAATATCCTTTAAAACATAGAAATGATCAATTTAATTATTTTAAATCACGATAACATACATTTATGGTGATATTTTAAAGAATAAATGCATAAAATGCATGATATTAATGCATAAAATTGCATGTTATCATAGTACATATAAGCATTCCGATTATTAGAATTACGCTATCCCTATATTTCCGTCGCACCTTATAAACCCGCTTTCTTCCTTTTATTTTTACCGTGTGGGACTATGTTCCACGATTCTTTCTTATCTCAGGTGACGTGGAATGGTGTGGTGCGTCGGATGTAATCGCAAAGCGTCGATCCAGTGGACGCGAGGTCCACCGGAGCTCTAATCAAGCACGTGTCCTAAAATCCACTTAAGTGAAGCCATGCGATTAATCTCAACCATTCATCAACCGAGTTATAACAGTCGAGACTAATCACGATCGGTGGACTCATTGATTCATCAAAACTCATCTAAAACGCTCGATGAAGATCCCATGGATGGCGTTTCGCGCGTTTTATAACGCATCAACACGTGGCATCATCTCACGCGTCCGATCGCGATTCAACGGGCGCAATCTGATGCGTTTAATAACACATAAACGCACGGCTTCATCGGAGCGTCCATCCGCGATCTAACGGTCGAGATTTAAGCCTAACGATTCACCCTTACACATTTATTCTGGACCGTTGATGAAGATTAAACGCATCCATTGGACGGTTACGCCCAATTTGCCTATAAATTAAGGCGTTCTTCGATTTTGTAAGATATTCTTGGATGATTTCATCAAATTGATCTATCTACCCCCCTCCATCATTGAATCTCTCACTTCTAATCTCTTCTAGGCTCGTTTCCGCGTCCACGGAGTGATTAAAAGTGAGATTTCGTTGATCGATTAAGGAGAATTTGTCTCTTGAACACCGATGATCGTTTTCGAAATCGCGGAATGATTAGCCTTCGATCCAGCGATTAATTAGATCATTTCGATCGCTATCTCGGGTTAGAAAATATGTCTTCCTTCTAATCTATCGTCATGTATCATCAATTTGTAATTTAGGATCGTAATTTAGTTTAATTTTGCTTATAATTTCGGTTTTCAATCTTCCGATTTTCAGAAATTTCATCCCACTTCGCTCTTTGATTTCTCCACGATTACTAATCCAAATCGAGTGATTTTTGATTCCGTGGATACGTCTTTGAGTTATCTTTCTAAATCCATAATTTTTCCTAATTTCTTTCACCAATTCATCGTCTGATTTGATCAATTTCTAAAAGATCTCTCGAAAATTCCTTATTTCCCTGTGGATGTGCCCCTTATTTACCATTATACCCCTCAATTCACTATTAAATCATCAAATTGGTAAGTTTAAAATTATTTTTGACACGAGACTGGGTGAAATCAACGACCTCGCGGTTTTGTCTCGTCAGGTATAAACAAAAAATACTTAGGGCTAAACAAAGTTGACCCTCCTTTTATATGAGGGAACAACTTATAAGAGTTATGTCTCATGTGGGAGTAAAATTTTTAAAAGACAAACTGTGCCTAGATGAGAACTTTCAACTAACATCGTGACTTGGGCTATTAGGCCACACAAACAATGTACTTGTAATAGCGATCTATGATTATTAAATGATTAACTCAGTTAGGTCCACTAATTGGCCCACCATCTAGGCCCATTAGTGGGCCCATTTCGTAGAACCATTTAGGTCCATAAATGGACCTAAATAGTTCTAAACTTGATCCACTAAGTATCAGGCCCAACAGCTAAGTTAAATTAGCCGTTGGGAATCATGACATTAGCATCGCTGATGTCATGCATAAGGGCTAGTTTTCAAACTAGTTGTTATGCATTTTGAATCCAACGGCTAGTTTTCTAGCCGTTGGGCATTCTCGTATATAAAGCCAGCCTTTGCTCAATAAAATATATCTTTTTTTGGCCAAATTGAGCACTCCTGTTGCTCTTCTCTCCTCTACCACCTCTGTTCTTACATGGTATTAGAGCCAGGTTATTGAGCTCCTGTTTTTCACTTGCTACTGAAGCTGAAGTGCATCCCACAGGAGGAGCTTACAGCTTCCAGAGTAGGTGACAATGGCAGAGGGATCCTTCAACAACTCTTTTGCGACTTTTTCCCTCTGATGCCCAGCAGCGAGTGGGGGCATCATTAGAGAGAGAGGTAATCATCTATGATAGATGGCTCACCCATCTCCTAGTTCTGGCGAAATGTAACATCTTCATGGGCCACAACCTCATTATGTGGGAGAGGGCCATTGAAACGGCTTTGAAGCCGAGGAAGCTCATCGACCACCTCAGTGAGAACTGCCTGCCGGAAGATCATCTGAATTTCTCAAGATGGGTGATGGAGGAGGAGGCCATCTTTGCGTGGCTATTGGACTCCATAGCCCCGGATCAACTAGGAAAATTCATGTCTTGCGATACCTCAAAAAAGCTTTGGGAAGCTATCAGTAGGAGCCATTCTAAGCGTGGAGACAAGGCGAAGATTATCGATCTCATCAGCAAATCCTACTCCCTTTGACATGGAGATAAGGATATTGAAACTTATTCCAATGAGTTGAGGACCATCCATGCAGAACTTGATTACTACTGGCCTCAACCTCCAGACCCAGCGGCTCAAGCTCGAGAAGCCACATGCTGCCTATGCCAACTACTATCGGGCTTAAGGCTTGAGTATGAAATGGATCGAAGTCAACTCTACAATCGGGAGGAGGAGCCGAATTTTGATGAAGCATTCGACAAGCTGCTCCACAAACAAAGCCGTCTCCAGTCACAGAAGGGTTCCATTGAAGGAACCGCCTATGTGACCACTGGGCACAAGCACTCTAGTCAAAACCATAGCCACCCAAAGGAAGGGACACCAAGGGCAGACCTATTGCAAGAAGCCTGACCACCACTGAGACAAGTGTTGGAAGCTTCATGGCAAGCCTCCTCACATTACCAAGGCACACCTGGCCCAGGCATTTTCATCTTCAAAGGGGGAGCATCTTCATCTTCAAAGGACCTAGACATCTAGAAGATGATGCTGGAGCTTCAGAACTTGAAGGCGATGATCACCTCCTCCAGCAACATCATTGGGTCAACATCCTTGGCCAACACTGGTATTAACGAAAATTCTTTCTTCTCTTACAGTTCATGAAGGGAGACTTACCACCTCCTAGATCTTAGACTCTGGAGCAACATAACATATGACACCATCCAATAAGGATTTCTTGTCATATGAACCTATTGCTCTAGGGAAATTTGTTCAAACTACTGACGGAACCTTACTTTCAGTGATAGGGATTGGAACTATGATCATACAACCCATTGGGGTAGTAACCAATGTGTTGTATGTTCCCAAACTATGTACAAGTCTTGTTTCAGTACAAGACTTTCCAAATTAACAAATTACTCCATTTTATTTAACAATTTTGATGTCTATCGTTGCCTTAAGGACCAAGGATTGAAGATAGGACTAGCTAAGATCTAGCAAGGCCTCTACTACCTTCCTCAATCTAGTCCAACAACAACACCCACCGGCAATGGAACAATGGCGGCCTCAGTCTAGGAACCCTCTGGAACAACACTTTTGGAGATCCATCAGAGAATGGGTCACCCATCCTTCCATCTCCTCAAACAAATTTAGTCACATCGGTTTAAGGATATTGATGAAAACCTTCTAATTTGTGAGGCTTGTCAACTAGGGAAATTAAAAAGAGTCTCATATCCGGCAACAAACCATCGTGCAAAGAAGCCCTTCCAAATACTCAATTGCGATGTTTGGGGACCATCACCTCATTCAGATCTTTTAGGAAATTGGAATTTTATGATATGCACCAATGATTACAGCCGATTTAATTGGCTATTTCTACTTAACTCAAAAACCGAAGTCACCAACTACCTTAAGAATCTCTGCACTCTGATAGAATAGAAGTTTGGAAACATGTTTAAGGGACTTAGAACAGATAATACAAGGGATTTCCTCAATAAGGATTTAAGTGACTTCTTAGCTGCCAAAGGGATTCAACATGAGACCTCATGTCCTTATACCCCTCAAAAAAACAGTCTGGCTAAGAGGAAGATTGGAGAAGTAGTAGATAAAGCTAGAACGCTCTTAATCCAAGCTAGGGCACCATCCAATTTATGGGGATGTGCTGTTATGATAGAAGTTCACCTCATAAATAGGTTGGCATCAAGGACCTTAGATTTCTAAAGTCCTATTTAACTCCTTGAAAAGAATTATCCAAAGGTTAAGCTCAAGACTAGCTTACCTGTAAAATTTCTTGGTTGTGTTGCTTATGTACTGAATCTAATACATAAATAGGATAAGTGGTCTCCCAAGGCACTCACATGTGTGTTTTTGGGCTATTCTTCTACCCAAAAAGGGTATAACTTGTATCATCAAGTTGCCAGGAAATATTTAGTCTCTAAGAATGTTGTCTTTGATGAGACAACAGTCTACTATAAGATAGATAGACATGAAACGCTTCAGGATCTTGACTATCTGAAATTACTCGATGTTCAGACTGAAATAGGAGGAAGCCAGGAAGAAAGTACCCATCCTTCCACCAACTCATCCTACCTCAGACTAGTTCTGCTAGAGGGTCCTCAAGAAAAGGATCCTCAAGAAGAGAATCCTTGAGAAGAGACCCCTCCTTCAAAACAAGATCGTCAAGTCAGCCCCTCTACACAAAACAGGTCCGAAAGCAATTTCCCTTGAAGAAGGTGAAATTTCTCCTGAACCATCTCCTGACCCTCTTCCCAAGTACTATGAGCTTCACCCAAAGAAGGTTCCCACTGAAGATGAAACTAACGGAGAATGGTCTATTGCCTTGAGGAAGGGGAAGAGATCTTGTGTGAGGCCACGTCCACATGATATGGCCAACTATCTCACATTTGACAAAGTCTCACCTCGGTACAAAGCGTTTCTAATGGAACTCCAGGATATTACTATCCCCAAGTCACCTCACAAGGCCATGACAATCTCTCAGTGGAAGGAGGCAATGGATGAGGAAATGCGCGCTCTATTACTAAACAATACATGGGAGATAGTCAATCTTCCAAAGGGGAAGAAATCAGTGGGGTGTAGATCGGTATTTACCCTTAATACAAAGCTGATGGAACTCTTGATAGACATAGCCATATTAGTGGCAAGAGGATACACTCAAACATACGACATTGACTATCAAGAGACCTTTGCACCTGTAGCAAAGCTGAATGAGATTCAAATTATAGTTTCTTTGGCAGTCAACCTTGACTCAGCCTTGCTTCATTATGATATCAAGAATGCTTTTTTGAATGGAGATCTTAAGGAGGAAATTTACATGGATATCCCTCTGGGTTACGAAAATGTCGACTCAACAGGTAAGGTGTGTAAACTAAAGAAGGCTTTATATGGCTTAAAACAATCACCAAGAACATGGTTCGGTAGGTTTACCCAAACTATGAAGACACTTGGGTATAACCTGTGTAATGTAGAACACAAATTGTTTATGAAATGATCATCACCCCCTTTACTAACTCTACTGATTTTCTATGTCAACGACATCATTATTACAGGGAGTCACTCATAAGAAATGAAGAAATTTGAAGAATGTCTTTCTTAGGCATTCTAGGTGAAAAGGTTGGGACCATCAAAATATTTTCTTGGTCCAATGAAGGGATATTAATGACTCAGCAGAAGTACATTTTGGACCTCCTTGAAGAAACGGAACACATACAATGTAGGGTGAGGGAAACACCCATAGAAGTAAATCATAAACTGTGAATGGATGAAAAAGAATCTAGGGTAGAAGTATCATCCTATCAGAAATTAATTAGAAAATTGATGTATCTATCACATACTCACCCTGATATTTGTTATACCATAAATGTTCTAAGTCAATTTATGCGTGCTCCCAGAACCTCCCACTTTCAAGCTGCAAATACAATTCTCAAGTACCTAAAGGGAATGTCGGGCCTTGGAATCACCTACAATCTAACACGTAAAATTGATCTTATTTTATACACTGACTTAAATTTTGCAAGGTCCAAAGTTGACTGTAGGTCAACAACGGGGTACTGCACAATTCTTGGAGGTAACTTGGTCACTTGGAGGAGCAAGAAGTAGAGTGTAGTCTCCAAATCCAGTACAGAAGTAGAATTTCGAGCAATGTCCAAGGGCATTGATGAAGTCATGTGGATAAGGAACTTGCTCAACGACATGCAAATTCCTTATGCTCGACCCATCATAATCTGCTGGGACAACAAGTCAGCCATTAGTTTGGCTCATGATCCTGTGTATTATGATAGGATAAAACGTGTGAACATTGACCGGTTCTACATTCAAGATTACCTTAAACAAGGGATCCCGAATACTGACCATGTGACATCCGCAGATCAATGCGCCAACATTTTCACCAAAGGCTTGCCTCCTAAGAAGATGGACCACCTGATTGCCAAGCTTGCTATGAAGAGTATCCATTCCCGTGCTTGAGGGGGAGTGCCAACTAACATCCTGACTAGGGCCATTAGTCCACACAAACAATGTACTTGTAATAGTGATCTAGGATTATTAAATGATTAACCCAGTTAGGGGCCCAATTAGTTCCACTAATGGGCCCACCATCTAGGTTCATTAGTGGGCACATTTTGGAGAACCATTTAGGTCCAGAAATGAACATAAATAGTTCTAAACCTGATCCACTAAGGATCGAGCCCAACGGCTAAGTTAAACTAGCCGTTGGGAATCATGACATCAGCATCGCTGATGTCATGCATAACGGCTAGTTTTTCAAACTAGCCATTATGCATTTTGAATCCAATGGCTAGTTTTCTAGCCATTGGGCTTTCTTGTATATAAAGCCAGCCTTTGTTCAATAAAATATATCTTTTTCTGGCCAAACTGAGCACTCTTGTTGCTCTCTCTCTCTCCTCTGCCACCTATGTTCTTACAAGAACATGACAAAAAAAAAGAGTAAGTGAAACTCTGTGACTTTTTATTTAATCGAAGTTTTAACTTTGGAGTGCAACATAAATTTATAAACTTGGCATCTTGAGAACTTTCTCTTCCTTTTTATACAGAAATCTTGTGGCACTCTATCGAATTCCATCTTCACTCCTCTTTTTCTTCACTCCTCTTTTTCACTCCTCTTTTTCTCTCACTAGTGTCCAGAATTTGAGGACCACAAACCAGCCAAGTACAGAAAAGATAGAACTAAAAAAATAGTCTGAAAAATGCTGACGGTAAATAATATATTGAATCTATATGACTTTCAACATCGAACAATAAAAACCGAATATAAATGAAAGGATGTCTTCTTGACTTAATGAACTGTGATGATGAGTCTACAATAAAGATCTTGGAGAACCAAAATATAATTCTACAGAATCACAAATTTGCAGAAGTATGCGGAAGTTAAGCAGAAGTACTAGTCCACATAGTAATGAAAATATGTTGAAAATAGGAGACATCACAGCCTTTCAAAAGAAAAACTCTATATAAGAGATATGCCAATTAACCATTAGGCCGTTTAAGTCTAATAAGAATGGGTAAAAACCCATAAATTTCTAATGAAACAGGAACGACACGTAATCCCTTCATTTCAGATCCTATCCTCTGCAAGAAGAATTACACGAATGAAATCAATAAAACTAAATCATTTCCTCTCCAGGCAATGGAGATGAATGAGATGCTAGGGAGACTGCTTGGATCTTGAGGCGTTTGAATAAGTCCCTTGATAAGCTCTTGATGACTGTCGCTCAGCAGACAACACGAGAGTGAAGCAGTAAAAGAAGAGGAACACATTTTTCACCAAATTTCCCAAAAATGCTTACATCCTCTCCCTGCTGCACTGCTTTGGATTGTACTTTGCAAGGGGTCAATCAGGGTGCTTTATTCTGTCATGCTCTACATACTACAGGAATTATGCTTTCTCTTGCATGAAATACATAAAAATTGTTTGCCCATATGAACAAGAAATATTTTTCTCTGTTGCTCTAACCTTATTTTGCCATGGATCAAAGTAATTCATCCATTATCTTCACAACCATCCACCAAATCAAGGGTAATGAGTGGAATCAAAGAGACTTCTGCCCTCAAACCCAAGCTTTCAACAATCTTCCTCCAAGTCCCTCTCCTGGGAACAAACCCCTGGCGCACCATTCCCTTCAAAAGCTCCTCAACACAATCAGACATTCTCCCTCTAGAAAACCCATCGATCATTAACTTGTAAGAGAGATAGCTCGGGCAGTAACCCTCTTTGATCATCAAGTTCATGAAGTCCTTCCCTTCTAGAAACCTTCCTTCTTCAATAAAACCGTAAATCAGAGCCTGATAAGTCCCTGAATTCGGTCCACACCCCTTCAACTTCATCTTCTTCAAGAACTCCACTCCCTCATTTACTTTTCCCTCTCGGCAAAGACCTGAGATCAGAATGTTGAACATAACCGTATCGGGGCAGCAACCGTTGACTTCCATCCGTCTGTACAAGTCAAAGGCATCGTTGACCCGGCCATTTTTGCAGAGGACATCCATCAACGTGGAGTAGGACTTACAATTTGGGCTGCAGCCTTGATTTGGCATTTCCTCAAACAGCTGGAGTGCAGCGCTAAAATTCCCACTTTTGCAAAGACCCTTGATAAGGATGTTGAAGCTGCATGCATCAACCTTGACGCCCAACTTCGGCGCATTCAAATAAACCTCGTGGATGACGTCATAGTGACGTGCGTTGACCAGGAGATTTAGAACAAGATTGAAGGTGTTGACCGTGGGCCAGCAGTTGAACTCCGGCATCATCATGAGAACTTTAATGGCTCGATCGAGGTGGTGGGCTTTAAGTCCGTAGATTTTGATAAGCTCGAAGAAGAATTTCTCGGACACCTTGCACTTCTCGGACTTGATCTTAGGAAGAAGATCGTCGATTAAGCTGAACTTTTTCGCGTGAGAGAACTTTTGGATGAGGAGAAGAAAGAGAGATTCGTTGGGTTTGTAATCTCTGCGGCGGGTGAGCTTTTCGTGGGCGTGAGAAAGAATATTAGTGTTCGTTATCGATCCGAAGATTTTTAGGACTTCGGGAGGAGACAGCCAGTCTCCATGATCTAATCTGGTTAAACAGGATTGATCGTCTACATGGACAGAGTTGAGTTTGGGGAAAAAGATTGCTGGTTGTCTCGTCTTTCTCCAGATTCTGGGGATGCTGGAATACATCTGCGTTCGAAGATTTTACTAGACGAGGAAGAGCGGAACGAAATTCTTACAGCTCGAGAGAGGGAGGGACAGAGGTAATGGAACCTTTTCCTTGAAATTAGTCTCAAATCGCCTGGGGAAGAGAGAGAGAAGAGACAGAGAGAGACAGACTTTGCAAGTCTGCAACCAAGATAACTTCTCCTCTCCACGCGTCCTTTTTCTCCACACGTGTCATCACACTTCCTCACCAATATCAGTCCCCTGTCCACCATGCTCTTCGACCACCGAAATTTCTCTTCTCAAACGCAGGCAGAGAACAATCAGCCCTCCGCTAAAATGCTCGCCGTCGCCACTCTCTTCCCCGTCGGCGGCGTCTTCCTCGTCCTCTCATCTCTCACCCTCGCCACCACCGTCGTCGGAATGGCGGCGGCGTCTCCGATAATTATCCTCTTAAGCCCCGTTCTTTTCTTCGCCGCCGCGGCCGTCGGGGTCGCTGTCGCCGGCTTTCTCGCTGCCGGCGCCCTTGCCCTCGCCGCCCTCTCCTTCTTCTCCCGCATATCAATGCATGGAAGAAGTACGTGGTGCAAATAGCTTAGTTATTTCTCCTGTTTTCATTTTTGTTATCTTCCGGAGATTATCAGAAGGCTGTAACTCAAATAAACGAAGCGTTAAATTATTCTTTGGCAATTATCCGAAGTAAATTTCAAGGAATCGAAGCCCAGGAATCGAAGAACTAGAAGGGAAAAATAGATGAAAAAGTAAAAGTAAATAAAATATGGTAATTTTTAGGTCTAAAAATTAAATGAACGCCTTACAAAAGGTATACGGTAGCTGCCCCCCACTCAGTAGGCTCTCTCCACTCACTAGAACTAGTCATCCTAGATCTATACCCTCTATCCCACATCCTCTTATTAAGGTGATATGCGTAAAATCATGGTCATTGAAAGAACAAGTTCATGTATTTCAAATTATATTCAACTCTTTGAATCTTGTTTTAAAATTTAGAATAGTGGCAAGTTGAGGTCAAATCTATGGGGTGGAAAATTAAAAGATTTAAATAATTTTATATTTTTAGTATTTTTGGATTAATAAAGTGGAAATGATCTATGAAAAGAGAGAGATGTAGATTACAGAAATATGATTTATACTTTAAAAATATGAAAATGTAGATGAACAGATTAAAAAAAAAGAAAAGATTGATGGAAAATAATCTTAATCTAAACATTCATGACCAAAACTCACTTTAGCACTGCTCTGTAGTCAAACATTCCTTCAAAAGCACATACTTCATGCCAATACTTGGTAACTAGTATCCAATATGAGGAATGAGTAGATAAGAGAAGAAACTCACAAAAAATGATGGTCGATTCATGATGAGCGATTGATCAATGCCCTTCTTTTTCTTGGTTAGCAAATGACAAAAGTAATAATGAAAACATTATAAAGCTTAACTTTTTCACCTCAGATTTATAGTCGGCCTCTATGAAGAGATGAAAGATGAAATGAAAGTCATGCCCACAAAATTTTAGCTCTAAACTCCATCAAGGTCATCGGATATCAAGATTTAATTTGGAGAAATTAGAATGTTGATTAACTTTCTCCCTCCTTTTTAACGACCTTAAATCCCACACCTGTCAAACACTCTAGTCAACTAAAACCTAAAAAGAAGAAATACAAGAGAGAGAGGTGTAAGAATTTCTTCCACACACGTCAAAGAAAAGAAGAAAGACAGCGCGGATGCAATGGAGAGGTATAGAAAGGAAAAAGAAGAGAAGACAAGAAGAAGGAAAAGAGAGAGGAAAAGAAAGAGAGGAAAAGGAGGAGGAGAAGTTCCAAGCACGCGGGAGACTTTCTTCCGTGAGCGCACAGAATAAGAGAGAGAGAATGAAGGAGATGAGAGGGCGAGAAGGGCGGTGCAATGCGAAAGGATGAGTTGTGGCAACGAGTCATCGCTACAAATGAAGAAGATGAGAAAAAGGCAGCATGTGAATGGCGAATTGAAGAGAAGAAGGAGAGGAGTAGATGCGGCAGAGAAAGATGGCGAGGGGAGGAGAAGAAAGAGAGGAGGAGAGGGACTCTCTCTCTCTCTCTCTCTCTCTCTCTCTCTTCCATCCGCTCGTGTGCCAGAGAACGAGATGGAGCACTGATTTGGAAGGAGAGAGGAGTGAAGCAAAAGAAAGAGACAAAGATAGTTAATAAAAAAAAACAGAAATTGAACAATATTAAAAAAAATTAATATTTTATTTTATTGTTTAAAGAATTATTTCTTAATGATTTTAACTCTGTAAATTTCCTAAAAAATCCAAAAAATAAAGAAAAATCTCAACTTTCTCAAAGAAATAAATTTATTCAATAAAAATTATGATAACATGTATTGATAAATATTTTCATGTAAATCAAGGTATTTTAAATGGGAAATAAATGGAAATTTATATTATAATTAAAGAAGATTATCTTCTTGATGAATCAATATCATTAAATGCTCATAAAATATTATCAAATCATGAGAAACCAAGAATATCCTTTCAAATATGAAGACTATCATTTTAATCCTGTTAAACCATGATAACATGTATTTCTGATTATATTTATAGAAATAAATACACAAAACATATGATATGAACGTATGAATTTGCATATTATTATAGGGCCCACCGTTCAACAATATTATAGAGGTTTCTAGTTTGCGAGATTGCGTGACAAACTGTTAAGCATCCCTCTCCTTGTGAGTGGAGGTTACTTGTGGACAATCCACTATTTACTGTAGAGGAGGGAGGTTATAAGTGCTCCTCTAATTTCTTGCACGACGATGCTAGTCTCAACCAAGCCTATAAGACGAAGGTATTAGTTGGAAGACTCCCCCAACATTCTCCTTGCTCCACAAGATCTTGAGCTTGTGGCACTATTAGGTAGCCATCATGATACTTGAAATGCAATTTCACATTTCTTGATCTATTTGTAAGCATTGACTAGGCTTAGTTGAGCTTATTGAACCCATGATACTTTCTAACCATATTCAACCCATTTAGTGATTGACTAGGGTTGGTAGTTGACCATAACTTAAGTCATTCATGAGTCTCATGTGGTGGAAGAATTATGTAACTGATGATGATAAGGTTCAGTGTGAGAGTTCTTATATATTTTATATCTCCTAGACTACGTGGTGTAGCTTGGCACCCAGCAAGTTGGTAACTCAATCTATCAATTGCGTTAAATCAATCATTGATTAATTAATCTATATGTTGATGTAGATAATTAATAAATGTTGACCAATAATATGGTGTTGGGTCTACCGAGTTATTAACTAGTGAGATATATTGACCTAGAGGGTCTCACATAATGTCTATGAACGTTAGTAGATATAGACACAATTATAAGGGTTTTTCTAAAAAAATCTCCACAAAAATTTAAAAAAATATGAGGAGAACAACTACATTTAAAGGTGCCTATGCAAGAGCTTTGACGAGTAATTCTCTCCTTTCTTTTCTTTCTCTCTTGGTGAAAAGCTTTGAAGAGGAGATTCAACCATCTAGAGATCATATGGATACCGCTAGAGGCTAGACACTTGAATAGCTTTAAGAACTCTTTTAGGTGAACCCTGTAACTATATTTTCTCCTACATGCTAGATGATAGGATTGTTAATTTTTTATGCCTTGGTGATTTGAATATCTATTTCAATGTATTTTGGTGCACTTGATGTTCTGATAAAAATTTGGGAGGCTTATCGACCTCAAAATCCAACACAAATAATCAGTGAACATCAGGATGAATATATATCTAGAGCCTGTAACATGGAGACATTCAATGACTCTATCCTTTGAGCGGCTTATATTAAGCCCCCCACCTTAGGCAATGTTTGTACGTGGTGTAATAATCAATAAGCAAGCCAAAGGCTATATAAGTGCATTGAACATTGCTTTACTGATACCATTGTCTTGGTATGATACCCTATATTAGTCAAGATTTGGACTCACTATCTATCAAAGAATGTATTGATCGTTATCTTTCATGACCAAAAGACTAGTAAAATTAGTACAACACAAAGAGTTTCCTGGCTTCGTAGGAAGCCACTATCATAGGCATATCTTAGACTCTTGCATGGACAACCTCAACTATTGATTGAGGAATCTCAAACTGCCCATGAATTGGTGGAACATGTATATGTATGGGAACTTCCACACCAAGGTTGAAGCACTAAAAAAGGAGTTAGAAAATTTCAAGAGACATATTTAAACTCAATAGATAGATGCCACTTAGAAGCAGAGGGTATGAGTGAGAGAGCAACTTGACAAAGCTAGGCAATGACAGGAGAGCCATTATCTCCATAAAGTGTACATTAAGTGGTTGCAAGAGCGTGATTCTTTCACCCATAGAAAAATGCTTAAGTTTATTTATGAGGCCCTAAGGATTTGAGGAATCCAAGTTACAAGTATGGTGATCAAGACTACCATTCACTTTGTCCATTGGCTACCCCTGATGGTTGGGATTTGGGAGATCAATGTGAATGGAGCATCTAGGAGAAACTTTGCCCAATGGGAGGAGGAGGCATAATATGCATCCATATAGGCCACATTTTTTTCCCTTACCTTCTTCTATGATGTTCAAGCTAACACTACAGCGAAGGCTACAACAGTATAGTTTGCTCCTTCATGAGGAGTGCGACCTCCATGATATCATTTGAGAGTCCAATTAGCATGTATTTGTTGAGATGTTACTAATAACTTTGAAATATAAGTCACATTCATGCATAATTTATCATATTTAAGTGTTGATAAAGAATATAACAATATAAAGAATATCTATTTCTATATGGCTGAATGTAGTGAAAATAGGACTAAGTCTTGTAATGCATCATTTCTTATATTTTGTTTATATTATGAGACTAACCCCATTTGACTTCTTGGAAGTCAAACGGTTGAATTCTCACATTTTTATGAGTTATGTGGATACAGGGACTTGGGTAAAGTTTAATAGGAGCGTGGATGCAAACTATTTAGAAAGAGAAGAATAAAACGAGTACTCCACCTTTTTAGGAGATTGGTCAACCTTTTCCACCTTTTTAGGAGGTTGGTCAACCTTTTCCACTATTTTAGGAGGTTAGTCAAACCTTTCAACCTATTTAGGAGGATAGTCAAGCCTTTCCACTTATCTAGGATGTTGGTCAAGCCACTCTACCTTTTTAGGAAGTCACTCAAACCTTTCTAACCACCTTTTTTTTGGGGGGGGGAGTTTAATCCATTCCATCTTTTTAGGAGACTAGTCACTCCATTTCTCTTGAAAGTCAATGATAGTCAAAGTGATTCTTGATAAGTCAAAGGTGGTCAAAGGCATTCTTGAAGGGTCAAAGAGGTCAAATTTTTTTTACATCTTACTTATTATTAATAAATTTAGATCTTTCTTATTTTTTATGAAGAATCCATATTTATAAGAGGAGAGAGAGGTAAGCTTACCTCACAGGAAGTGATAAAGTTATCCGCCTCATAGAGAGTGGTCAACCCACTCCTTAAGAGGTAGCTGTGGGGCACACTTCTTTAAGAGGGACTCTCCCATCTCTTTAGGAGGTGGTTATGGTCGTGGCCTATGGATTTAATCTCCACCATTCATTTGGTGGCACCCAAAAAGACTCAATCTCCGCCATTAATTCAAAGGAACCTCTTAATCTAACATTAAAAGAATCATCTTCTTTTTTTTGTTTTGTTTTTTGGCTCTCTCTTATCATCGTGCTACCAGAAAAGTTCACGAGAAGCTGTGACCCAAGCTTGGCATTGTTTGGTGTTCAAGTTTGTTGTGGAGGTAAGATCAAGCGGAGGATCGAGATCATAACGAGTCTAGTATTACTAGACCTAGAACTAGTATAAAAAACGAGGTTTGTGTGAGGATTCATATATGATTCTCTCTTTTAATCCCCTCCATGAATACTATAAACCTTATTTCCTTTTTTATATTTTAGATTTGTTCTCTTCTCTTCAAACAATCTCTCATCTTTACTTGATTTCTTAATTACCCTATTTCCCCATTTTTCATCATTCTTCCATCATTTTACCTTCCATAATTCTTATCTCCGCATTCTATCATTCCATTCTCTAAATTTTTCTCCTTATTTCTCATAATAAAAATATATGTCTATTTCTAATTTTGTTCATACTATATTCCATTTCATAGTCCTTCCATATTTTTTCAAACATCCTGTCTACCATTATTTTTCTCTATAATAGTATCTCTACTCCCTAAAAACACTAATCTCATTACCTAGGCTCCCTAAGGATTCGACCCTTTACCGTTATAAAAAGTGAGAAATTATAAAAAAAAATTTCATGAAATTGATTCAAAATAGCGTTTAAAAATACCCCAAAATTGAGTTCATTAGTTACCGTCTTGTTTCACGTGTTGACTCAATAATACTTAGGTGGACATTATGCAATGTGAGGATTCAAGCCATTGCACACTAGGTAGGAGAAGGGACCTAGATGAAAGTTGTGTTAGCCACTCATGCTTCATGCTTAGGTTAAAGGTCTATCTTGTTGTCTTGGCAATATATGTCTACTTGGGCTCATGGATCTCATCACCTTGAGCAACCATGCATGCCTTTCTCATGTATATGTCCCACATGTATCCCTCACACCCCATTGTAGTAGCACATCACGTGGGGTAGCTTGGTAGTGTGGGCCCAAGCAACATTTTATGGTAGAAATTGCAAAAGGAACTAAGCCTTGGAATGGTTTCCACCATCTTAGGCCAATATAATTGATGGATATTATGTGGCCTATAAGCCAATCACATTTTCATGTATTTTATTTATGTTCATTGAAATGAAATTTATTCATTGTCATTCTTGTGTGATGTTTGCAATGAAGTACATGAGCATGTGCAATGACTAAGTGAATTATGATGAGATCATAATATAGTGATCACTAGTCTTTAAACATATGTTCTAAACATTCCTATTCGTGGGATATTTGAGAAGGACATCCAATTATCCGGAAAGAATAACACCATCTAATCCAACTCATACGATGAGTATGGTTGATCCTATAGGCATCGGTGTGAAGACACTAAGGATAGATAGTGGGTGCTCTTTGGAGAAAGAGTTCACTGAATTGATCCATATGAATCCCTGAATGGTATTATACCTAATTGTCAATCAGGTTGATTCATGTCATGGTTGTGTATGTGGTCCTTTGACTTGAGACACCAAAGACATCTTGTGTATGGATGATCGTGTTTTGATTATGACTTACGAATACCTAGCCGTGGGATATCTAAAACGTCATATATTGGATACGACATGAAGTCCACAAAGATGATTTTATGATAAACGTGGGATCATCCACCCTCGGTATTTGAGGAGATTGACTCAAGGAATGAGATGCGATGAAATCCTTGGCCAAGGTAGTAGAAATATTGGAGAAAGAGTTCTCGATGATTTCTACACGCATCAGTACTAACTTGAGTGATCGATTAGGGTTTGACAATTGACCATACCCTAAGTCATTCATGAGTCTAATGTGGATGAAGGATTATACATATATGGTAATCGATGACGGGAAGGTTCCATAAGTGAGTTCTTACATACTCCATATCTCTTAGTGTACGTGGTGTAGCTTGGCACCCAACGGGCTGGCAACTCAACCTATTGATTGGGTTAAATCGATCCTTGATTAATTAATTTATATGTGGATGTGGATAGTTAATTAAGGTTGGCTAATAAGGTGTTATTTGGTCTATAGAGTTATTAACTAGTGAGATATATGGACCTAGAGGGTCACACACATAAGGTCTATGGATGTTGGTGGATATAGACATAATTATGAGGGTTTTTATGAAAAAACCTCATACCAAATGTTTATAAATAGGGGGAGAACGACCACAACTGAAGGTGCCCATGCAATCCTTGTGGGAATTCTCTCTATTCTTTTCTTTCTCTCTTGGTGAAGAGCTTTTAAGAGGAGATACAACCATCCAGAGACCGTGTGGATACCGCTAGAGGCTAGACACATGAATAGCTTCAAGAACTCCTTCAAGGAAACCCTGTAAGTATGTTTTGTCATTCATACTAGATGATAGGATCATCTGTTCTTGGTGGCTTGGTATTTTGAATGTCAGATTCAATGTTTTCAGCTGCATTTGATGTTTTGATCAAAATTTTAGAAACTTATCGACCTCAGATCCCATCAATAATAACATCATCACGACCCATATTTCGAGTACACTGATACTACTTAGTCAATGAAGCTTCTTCTATCCTAATCCTTGTGCCTGGCAAAGGTAGTCATCATATAAGCCAAAGTATTCACTGTTAGGATTAAAGGTTGATAAGCCTTCTAAAATTTTGATCAAAATATCAAATGCAATATAATACATTGAATTGTATATTCAAAACACTGAGGCAGCAAGAACTGATAATCCTATCATCTATTATGTAAGAGAAAACATACTTATAGTGTTCACTTAAAGGAGTTTTTGAAGTTGTTGAAGTGCCCAGCCTTTATCGATATCCACACAATCACGAGGTGGTTGAATTTCCTCTTTAAAGCTCCTCACCAAGAGAGAAAAATAAAGAAATGAGAGAATTCACGCAAAGCTTGCATAGGCACTGATAACATGCTAATTAGACAGGATAATACATGATTAGTAATGCATATTAATGCATAAAAGATTTCATACCTATTCATATTATCATATTTATGAGTATTTATCTATCATTCTATGAAAAAGTCATTATAATCTCAAAATACTTTAATTTAGGGTTAATTATGATGAATTAAAGATAAATAATTTTATAACCCATCTTCACTTGAAATTATAAGTTGTTTTTAAAGTTAAATAATTAGAGAAATCATTTTTATAAACATTCAGTTAATTTTCTATGTTAAAATCTTAAAACAAATGAATGTATTTTAGAAATTAAATCTCTTTTTATATATTAGTTTTGACTTTTAAGAATGATAGATAGTTAAATTTCGGATCAAACGAAAGAAATTCAGATTAATTTGGAGTTATATTTTGAAAGTTATGAATTTTCTAATTTTTAGGAATTTTTCTAGAATTTTTTTGAATTTTTAGGAAATTTTAATGAATTTCTAAGGATTTTCTGGAATTAAAAATTGATTTTTCTAATTAAAATTGATTTTTCTGAATTTTTATTAAAGTGCAGGTGACGCGGCCTAATCTGGACCGTCTGATCACATCGCGATCGAACGGTCGAGGCGAGCGGTGACATGGCAGCGTGAGAAGTGTCCGATCGAACGTCAAATCTCAGCCCTTGAGCTTCACTTAAGGAGAGGGGGTACGTGGCGCAATAGGATTCTTCGGCGAATCGTTATATACACGATTTAATTAGAGCCGTCGATCTGAGGAGTTATAATGGCTCTGAATAGATCGATGGAAAACGCATCTGAGGCGTCCGATCGCGATCCAACGGTGTGTGTTTTGATGCGTTTTATAACGCACGGTGACGTGGCTTCATCTCGAGCATCTGATCGCGATCCAACGGCCACGGCTTAACGATAACGATTTGTGATCATGCGTTTCATCTGAGCCGTTGATGTGTTTCATTGAATGGTTACGGCCAAATCTCCTATAAATTGAGATGTTCTTCATATTTGTAAAGCATTCAAGAGCAATTCAATCAAATTGAACTGCTTAGACACCAAATCTCTTGAATATCTTGATCCCAATCGCTTCTAGACTCATTTTTGCATCTACAGAGTGCTTAAGATTAAGATTTCGACGATCGACGAGGAAGAAAGCGACGCTTGAACTCCAGCATCGCAATTTTCGGATTTTTTATGACTTACCTTGATTCCGGCGATTAATTGGATCAATTCGATCGCAATTGTGGGTTAGTGATTGCATTTTATTCCAATCTATCTTTGATTAGTGTTTAATTTCCGTTTAGATTAGCTGTTTAGCTTAATTTCATCGTTAACTTCGGTATTTTTACGATTTAAGTTTTTGGAAAAATCACCTCTCTTCGATCTTCAATCTTCAATTTCTCCACGAAATCAAAGTCAAATTCGATGATTTTTTATTATGTGGAATCGTCTTCAACTCCTCTTTCATAAAATACCATTTTCCCCAATTTCTATCATCAATTCATCATCCGATTTGATCAAATTCAAAGAGATCATAAGAAATTTCCCTAATTGCCTATGGAGTCGACCCATACTTTCCATTATACCCCTCAATTCGAGTTATTTTCATTAAATAGATAAGTTTGGACTTTGTTTTGACATGAATCGGTGTGCAATTGATGACCACATCGATTTGATCCATAAGGTACCTTGAGTTATTATCATTTCCCTTTATTTATAGACATTAGGTATATAATTTTTTTTATAAAAGTCCTCATAATTATGCATATATCTACAAAAGTCTATAAACCTTTTATGTGTGACCCTCTAATTCCATATATGTCACTAGTTAATAAACTTTATTTTCCCAATAACACTTTATTGGTTAACCTTATTAATTATCTATAGCAACATATATATTAATTAATGATTTATTTAACCCAATGGATAGGTTGAGTTGCTGGCATGTTAGGTGCCAAGCTACACCACATACTCTAAGAGATATGGAATACATAAGAACTTACATATGAAAACTTCTCTTTATCTGTTATCGTGTATGTATAATCCTTCATCCACTAAACACTCATAAATAACTTAGGAAATAGTCAATTGTCAAACCCTAATTCATCATTAAAGTTATTATTGATGTGTAGAGATAATCAGTTGGAACTCATTAATTTGACTAGCCCCCTAATTGAATGCTATGGGTTCCTCTAAATCTCTATGAAACCCAATGCCTCAAAAGCCTTTGGAGGGTATTTCTTCAATTTTGTATGTTCATCTTCACCATGTGCTCCTCCACCTTCATCACAACTCCTTTCATGTGATCTATAATGTCCTAAATTAATAGAAGCTTGGATGAGCTCCTTTGTTAACTTCATGTTCACCACTAGAAATTATGTGGAGAGGAAATATCCTCTATCCTTTCAATCACAATCCCCATGATACCATAGGGTATCTTGAGTGATCCGTCTGTTAAGTGTAACTCAATAAAGAAAGGCTGCAAATTTCCTATGTGATGTCAATCAAATAGGCCTTAAGAAGAATGTTAAATCTAGCTTCAGTATCTAACAAAGATCTAATAAAGGTCATAAATTGTATTTCTCTAGTGATCATAGATGCTACAATATCTCTCTTCTTAATCAAGAGAGTGTTCAACATAATTGAGCAAATAGGCCCACTCAATTAGATGCTCATTGGATTCCTTTAGGATGCCTTTAAGAAATTTAAAATATGATGGAATATGCCTCATAGCATCAACCAATAGGATGGTTACCATGAATTTCTTAAAACCTCTAACAAATGATCATGGTGTTTGATAGAGTGTGATCATGATGTTTGACGTCCACACGTCAAAATAAAATCCTAACTCGCTCAAATACAAGATTAATGAGCAAACTTATAGAGTAGAGGTGAGTGAGGGTAGAATCTAGGGAGAATTAACATTCTTCCTTGATATGTTTTCAAATTTGATGAAATTCGATGATGAGTTGAGATGAGAAATTAGTGAAAATTATATATTTGGAAACAAGATTGAAGCATCTGTCAAGAATAAAAAATCACTCAAATCAGACTTGCATCCATGGAGAAATCAAGGAGTGAAGTGAGAAGAAGTCTTCTCCTTGATGAGATCAACGCTCACCATGGAGTTTGAAGGGACGAACCATTAGGATTGAGTCATGACCATCAGATCTTCATCGGCTCATCTAGATTGCGCCGATGAATTTCTATCATTCCCTGCAATTTCATTGGATTTCATCGGCTCATCTAAATGCATTTCTATCATTCCATGAAATTTTATGTTATAATCTCAAAATGCGTTAATTTAGGGTTAATTATGATAAATTAAAGATTAAAGATTTAATAACCCATCTTTACTTGAGATTATGTGTTTTTAAAGTTAAATAATAAGAGAAATCATTTTTATAAACATTCATTTAATTTTTTAAAATTAAAATCTTAAAGAAATGAATGTATTTTTGAAATAATAATTAAATCTCTTGTTATTTAAATAAATTTGAATTTTTAGAATGATAGATAATTAAATTTCAGATCAAATGAAAGAAATTTGGATTAATTTGGAGTTGTATTTTAAAAGATATGATTTTTAGAATTTTTAGGGATTTTTCTAAATTTTTCTGGATTTTTATGAATTTATTTTCTATTTAAATTGATTAAAATGAATTTCAAAAGAACGCAAAAACCGGTTAATATCCGTGCGAGGCCACGTGGATGCGACGTGGCACTCCGGGCCACATGGCAGCGCCACGTGGGCCCACGCGGCATATATATTTAATATATATTTTATTACTATATATAGTATAAAGTTCTTCAGCCTTGCCTATATGGGAAGGGGTAATCGAACTTAATTAGAAGTCGGGTGTTATAAACTCGACGGTTTCCTAAAATTAACTCCGTGTGGGACTAATCCACACGCCTTATGTATTATGCAAGTGACGTGGCGCGACGAGGAGCGCCGGATCAACTGGGCGATGAATTGATGCGCATCTATCGCGTGCGCCGTAGACCACCGATGGATCAATCAAGCACGTGCCTATTTAAAAGAGTTATAACGGTCCAGATTCGATCGCGCAGGGAGAATCGCGGCCGTCCGATCGCGATCCAAAGGGCGTTATTTGAAGCGTTTTATAAAGCGTTTCATCGGATCAGATCAAGGCCGTCCATTATGATCTGACGGTGACAATTTAATCGAAACGGTCCACAATGGACCGTTTCATCGTAACCGTCGATCGAAATGATCGGACGGTTACGCCCAAAATTGCTATAAAACGAAGAGTTCTTCGACATTTGTAAGCATTCGAGTTGGATTTCAATCAAATTGAACTGTCTAGACACCATTCCTCTCGTTTCTCTTGATTCTATCCTCTTCCTCTTTCATTTCCGCATCCACGGAGGGGTTGAAATCAAGATTTAGTGGAAAATCGAAGGAGAAATCGCAGCTTGAAGCTCACGTTCGCGTTCTTCACGTTTTCGGCGATTAATCGGTTTAATCGCCTCATTTCGATCACTAATTGAGTTTAATGGAAGCGGTTTTTCCTAGATTATCTTCCTATTGTGTTTAATTTTCGTTTAGATTAGTATTTAGAGATCAATTTCGTAGGATTTAACTCAAAATCACGATTTTCACGCCCGAAATTTTCTCTCCACTTCAATTTGCGATTTCTCCGCGAAATGAAGTCCAAATTCAATGATTCTTGATTCCGTGGAATTGATTTGAAGTCTTCTTTCATAAAATACCATTTTCCCCAATTTCTACATCAATTTCTCATCCAATTTGATCAATTTCCAAAAGATATCTCGAAAATACCTTAATTCCCTGTGGATTCGACCCTTATTTACCATTATACCCTTCAATTCGTTATAAATTCCCAAAATTGGTAAGTTCGGAATAATTTTTGACACGAGACCATGTGAAATCAACGACCTCGCGGTCTCGTCTCGTCAAATGGCGCCGTTGCCGGGGAATTTAAGGCATATTTTTGAGAAAATTCGTCAATTTTGACTTGGTCAACATCGGATTTTTCTTTTTATTTCTTGAATTTAACTTGCATCAATCATAATTTGAGTGATCCAAAGTGAATTCCATCTTCGCGATCCTTAAGTCGACGAGAATAAGTGAATTTGACCCCTTCTCTACGGATTACGGGCGATCATTTTTCAAAATCGCGTTAAGAAATTATAAACACTCACGGATACCGACACCCAGGTATGATCTTTGCCATTATTTGATAATTAGTATTATATAAATATTTTCATGAGATGTCATTCATTTAGAAAACATGTTTTAATGGCCTTCGAAGATGAAATTTATCTTAAATGATCATCAACTCGATGCCATCTTGAGTAATTTTCCCTCTTCTAAGGATTACGGTCTATTGCTCACATGTATCGTTTTGAGAGGGCCAAGCTCTCACGGAATCACGCATGACTTGTTTTTCTAAATCATTGTTGAAATTTTTTATCTTTATTGAAATTCACGATTCTGTACGAAAAAGCTTGTTGTACTAGGGTTATTTAGAGTTTCTCGTCGTCCTAGGCCACATCGAAGCCATGCTCGCGTTAGACTTAGGCCATGATAGATTAGAAGTAATCTAAATTTCAACCGCTCTATCGATAGAAAATTTTTCTCGAAAAAAAATATATCTATATCTCTATATTTATATATATAATATAATATATCTATAGTATATTATCTCCAATAAATTGTGATTAAATGAATTTAATTTGATGATATGATTTGAATTTCATGCATAAATTCCAAATTTCACTTTCAAATCATAGAGTATAATGATTTATTATTCATAACAAGGATAATTCTGGTTTGAATCTTGAGGAATTTTCTTATTATGCATTAAGTTTTTATTCAAAATAATCGCATCATTTTTTGGAGAATATGAGCTTAAATGAGTCTGGCTGAAGACGGTAAACTTAGCGCTTATTGGGAGGCAGCCCAAAGTTATCCTTTTTGTGTTTTTCCTTTAGTTTATTTTTCAGAATAAATACATTGTCGAAGAACGATATTATGAAGGGCGCACGCATGATAACATGCAATCTTAACATGATAAAACATGATTATTAATGCAAAATAAGGCATAAAACATTCCATTTATATACATGTTATCATATTTTGAGTGCATTTCTATCATTCTATGCAATTTATGTTATAATCTCAAAATGCGTTAATTTAGGGTTAATTATGATAAATTAAAGATTAAAGATTTTATAACCCATCTTTACTTGAGATTATAAGTGTTTTTAAAGTTAAATAATAAGAGAAATCATTTTTATAAACATTCATTTAATTTTCTAAAGTTAAAATCTTAAAGAAATGAATGCATTTTTGAAATGAGAATTAAATCTCTTGTTATTTAAATAATTTGACTTTTTAGAATGATAGATAATTAAATTTCAGATCAAATGAAAGAAATTTGGATTAATTTGGAGTTGTATTTTAAAAGATATGATTTTTACAATTATAGGGATTTTTTTCCGGATTTTTTCCGATTTAATTTTGATTTAAATAGATTAAAATGAATAAAAAAAAGTGCAAAAAGCGTGCGGGTCCCACGCGGGTGCGACGTGGCACGCAAGGCCACGTGGCAGAGCCACGCGGACCCGCGCAGCGCCTACGTGGCACGTATTATATACCTATAGTTTATTTATATTATATACTATATATATAAAGGGGTTTTCAACCTTCCGTAGCCCGGAAGGGTATTCATCCCTTAGGTTCGTCGGGTATTATAAACCCGACAATGATCATTAATTTTTTCCGTGTGGGACTAAGTCCCACACAGTGTTTTCAACTGCAGGCCACGTGGAGCGAGGAGAGGCGTTGGATCGCGATCGGAGCGCGCCGATCAAGTGGACGCGCGGTCCACGGATCAAGATCAAGACCACGTGCCTTATTAAAACAAGTTATAACGGTCGTGATTTCATGCGACGTGGCGGCATCACACACGTCGAATCAAGGTGCAGAATCTGATGCGTCGATCGCGTGAACGCTGGACCACCGATCAGCTGATTACGCACGTGGCTTAAAATCGGTGTTATAACGGCCACGATTTAACGCGCCGAAACGCATCGTGACCGTCGGATCGCGATCTAACGAGCTGAAATTGATGCGTTTTATAACGCATAACATGAGGATTGATCTGGAACGTCCATCTGTGATCGGACGATCGCGATATATTCGTAACGATTCACTCTGAGGCGGTTTAATCTGGACCGTTGATCGAGCTTAACGCACCGATCGGACGGTTTTCCCCATTTCGCCCTATAAATAGACGAGTTCTTCGTCTTTTGTAACCATTCTTGAGGGATTTGATCTAATCGACCTATCTAAACCCCTTCTCTCTTGAATCTCTTTCTTGTAATCGCTTCTAGACTCGAAATCGTGTCCACGGAGTGTTTATAAGAGAGATTTTGACGATCGTGCGAGGAGAATTTGTCTCTTGAACACCGATGTTCACGATTGAATTCGCGGAATGAATAGCTGTCGATCTGGGGATCAATTGGATCGATTTGATCGTTATCTCGGGTTAGAAAACAAGTTATTCGTCTTATCTATTGTCATGTATAATCAATTTTATGTTTAGGATTTCAATTTAAGTTTAATTTTGTTTTAATTTCAATTTGTGTTCTTCGCGATTCCGAAAATTTCATCCCACTTCCATCTTTGATTTCTCTGTGATTACTAATCCAAATCGAGCGATTTTTGATTCCAGGGATAGATCTTTGAGTTATCTTTCTAAAAGCAATCATTTTTCTAATTTCTCACCTCAATTCATCGTCCAATTTGACCCAATTCTAAAAGATATCTCGAAAATACCTTAATTCCCTGTGGATTCGACCATTATTTACCATTATGCCATTCAATTCACTCTTAATTCCCCAAATTGGTAAGTTAGGCTTAATTTTTGACACGAGACCGTGTGAAATCGACGACTTCACGGTCTCGTCTCGTCAACGCACAAGAAATCCCGTGAACAAGCATCAAAAAGCCCAAATGAGTTTTTCTAAACCCTTTTCTCCTTACCACATTTTATCATCTTTTTCATGCCATGATCATTATTATTTCTATCTTTCTTCATGAGCATAGTAATTTCATTGAGGACAATGAAGAGTTTAAGTTGGGGGGTGAAGACTTAGAAAAATTCAACAATTTTTCAAAAATTTTAAAAATCTAAATTCTAAAAACTCCTATTTTCCAAATTATTACCACTCTTCTCCACCTTAGAAGTCTTGAAAGCTTGAGATCTTATCTAGTAGAGATGTAGAAATGAGGGCCTATAGCCCATATGATTACATTTTGAGTAATAAAACCAAGTGATCTAGATAAACCATGGGAATATTCGTAATGGTTGACTTCTTTGGGGTTGGGTATCTAACAAGGCACCGAGGAAAAATGAGTAATCAGAAGGTTGAAGTGCTATGGATTTGAAATGGAGAGATTTGGAGTGAAGTTCAAGCAAAATTCTTATCCCCTACCTTACATCAGCCGAACCTACTTAGTGTGGGAATTCCTCGATTCCGAACTTTCCCTTAAAAGAGTGCAATTATCCATCATTTTTTGAAATACCTATCTTTCCCTTATAGGCATTTAGTTTATCTCTTCCAAAGCAGTCAAGTAGTTACACCACTTTGTTTTAAACCTCACTTATGATAATCACACTCCCAAGTGATTCACACATCCATCACATCTCCTCCACATTTCTCTCACATGAACATATCCCTTCAATTATTACACTTCACATTTTGGCAAACTCTCTTCAAACCTCCACAAAACAACTCCTTCATATCCTTATTTCGTGTAAACTCTTTTGAAATTTTGAAGTATGTTACAAAAGCAAAACAAAAAAAGAGAAAAAGAAAAGAAAGAGGCAAGGAAAAAGGAAGGAGAAAAAGAAAGAAAAAGAGAGAAATAGAAGAAGTGAAAAGAAGGAGAATAAGTTAGAGGAATATCTTCTCTTCTCAACACCACCATCTCTACCATTTCCATCTATCCTACCATCCATTATCATCCACATCATTTGGGAGCTAAATTATCATAAGTGGTACCACCTTTGCTTTTAAAAATCCATTTTGTTTACACACATGTTTGCTTTTAACCACATCATTCCTTTAGATATAGTGTCTTTAAATTTTATTTCAACCACCTCAAACGCTGCATTCCAAAGATAGGAATACCTTTGCAAGTGCACTCTTTTTAGGAGGAAGGTAAGTTGAGCGGAATTCTAATACATTAAGTAGCCTCCATTTTGAGGGAAGGAGTGATGAATCTATGGAGAGGGTAAGGATTATATCTGCTCATGAGAGTGTGAGGATCTTTTCATCCCCATAGCATTAAACCCTAGATATGCTCACCTCGATCACAATTGAGAATTAGACTCGAGCATCAGCCGATGAGCACTACCCTAAGATGCACTAAAGAAGTCAACCAAGAAATGGAATCTAGATCACTATGGTCCACACTATGAGGAAGAGTAATCATACTTATATACATTTCACCTCTTTAGTAGTAGGATTGAGAAGTGGAAAGGACTTTCTAGGGAGATTTTATAGGAAATTGCTAAGAGACTAGCAATTATTTAAGTTGGGGGGTGTGATAACACGCAATCTTAACATGATAAAACATGATTATTAATGCAATTTAAGGCATAAAACATGACATTTATGTGCATGTTATCATACTTTGAGTGCATTTCTATCATTCCATGCAATTTTATGTTATAATCTCCAAATGTGTTAATTTACGGTCAATTATGATAAATTAAAGATTAAAGATTTAATAACCCATCTTTACTTGAGATTATAAGTGTTTTTAAAGTTAAATAATAAGAGAAATCATTTTTATAAACATTCATTTAATTTTTTAAAGTTAAAATCTTAAAGAAATGAGTGTATTTTTTCAATAAGAATTAAATATCTTGTTATTTAAATAAATTTGAATTTTTAGAATGATAGATAATTAAATTTCAGATCAAATGAAAGAAATTTGGATTAATTTGGAGTTGTATTTTAAAAGATATGATTTTTAGAATTTTTAGGGATTTTTCTAAATTTTTATGAATTTATTTTCTATTTAAATTGATTAAAATGAATTTAAAAAGAACGCAAAAACCAGTTAATATCCGCGCGAGGCCACGTGGATGCGACGTGGCACTCCGGGCCACGTGGCAACGCCACGCGGGCCCACGCGGCATATATATTTTATTACTATATATAGTATAAAGTTCTTCAGCCTTGCCTATATGGGAAGGGGTAATCGAACTTAATTAACAGTCGGGTGTTATAAACCCGACGGTTTCCTAAAATTAACTCCGTGTGGGACTAATCCACACGCCTTATGTATTATGCAAGTGACGTGGCGCGACGAGGAGCGCCGGATCAACTGGGCGATGAATCGATGCGCGTCGATCGCGTGCGCCGTAGACCACCGATGGATCAATCAAGCACGTGCCTATTTTAAAGAGTTATAACGGTCCAGATTCGATCGCGCAGGGAGAATCGCGGCCGTCCGATCGCGATCCAAAGGGCGTTATTTGAAGCGTTTTATAAAGCGTTTCATCGGATCAGATCAAGGCCGTCCATTATGATCTGACGGTGACAATTTAATCGAAACGGTCCACAATGGACCGTTTCATCGTAACCGTCGATCGAAATGATCGGACGGTTACGCCCAAAATTGCTATAAAACGAAGAGTTCTTCGACATTTGTAAGCATTCGAGTTGGATTTCAATCAAATTGAACTGTCTAGACACCATTCCTCTCGTTTCTCTTGATTCTATCCTCTTCCTCTTTCATTTCCGCATCCACGGAGGGGTTGAAATCAAGATTTGGTGGAAAATCGAGGGAGAAATCGCAGCTTGAAGCTCACGTTCGCGTTCTTCACGTTTTCGGCGATTAATCGATTTAATCGCCTCGTTTCGATCACTAATTGAGTTTAGTGGAAGCAGTTTTTCCTAGATTATCTTCGTATTGTGTTTAATTTTTGTTTAGATTAGGATTTAGAGATCAATTTCGTAGGATTTAGCTCAAAATCACGATTTTCACGCCCGAAATTTTCTCTCCACTTCAATTTGCGATTTCTCCGCGAAATGAAGTCCAAATTCAATGATTCTTGATTCCGTGGAATCAATTTGAAGTCTTCTTTCATAAAATACCATTTTCCCCAATTTCTAGCATCAATTTCTTGTCCAATTTGATCAATTTCCAAAAGATATCTTTAAAATACCTTAATTCCCTGTGGATTCGACCCTTATTTACCATTATACCCTTCAATTCGTTATAAATTCCCAAAATTGGTAAGTTCGGAATAATTTTTGACACGAGACCGTGTAAAATCGACGACCTTGCGGTCTCGTCTCGTCAGCGTATCCATGCAAAAAAGAATCATTGAGCGATTGTGTGTATAAAATCTTGACCCAACCCTTCATATTTCACAAGGGACTGTTAGACGGTTCGAATCTTGGCCACTATAGCTCCTTATATCATGGCCATGATTCATCCCATAATAAGACAAATCGATGCCCATTGAGAGATTGCCAGGTACCCATCCCCTTTAAGGGAACATCAATAGTCTCAAATTAATCTTGAAATCAACTATCCCACATTGTGCCACATCACCTTCACACAAAAAAATCCCACATTGAAAATATCGTTGTATGTATCAACTATAAATATAATGGGGGCTTTATTAATCAATGTCCACCCATTATGGGCACTTAATATTAATAATCTCCAATACCTGCACCATGCGTGCGCCATGTGGTGCCTTTACGTGTTGCTACATGGGAACACACAAGCGCACGTGTCACGTCAAGTGTCACATCAGCCCGCAATTAGAAATTATTTTTAGATGATTTTAATCAAATAAATTCAATAAAAGTTTGAAATAAATTCAAAAAAATCCCTGAAAATTAAAAAATTCATATGTTTTAAAAATAACCCCTTTTTAATCCAATATTTTGTTTGATCATAAATTAAATAATCTATCATTTATGTATTTTAATATAAGAAATAATAAGAGAAGAAATTTTTAAGTAAAAAATATACTCATCTTTCTTGAAAAATAAAACAAAAATAATATATGAGTGTCTATTAAAATATTTTTCTGTTTTTGTTAACATTTAAAGCTCAAATAAAATCTAAAATATAAATGGGGATAATCTATTTTGAGTTCGACTTTGATTTATACATGATTAACCCTTAAAATGGTAAATTTTTTAAATTTTTGATGTAATTGTATTGAAATGCTGAATATGTACTCAAAGTATGATAATATGCATACGAATGATATGAATTATGCCATAAAATGTACTAATAATCATGTGATCGCAAGTATACATTACATGTTATTAGTGTTCACTCACCTTAGCGTTAGGATGGCTTAAAAATCTGAGGATGCAATGTGAGAGGTTGTAGACATTTGTATTTGATTATGCACTTATCCACTAATTCTTGTCATCAAAATGGTCATCTTGCTTAGAAATGATCTTAGGAGATTTCTCATCCTTCTTATCAATATATATATCTTTATGCATAGGATGATCCTAGTAATGATTCTGTAGAGTCTTGCCTAGTCTTGCCTATTTTTAACTTCATAAACCAATCTTTGGCTCTATCTTTAAGTGTTAGAGGAAAGAGATTCATTTTTGTCACATTTGTAAGGACTTTATGCACCTGGTGGATCTCACACACTTGGCTATACTCATCTAAATGTTGATATAGGTTCTCTGAAAGTTTAGCATGGAAGATAGACAACATTCTCATAACATGATAATCTATAATAAAATTACCACTTCACTTAAGGGGCGTATCAACATGAGTAAGAAGTCTCTCGAGTATGGGTCTTGCGTAGTCATTGAGTCGGTTCCTGAAATTTCCTAATCATTTTGCCCCATATCTATAGGTTCTACAAAAGTAGATGATGTAGATGATGGGGAATATTTGAGGTTCTCTTGAATAGATCTACTTACAAGGGATTATACCTCACTCTCCAAGTAGTCTATTGTCTCATAGAAAATGGCTAGAATTTTTTTTATTTTTTAAAAGAAATATTATATAATATATATAGTGTCAACAAGTAGATCTAATTACCAGAATTAAGTTCTAAACCTCTCAATCAAATTCAGTCAGAGGCATTGAGTTCTAGGTCACCCCAAATTTCTCTTAAATCAACGGGAAGGAGGCACCAAGTAACTCAATTAAGTAGACAAAAGCACTTAGAAGACTTAAATTTTAGAAAAGTGGAAGAGAGTGCACCTATAATTGATAAATGCGTGAGATATTATGCTCTTCTCACATGCTATGATCAAGCAATAGACCGTAATCCTCAAAAAGGGAAAATCACTTGAAAATCATTAAGGACCCTTAATGGTAGATTTTTTGGTTTCAATTGCATGGATAATGATCAATTTGAGTTAAGTAAAAGAATGACAATGGAAATCCAAGTTAGACTTTGTCAAACTCATGAAAATCTTCAAATAAAATGGCTAAAGCCCAGGAAATGACACCATTTGATGGTTTAAATTCTTGCAGTCATTGAAAACACGTGATATCAAGTCAAAAAATTCCTAACTCTATATAAATTCAAACTAATTAAGTATGATTAGTGAGAATGGGTCAAATTTATAGAGAATTAGAGTTGGCCTTCTAGATGTTGTAAACTTTAATCAAATAAAAAGATTAAATAAATTAAGAAATTAGAGATAAATCTTTCTGAGGAATAAAAAATTACACTAGTGAAAGTCGAATCTATGATAAATCAAAGAGAAAAGTTCAAGAGAGTAAATCAATCCACATGAGAGAAATTGATGAGAAAACATAAATTTCTTTTAATCCGCCATTCTGAATTGAAAGTTCTATGTGAAAAATAAGTGAAAACATGACTCAAGAAACCAAAGAGCATTGAGAAATGACCAATTAATAGATGGATCAAGGCTTTTTGTACAACACTGTGTTTTTATAAACAAATTAAGACTTCAAGTATTATATCCTCACAATTCTTTCAACAAGATCTTGTTTTTCAAATGCTCAAGATCTGCAAAAAGGAGTGTAGAACACTTCTAGGTTAAGAGATTCAAGGAAATAATTGTCGAGAGGCTCAAACAATTGAGAATATATGCAATATTGATAGTTTTGTGAAGAGAGAGTTCAAATCAGGGAAGATTTGGGCGTGGCCATTGGATCACCTTCTTATACACAATGGATGACTGGATTAATTGTAAATCGGAGAATAATTAACATTATATCATATTCACTATATTATTCATGAATCACCGAGATTGGGCCTTGTTGTCTCATGTAGTTGAAGTGTCAATTAACCTCCATCGCAAGATCTCAATGCGAAGCTCCAACTTGCGCATTTGTTAGGTAAGGAGTCCTTCAGGAGCATAAATCATGGAAATTATAAGTCAGATGAATAAACATAATGCATCTCACATTAGAACAAAACATGAACCTATGAGCCTATGTGACCAATAAGCCAATTTTTTTTATTGAAATAAAATTTATTTATTTCTATTGTTCTACATTATTTGTGATGGACGAAGCACAAAAAGTGGCTCTTAAGGGGCCCAAATGAGATACCTCTAGCAGACATATATGAAGCAATTTTGGGAGGACTGATAAAAAGAAGTTCAATGTTACATTCACATCATAATTAAATAATTAGATGCATAACTAGTGTAATCTTTATGCATATTTCATGCATGTTTTTCATTTTAGTGAACTTCTATTTCATCTAAGTTTACATTTTACATTGTTTTAAAGCTAAATTTTAGATTAGTCAAGTTTAACCTCTTTGGAATTAAAAAAACTTGAGAACTAGCTTTCTTTTAGCAATTCTTTGATGCATGAATAGGGAATTATGTGGAAAAAGAAGTTTTGTGTCAAAGTTCTCTTCATATAACTTTAATTTTTCAAGTCCAACAAATGATTCCATTTAATGACCCTAACTTATTTTTATTGGGGGATGTGATGATTTTCATTGACGACAGTCATCACTTATAAAGTTTGGTAAACCCATTTTGAATTTCCTATATACCCCCAAATTGTTGGAGTTAAATATCTTTTAGAGCTTTGTTTTCTTAAGTTTCTAAAACTTTCCCATGTATTCAAAAGGTTACATTAATAAATAAAATAAAGATAGACACCTCTATAGCATGCCAAGAATGTGAAGATCCACATGGAGAAGCCATTTTTTTTGGAAAATGACTTAAGAAGATCAGTTGAAGTATGTAATTTCCATAACTTTCATACATGACTCTTATCAAAGGTTAGGAAAGTTAACAAAAATAAAGCTATGGCTAGAGGAGTTCATCGAAGAAGCTGAAGAGAATTTAGAAACATAAAAAATTTAACCAAGAGGAGGGGTCTATTTCTAATTCTTTTCGCTACATAATTTCCGGTGCTTATAAGAGCAGTTTTTTTTCTAGGCAAACAGCTTTCAAGATATTGTTACAATTTTTAAGTGTTCTCATAGGCAATTCACAGATTACCATGTGAATAAAACACCTACATAGTCCAAGTTAGCAGATCAGGAATATTTTTATTTCTGAGAAAAAAAAAGCTCAAGTAATCATTTCTGGTAATCTAAGTTTTTTGGGCCAAAGAGCATGATTTGGGCAGTTCAAAACCAGGTACAAAAGTAATTTTCAGTGAAAATTTTAGAAATACTGCTATATTGATCATTACAGAGATACCTAGACTGCTATAGAGTTAAAAAAGGCTAACTCATGGGTCAGTCTTGGGAATCCATAACGTGAGAGAGGTGGATCCTGCGGCGAACATGACCCGTCGTGGAGCCCACTTCAGGCAGCTGAAGACTTCGATGTTGCTGTTCCATGATGCCACCTGGTCCATGACCATTGTTAATGTTCACCTCTAAGGACAGCTGCTCTAAACCCTTTTTTCTTGATTTTTCAAGTCAGAAATTACCTCACTTCTTGAGTTGACATTCCATGCATGTAGAGTTCCATTGCCGGATCCTGCATTGACTTAGAAAATTTCAATGAGATAAAGCATTTTTTTTATTTTTAATATGACGAAACAAACGCTGCATTAAATTTGCTCATTACAAAGGAAGAAGATGACATTGACGGATGACAGGGAGTGAAAGACTGCATGGAAATTAATTACTTGATGGAAGAAAGAGGACCCCATTCCTTATCATTCCTAGGAAGGAGAGATCGAGTCGTAGATGATAATAGGATGGGGGAAATACTTCATTGATTTTCAGTCTGCCCAGGAAGGAAGGGCAGCGTTGAATTTGATTACTTTGACTACCTTGATGAAAAAATTTCTCGGACTTGCACTATTTACAGGAACGAGAAAGTAAGTTGACTTTGATTACTCTTGGGAAAAAAAACTATATTGACTTATAACATTCAAAGAAAAAGAACTGCAATGACTTATAATATTCCAATGAAAGAAAGACCATTTTGAGTTCAATCATCCAGAGGAAATCTGACCCGCGAGAACATATTGTCCATCTGGAGTGAAAGTTGCTTCGATCATTGAATTAGGCGAAGGTTCCATACTGAATCCGCAACGCTGTTCAATGTACAAATTTTCTATGATTAATTTCATCATCTATGTTTATACTGATTGAATGCATGCTTCTCCTCAATGTAGTTGTCCTTTTATAACATCATTCCCTTAAAAAGGGTACAATCTATGAATAAAAAAAGGGGAACAAACCTTATCCCCTCCATAGGCATCAAGGATATATATATTGTTATTTGTGGTTGTCAAGAGCATAGACTTGCCATCATTGCTAAATTTAATATCGCAAACCTCAGCTGTATCTCCTCCAACAAAGAAAGTATCAAAAGGCCCCTGAAAATTAAAAGGAAAGAATTACCCCATTGATAATTATATCATGATGAATCAAGAACATGCCTTGTCATATGAACGAGAGTCAAACAGCTTAATAGCACCCCCTTCCATGGCCACCGCAAAAACCAAGCCCTGTTGGTCAAACGCCACTGTTGGCCTGCCGCGTAAGCGCATGATCCCCTGAAATTATTAAATTTTGTTATTTTGGTCATTTTGACACTTAATCTGGGTTGCAAGCCCAAATCAAACATGTTTTCTTCACTAGTCTCGAGCGATTAATCTTAACCCTATCATTGGGGGTCTTGATCTAGGTTCCACAAAGGTAGTGATGAAATCTGAAAATAGAGTTTGGGCTAATTACTAATAAAACCCTCAATAAAGGGCACTTGTGAAGGGTATTCTGATAACATAGCCCTGATAGCTTGTATGAAGCCTATGATCAGGAGTCCCTCTGTAAGTGCATTCCCTTAAAGGTCTGTGTTTTCCAGAAAACTCTAGGTAAGATATCGGTGGAACTGGAGACTCCTGACAGAGACTTGAGGAGAAAAAAAACCGTTCATAGGACGGGTAAATGCCCATTTAATTGATGGTGATAGTGGGTATCAGACTACCCAAAAAGCCACTTACCAATAAGGTGAGTATAGGTTTAAGAATAAAGTACAGATCAATAAGGATATATGTAAGATGTGTCTTCTGATAACACTCCCCTTCAAGTTGGTGAATAGATATTTTCCAACCCAACTTGTAGATCGGTCGCTTAAATATTAGTCACAGAAATCCCTTGGTAAAGATATCATCCACCTGATTTGATGGGCACATGTGCAAGGTCTTGATTATCCCACTATCCAAATTCTCACGTACAAAGTGTCTATTAATTTCAATATGTTTAGTTCTGCCCTGTTAGACTGGATTGTGAGCTAAGTCAATGGCAGACTTGTTATCACCATGAAGCTGGATGGCATCCATCTGTCATCATGTCCAATTCTTCTGGAATTCCTGTAATCCACATGCCCTCAGATATGCCCTCAACTAAGCTCTATGCTCAGCCTCAGCACTTGAGTTGGACACCACTGTTTGCTTCTTCCTGTTCCAGGAGATTAAGTTCCAACATTAAAAGGAGCAATATGCAGAAGTAGATCTACAATCCACTAGATGCGGAACAGTCTACATCTGTATAGAAGTTTAGAAATAAACTGTCACCTCCTTTGAATGGCCAACCATAGCTGTCAAGTAACTTAAGCAGGCCTTAAGTGATCTTCCTCTCAATCTTGCACAAACTGGCTCAGTACATTTATCATGAATGTAATATCAGGTCATGTATGATTCAAGTATAGACTGCCAATTAGATTCTCCTATTATTCCTTGTTACCCGGGTTGCCTTCTTCACAATTTCCAAGTTTCTCGCTAGGATTTTTTTTTTTTTTTTTTTTGAAAGAAGATATAGAGAGCCACCCGAAAACAGTGGCCCCCCTTTCTCGCTAGGATGAATCGGAGTACTTGCTGGTTTACAGGCTAACCTTCCTGAATCCTGGATATACTTCTGTTGTGAAATGAAGAAAATCCCTTTCGAGAAATATGACACCTCTATTCCAAGAAAGTACTAGACCCAATTACTTAATCTCAAACCTTGAGGAAAGTTGGGTGACCACTGTCTCTAGCTCCATGTGATCATCTCCGATGACAATAATATCATTGTCGTACACTAAAGTATAGTGACTCCTGTTGATGTAGAATGTTTGATGAATTATGTTTGATCTCCATTGCTTTGGTGATATCCCAAGGACTTCATAGTTTAGTAAACTTGCCAAACAATGCTCGCAGGGCTTGTTTCAGCCCGTATAAGGTTTTCTTCAGCCCACACACTCTTTGTTCTTTATGCCCTGAAGGATAACCCAGCGGCATTCCATGTATATCTCCTCCTCCAAGTCATCATGTAGAAATTGCGAACCTCCTCTGATATGAGAGCCACATCTCAGCATTTCTGCTGGATATAACAGATGAGTCATCATTGGGCTCAGTATTTTTTCTCCTGGAAGGTCTTCGAGAGTAAACTTTAAATTGTTTCTCTTTCTTAGCTGCATGAGAAGTCTCCAATGGAACTTTTGGATCATCAATCACTCCTTTTAACAAGTTGTCTGCTGCCGTCATCATGGCCATAAAAAATGAGGGGATGGAGTCCTCACGCCGGCAGTGATCAGCACAAGGGGCAATGACTTCGCGAATGGGGGAAGCAAATGCACTCACACAGATGTTGGTGGAATAAAGGACATGTCGTTTTTTCCAGCGAGGAAATTTCTGCTCGCCAGCAGAAATGAAATCCATGCATGGGGAAGGAGATGGCACTGGGGTGCATGATGGCAAAACTGGTCACCGAACTTGTTGACGAGCAAGATAGGGCATGAGAGAGGAGGCACGAATGTCAGGATGGAGGGATAGAAGTGGACAAAAGGGCAGAGTTATATTTGCTCAAGGAGTCGTGCGCTCCCTCTGGTAAGGATTATTCCCTCCCTCTCCCTGAGTGAGGGATGGTACATCCTTGACATGTCACTCGCTAAGAAGATCGGCAGAGGAGAGCCTACATGGGGGGTGGACGGGGAGAAGGACTCAGACACAGCAGCCCCACCAGATGATCTCATGGGCCAAAGAAAAGTAGCGATGGCGGTGTCACGGGTCTGACGGATCGAGTCACAAGAAGCGATCTTACACTGCTCATGAAGCCAAACCAGTGGGAGGGAGTTGGAAAAGAGGACAGATGGGTGCGAGTGGAACCTCGCTGAGGAAGGGCGACCCAGACACTAAAAACAATGCATCAGACAGCAATGGACGGTAGATGCTACAGATGCTTGGCCTGTTGCCACTTGGCTAAGGACTGTCGAGACCAATTGATGTGCCATAAATGTGGAGGGGCAGGACATCAGCAATGGGACTGCTCACTTGGTAAAGGGTAGGAGAATAGGCTGAGGCCACACAACAGTGCCGACAGGGCCAAAGTTCCCCTGGAGGCAGGGAGAAGACTGAGAGGAGAAGGGGGAGGCAGTAACATATCTAATGGGTTTTCTTATTGGAGAGGTCATTAGAGGCTCCCCCAAACTAGAGGAGGTATGGCAAGGACTATGGTAGAGGTTTATGGCCGGCAGTATGGCAGAGACGTGGCAGCTTGAGGATGGCAATTTCTTTATCCACAGAATCAAAATGGCAACATATATAAAGAACATGGGATGGACACAGAAAACAAGTAGGGATGGAGAAGTTAATGGGCATCGCACTCTCTTGACAGATGGAGCAGCAGACATGGAGAGAAAGACCGTGCTAATAGAAGCGTGAGGTGTGCCATTGGGATATAGATCCTGGCAGGGGCTGGATTCATGGTCAGGCCATTTGGATGCTTTGCCGAATACTTTCTGACGGAGTCAAAGCTGGGGACCCCAACATAGTGATAGTGGAAGCGGCAGGACTTGTCGGCTGTCCATGACCACCGGTGGTCAGGTTTAGCAGCCTAGAGGGGACATTCACGGTTAGGATGTCAATGCACTTGCCGCTGCCACTGCCCCCGCAGTAGATACATCATAAGGAAGACATGTAAACCATGGATGGATCTGGGGGAGATAAGTGTCCATGGAGCTCCAAAGGCACAAAGGATAACGAGGACGAAGGGTTGCCAAGAGCTCATGATGCAGAGGAGAGGAGTATGAATAGGAGTCACAGAAGTCGTGACTGCCAATGAATGAGGAAGGTGGTACAAGGAAAACCAAATGGCCTGAATGAAGATAAAGGCTCCAGCGCTTGAGACCTCGTTGGTAGCTGAAGCACCGGTCAATCAGCAGGGGGCGGGACCAACAAGAGGACCACCACAGCAAATGATGGAGCAAGATGAGAGACAAAGGAGTCTGATGACAGACCCCAATGCTGATCAGGCACCTGCGGAGCCAATGGCACCGCAGAGCAGTCGGCAAGGCAGGAGTAGGAGCTCTCAAATGAGGCAACAAGTCCGCAAGGAAGGTCTTGTCTACAAAAGAAGGAAAATGGGCATGAAGCACAAGATGAAGGCATGGGTGATGGTAGGGAAGAGTGGAAGACTGTGATTAGTGGCAGAGGGAAAAGCCAAGAAGGCAAACACAGAGGCACCAATGCAGACATCATCAGGTAGTCTGGAAATGGGCACAGAAAAAAGGACTGCAAAGGAGGCGAAGAAAGCAGGGAAGGGGATTACAGGGGCAGAGGACCCTCTCATGAATCATCAGGCAAAGACACTCGCAGAGGCAGTGGGGCTGAAAAAGGTACGATGCAATAGCAAGGGCAAAAACAATCGTTCAGAAAATGCATCTCATGAAACGTTGCAGGCCTCTGAGACGAGCAGCGAAGACGAATAGTAGGGCAGTACCTGCGAGAATGGGGAGCTACAGTGGCATGTATATAAGAAACTATGTTGGAAAGCTGCAAAGCATGGGACTGGAACACGGTGCGGTGGGACAAGACTTCTTGGAGGGTTTTCTAGTGGCCAATGCAAATGGGCATTCCGGGGGAGTGGTGACAGCTTGGAATGATATGGTGTTCTCCAAGGTGGACTCTAGGATGGGACAGTTCTCCGCAGCAGTCAAATTAAAGAGGCATAGCAATAACCTGGAGGTGGTCATGGTCTCGATTTATGGCCCCGCAAATTTCACACAGACTGAGTTATGGAGGGAATTGAGAGAAGTGGCAGCAGTTTTGCATGGTTCCCCCAAGTTCGTGGGGGGAGATTTCAATGTGACGCTGGAGGCCAGGTAAAGATCGATAAATGCCAGAGGGCAAGATCCTGACTTGAAGGATTTTTAGGCTTTCATATCAGAAGAAACATTGCAGGAAATGGGGCCGGCGGACTGCCAATATACATCATGGAGGTGTATGACAAGATGCACCATGCCATCCCATTTGGATAGATTCCTATGCTCAATAGAGTGGACCAGTGCAGTCATTATAGCCAAAATAGTAGCAGCATGAGGAATGAGAGGCACAAAGGGCTTCATATGGAAAGTTGATTTCGCCAAAGTATATGACTCTTTGGATTGGGACTTCTTGTGATCGTCTATGAGACGGAGAGGCTTCCTTGAGAATAGGACAACATGGGTACCGATATGTATCACCTCCCAATCATTCTCACTACTGGTGAATGGGAATGCAGAGGGGGGATGGATTCAGCCACAAAGGGGGTCAGACAAGGATGCCTATTAGCATCATTATTGTGTATCCTAGCACTGGATGCTACTTGCCACGTCAGACAACCCAAGCATGCTCACAAGGCATGCTAAGACGCTATCAGACAAAAGAGTTACTCAGAAGGCATTCCCTTGTTACAATATCCCGGATGACACCACATTCTTTATAGAAGGCTCGGTAGAGGTAACGAAGAATCTATCCACACTCTTAGGTCTGCTTGTAGACTTTTTAAGTCTACAAAATCCAATCTATGCCACAGCATTTGTGTGTTTCAGCATGGGACCAAGAAGAGGAACTACAATGCTCAAGTCCTGGGAATGCCACTGAAAAGGGGGCAAGATGTCAGAGCAGACTGACAACCAGCTATTGAGAAAGTGGAGAGAGATTGGAGGGCTAGCAAGCTAAATTTTTGTCAAGGGGAGGACCATTGGTGCTACTGGGATCAGTACTCGCAACAATCCCTCATACTTCATCTATCAAAATTCAAATTTCCCATGGGAGTCGAGAAGAGGCTAGAAGGTCTGATGAGGTGCTTCTTATGGAAAGGTTCTGGGTCAAGACAAAGTCATAAGTAACTGATGGTTTTCATGGGATGTCGTATGCAGACCCACTAAAGCAGGAGGACTAGGGATACAAGAATCACAAAAGATGAATATTGCGCTCTTAACGAAATGGGTGGCCCGACTCATGAGCCCTAGGGAAAATCTAGTTACCTAAGTGTTGAAGGAGAACTATAGTCACAGGTTAAATTGGGATAGGTAAGCAGCACATATTCGAGGGGCATTGCCATTCTAGCAAGGGTTGAGGCGGATCTTCCCACGGGTGCACAATTTTTTCATTGCTCAACTAGGAGACAGCTCAACATTTTAGTACTGGATGGACAATTGGTCAACTCAAGGCACCTTGAGCGAGGTGTTTTCTCACATTTTTGCATTAGCAATGAATCCTAGAGCCAAGTTGGCGGCTCACTGGGATGGCACATGGAATCCAATCCTATCTGAAGCCTTGTTGGACTAGAGGGTCGAGGATTTTATGAACATGCAGAAATCTCTCATACATAAGAGGCCTCAGAGGGGTACATGATGGATGGGTATTTATAGTCCCCTTTTCATTTGTGAGACAGGAGTCACAAGAAACTATGTGAGGGATAACACGAGGAGATCCTGCCCATCATCAGAGCAAGTAGGTTCATTGGGGCGACATGGAACCAACAATCCACCCCGTTGTGGACGTGACCTCAGAGACTTCCTTCTAGGATTCAATCTGGAGGGGGATCCACAAAAGGAAGGAATATAATGGCATGTAAGGGGGATCATATAATGGCAATGATTTGGGCAATATGGCTGCATAGGAATGATAAGCTTTTCAGAGGGAGGGCGGCCACCATGGATGGAGCGGCCTATTATGTGGAGCGTTTTCCGGCAGCCTGGTCTGCCAGGCCATGAGGAGAGAGGAGGTTGTTTGTAAAAGATCACTGAATGTGGGTAGGTTACCTCTATGCAGGTGATCATCGCTTGAACTTTCCCCCCAAAAAAGTAATTTGAATTCTCCATTGAGTTGTCAAATCAAAAAATTTTAATCATTGTTCCATATTGGTTCTTAATCATTTGACAGAACTCAATAATCACTTCTACTACCACTAATTTCTGTTTAACTAAGTAAACCCCCATAAACTTGGTATTATCGTCCACAAGCTCCACAAACCACCTACTTTCCGAAAGACAAGGAGTAGGTACTGGTCCTCACACATCTCTATGAATAAAATACGGAGGTGACTTATGCCCTTTTATGTTTGGCCAATTGACAATTTTCACAGAGTGCATTTTTAACATCAATACCTGAAAAATATGAGGGAAAAATTGTTTTCAAATCATGAAATGTAGGGTGTCCAAAACAAGAGTGCAGCAGCCACTGCCTCTCCATGGTTGTTACTCTCTTCCCAAAAACTCGCAGAGAGGTCACAGACAACCCAGAAAATTCTCCTTCTAGATAGAGCAAGCCCAGGTTTTCTTCAACACATCTAATCCTCTGGTTTGACTCCTTCTCGAGCATTAAACATTTGCCATCATCCAGGAACATGCAGCATATTTTTCAACATTCCTACACCATGAAATTGTATATTTCTAACTCCGGCAACTGATAGTACCTTTTCCCCAGCAGTGAGTTTTGTTGTGCACTTTGACACAGAGCATATTCAAGAAAATTAAGAGATATGAATGTCATGCATTTTGTCGCCTCAGTTTGTAGGATCCAAGAATTGTCATAACAACCCATTGAGGCACTCAACTCCCAAGAAATATATAGTATAAGTAAGTTACCTGAGTAAGCAAGAGAAGTGGAGCTAATAGAAGTCTTTAATTTCTCTATTTCCTCTCTCAATTTTTTTCACCTTGTCGCTGCCCCAGGATGTAGACAATGTAATATTTGTTTGCTCTCCAACAGGCCCCAATGGCATTGGCGCTTGGCTTCCTTGCTGGCCACCATGCTTGCTAATTTCAATACTAGCCCTGTTCAGTTTTCCTTCTGTACCCATCCCTCAGTCTTGCTTGTCTTCACATACTCAATGGTCTTCACGTTTAGACTTGTCAAGCCAAGCCTTGAAGAGCCATCAGAAGGAAGTCATCACTCCTCTCATGCTTGTGAGCTCCGAATCAAGAGAGGAAAGGAATGAGAGGTTAGATATCCTCAACTTGTGCGATCAGCTCCAAATTGACTCTGATATCATGTTTTCCAGCAAACCCTAGGTAACATATCAGTGGAACTGGACACTTCCGACAGAGACTTGAGGAGAAAACAAAGAACCCTGCTTACTAAGAGGGCAAATGCCCATTTTACAGATGGTGATATTGGGTCTCAGATTACCCAACAGGCCTCTAAACAATAAGGTGAGTATAGGTATAAGAATAAAGTACAGAGATATAAGGATAGATTTAAAGTGGGTCTCCTGATACCATTTCATTGTCAGTTCTAAAAGATAAGATCTAGGATTCCATCAAATATTCCCCTCCCATGACTATAACTAGGGGGCTGGGTCGTTCTGGGGCTTTAGCCCCTCTTCTCTCTCTTCTTGGCCCCTCTCTCTTTCTGTCTATATCAACGATTTTCCTCTCAGCGAATCTCAGTGGAGCTTGGCAGGGCTCCTTCCTCTTCCCTTCACCATCACATCTCATATATCTTATCTATTTCATATAATCGAGATCTAAATCCCGATAGGACATAAATCAGGCTCCTTATCAGTCTCCTACCCAGGTGTCCCAATCTCATCAGCTTTTTGTTGCATTCTACAATAATTGTTTAAATATTAATCAAGATAAATACAGTTTTTAGTAAGTGATCTGACCTGGCAGGCATTGACACGTAGATCCCATAATCTCACAGTATGATCAAGAGATCCAGACATAAAGCTGTCATTGACTGGAGACATACAAATGGAAACAATTCTACCACAAAGTCAAAGATTATAGCTATTTATAATTATTAGAAATGAAGATACAAGACATATTTTGGAGAGTATTCACCTTTCAAGGTGGCCCTTGAAGTAGCGGAGGCAACGGTTGTCGTACATGGAAATGTAACGGAGAGACTCTGGAGAAAGGAACAGTGGTTATGTGAAATCAGTACTTTGCAGACTGGATTGATTGTCATGATTTTCAAATAATCATGTCGAGCGCAATCACTAGGCCCACTAATTGCTTTGATGAAGGCCATTTTCAATCAAGATATAACTATTAAAGCCAAAATTAAATCTTTCTTGATCCATATGATCTTCATGAGACTCTAGGGTTGATTGAATGATAGATCGAACCATCTATCTTGATCCATGAACCAGAATCCTTTGGTTCCCAATCCCAAAAAAAATAGTCGATGAGTGTGAAAAGCAAAAATTATAAGAACAAGCCACCTTTTGACTCCAAACTGTATCTTGAAGAGCACACTACACAAGTTGGGTGATGAGTGAAGCAAATCCGATCTGCTCCATGTTTTTTATGATAAGTGGTCTTCAGCAACCTGAATTTGAATTTCCGAAACATATAAGTCAGTAATATGAGACATATAACAATTAATAAAAAACTTTTCAATGAATTTAACCGCGAATAAATAGATGCTTGTCAAGAATAGAATTATGCAGAAAGAGTCACAATGCTCTCTGAAAAAGCGTGCCTAACGGAGTTTCTCTTGAACATAAAGGGTATATAATTTCAATGAGCACAACAACTTCAAGTTAACCGCCTGTTTCAAGATTAGCATACAAAAAAACTCACTTAGCATTGGCAGTGTCATAGAGGCGTATGGAATCATCATCGCTTGCAGTGACAAGAAGGTCCTCCTTACGATGAAAGTCCAAAGAATTAATTTTTCCCGCCTGAAAAGTAAAGAGATACCAGATTCAATAAAAAGAAAAATGATAGAAACAAATTACAAAACTAAGAGCTTTTACAAATGAGTACACACGTAATCCGTAAATGCAGCGCCGATAGACATACTTCGGACCAGTTCATCATTTAATTCGTCGATCGACATCCTTATCGGTTTCCTGAGGAGCAGAACACGACATTTACTAAGCAGTTAAAGATGGAAGAAGCGGGCGAAAGGAAAAAGTTTGCGAACACAGTGATACCGGACTTCTGTCTTATCAGTGAGTTTTCTTCACCTTGCTCGTGTACTCCCTCCGGAAGAACGACCTTCCAGAACTTCAGAAGGGCTAACTACTGCAAATGCCCTCTGTATTTATAGATGACTAAAACTGCCATTTTCGCAAAAAAAGAAAAAACTACTTTACCATTATGTGGAATTATTATAATTTTTTAATAAACTAAAGGACAATTTAAATTAGAGATTTTCTCTTACTCATGCCCTTATTATTTGCATTTATCAGTTGAGGAGAAAGTCAAACAAAATAAATTTTCAATTGTTTAATATAAGAAAATCTCTAAGTCAAATTGATCATGAACATTTTATCATGGGTGAAAAAATTGCAACTGGGGATGAGGGTTCCATAAAAAAAATGAGCTAAGGTAATCACTGAATCAATTGGTAATGAGTGTGATTCTCCTCCTTTTTTCTCCTTTTAGGGATGAAACTTTCCATGTGAATGAGTGGTGTCTTAGGTTTTTCCTCATTACTTGATCGATAAATTTAGTAAATATATGACTAATTTTGGGAGGGTAGTATTCATGTTGAGAGTAAATTTTTATCAAGTTTCAAAAGCATCAAATAGTGGGGAACATCTCTCTTCTTCTTCCCCCATAACTTCCAACCCATCTAGGTTGGAATTGGCCATTACATTTGGATAGGCCTTTTTATTGCACTCTCATTCATTTTAATGTTAGCTAAACATTTATATTGAAAATTGTGAGAATAGAGGATGAGCGAAAATGAGGCCTAGATCTTCTGAGGGAGAGGCAGCCCCATATCTAGAAAAGTAGGTGGGCAAACCTAATTAGCTCTATGTGCACCAGAACAAATTTCAATAACCAAAAATACAAGAGATAAACATTTGTACAAACATATCTCTTTACACTCTCACTCAAGTTAGAGCAGAGATATTGATCAAGCTCGTCTAGCGAAAAAGTGAATGATAGAACTTGTCAATGAAACCTTTAGTGAAGGTATCACTAACTACTCCAATGTACTTGAATATAGGGTAGAGATTAGGCCTTGCAATACCTTATCTCAAATAAAATGAAAATGTTGGATTGGTGGAGATAAAAATGGTATCTTGATTATCGCATTGCATCTTCATGTAAGTTTCAACAGTAAAACCAAGCTCTTAGAGTAGAGATCGAAGTCACATCATTTCAAAATATGTGTAAGCTATTGATCAATATTCCACCTCACTAGAAATGGAAACAATATCCGTATGTCGCAGATATGGAAAAAATATCAAAATCTTCTTGGGCAAGGACTCAAAGTGCACTAGTCTAATGAATCTCTCAAGGTAATACATAAGCTGGCTCATAGTGTGTTTTTTGTGAATAATTTAAAGAGATGTGTTTTTTGTGACCATTTTATGACCCCTAATAATGAAAAATACATTCTTCTAATTTTTTTTAATTTTTTCAAAATTTTGAATCATCAAAATCAGAGTTAAAGTAAAGAAGATGCAACCACATTAACGAAAAATGTATATTTGGATTAATGGGCTTCAAGGTAGGCCTAATAAGCAAGTAGACTAAAGTGGGATATGGTAACATGGCCCCAGGTTGAAGAAACCTCTTAAAAAGAAGAGTGATTACTACCTGATCCAATTGTTGGTCACCTAGTGACTATCCATTTGCTTCTCTTCATCGCATCGGCTCTCTGGTTGTTAGGATTCAAGGCCTTTCTATCAAGAAAAAAAACACTAGGAAAGTGCATAAAACCTGAAGCATGATAAAAATGAAAGAAAACTAATAGAAGTTAGTTGATAAGTTAAGTGGTGGAGTTGAGAGGTTCATGACCGTTATGACCCACTTCCCTTAGATTGAGTGAAATGGTTGGTTGGTGATAGTGACTCATTCTCCACACAAGGCTTCAGCCTTTGGAATTCACTTTCATTTGCAGCCAAGTCTCAGGATACTAGATCTAGATAGCACCACATAAATAATAAAAGGGCCATCTCACTTTTATTTGCTTTTACTTGGAAAAAGCTTAAGTTGACAATTGTAAAGCCAAAAATTTTTATGTACATTGAACCCTCTTCTCCTTAATCTCTTATCATGAAAGACTTTCACTTTGGCTTTATCAATTTTAGAATTCCTCTAAACTACATTTCTAATTTCATTTAACTCCTGCAAAACAAGACTTCTCTTTTTCTCGGTTTACTCCATCGATGGATTTAATTTATTTATGGCCCAATATGCTCAATGCTCTTACTCTACGGGAAGATGACATGATTTTCCAAAGACCAATATATATAATGACATACTTAAAGAAAATTTTTATGATTTCTTACATTCCGATAAAGCACTATAAATCTTTCATAGCCTAGCCTTTTGATGGATATTATGTTGTGTATCATCTAAATCATACTTTCATGTATCACATTTATATTCATTGACATTCTTATGTGGTATTTGTAATGAAGTCAATGAACATAAATAGTGACTAAGTGAATTAAGATGAGATCATGATACGATGATTACTAATATTCGAATATATGTTATAAAACTATGTCTATTCGTGGGATATTTGAGAAAGACATCAAATTATCTAGAAAGAATAACACTATCTGATTCAACCCATATGATGAGTAGGGCTGATTTTGTGGCCATCGGTGGGGAAAACACAGGGTAGATAGTATATGCTCTTTTTTAAAGAGCATATACTATATGATCTATATGAATCCTTAAATAGTATTATACTTAAATGTCAATCACATTGATTCATGTCAAAGTTATATATGTTATCCTTTGACTTGAGACAATAAAGAAATTTTTTGTATGGATAGTTGTGTTTTGATTATGACTAATGAATCTCTAGCCGTGGAATATCCAAAACGTCATATATTGGATATAATTGTGTGGTAAAGATGTGGGATCATCGGCCCTCAATATTTAAGGAGATTGACTCAAGGAATAAGATGTGATGAAATCCTTGGCCAAGTTAGTAGAAATATTGGAGAAGGTTTTCTTGATGATTTCCTCTACACATCAATAATTACTTGCTTGTTTTATTAGGGTTTGATAGTTGACCATATCTTAAGTTATTCATGATTCTCACACGGAGGAAGGATTATATATACACGATAACTGATGATGACGAGGTTCTATATAAGAGTTATTGTACACTCCATATCTCTTAAGGTACGTACTATAGCTTGGCTTCCAATGCACTGGCAACTAGACTTGTCTCTTAGGTTAAATCAATCCTCGATTAATTAATCTATGTTGATATAGATAATTAATAATTTTGACCAATAAGGCATTGGGTTTATGGAGTTATTAACCAAAGAGAGATATAAATCTAAAAGTTCACACATATAAGCTCTATAGACATTGGTAGATATAGACATAACTATGAGGGTCATATGAAAATTTTATGTACCTAATGTCTATAAATATGGAGAGAATGACCACAACTCAAGGTGACCATGCAAGCCTTGTGGAGACTCGCTCCTTTCTTATCTTTCTCTCTTGGCAAGTGTTGCAAAGGAAATTCAACCATCCTACAATCATGTAGATATGGCTAGAGGCTGGACACTTGAACTGCGTGTAGAACTCTTTCAATTAACCTTGAAAGTATGGATTTTGATATGTACTAGATGATAAGATCATCGAATCTTAGTGCCTTAGTATTTTAAATGTTTCATTCAATGAATTTTTTTGTATATGATATTTTAATCAAAATTTTGAGAGCCTATTAAGCATAAGATCCCAACACTTTGTTATATAGTTTTGCAAGCACCTTGCTACTTTTTCAAGATAGAGTTTTCTTACTACGCCAATAACCTTGTTCTATCGCTTGTCAAGTATGCTATAGATATTCTTCATGAAAGGGGGTTAATCAACTATAATCTTCACCTTTGGAGATATGGCCCGAGTTGAAGGATATTGATTCACCAATAATGGAGGATACCAACCAATATCGATGTCTTAAGGGGAAGGTAATCTATTACGTGGTCGCTCTCCCTAACACTATTTATGTTGTCAAAATCCTAAGCCAATTTATTCAAGAACCTAGCAAGGTGTATTAATAGGTGCCTCGCAAGTATTGGCTTTCATCAACAAAATCCCTAAGCAAAGGGCTAATGTACACGAACCACGATCACCTCTGGGTTGAAGCTTATTTAGATACCAAATATGATGGGAGCAAATTAGACAAGAAGTCACAAATGTGGTACTACACATATGTTGGCATCAACTTGGTCACTAAGGTGATCCCAAAAAAAGGTAGTTTATTGTTTATAGTAAAATTTAAGTTTCGTGGCTTGAGTCTCTTTTGCACGACTTGTGTGTTATGGCTCAAACACCCAAGCCTTTGTATTATGGTAACCAAGTTGCTTTCTTCATTTTTAGGAGTTATAAATTCGACAATGGCACGAAGGACATTGAGATCAATTTTTACTTCACTCGTGAGAAGGTGTTGAAGGTGATAATTAAACACTACAACTACCTTCCTCTGACCAACTTGTTGATATCTTCACCAAGAGCACCACTAGAAAATCTTATGAATCTTTGGGCATGAACGGAGACATGTTTGATCAAAATGCTTCAAATTAAAGAGAATTGTTAGAGTACAACCATTTAGGTCTTAGTCCTATGAGGGTTGTATCTCTATTTTTTTCTCTTCTCCTCTACATATTTTTGCTTGTAATCTCCTATTTTCTATCCATTTTCAAAAGGTTTACCTATTCATATGCTTCATGAATTTTTATTGGCATAAAATTTAATTAGAAACTAATCTAAAATTTATTTGAAATGCAATAAGTCAATTCTTCAATTACGCTGGGAATTAGTGACTTGCGGCTTTCAAATGCGTAGTTCTTCCATATCTTCTTCACCAATATATTCACATTCTCATTGGGACACCTAATAACATGCAAATCATACTACTAATTGTATGACTCTTAATACAAATTAAGGCATAGAACATTCCATTCTTCTGCATGTTATCATCATTTGAGTGCATATCTATCATTCTATGAAATTTAAAGTCATAATCTCAAAATGAGCTATTTTTAGGGATAATCATTAAGAATTAACAAGAAATATTTGAGATTAGATTATTCTCATTTTATATTTGAGATTCTAATTAAGTTTTAATGTCAAATAATAAGAGAAAATATTTTTGTATACACATTTATTTTTCTAGTTTTATTTTCCAAAAGAAATGAGTGTATTTTTTAGATAAAAATTTAATTCTCTTTTTATTTATTAAATCAAAATTTTTAGAATGATAGATTATTTAATTTATGATCAAACAAAAAATGGATTAAAAAGGAGTTATATTTTGAAATTTATGAATTTTCAAATTTTTAGGGATTTTTAAAGAATTTTTATATATATTTTTTAAAAATTGGAGTTATTTTAAATTTCTTTATATTTTAAAAAATAAAAAACATCATTTTTTCTTGCACTAACATGTCAGATGATGCGGTTGTGTGCTTGCAAGGCAGCATATGCACGTGTCACGTGGCACACACATGTGGGGCTAAATCACTAATGCGCTCCCATATTTATATGCATTATTCGCCATCACTTTTGTCACATAAGACTATCTTTTTCTCTATTTTCTCGCAAGTGACGTGGTGTGATGTGAGACGTTTGGTTCATTTACTTAAGCAACACCATCAATCTTCACTTAAGTCGGGGGGTATGAGGCCCATAACGATTCGTCGCCAATCGTTTATTTAATGCATGCGATCTCAGCCGTTCATCTAAGGAGTTATAACATCTAAGATTAATCGCACCTGATGGACTCTTGTGGACACATGTACACATCTAGAGTATCCGATGAAGATCAAATGATAGTGGTTATACGACGATTCGTGTACACACGATAACGTGGCCAAATTTGGATGCTTTGATGAATATTTGACTGCCACTAATATAGTTTTTGTTGTCACTTTCATATTGCATTTGTCCACGTTGAGAGGTGCAATAGCAAGAATGGGGAAGCTGTTCATCACCTCCTAGACGAGCATGTTGAGGATATGCATGACACACCAAATTGGTGCTGTTGTCCTTGGAGGCATTATCAATCTTGATGTCATAGACTTGAAAGAAAATTAGTGTGTATCAAACACAAAACTGAAAAATAAAATTCTAGTCAGCAACAAAATTCAACTTCAAGTCAAGGGCAAAGTCCTTGTGTAGCTGCATAATGATCTCTATCACATTGTTGCCATCGTGCTTTCCAACTAGCTTGCAGATGCTAAGAACTTGCTCAAAATAGTGCCACTTTGCATCAACCTAATAAACAGTGATGTCCAAGAAAATGCAATCATTCCCCAAAGTCCATGAGTATGAGGCAAGCCAATCACTTTCAATCTCAATGAAGGGATTCTTTACATTTTGCTGAGTTCATTTGTACATTTGCATCTTTCGTCGCTTGATGACCTTTGCACTAGGAGGATCAACTTGTGTGGCATATTAAGATACACCCTTAAATACAATATTATTAGTGATGCTCAATGGAAGTCCTATCATGCACTCGAAGCATGGGATGATGTTGTTCATATCCTTCACCATATAGCCTCACAATGGTGAAAGTGATGGCACCTCTCCCTTGTTTGTGCTACCAAAGGTGTCTATGATGATTGTCTACTTGTCCTAGATGCTCTTCAACTCTTCGTGTCTTTGGATGGATAGTATTGAAATCAATGGACAAGACCTTTGTCCTTGCATCCGCCTATCACTTTGTTGAGTTTCAAGTGTTATTTAGATTCTTTTGAGGGGATTCATAAATTGACATGATTGATAATTAAATATAATAAATGTAGAGGATTCATAAGGATTAATTTGGCAAACTCTTTCTTGAAAGAGTACCAATCATCTATCCTTGGTATCTCCATACCAATGACCATAGGATCAACCATACCCATCATTTGAGTGAGATTAGATAGTGTTATTCTTTCTAGGTATTTTGATATAGTTCTCTAGTATCCTTCAAGTAGAATATGTAAAACAAAAGTCTAAAGACTAGTGATCTTTGTATTGTGATCTCATCATAATTCACTTATTCATTGCATATGTTTATATATTTTATTACGAACACTAGATAAGACTAACAATGATTAAAAGTTCATTTTAATCAATAAAAGGTTGATACAGAAGTTTGATTAGCTTAGAGCTCACAAAATATCCATTGCGTCTTACTCCAAACAAAGCCATGCTTCTTGAACTCATCACAACTCAAAAGTCACAAACTAAAATTTGGCCTAAAATTAACCTAAATTCAAACCTAACTTTAATAAATCATTAAAGTAAAAAATTAAATAAATTTAATCAAATAAAGAGATATTTTCTAGATAAAATTTAAACTAAAAAATTAAAAAATTATAGTGATATTAAATTCATAATTATTTTATTCAAAAAAATTAAATAGACGATACTACATAGAAAAGTAATAAATGTTAAGTTAAACATATTAATTGAATATTTATTAGAGAAATGTTAAATTGAAGAAAATTAACCCATGATCTTCTCTTATTCACGTTGCTGACCTGTGAACCAAAAGAAAAGATTTTTCAATAAGGCAGAGATGGGTATATCTTTCAAATGTCTATCAAGTGGAACAGAATTATAAGGTCATCAATTACCCTTTGAAACCCAAGCTCAAACCAGAGCTCCAACAACTTTTATGTCATGAACAATGGCCATGCTGAAAATAATACAGCAAATTGGTCTGCACTTTAGAGGAAAGAAAGAGGTAATGATTGCTCACTTTCTTTACTTTAACATGTATAAACTTGAATTCCATGACGATGTGCACATCTGATGATGAGGGTGGACATGCAAGAAAGGATACTAGTTTTTTTAATGGAACAAGGGAATAAAATGAAAAAAAAAACACTGGAACAATCAAGTTACAAATTATTTAAGGAGTACGTTTAAATCTTGAAGAAAACCCAGTTGATGGATGACCGGCACTGCTACATACAACAAGCTCCATTTTTTATTTATCATACATTTAATCGATTATATATTTTTTCCAATCATTTTCCTGGCATTATTTAATATTTAGTAAGCCCTACGGCTAGATTTTACTAAATTAAATGTTTAATTTATGCCATATCAAATGTGGATATAGGATACCGATATGATATGATATCCATCTCCGATGGTTTATGTTGGCATCCAAATGACCTGGACGCAGATGGATGCCAATATCGGGACGGACGCTGCTGACGGATGACTCTGTATATGATATCAGATATGAATGGATACGACTTGAACAGCTGAAGGTATCCCATACTAATATGAGCCCCAATATTCACATCCGGTATTGTCATCAGGACAGCAGTTGATACCATTAAAGGGTTCAACAGATCGAACCGCATCGCTATGAGCAAGGCGATGAGCTACCCTCGGGAAAACCAATCACAATGGTCACTAACCGATCTCAAACTCGTTGGCTATGCCAGTCTTGGACTGTTTCTACCTTTAGAAACAGAAAGATTTAGAAATGTAAACAATATCACAGTCATTATAGAACTTCTTTCTTGGTTTCTTTGTATCAACTTCTTTTCTTCCTCTGTATCATTTCAAAGTGAACTTTTTTGCGCTAATCGATCGTCAGATCAAGCGTCGGAGTCGAGCGGCATCAGTCATATTTGACATCAAAATGATGCCATTACCGAGACGCCTAATGCTCTATCCGGCGGCTACTAAAGTTTTTCCGGAGCTCCTCAACGCCATGAAACCCACTTTGCCAGGTGGATAAAGTCATCGGGTTTATCTAGTACTGCACAGGGGTGCGCGCCATGCAGCACCCTACGAAGCCCACATACTGACCTCAGGATAAACCTAAAAAGGTTCTGCTTTATAGCCTCCCAGCCCCTGCCTTTTGCCAAAGCACCGACTTGGTATTCTGAGGCCTTCCCTTCAATGCCCACCCGTTGGATCAGTAGTCAGAAGAAGCCATAACTATTGAATGCCCTTCACACGTGTGATACGGAGGAAAAGACTCCAGGGAATTAGGGTTTAGGCCACGAGGAGAGATCGAACAGCGATGGCGACGTCCGACAGGAGATGGTACAAAACACGTGTCGACTAGCTCCGGGTAGGTCCTGAGTCACATAGCTTTCCATCGTCTTCATAAAATTCAAAAAAGATCCCATAGCAAAACATAAGGGAAGCGGCTAAATCATAAAATCCAGTGCACATCATAGAATTGGAGGCATGAGACACTAATGGAGGTTTTTGGGGTGGACTCGTCAGGTGCTCTCGCCAGCAAATAGATAGGAAACTCAAAGAGCGTAAAATTTATCATCATTCCTCCTTATGAAACAGTCCTGATCAAGCGTCCCGTTCTTGGTTCAGAGATTTTGCTCCTGACAGTAGAAAAAACCCAGTAAGTTCCATGTTCTTAACTCTACAGAAGAAATATTTCACTACCAAAAATTTCCAACAGAGCTCGGAAAAAATTGGATAATTCAACGGTGGCGAAGACTCCAAGTCGGCAGTTAAAGTTTGATCTGGTCAACATTCCTGTTGCTCACAGTTCTCGCAGCAGCAACAGCTTGCAGGTTTCACCTTTCTTTTCCATTTTGAGGTGGAGATAGTGGCGGCATTTTATTGCGAACCTCATGGTTGTCCAAGAATGACTAGACTAACATTATGGGCAGAACAGCATCCACAGGGAACGACCGTTCGGACAAGATAGCATCAAAGATGCAATGTGCCCGCTTCAGTCTTCTTATTTATTTCACAAGCTCTCCTCTGTATCTTTTTTGTTTTTTGGTACCCGTCAATCCTATTACTGCACATGCAATGCTTTCTATCTTCTGTTAAGATCGACCGCAGTGAATTTCCTCCCTTGCCCAGGTTCTGATTCCTCATTGACATAGAGAAATTTCTCAATTTTTCATTTTTTTAGGGGATATCGGATGGGTATCCAGATTATAGCCACCATTTATGTGTCTGGTGAAGAATAAGACTACGGATCAGTAATCGAGGTAACAAAGAAGAGGAAAGAGACTTCACAATCCAGTGTTTTTTTATCATTAATACTTTAAAATTGTGTATAACGCTTCTTCAAGTTAGAACGAATGTTTCCTTTCGCGGGTTTGAGGTTTTCTGTATCGCTGTCTCCCTTCATTTGGTCTTCTGGTTGTTCTGTCTTCCTTGGTGGTCTTCAACGTATTAAAGCTCTCTTGCCGGCAGATTTTGTCTTCAACATTCGTTGCCCACGGAGTGAAGCAGCGGCAAGTTACCATCCTTTTTTAACAGAAGTTACCGTCTAATTGAATATTTCCATTTTGCCAAAAACAATGATAGTATGGGTTTTCATAATTTTTTTGTAAAATAATTGGAGAACTTGCACAATGACGAACAGAAGATGCATGAAGGGGAAACAGTTACATCAAATCAGTGGTAATATTCAGTATTCCTACTGCGAAACTCTCCCAAAATTCCACAATGGATTTTTTTATTTGACAGAAAAAAAACAGCCATTTAATGTCCAAAGAGATGGTAACTTCTTTCCTTTTTTATTGTTGTTAAAATGCCCATTTGGTCCAGATTTTTGGATCTTTTGTATTTTCATTAATTTCTTGTCTAGAGTATTAGTTTTAATTTTATTCTGCTGCGCACGTTAACATCTTTCCCGTCAAATCATTCCACTCAAGTATTCTCTTGAATAATTATAAAAATCCCAATAATCTAGATTTTTGGATCTTCCGTATTCGCCATTCAATTTATTTATAAACTTCGTTTAATAATTTTTTTTCTGCTGCCGCATTTAAATGATATAATTAATTTAATAATGCACCGGTTATTTCAGATTCTTGCTATTTAATCGGCGGGGGATTGGCGCTAGGAGTTACTTTTCCGAGCACCTCCTCCTAACTACAGCTGTCTTTTTCGCATCTTCCCTCTCGTCTCTCCACCATTCCTTTTAAATTTCTCCTCTAGACGAAGGAGAAAGAGGGGAAAACCCTACTGAGCCAGATCAGCTCGGAGTTCGATAATGGCCTCTACGAACTCGTCCTACTCTCCCTGCGCGGCCTGCAAATTCCTGAGGAGAAAGTGCATGCCGGGATGCATCTTCGCTCCCTACTTCCCCCCAGAAGAGCCACAGAGATTCTCCAACGTGCACAAAATCTTCGGCGCGAGCAACGTCACCAAGATGCTCAAAGATATTCTCCCTCATCAGCGAGAAGACGCGGTCAACTCTCTTGCTTACGAAGCAGAAGCGAGGATAAAGGATCCAGTTTATGGGTGCGTTGGGGCGATCTCTGTTCTTCAGCGGCAGGTGCAGCGGTTGCAGAAGGAGCTCGACGCTGCCAACGCCGAGCTTCTTCGCTACGCTTGCGGAGATATTGAGCTGAGGAGATTGATCGTTAATGGCGGAGGATCCTTTCCTGTTGCTGGTCTGCCTTTCTCTTGGGGTGACCTTGTTGACAGGCAAAGAGGCGAGAATCACATATGAGTATGGATGAGGACTTGCGTTTTTTAGGGGTGTGTCATTGTGCTTCCTGCTACAGCTTTAATGAATATTATGAATGTATCGGCCCTTGGAAGTTAAGGGAGCAGCTTCCTCTATAAAAACCATCGAAACAGTTTCAAGGATACCCGGCTGAGGGTGGCGCATCAACGTTCAGTGACTGATTGGACAGATGTTTTAGCGCTTTATTGACCCTCCAAAAGGACTGGAGGTGATGAGAAATCTCCTTTCCTTAGATGAAGAAAATCATTCTTATCAGAAGTAACTCATTTGGGTAACGCTTTTCTTCATAAAACACTTAAAATGGAAGATATCAATTCTCAAACAGAAATTAGGTCTGGGTGTATGTTCTACAATTTACGCCTATTCTAGATCAACACTTTAAGGGTTTCTTTTATTGTTGCAATACGGGGCAATACTTTTTTTTTTGTCAAAGAAGGAGATAATCACAGTAAGTAGAGCTGTAGAGTTTTTGCCGTCACTTAAATTTATCTTCCAAGTTGGAGAATCTTCCTTTGATTTAATAGGGCAGTTTGTATTCTTCGGGTGTGGAGAAGATAGGAAAGCCTAAAACAGACAACCTTGCACTGCATTGTATTGAGAGAGAACAAATATAAATTGCTTTATATAAATGAGAGAAGGACTCAGAATTACAAATAATTGTTCTATGATATCGAAAACCTTGTGACTTTGTTTTGCTCAATAAATTTGAGCATTAGATTACAATCGCTAGATCTGGTTGGAATCGCCTCTACACACTAAGATACATAATCCGTAGCCATCAAAATGTACTCATACCCATTAGAATTTGGAAAAATGTTCCAAAAAAAAAATGATTTTTTCTGAAAATCTATAAATTTTCCTCATTTTTCTTACTATTTTTTTATTTTTTAGATTTTAAAGAAAATGTATGAATTTTAAAAATAGAAAAATAGGTTTTATTTGTGCATACTGACTTGGCACGTAGGCGCAACATCAACAAGGTGCAAAGTCATTACACCACGTGGCGTCCAGTCAACCATATGATCAAAACATCAAATGCAGCAGAAAATATTGAATCGGATACTCAAATTACCAAGCCACCAAGAATAGATGATCCTATCATCTAGTATGAATGAGAAAACATACTTACGTGGTTTCCTTGAAGGAGTTGTTGAAACTATTCAAGTGTCTAGCCTCTAGCAGTATCCACATGGTTTCCGGATGGTTGGATGTCCTCTTCAAAGCTCTTCAACAAGAGAGAAAGAGAAGAATGGAGAGAATTCTCACAAGGCTTGCATGGGAACCTTTAGTTGTAGTCGTTCTCTCCCTATTTATAGACATTTAGTATGTGGTTTTTTCATAAAAACCCTCATAATTATGTCTATATCCATCAACATCCATAGACCTTATGTGTGTGACCCTCTAGGTCCATATATCTCACCAGTTAATAACTCTATAGACCAAATAACACCTTATTGGTCAACCTTAATTAATTATCCACATCCACATATAGATTAATTAATCAAGAATCGATTTAAACCAATCGATAGGTTGAGTTGCCAGCCCGTTGGGTGCCAAGCTACACCACGTACACTAGGAGATATGGAGTATGTAAGAACTCACTTATGGAACCTTCCCGTCATCGATTACCATGTATGTATAATCTTTCATTCACATTAGACTCATGAATGACTTAGGGTATGGTCAACTGTCAAACCCTTATCAGTCACTCAAGTTAGTACTGATGCGTGTAGAAATCATCGAGAACTCCTTCTCCGATATTTCTACTACCTTGGACAAGGATTTCATTGCATCTCATTCCTTGATTCCATCTCCTCAAATACCGAGGGTGGATGATCACATCTTGATCACACAATCATCTTCGTGGACTTCATGTAGTATCCAATATATGACGTTTTAGATATCCCGTGGCAAGGGATTCGTAAGTCATAATCAAAACACGATCATCCATCCACAAGATGTCTCTGGTGTCTCAAGTCAAAGGACCACATACACAACCACGACATGAATCAAACTGATTGACAATCAAGTAGAGAACCATTCAGCGATTCATACAGATCAATTCAGTGAACTCTTTCTCCAAAGAGCACCCACTATCTATCCTTAGTGTCTCCATACCGATGGCTATAGGATCAGCCATACTCATCATATGAGTTGGATTAGATAGTGATATTTTTTCCAGATAATATTATGTCCTTCTCGAATATCCCACGAATATGAATATTTATAACATATGTTTAAAGACTAGTGATCACTATATTATGATCTCATCATAATTCACTTAGTCATTGCAAACATCACACAAGAATGACAATGAATAAATTTCATTTCAATGAACATAAACAAGATACATGAAAGTGTGATTGGATTATAGGCCACATAATATCCATCACTAATAAGGTAAGTATTCTAATTAGTATTATCTTTTATTATCTCTATTAGCCTTAATGGGCTGCAGTATTTAAATAAAAACATTTTCATTAATTTTTTCATTGTGGGATTTTATTTTAGGTAGGGACATGTGAACACGTGGCAGCACGAGATCGATCGATTGGATGGACCATGTCCACCAACACTCTTTTAATTGGCTAGTGACATGTGGTTCTACCGTAGGTGACGAATTCAATGGATTATGTATGACGATTGATCCTCTTCTTCTCTCTCCCTATGTGCACTTGGAAAATATTGTGCGTGCACTTGGAAAAGAAGACCCGATGGCCCAAATTGCATCTGACATTTATTTCTCATTCTGGCAAACCAAAACATGACACATCAAAATCTGGTGCGTTCCGACTATCAAGTTGATTAAATCAGTAAATGCAATCAAATCAAGAAATTTTTAAGAAAAAATCAATAGCTAGAAATACTCCAAATTAAAATCATGATATTTCATCATCTCAAACAAGTCAAGGGTTAAAATTTGATAAGCAATTTTACCCTCTACTACATCACACTGCATAATTTACATTTCTAGGTAGAAAAATTAGATTTATTAACATTTCATTATGTGCTTTAAGACTGGCTAGCCAAGAGAAAAGAGGGCATTGATTGATCATTCTTCGTGTATGGAACATCATTTCTAGTGATTTTATTCTCTTTTATATTCATTCCTCGTGTTGGATGCAATATACTAAATCCGAGTAAAGTGTGTGGGCTGTTGAAGGTGTGTTTGATTGGAGAGCATCGATAGAGTATGTTGTCATCATGAATCTTTAGATTAGAATCATTTTCTATTGATCTTTTCCATTTTCTTAAAATTTTCATCTGCATTTTCATATTTCAAACCTTAAATCAAATTTCTACCACTGATCAAGGGTTTTCGATCTTCGAGAGGAGTTCAATTGCATTTGATCAATTTGTTTTTCGCATACAACTATGATGCAGATACTGTGTAAAATCTTTAAAGCATTCCCATGCTTCATAAAATAACTCTTCCCTTGCATAAAAGTTTGAATTGCTTGCCTACCGATTTTGTTTTTTCCTGATGAATATAACCTTTTTAAGAAGCATTCTTCTATTTCATTCCAACTCACAAGTTTCAGCCCTATATTCCTAGATAAATCTTGGACTCCATCTCTCAAGGTTTGGGGAAAACTTTCATTTTGAATATTTTGTGAAAATTCTAGGTGTATTATGTAAATAGTATTCATCTCCTAATTCCTCAAAATGAATGTAAGGATTTTTAATAGTCAAACTATGCAAATTAGGTAAAGCATTAATATAGGTTGCACCATTATTAAAGTTCACAATTTCTCCAAAGGGGGAACTATCTCAGTAAAAAGATTTACTAGTGATACTAATGTAATATTCACTTATTGTTGTTCTTCTTTCACCTTGATTTTGATTTTCATTCTACTTTCTATCCCTCGTATTTTAATTTTGATTTTGATTTTGATTTCTTGACGAAAATTTCTACATATAATATTAGTCTTTTTCTTAATTTTGTAGATACAACTACAGATCTCGAATCTAAAAACTTGAGTTGTCTAGATCTACATCCATTCATGGATTAAACAAAGGCAAATTATAATAGAAAATAGAAAATTAATATTAAATAAAACCTCTGATGATTCCTCACTGAATCAATGATCTTCGACAAGATAGATGCAGATCCAACTTCATGATTAGTTGGGCGCGAGGGAGGGGTCGTTGAACATGAAAATAGATCTAAATATTCATATGAACCACAAGTTTTTATACCAATCCTATTTCAAGTGATGTTCTACCCAATTTGATGTCATTCCTCTAATTGACCTTGCCTTTAGAACAAGCTTCAACACTAAACAAGCCAAAGCTTCGGCCTATGCCTCTCATTTTCCTTATGCGAGCTTGATGTTAAGAGAGTCAAAAAAATCAAAAGAGAGAGAATGAAATTTTTTTGTCTTCACCCTTGATGTCCCATAACTACCTCCTAACTGGAGTTAGTGGGGAAGTCCCTTAAGGTTGACGTTACCCCCTTAAAGAGGATATTAAAGCCCTACTTCCTTAGGAAGTGGGCCAAGGCCCCTCAAAAGGGGTTGGTGCCACTTTTAAAAGTGGTCTCCTCTCCTTTTGAATATGGGTAGGCAGCACTCCCCAAAAAGAAAATACCGTCCCTCCTTTTAATTATGATCTGGTCCTAATTAAAAAGGGCCCCAACCAAAGAGGGTTTGAATCCCTTTTACGTAGGATTAGATCCTCATTTTGAGGGGTGAGTCAAGGATTGACTCAACCTTCCTTAAAATAGAAAATTTGACCACCCTTTGACTTTCAATGTACATAAATGCGAACATGCCAAACAACTTTCAATGAAGATTGAAGACTAGGTTTGATTTTCCCCATCAAGCTTTGATCCAAGGACAATCATTTAATCTATAGATGGAAAGGGCGGATAAAGGGGCCTTCCCATCAGACGTTGTATGCTGCCTTTGTTTAAGTGAAATAAACATCTTGGATTAAAAGAGCTCCATCAAACACTTCATGTGAAGCCACGTTGCACGTAATCATACCACCTTACTCAATAGGTTCCAACCATATTTTACAAATTTCAAACATTAAAAATATTTAGAAAAGGTCACAAATAAATTCAATGATGTATCAATGGTCCGTTCCAATAATGAAAAATGGCCTAGAATAATACTATTTTTGGTACCTTATGGAAATCAATATGAAAATCGTAGAGGTTGGCCATCACTTATATGTCAAGTAAGAGTGATTTAAACATCTGTAAATAAATAATGGAAATACCATTACTCAAAGTGCCCAATGATAACATGCATTTATAACTTGAATTCTTATCCTAATTAACTCATATTCATGCTTATTTTATGTGAATATGATGCATGTTATCATACTTTTTAGGAATTTTCTCCATTGGCATGTCATTTCACTAAAGTTGATATTTATGCATAAATTAGGGATAATTTCATGTTTAATAGATGATTAATCTTTTGTTTAAATTAATAGAAGTTAATCTTTGTTATTGAATGATTTTTGACTTTAGTAAATGTTTGGAAAGATAATTTCAGGATGAATTTATGATTTAGAATGTTTAATGAGAAGTGATTTAAGTAAATTTTAATTCATCTTGATTTCTTCTTTCAAAATATATTTTAAATGAAATGACATTAAAAAGAAAAGAATTTTTGATCCAATGGAGAAAATTTGGATTAAAAAGGAGTTGTATATATTTAAATTATGAATTTCTAAAGTTTTATGCATTTTTCCGATTTTTATTTGATTTTTAAATTGATTTTTACGAATTTTTCCTATTTAAAATCGCAAAAAGAGGGGGTTACTAACCTGCAGGCTGATGTGGCAAGCGGCGGCTGACGTGGCGCGCGGGACCGCCTTGGGGTGCGACGCGGCACAGAGGCCACGTGGCAGAGCCCGGGCGGCCCGCACGGGGCGTAGGCGGAGCTGACGCGTGGCAGGAGGCCACGCAGACGGGCCCACGCGGACGCCCGTGAGGGGCGCCACGTGGCAATAAGGCTGGTAAGTGGAGGGCCCACGGGTTAGTGGGCCCTGGTTAGATATTAGGGGCGGTAACGCAAATGCGTTACCGCGCTCCCCTATTTAACCGCGGGTTTTCCCGTTATTTCCTCCGTGTGGGACTATGTTCCTGCACGGTTTTTCTTTTGCAGGACATGTGGCGACGCGACATGCGTCGGATTTTATCAAAACAGCGGAGATCGCGTGGACCCGAGTCCACGCGATCATCAATCACAGCACGTGCTTAATATATCATTTAAGTGAGGCGATCGACACCGTTCTTTTCGCCACGTCGAAGCGCCCAGAGCATCCGATCTTCGGCGAGGCTAAGACCGTGCGATTTCCATCAGACGGCAGAGAGGGCATCGCGAGATGGACGCTCCGGATCTTTCGCAACAATCATCATCGCGATCTCCACAAGATGGACGGCTGGCGGTGGACCCTCCTTGCGATTGTGATCTGACGGCCACGGTGACGTGCGATCGTGACCATCCACCTCACCTAAAGAGCGCCATCGGACGGTGCAGACAAGGCGTGGAAGAACCCCACGATCGCGGTCCGATCGAGCCGCGATCGCGGCGCGATCGCACATCTTTCGCCGCGGAATCGCTCCGACTTGATCCGACGACGATCGACGGAGACCCAGGACCACGATCGACCCCCGATCATGGCCCGATCGTGGCCCGATCGTGGCCCAATCATGGTGCTTTTGAAGTGAAATTGGGGCTAAATCCACCGCTAAATTCGGTCCAAATCGTCGCAGAATTGAAGCCACGACGTCACCAAGTGGAAGTGCCCCCCATGACGCCGCAAATCCGTGCCCACGACCGGATCAAATGGCCGGAATTCTTGGGCTAATTTCCTCTTTAAAACCAATGTATTCCTCCCTTTGAAACTCAACTTTTGATCGATTCGTGAAGGGAATTAAACAAATTTCAAGGAAGATCTCTAGTTCATCGTGATCCCCCCGCGTTTAGACTTGATTGCGACGCAATTGGAGCGGGATTGATCGCGAATTCCTCTTTGATTTCATCGAATTTTCCCCTTGACTTTCGAAAATCCGCGAGGAAGAATCAGAGCCAATTCGCTTCAATCCACGAGAATTGAAGCCCCATTCTTGCGGTAATCAGGTTAGTAGTGAGATTTGATTGATTATCAAGAGGTAATTTGAGTTTTTATTAGATTTAGAAGTTTAATTTTGCAAATTAGTTCATAGTGTTGTTCATTTTCTCTAATTTTAGGTCCGAAAAGTCGTTGATTTTGAAAAAAGGATATCTCTTTGATTATAATTCCAAATCACTTGATTTTAGTTTCATTGGATTCCTCTTTTCATCAGCTTTCCGTGGATAGCAAAATCATCAAATTCCAATTTCATTTGACCCTCCAATTTAACGTTTGACCAAGGACTGTTCATCTTTCATCAGAAGTCAAACGTTGAGTTTTGGGGTCAATTACTTTTGATTTACAAATCAGAATTTGATAATTTTGGTCTTGTTAGATTCCTCTGGTTCTTAGCTTTCTATTGACATAGAAATTGCAAGATTTGGATTTCCTCTGAGGTGTTAATTTCGGGGATTTTTTGATAGTTGATTTTCAATAATTCATAATAAATCCATTTCTTATCCAAAAATTACGAAATATATATCAATAAATGTCATTTTCTCTCTAGTTTCTAAATATCTAATTTTTGTAATCTTCTGACTCTGTTTGATTTTCTGATTTTGCAGAACACCTACTGTTGGTCAAAGTCAACGCACGAAAACGACACGTCACCCAGCAAACCAATAGAATGTAGATCTATCTAATAAATGAAACAAAGAAAATTTAGATTTCTACATTTGGGTAACTTTATTAGGTATTACTTTCATGATGCACTGTTAGTGGTATCTTCTCTTGATTCACATGGAATGAGAACATCTTTGTGTGCTGCAGCAGTGGCCATGCATCTTTTGTCTACAATCATTAGCACATTTTGCATATAAAAGCCTCCTCCTCCTCGCACACGTGTATGTGAAAACATTTACATGTCATATAGGGTTTTGATACCGGTATATTTAAACCTTAATGACAATGTGAATTGAGGAACTTCATTTGGTCACCTTATTTTCATCAATACAAGTTATCTTCTATTATGAACCATAAGGCCACCCTAGTTGCATCCTTTTAAGCCACCTCTATAAATCTCAATGGAGCTTTTTTGGCCCATTTATTCCACCTATTTATGCCAGTAAAACCATCTCTTTTGGGTTCTTTGGGAGTTCCTCTTTTGGGCTTAGTGGAGTTATTTCTTGTGGGTCCTTTTGGGCAATCTCTCTAGGCTTAATGGAGCCACCTTTACTCATATTTTCATTTCATTTTGCAACCTCAGATCATCTAGCCATCTCTATAAAAGCCACTTAGGGTCACAATTGTCTTCACCAAATATTCTAGACATCATTGAGTGCCAACATTTTTTTATGCTTAGTCAACTCAAGTTTCGAACATTGTCTACATGACATATTTTCGCTTGTTATTTTTTTCTTCCATGTTATACAATACTCCAAGCTATCAAAAGAAAGAGTAACCATTCCTAGGGTTTTGGGGGGACTCCCAGAGTCTAAGGGGAAGTTAGTTATTTTATTCATCTAGGTGTATTTTGTTCATTTTTACTATGTAAAATATGACATCATCTTCACTTCATATATAAGGACCTGTGTACTCTCTTTTCTATAAATAGTTCTAAGGTTTCTTGCTCTCAACGCCAACACCACCTTTTGTGGAAACCTATATAAGGACCTTTGAACTTTTTTTTCTATATATAGTTCTAGGGTTTCTTGCTCTCAACAACCTAAATCATCAAAACCTACTTGTGACATATTTTTCCTATCACACAGACTGATACTTGACATCTTCGGAATATTTTAGAATTAGATAGAAACATAATAAACCAATTTATCCTCAATTTTGAAGAATGCAGCAAGCTTAAAGTCAAATCCGAAGTCAAATCTTCCGTGAAAGAGTCATCCCAAGATTAGATTTATATAAATTGCCATGCTGATCGCAACAGAATTGCCTTTTAATCTAGGGATGTCATATTTCCAATGTCCAAGAGGCTTTGTGTCAACATCTACCCTTAAAAGTATTCTACAAGAAATTTTAAATCATTGCCCTTTTCCCTTCATCTTTATTGATCAGTGTTTCCAATCCACTTCTTTACTGATCAGAATCAATTAATATTTCTAACCATATGGAATAAACAAGAGGAATCAAGAATTCTTGAATCTAACAATTCACTTGCTGCATTAACTGCTCCAAGAAATATATTTATTAAAATCATTCCCATCATTTTCGTTGCTAGGATGTTCCCTGACGAAGGCAACTCTTCCTATTTCACTCGGTGACGTTCCTCATTGTCAACTTGTTTCTGTTTGTTGGGAATCGGAGATTTTTGTTCCCTCCAATTTTCCCTTTGCACTTTGAGAATAGGATCGTCCACTCTGAGAGAGTAAAACGGTTCCGTTCTTAGAGATCCAACTTCAAATCCCGATGAACTAAACAGTTATCCACAATCTATTGCTGGATATCAAACCTGGAAGAAAGTTCTTGATATATACCCGTGCGTTTTAGTAAACTCCAACGAATAAAATGTTGCGAGTATGTTGATCCTCAAATGTCTCATCGATCTTCCAGTTCCTAGACAAATCTGTCTCCGTTCATCCAGCCGCCCCTAGACTAGGGCATCATGAACATCCTCAAATGATTGAATGCTTGATGACGGAATTCCGTCTGCCGTGCATGATTGCTAACTAAATGACATCAGGCACTGCGTCAGCAAACTTGGGTATGAATATGTGAGTTTTAGAATTTTACATGTCAGAAAATGGGAGAAAAGGCGCAGATTGGACCACGAGGATACTCACGAGGTTACTGTTTCCTCACAAAATTGCTATTTACACCTCTAAAAGAATGATCTGCATGAATAAACATCGTCAGAGACTACCCAGAAATAAACATGAACCGAGAAGAAAGATAAGAAATTTCTCTTCTTTTTACCTTTAGAATTCAATCTCGATTTGAATCCAAGAGTGAAGGGGCAGTGAGGAAGTAGTCTCTGATCGTCTTCTTGGAAGAAGGCGGGTTGAGGACAGAAGGGTAACGAGATGAAGCCTCAGGAGATTTATGCACTTCTTCAAACGCTTCCGATTTTCTCCTCTTCAAGTGTTCTGGCGTGTAGAATCCAGCTGGCGAGGTCACATTGGCTGATGATTCCGTGGCATCCAACGTGGACTCATCGTAAGGGAAAGCAGTCACCCGCTTTCGGGTGGCTGTGATGGGGCTTCGGGGCTGATGGTTGCCTTCTTTAAGTTCCCATACTCGTATCTGCGGGTACAGGTTCAAATAAATTATTTCATTGTATTTTTCAAAAATTTCTAAATTTCTTTTATTTTCCCTTTAAACTTAATTTGAAACATCGTAATCATACTGTTAGGTCTTCAGATGAAGTCGTGAACTTTCCAAAACCTGAAGGACACCTGAAAGGAATCATTTGGGTGAGAGTCTTGAGTGATTTGAATATCAAGCCAAAGGTGAGAGGTCAAGGGACATACCAGTCAACGGCTGTGATTTCACCATCATGACCAGGGAATTTAAACGGGCTTGATTGAGAGCCATGAATCTAATAACGAATAAAAACATATTGATTACATCAAAATTTGTTTTAACTACCAATCATCAAGCGGATTTCACGATCACCTGCCATACGTAGGCATTTCCATCAGTAGAACCGCTAAGGATATGAGTTGCGTCTGGATTGATACGTGACTGTAGACAGAGAACCTTTAGAAAAAACAAATACATCTAGTTTACTTATATAATGGCATAAAATATGATGGATTGCCTTGACGTAAAACGAGTCCATCTTGCATCCGGTGAAGATTTTCTGAGGACCCTTATCCAGATGAAGAACATCATACAAGTAAATGCTGCCACGAATACAGGACAATTAAAAAAGAGTGACAAGCTGACTTTTAGATCTGAGAGAAGACTATACCTGTTGTCCATACATGAAGCTGCAAGGTGCACGCCGTTCAAGTCTTGAGACAAACAAGAGATTCCATGAAGGGCCCTTGTCTTCAAAGATAAACCCATTACTTAGAAGATAATATAATAAAAAATCCGAAAAATAGAAAAGTGTTTAACAAAAAAACGAGCATGGTTGCACAAAAAATAGTCATCGATTAGTAAGGTAAGGGATAGTGGAACACGAGCATGGTTGCACAAAAAACGAGCAATGCATGTCCACTCAATACTATTTTAACAGAGGAGAGGAGTCCAGAAGATACAGACGACAGGAGAAAGACTCACCTCAAAGAGAGGGAGAGAAGACAAGAGGGGAAATATTGTCTGATAGGATCACTACCCTGTCTTTTTGCCAGGCATTGCTCTCCCCAAAACAGAGAGATAGAGAGAGTGGGACAAGGAGAGATGCAAAGAAAGAGGGATAGGTGATGTGCCGTGCAAGGCAGGCCATAAGGTTATTATTCTTGTAGGGGCCACCACTTCTATTACAGGTGGCATTCCTGCCACTGCATGCGCTTGATGGGCAAATTAAGCTTCATAGTTGTCCGTCAAAATAGACTAACCTTTACGTTAGAATTGCATCCCCGAGTAAGAGGAGTTTTCAAGAAGCGGGTGTCCCAAATTTTCACCACACTGCAGCAAGAAAAATCCTATAAAATAATTAGGCAAAAGAAATAATTTTGAAAGATTCTTTTTTCTCTCACCTGTCTCCCGCTCCACCTGTGGCAATGGAGAAGCCATCCTTCAGATACAAAACAGATGTGATGCTTGTACATGCTGTCTGAAAGCAGAAGCCACATTAAAAGACAACGGTCAAAACCCGGAGGTCAAAGGAAAGAGTCTGCAGTCTTGAGCGTACCTTTTTCTTCCTTTTCACTTTAGATGTAGAATGCGCATTTTTTAATTCAATAATTGACCTGTATCATAAACATCATTCTCACTGGGAACACATCAAAGAAAAAAAATGACGACAATAATCAAGAGAGCGTACAATGTATGTGTCTCAGGATCTGCATCACGGAAACTAAAGTTTTGTCTTAAATCCCAAATTTTAAAGGATCCATCCCTTGATCCCGAAACGAAACATTCTGTGGAAGAATAAATAAAATCGTCAGTCTGACTATCAAACATCAATTGCGCTCTTATTTACACCATAGATAAATTATAAGTTACCAGGATTGGATGGATGGGCACTAATGGATTTCACACTGCCAGAATGTCCTTTCATGATTCCAACACATTTCTTCGTCTCAGCACACCATGCTTTAATCTAATCAAATCATTTCTATATTTAGAATACAGACCTATATATTTCTCTAAAGAGAAATGACAGAGAAATTGTGAACGGCATTAATCTTACAGTTTGGTCTCCAGATGCTGTCAGAATGCGCATACCGCCCTGCAAGGTAAGATAACAGAATTGAAGGTCTCAAATTTCTGTATTCGCCGAAAAGAACTGACTCGGATAAAAAACAATTTCATAGAATAATAATTACAAATTTTCAAGTAATTATAAAATTTGATACTTCAAAACTTTAGAAATGGTTGAACTGAAAAAACTTTTCGATATTTAAGGCGCTAACGAGTAATCCTAATAGCTCGTAATCTTATAATAGATGAAGCGTATGGATGGAGGGAGTAATCAATACCTTCAACCAGCATACATCAAATATAGCATTCTTATGCGCAATCCACTCGCAAACTTTTGCTTCAGCTAAAACAGACAATGCATCAGAACATACGTTGTATAACCGTTAAATGACGAGTAAATAAATTTACCTGTTTTCCTCCAATTTCGCGTATCGAATACTCTAACGAATCCGTCCTCCCCGGAGGACGCAAGAAGATGAGATCTCTCAAACCTCTGTGAGCCCGAAAAATTAATCAAATAACCTGGAGGAAATATTAAAAAAAAAACTGAAAACAGACCTCGCAGAACGAGAGGGCAAATGGAATTGCGTCTTCTTCTTCGCGATCGAGCTCTATAACGTTGCTTTCCGCTGATATTCCAGCAAACCGTGGCCAAATCGGAGCTGTCCAATGAAAACAGAAGGGGGATACGATATCGCCTTTCCATAGATAACGAACAAGAGCAGTTAACAAACCTCGGAGTCCGTTCAATTCGCGGTTGCCAATAAGAGAAATTGAAGAAGAGGCAGGACAAGAGAAACCGATCCTAGTCATCTTCCTCGAGGAGAGGAGAGTCTGATCAGGATCGAATCAGTCGAGCATTATCTCTCTCTCTCCCTCTCCCGTGTAACCTGAAACAGAATCTGCCATTAGCTTTCTTTGGCGCCCAAACAGAAGGAAAAAGCGGGAAATTTAGAATGGTATTTCGGCATTTGCCGAAAATACCCCTTCCCTCTCCCCTAATTACGCGATGCTTTATTTGTTGGGGGATTTTCAAATTATTTGACAGCGAATATTCTTTATTGGTTCCCAGATTTTGTAGAAATTTTTATAGAGAAATTTTGTAGAAATAAAATTTGAAAATACCCAGATTTTCTTAATTATTTGCATTTGGTTAGAGAGGGGAAAAATACTTGCCTAGTTATGAAGGTCTCTAATATTTCGTTGGCTTCCCGGAAATTTCCATTCAATGAAATTGAAGTCCATAGATAATAATAAAGGTATAATAAATCTTCATCATTTCTATTCCTTCGGATGAGAAGATGAATTAAATTTATTTATAATTACACAAATTTTGTAAATCTTTATTGAATTACTTAATTAAACAAATTTATTTAGTCTCACATTAATAAAAAAAACATAATTCAATTACTTTGTATGGAATCTAAATCTTCGTTAATTCATAAATGAAAGCTCCCCAAAAAGTAAATTAGATGAATTACATATTCGATGAAAAATAATTCAAAATATTTGCATCATCATTGGTCAATGGGAATAATATCTTAAAAAATATGATGAAGCTCAAAGGCTCATTTGCTCATGGAAAGGTATTTATTTATTTCTCATGAATTTGAACTAATCTAAGGGTGACTAAGCTAACTAAAATAAGTAATCTAGTTTATTTATTTCTCATTAATTTGAACTAATCTAAGGGTGACTAAGCTAACTAAAATAAGTAATCTAGTTTATTTATCCAAATTTTCTTTTTAACCTAGTTGATTTTCTAAGTCACCCAATCTCCCCCACATCACTGTTGTCGGATGATATATACATAATACAAAGGAAATGAATTTCTAAAAACATAATTTCCATGTAAACTTAATACTCCCTTTTATTATCTACTCCCCCTAAGTTTAAGGTCTTTGTTCTTCCCCTAAATTTTTCATTTCGATTCTGATTTTCTATCCTCTTTTTTGGTAGCCAACAAATATGGAAAGAAGATTGGATACTCGAAAGAAGAAATCTCTTATTTTTTATATGTTAATAAATAGCTAAGATATTAAAAGATTTAAAGTGAATGGTAAAAATGTAGAAATTTTAAATTTGAAATCACAGATGTTAGAAGAAGAACATCACAACTGTAAAATAGAGGAAAAATGATACGAATCTAATGTGAACATTCACTTTTTTCAATTAAAAACCTAACTATGATAACATGGATGAAAATCATAGATATTCAGAGCATGTGAATGTTGTCATTAATTGATATAGGATAAATCATTTAGAAACCTTACAAGACAAAAAAACCCCCAAATTATTGTGTCAAACTAGATATTATGGCATCCATAGAGATGTATTAGTTATTCGATGTCTAGATGAGCATATGAAAAAATAAAAATACAAATATTTTTAACCACAAAATAAAAAAATTATCAATGCACTAAATTTTGAAATGAAATATCTTCCTAATCAAATGAATATGACAAAAAATCTAGATGATCATAAAGAATTAAATACATAGTTAAACATAAAACTAACAATGTTTTCTACAAAAATCAATTATTTTCTGTAAGAGATTTCTTCTTCTTTTTGTCATCATCTTTTTTCTTCTCTTGCTTTCATCCTTGTATTTGTCTTCACTTTCACTCTTCTTCAACCTTAAGCAATAGTCCTTAAAATTCCATGGTAACTTACACTCCTAACAAAGTGTTGAAGAGTTCACAAATTTTCTTTGACCTCTTAGTATTATAGCCATATTCTTAAACAACATATCTATTTCATCTTCATGAAATGATGTACCATCGGATATGAGGGGAATTCATTTTCCCTTATGGGTGCTTCTTGGTTCCTATTAGCTTTATTCATCTTTTGAGTGGCTAGTGAACCAACAATGTTATCTAGTGGAGTATTGCCTTGGTCCTTTGCCCCTCCAATGTCAATTACCTTTGTTTTCCAATTACTACTTAGTGAAAAGTAAAATCTTACTATTCCACTCATGAGTTGTGCTGCTCTTCCCAACGTATTGGGAACATTGACTAGTGAGTTAAACCCTCCAACTAGATGTGTATAGCCATATTGCTTTTAGGTCATTGATTACTAAGATGTAGTACATCCTCACTGTGTTGAAGCTCATAGGAATTTTCAAAATTGACATGATCAAAGCATCCTATGACATTCTCTAAAGCAAGTATTGTATGTTTGACACACTTATGTAGATTCTAGTGGAGTGTGAAAACTACAATGAACCATTATGGATTAAAATAAGTGTAGGCTATGTATATGGTGCATATATCATATGTATGCATTTTAATCTAGGTACACAAGTGCCTTGAACAATTATTTTTTGTAAAATATAAATATTTACACACATTCATTTTAGAGCGCGAACGTACATATTTAAGCTATCATTTATATTTGTCATTTAATTTATATTTACTAATATATTTAGATACAAAGTTCTATTTCACTGTTCTTTTGAAATGTTACTATATTTAGTATGTGATGAATTGGAATTGTAAGTGCAACTCATTAGGTCTTCTTAAAACAAAAAGTATGGTGTATTGGGATCGAGGATGCAAAACATTATGTATTAAGAACAATGATTCTATTACATAGTACAAATCAAATCAACACTTACTCAGTTACTTGAAGTTCTTTAAGTGTCTAGACTATAGAAATATCCACATAATACCTCTAGACAATTAGATTCACTCTTTTTTAAGTCTTAGAAGATCTGTTTACTATCTAGTGTCACTAGGGCACCAAGGGAGAGACAAGAGAAAAGAGGGGTGGGTTCTAACCAAGGCTCACATGGGTACCCCTTAGGCGTGCTGGGAGTTGAGGCTTGACAAGCTCTCCACATTTTTTATCAAAACATCAATTAAACCGTAAGATATTGAATCAAACATTCGACAAAGTTGAAGGACAAAAAATAGATGATCTTATCATCTATTTTAGATGATCCTAGTTTATAGTATAGACTAAAATTAAACTTACATGATTTATTTGAAGGAGATTGAAAATATACTAATTAGACATGATAATACATCATTATTTATATATATTAAGGCATAAAAGATTCCATTCCTTTGTATGTTACCATATTTTTAGTGTTTCTCTATCATTCTATGAAAAAATCATTAGAATATCAAAATACATTAATTTAGGGTTAATTATGATGAATCAAAGAAAAGTAATTTCAGAACCAATCTTTACTTGAGATTATAATTTTTTTAAGATTAAATAATAAGATAAATCATTTTATATACACTCATATATTTTTCTAAGTTTTAAAATCTAAAAGAAATGAGTGTATTTTTTAAATAGAAATTTCTTCTCTTGTTATTTATTAAATTTAATTTTTTTAGAATGATACATAATTTAATTTTTGATCAAATGAAACAAATTTGGGTTAATTTGGAGTTATATTTTGAAAGTAATCAATTTTCTAATTTTTAGGGATTTTTTTTTAATTTTTCAAAATTTTAATGGATTTTTTGGGATTTTTCTGATATTTTTAATTTAAAATCGATTTATTTAATTAATAAAAATTTTATAAGGGCGCAAGTGATGTGATGCAATCTAGAGCATCCGATCGTGCGGTTAGTTAGAACCGTTGATCCTCACTTAAAGGCGGGGGTATGTGGCGCAATATGATTCGTCGGCGAATCATTTTAAAACGCTTTAATCTCAACCATTGATTTGAGGAGTTATAACACTTGAGATTAAAACCGACGGAAAAGCATCTGAGCGTCCAATCAAGATCCAATGGCGAACGTTTGATGCGTTACTTATAACGCCCGCGACGTGGTGAAATCACGGTGGTCCATGGGAGATCCAATGGCCACGACTTAATCGGAATGATTTGCATCCGTGCATTTCATCAGGGCCGTTGATTGAAGATTAATTGATGATCAGACGGTTACGCCTAAATCGCCCTATAAATTGAGATGTTCTTCAACATTGTAAAACATTCTAGGACAATTCGAGTAAAGTGAACTGTTTAGACACCAAATCCCTTGAATCTCTTGCTTTGAATCACTTCTAGACTCGTTTTCGCATCCACGGAGTGCTTGAGAGTGAGATTTCGTTGAGACAATAGGAAGAAATTGATGCTTGAACATCAACGATTGTGTTTTCCAAATTTTGGATGAAAAGCCTTGAATCTGACGAATAATTGGATCAATTTGAGCGCAATCTTGTGTTAGGGATCATATTTCATTCTCATATTTCTTCTTATAGCTTTAGACTTCAATTTTGAATCGTAATTTAGTTCAATTTTAATTTCAATTTTGGTTTTTCGTGATTTTATTTTTCAGAAATCTCTCTCATGTTCATTTGATTATTTCTCCGCGAATCTTGATCCAAATTCAGTTATTTTTAATTCCGTGGATTCGTCTTCGAGTCTTCTTTCCAAAGACACTAAATTCCCTAATTTCTATTCACATTTCATTGTTCGATTTGATCAAATTCGAAAAGATCATTAGAAATTACACTAATTCTCTGTGGATTCGATCCTTATTCACCACTATACCCCTCAATTCGTGTTAATTTCTTTAAATATGTGAGTTTGGTATTAATTTTGACTCTTGATTGTGTGTTTTCAACACCCTCGTGGTCTCAATTCATCAGAGATCCTCAAGCCATTCAAGTGTCCGGCCTCTAGTGTTTGGACGATCGGAGATCCACATAGATCCACATAGTCTTTGGACGATCGGAGCTCCTCTACAACATTTGTCACCATGAGAGGATGAGAAGAGAGGGAAAAATTTCTACTGTTGTTATGGTCATTCTCCCCCTATTTATAGACTATAGTAACATAAAATTTTCACAAAAACCCTTAGATTTGTATCTATATTCACCAATGCCCATTGACCTTATGTGTGTGACCCTATGGGTCCATATATCTGATTAGTTAATGACTTCATTGACCCAATAACACTTATTTGTCTTTCTTCTCAATTAACTATGTCAACATATAGATTAATTTACTAAGGATCAATTCAACCCAATCGACAAGTTGAGTTGCGAGCTTAGTGGGTGTCAAGCTACACCATGTGCTTTGGGAGATATGGAGTATATGATAAGTCCTTCATGAAACCCTACCCTCATCGGTTACCATGTATGTATAGTCCTTCACCTGCGCGAGACTCACGAATGACTTAGGGTATACTTAACGATCAAACCCTAATTAGTCACTCAATTGAATACTTCAGCTAAGAGATTTTGGACCTCTGTTAAGAGATATAGAGGTCAGGGAGCATTGGTCGTGGTACGAACCTTGGTAGTGCTCTAGGTGATGTGGCTGCACTAAAACGAGTGCATTTTTAAGGGGTGAGAGACATCCTTAGATGGAGTCCTACATGAGGTTGAGGATCTCTTGGCCATTTGGGCCAAGGGGAGGTGATAGACAATGGCCTAATAGGCATTGCTCATGTAATCCTTACCATCTTTACAATCCATATACATGGCAACAGGTTGATCACCGGTCTCGAGTGATCTTACAAAAGCTTTTTTAAAAAACTGTCAAACCCTAATTAGTCACTCAATTTAGTACTGATACGATTAGGAAATAATTGAAAAAAACTTCCCTAATATTTTCACTACCTTGGCCAAGGATTTAACTACATCTCATTCCTCGAATCAATCACCTCTTTTACAGAGGGTGGTTAATCTCATCTTGACCACTCAATCACCTTCGAGGACTTCATGTCTAATGCAATCTATAACGTTTTAGGGATCCTACGTCTAGGGATTTGTAAGTCAGAGTCAAAAAATGATCATGCAGTGACGAAGCGTTTTTGTGTGTCGTTAAAATATAACAACATAGGTCAAACAAAATTTATACAACCAAACTCACAGAGATAAAGATATAAAATCAAGTAATGTGCAAGTATCGGGTCGATCCACAGAGAGCAGGGTTGACTTTAATCGCAGAGTTGACGTGGTCAAACTTAGGTTTAAAAAGGGTTTTAAATAATTAAAAATAAGATTTAATGAATAGAAATGATATAAATAGACTAAAAAAGAAGTTTTAAGAATTCAATTCTCGGATTTGACAGAGAAAAGTCAATAAGTCAAAGTCAAAGTGTTGACTTTGACCAACAGTAGGTGTATTGTAAAATCATAGAATCAAACAGTGCCAGAAGATTACGAAAATTATATATTTCAAATTTATTGCGAAACTAGAGAGAAAATAGAATTTACTGATATATAATTCATGATTTTTTGATAAGAAATGGATTTACTATGAATTATTGAAAATCAAATATCAGAAAATCCCTGAAATGAACACCTCAGAGGAAATATTCAAATTGATTGGTCAAATGAAATCCAAATCTTGAAATGTATATGTCAATGGAAATCTAAGAACCAGAGGAATCTACCAAGATCAAAATTATTGAATTCTAATTTATAAATTAAAAGTAAATTGACCCCGAAGTCAACGTTTGACTTCTGATGAAAGATGAATAGTCATCGGTCAAACGTCAAATTGGAGGGTCAAATGAACTAGGAATTCGATCAATTGGCTATCCACGGAAAGGTGATGAAAAGAGAAATCCAATGAAACCAAAATCAAGTGATTTGGAATTATAACCAGAGAGATATCCTATTTTCAAAATCAGTGATTTTTTGGACTGAAAATTGGGGAAAATGAAGAACACTATGAACGAATTTGCAAAATTAAACTTCTAAATCTAATAAAAACTCAAATTACCTCTTGATAATCGATCAAATCTGAGTATTAGCCCAATTTCCACAAGAATGGGGCTTCAATTCTCATGGATTGAAGCGAATTTGCTCGGATTCTTCCTCGTGGACGTTCGGAATTGAAGGGGAAAATTCGATGAAATCAAGGAGAAATTCGTGATCAATCCCGCTCCAATTGCTTCGCAATTGAGTCTAAAGGTGGGGGGATCACGTTGAACTAGAGATCTTCCTCGAAATTCGCTTAATTCACTTCACGAATTCATCAAAAGGTTGTTTTCAAAGGGAGAATATATCGCTTTTTAAAGGAAAAATTAGCCCGAAGATCATGGGCAATCGACGCTGTCGTGGGAGCGAACTTGATGGGTCGTGGGAGTGATCCCCCTTGGTGGCATTGTGGCTTCCGGATTGGCATGGAATGAGCCCAAAATTTTGCTTCAAAAGAGCCACGATCGCACCACGATCGGGCCACGATCGTGAGTTGATCGTGATCTCGATCCACCAATGAACGCCATCTAATGATCATGGAGGTGATTCCACGATGAAAGACGCACCATCGCGGCTCGATCGCGCCGCTATTGCGGTTCGATCGGAGCGCGATCGTGGGGTTCTTCCGCGAATCTTCTTCGTCGTCCGATGGAGCTTCTGCTGAGTGGACGATCGCGATCCCCCGATCGAGTGTGCCACGATCGTAAGGAGGGTCCACCGCGAGCCGTCTGATTGGTGAAAATCGCGATGAAGTTCACGACCGTCTGATGAATCAACGTCCGATGAAGCCGTGATCAAATTGCAATGACGATCCGACGTTCCTGGTGCCTCCACAAGTCATCAAGTAAGCTCTCCATCAAATCAACTTATTCCTTCTTTTTGAGCACGTGCGTTAATGGATGATCGCGTGGACTCGGGTCAACGCGATCGAAGGTTCTTGCTTGGATCCGAGTGTGCGATGCGGCCACGTCACCTGCAACAGAAAGATTCTGTGGGAACATAGTCCCACACGGAATAAAAATAAAGACATCCCTCACTTAAATAGGGGGCGGTTTAACGCTAATGCGTTACCGCCCCTAATACCTAACCAGGGCCCACTAACCCATGGGCCCTCCACCTGCCGACCTCACCTGCCACGTGGTGCCCCACACGGGCGCCCACATGGACCCGCGTGGACACGCGTGGCCTCCTGCCACATGTCTGTGCCCTGTGCGCCACATGCGCCTCGTGTGGGCCACCCGCGGCCCTACCACGTGGCCTCAGCGCCACGTCGCATCCGCGCGGTGGTCCCGCGCGCCACGTCAGCTTGCCAGCCGGTCTCGCTCGCCATGTCAGCACCTGCAGGTAAGTAAATCCCTTTTTTTTGCGATTTAAATAAGGAAATATTCATAAAAATCAATTGAAAAATCAAATAAAAATCAGAAAAAGGGCAGAAATTTCAGAAATTCATAACTTTAAATATACAACTCCTTTTTAATCCAAATTTTCTCCATTGGATCACAAATTTCTTCCTTTTTAACATCATGCCCTTTAAAATATATTGTCAAAGAAGAAATCAAGATGAATTAGAATTTACTTAACTCATTTCTTAATAAATATTCTAAATCATGAATGTATCTTGAAATTATCCTTCAAAACATGCACTAAAGTCAAAATCATTTAATAAAAGAGATTAATTTCTATTAATTTAAACTTAACAAAAGATTAATCATCTATTAAGCATGAAATCATCCCTAATTTATGCATAAATATCGACTTTAGTGAACTGACATACCAATGGAGAAAATTCCTAAAAAGTATGATAACATGCATCATATTCACATAAAATAAGCATGAATATAAGTTAATTAGGACAAGAATTTAAGTTATAAATGCATGTTATCATGCACCCATAAAATGTCTTTGGTGTCTCAAGTTAAAGGACCACATATATAACCGTGACATGAATCAACCGGATTTATAGCTTGGCGTAATACCTTTCAGGTATTTATATAGATCAATTTAGTGAAATCTTTCTCCAAATAGCACCCACTATCTATCATTAGTGTCTTTACACCAATGGCCACAAGATGACCATACTCATTAGATGAGTTGGATCAAATAGTGCTATTCTTTCTTGATAATTCAGTGCCCTTCTCGAATATCCCATGAATAGGAATATTTAGAACATATGTCTAAAGACCGATGATCTCATCATAATTTATTTGGTCATATCATATGCTCATGTACTTCATTGTAAACATCATACAAGAATGAAAATAAATAAAAATTCATTTCAATGAATATAAATGAAAGATGAAAGTAAGATTGGCTTTCAGGACACATAATATCCATTAAGGCATAGGAGCTCACCTTTTTCTTTATAGATGCAAGATTTGTCGAACTTTTCTCCAATACCACAAAGATTTGTATATCCGCTGTCTATTATCCTTATGTATGTGACTCTCTAACTTGAATATCTAGCTAGTTAAAAATTCTATTGACTCAATGTTGGGGTCTGAGGTTGATATGCCTTTTAAAATTTTGATCAAAATATTTAAATGTAATGAAATACATTAAATTGAATATTCAAAACATTGAGGCACCAAGAAAAGATGATCCTATGATGTAGGATATTTTGGAGGATGATCCTACCATTTAAGAGAGGACCTATGAAGTGGTATCAGTGAGAATAATATAGATTAGATAGTTAAAATAGATAAGATTATATTTAAGATTTTTAAGGAGTAATATAGAGAGAATAGTAGGAGGAATTAAAATGGATAAGGTGTATAATTTAAGATAATATGGAAGAAATAATATAGGATAGAAGATATAAAATAGAGATTATAAGTAAGAAGAGAAGAAATATGGAATAGAGAGTATTATCGGAATAGTGATGGGAAATATGAATGAGAGGAGAATATATATTAAATAATATAATTAGTGATGATAGAGAGGAGATATATAAGAGAGGATAGAGAGAGAATGAAGAGCGGTGAAATTAGAAAGAGTGATGGAGTATTTTAGTAATAATATTGGGTTGGATGAGAGGGAATGGAAGAAAGGTCTAACAGTGGACTTACGGATTTCAGGATACGAACTATCAATCACGAAAAATGATGAGGATGATACCTTCTCCTGTCGTGAAGTGTCTGCTCGTTGAATTGTTAAAATGATCCGATATTTCCGTCGCTTGCATTTGACGTGAGATGGTTGAAAGACGACAGAATGGAGGGAGAATAGAAGAGGGAGATATAACTCGGAAGATGAAGAGGTTGCGGGAGAATGGGGAGGCATAGGAGAACACAAACACAAGGATAAAGTAACCGGTAACCAAATTTTCATTAAAAAAACTGCATGTTTTCGTTACAAAATATCCTTCTTATAGGGAGAGGGAGTCGGAAGTTAAAACGAAGAGTCGCTTGGGTGGTTTTACGGGCGGTTACGCTTCCACTCATGGACGATCTCTTATTTCTACTCATTCTGATGCTGATAAGACCGTGAGAGGTGGGGTAATTCTGGATTGGATTGGTTGAGTTGTTTTGTTACTCTCCTTCGCGTGAGCGTCACGTTGACGATAAGACAAAGTATCAATGTTGGGTTGGCATCAAGGCCGGAAGTTGGTTCATCCATTGAAATTACGGAAGGGTTGGCGATGAGCTCCACGGCGATCGTAAACCTCTTCCTCTGCTCGGTGGAGAGGCCGTCACTCCCAGGAGAGCCACAAGCGAGTCCCTCAACTTGTCCAGCTCCATCACTTCTTCCACAAGCATTTTCTGCGTTTCTGGTTCCACGTCGGAAGAAAGATGCAACCACGCGGAATGAACGAGGTATTCATAAATAGTGACGCCAAAGACAGATGATTTTGTTGACGTACCCTCCAATTTTCCTGCCAGCTAGAAACTCCATCAGCATCATCTTCTCAGCGGCGCTGACACCGACCACACCGTGAGAACACCCGGTATGAAGGCGCTGCTAACATCGTACATCAACTGGAGGAGATTTTCTCATATACCCTGGGCCTACATTTCGCAGGGCATGTCGACGTAATAATTTACGTGACTAAATGAGATAGTAGTCCTCTTATTCGTCGGCATCATCTTTAGCTGTAGAGATGTCGATCACGTGGGAGATAAGCACACGATCGATTAGTAATAATCAGTCCAAAGGATTAATCCTCAACGAGAATGGTGTAGATGCTGCTCTCGGGGTTAAGATTTGTCATTGTTGGGAGCCTTCTTTAAGCTTCTTCCAGCTTTATTTAGGCTTTGGCTGTTGTCATAATTTCAAGGTTGTAGATATCTCATCTTCAATTGTGATGTCTTTGCTTGAATAGGAGATGGAGAGGAGAATAGTCTTCATGATTGTCTTTATATGTCTTTAGTGTTCTCATGATGCTAAGAGGGTCAACAGTAGATAACAAACTAACTCCTCATCTTCCTTTTGAAGTGTGAGCTTCTTGCTTGGATAGGAGATAGTCCTAAGAATCGTCCTTTAATAGTAGCTTCCTTAACATAGTCATCACATAAAAGGAATTTCATGTTGGTCGATCTCCATTCATACATGGGTTTATTCATGCAAGAGGCTTTGCCTTTAAGTACAACTAGAGGATAATGTCTTCCATATGAAATTGATATGTAGATCCCTCCTACAATTCTAACTAAGGGTGGTTTCAAAGAGAGAAGGAATTTGATTAACAAAGGGATTCCTATTGACTTTTCTTGAGATCATTACCTATAACTATACAAGGTTACCTATGATATAGTGGATGTGGTTTGGAAATTAGGATCCTATATCAAGTTAGAAGGTTGTTGACTTGGTACATTCAAAGAGTTCTAAGTTTCTAAAGATAAAGGTTATATTTCATTTAACCAAGTCAATATTTAGATCAGTATAAAATAGAGAAAGGAGGGAAGATAATTCCCTTAAGATCTACACTCTCTTTTAATTATTTAGAGAGGTCTTCTTCATCCATTTAATAAATGGATAATTTTTTTCAACTCATGAGTGAGGGGGAATATTGGTTCAATTTGAACCCTTGTGTTCATGTTTGGAAATAATTCTCCATCATCCTATCATCTACTATGTATGAGAAAACATACTTAAAAGGCTCTCTTGAAGGAGTTCTTAAAGCTATTCAAATATCTAGCCTCTAGTGGTATCTACATAATCTCAAGATGGTTGGATCTCCTCTTCAAAGCTCTTCACCAAGAGAGAAAGAGAAGAAATGAGAGAATTCCAACAAAGCTTGTATGGGCACTTTGAGTTGTGGTCGTTCTTCTCCTATTTATAGGCATTTGCTAAGTAAACTTTACATAAAAACCCTCACAATTATGTCTATATCCATCAACATTCATATACCTTATATGTGTGATGATAACATGCAATCTGTACATAGAATTATATGATTATTAATGCAAACTAAGGCACAAAACATTTCATGTTATCAAATTTTGAGTGTATATATATCATTCTATAAAAAATTAAGTTATAATCTTAAAATGCACTATTTTAGGGATAATCATGAATAATTAAAGAGAGATATTTAAAATTAGATTATTCACCTTTTATATTTAAGATTATAATTAAATTTTAATGATTAATAATAAGAGAAAAATATTTTTATATACACTAATTTATTTTTCTAGCTTTATTTTTTCAAAGAAATAAGTATTTTTTTAAATAAAAACTTATTCTCTTGTAATTTATTAGACTTAAGTTTTTAGAATAATAGATTATTTAATTTCTGATCAAACAAGACAAGTTTGTATTAATTTAGAGTTGTATTTTGAAAGTTATAATTTTTGAAGTTTTAGAGATTTTTTTGGAAATTTTTTCTAAATTTATTTGGAATAATTTAGATTTATTTTTTATTTTAAAAATTAAAAATATTACTTTTATTGCGTGCTGATGTGGTAGTTGATGCGGAAGGCGAATGACGTGTCGCCACGTGGTAACGTGTGCATGTGTCATGTAGCGCATGCGCGTGTGTAGTTGTGCGTGTCTGGGCACATGTGTGTGCGCTTATGTGCGCATGTGAGTGCAAGTGTAAATAGTGGGTTAAGCACCCTTTTCAAGATATACACTAACCCACTAAATACACTCTACTTATATACTCGTCATTTTGCCTTGATTTTTGTCATGGGCAGGTGAAGTGGCGCGTTCTAGAGCGTGCGATCTAGTGAATCAATCGTGATCATTGATTTTCACTCAAAGAAGGGGATACGTGGCGCATAATGGTTCATCATCAAATCATTTAAAAATGACTTAATCTCAAACGTTCATCTGAGGAGTTATATCAATTGAGCTTAAATAACTGATTAACTCCCACGGACACGTGTACACATCGAGAGCGTCCGATGAAGATCAAACGGCAAGCATTACATGACGTTTCTTCTTCCTGCGTGACGTGGCACAATCTGAGTGCTCCATCTTCGATTGAATGGACATGACTTAAATGTAACGATTCACATCGAAGCATTTTATCAAAACCATTGATTGAAGATGAAATGACACATCAAATGATCACGCCCAATTATATATATATATACACATGTTCTTCGATGATGTAAAGCATTCTCCGATGTTTCGAGCAATCAAACTGTTTAGACATCTCGATCCATAAGTCTCTTGCTTTCCTATTCTTCAAAATCAATATTCCCGTCCAATGAGTGCTTGAAACTGAGATTTTATTTAGAAAATACAAAGAAATTGCCTCTTAAAATCCAAAATTTGTCTTCAAAATCATAGAATGAAAAGCCCTTGATTTGACAATCAATTGGATTAGTTTGAGCACAATTTGGGGTTAGATTATGTCTTTTCCGCCTAATATCTTGTCGTGTATTATTAGATTTTAAATTCAAAGCTTAGATTAGTCAAATTTGAGATAATTTATTGGTGTTCTCTTTCTTCATGAACAATTATTCTCTCTAATTTTTGCTCCTTGATTTCTCCGCGAATATTGATCCAAATTGCATGATTTTTGAATCTGTGGATTCGTCTTGGAGTCTTCTTTCTAAATGTACAAAAATCTAGAATTTCTCACCTCAATTCCCTTATTAGTCAAAGTTAATTAATTATCTACATCAGCACATAGATTAATTAGGCAATGATCGATTTAACCCAATCGATAAGTTAAGTTGTCAGCTTGTTGGGTGTCAAGGTACGCCACGTAATCCAGGAGATATAGATATATAAGAACTCTCTTATAGAACCTTTCCATCATTGATTATCATGTATGTAAAATCTTTCATTCGCACGAGACTCATGAATGATTTAGGGTATGGTCAACTATCAAACCATAAATGGTCACTCAAGTTAGTACTAATGCGTGTAGGAAATCATCGGGAACTCCTTATCTGATATTTCCACTACCTTGGCCAAGGATTCAACCTCATCTTATTCCTTGAGTCAATCTCTTCAAATACTAAGGGCGGATGGTCTTATCTTGAAAACACAAATATCTTTGAAGACTTCACGTTGTATCCAATATATGACATTTTAGAGATCCCATGGTTAGGGATTTGTAAGTCATAATCAAAACGTAGTCATCCATCCACTAGATGTCTTTGATGTCTCAAGTCAAAGGACCACATAACACAACCGTGACATAAATCAACTTGATTAATAGTTGGGGTATAATACCATTCATATAGATCAATTCATTGAAATCTTTATCTAAAGATCACCCACTATTTATCCTTAGTGTCTCCATACCGACGCCTACAAGATCAACAATACTCATCAAATGAGTGGGATTAGATTGTGCTACTCCTTCCAGATAATTTGATGTCCTCAAATATCCCATGAATATGAATATTTAGAACATATGTTTAAAGACTAGTGATCACTATATTATGATCTCATTATAAATTACTTAGTCATTGCATGTGCACATGAACTTGATTATAAATATCACACAAGAATGACAATGAATAAATTTTATTTTAATGAACATAAACGAGATACATGGAAGTATGATTGGCTTATAGGCCACATTATATGGATCACTCAACAACCCTTATTGGTCCATCTCAATAATTAACTATATGAAAATATAAATTAATTAATCAAAGATGGATTTAACCCAACCTATACCACATGCTTTAGAAGTTGTTAACCCATTGGGTGTTAAGCTAATCCATGTTCTTTATAAAATTTAAAATGTATAATAAGTCTTTCATGAAACCTTTCCATATTTAGTATCTATATACCTATAATCCTTTGTTTGCGTAAGACTCATGAATTACTTAAGGTATGGTCAATCATTCAATTTAGTATTGGTGCATGATGGAAATCACCGAGAACACCTTCTCAAATAGTTTCACTCTTTTGGAAAAAGATTTAATTATATTTCATTCCTTAAGTCAATCTCATCTAACATTGAGATTAAATGATCTCATCTTGGCTACACAATCACCTTTGAGGACTTCATATCATATCTAATCTAGGATGTATTGGAGTCAAGTGGCTGAGGATTTGTAAGTCATAATGAAAATTCAATCATCTATCCACAAGATGTCTTTAGTGTCTGAAGTCTAAGGACTACACACAACCATGACATGAATTCACCTGATTTATAGTTACATATAATATAATTCAAGGATTTATACATACCAATTCATTGAACTCTTTCTCCAAAAAGAAACAACTATATATCATTAGTGTCTCTACACCAATGGCTACAAGATCAACCATATCACATGAGTCAGATCAGATAGTGCTATTCTGACTAGATATTTTGATACTTTCTCAATATCCCACAAATAAGAATATATAAAACATATATTTAGAGATGAGTGATCTTTGTATCATGATCACATCATAATTCACATAGTCATTGTATATGTTCATTGACTTTTTTGCAAATATCCCATAAGAAGAACAATGGATAAATTTCATTTCAATTAATATGAACGAGACATAGAAATGTGATTTGGCTAATAGTCCACATAAGATTTATCATGGAGAACTACTTATTGATAGTCTCCATTGCACTTCCATCATGGAGTTTACCTAAGAGTATGTTTGCATTCTATTATGAATTTATCTAAATAGCTTTCGTCGTCATTATTGTTGGTTCATTAAATGCACATTTCTACCATTGGTCAAGTGATAAAATAAGACATTGTTGGACACGTTTTGAGTAAAACTTAGATTTTATTATCAGCATGGTAATTAAATGTAGCAATCTTACATTTTAATTTTGAAAATAAAAAGATAAAGCATCTCAAATGAGCTGAAAATTAGAGTACTAAAATTGATGGAGTTCCTCTACATTGCAAACGACATTGTCCTAACAAGACAACTATATAAGGTTATAACCTTATATATTTAATTTATATCTAACTTAGGATTGATCGAATTTAAGGATATGATTCATAACATGTAGGTTACGTACTAATTCATTATTCTTTGATGAATTTAAAACATAATTCACATAATTATCATGCATGTTATCATGTTTTGATAAAATTTCTACATTCATTATATCATAAAGTCAATGAGCTGAATTCATACTAAAATTTAGATAATTGTATGCATTATTTGATTGATATTATGTGGCCTACAAGCCAATCACACTTTCATCTTTTGTTTATATTCATTGAAATGAAATTTTATTCATTGTCATTCTTATGTGATGTTTGTAATGAAGTCCATGAACATATACAATAATAAATTGAATTATGATGAGATCATAATACAATGATCACTAGTTTTTAAACATATGTTCTAAATATTCCTATTCATGAGATATTTAAGAAGGACATCGAATTTTCTGGAAAGAATAACACTATCTGATTTGACTCATATGATGAGTATGGCTGATCGTGTGGCCATCAGTGTTGAGACACCAAGGATAGATAGCGGGTGCTCTTTGAAGAAATATTTCACTGAATTGATCTGTATGAATCCCTAAATGGTATTATGCCAAATTATCAATCAGGTTGATTCATGTCACGGTTGTGTACGTGGTCCATTGACCTGAGAAACCAAAGATATCTTGTGGATGGATGATTGTGTTTTGGCTATGACTTACAAATCCCTAGCCATGGGATCTCCAAAACGTCATAGATTGGATATGACATGAAGTCCTCGAAGGTGATTAAGTGGTTAAGATGGGATCATCTGCCCTCGGTATATGAGGAGATCGACTCAAGGAGTGAGATGTGGTTAAATCCTTGGCCAGGATAGTGGAAATATTAGAGAAGCTGTTCTCAATGATTTCCTACTCACATCAGTACTAAATTGAGTGATCGATTAGGGTTTGATAATTAACCATACCCTAAGTTATTCATGATTCTCGTGTGGATGAAGGATTATACGTACACGGTAACTAATGATGACAGGGTTCCATAAAAGAGTTCTAATATACTCCATATCTCCTAGAGCATGTGGTGTAGCTTAGCACCCACTGGGCTAACGACTCAATCGACTAAATCGATATTTAGTCAATTAATCTATATGTTGATACAGTTAATCGATAAGGAAGACCGATAAGCGTTATTGGGATGATAGAGTCATTAACTGGTGAGATATATGGACCTAGGGGGTCACACACATAAGGTCAATGGACGTTGGTGGATATAGACATAATAACAAGGGTTTTTGTAAAAATTTCACATTCCTAAAGTATATAAATAGGGGGAGAACGACCATAATAGAGGTGCCCATACAAGCCTAGTGGAACTTCTCCTCTCTCTTCTCTTCCTCTCGTGGTGACAAGTGTTCAAGTGGAGATCCAATCATTTGGAGACTGTGTGGATACCGCTAGAGGCCGGACGCTTAAACGGTTAAAGAACTCTTTCAAAGGATCCATGTAAGTATAAATTTTATTCTATACTAGATGATAGGATCACCTAAAATGGATGATGAGATCATCTAATCTTGGTGCTTTAACTCTGTTGAATGTTTTCATTTAACACCTTCCGCTGCAATCATTTTTTTGGTCAAAAACTTGGAGAGCTTGTTGACCCTCAAATTTTGACATTATTGACATTTGACCTTTTTGGAGGTAAAAAAGTGAAATTAATCATGCTTTTATGAGTTTCATGATTGTTGGTTATGAATGAAGGACGACACACGTGAACACATGAAATAAATTATAAATTTTTAATAATAAATTAATTTGTATTGCTTATTTGCCTTATTAATTCAAGTGATATAACAAAATAGAGGACAAAAACATGATCAAAATGGCAAAAATTTCATCCAAAAAGGATTTTCGATGAAAAGATATGAATATTTTAATTTTTAGGGGTTTTTTATAATTTCCTTATTTTTATGAATTTTTTTGGATTTTTATGAATTTTATTGATTTTTTAATAGTTATATTTTGTAAGATTCTTTAAAGATTTTTTCCAAGAATTTATAAAATCAAAAAATAGGTTTATTTGTGTGTGTTGATGTGGCATGCTGTGGTGACATCGTGGACACATGGCGTGAAAGCATGGCGCCATGTGGCGATTAGTTAGTGCAGATTGGTGCCATTATGGGAAGTAATAACGATATATTATTCTCTTGGCAGTCTTAAAGGGCCCAATGTGGGGAAATCAATTTTTATATGCAGGGATAACTGGCACAAAAGATCCATTGATCCCACGGACATGGTCCATCCAATCTCTTTTTATTTGCAAGTAACACATGGCTTGATTGTGAGCTTCAGATGTAGTGGACTACATGACCATCAGATCTAATGGACGTCGAGATGTGCATATTTTATCTCTCCTCAACTCGTGATGAATCTAGGACATTTCACACTTGTGAAGATAAATCTATCACCAATGATTCACCTGCTCTTTCTCTCTCCTCCCAAAAAATCACAACACAACACATCGCTCAATCTGGTGTATTTTGATGTTCAAATTGATAAAAATCAACAATTGTCATCAAATCAAGTGATTTTAAAGGAAAAATTGATTGTTAGGAATGCTCCAAATTGAAAATTTGTGTGCATGATCCCAATTGAGTTAGGGGCTAAAATTTTGTGAGGATGATCATCATTTCAAGCTCTATGAATTCACTAAGGCTTATTTAAATTCCATGGAGAAAAAAAAGATTTTTTAGTGTTTCATCGTATGCTTATATCCTTGGCTAGACAAGTGGAAAGAGGGCGCCAATCGACTGTTCTTCGTATATGATACATCTTTTTAGTGAGTTTTTTCTCTTTTATATTCATTCCTTATATTAGATGCAAGACGCCAAGTTTGGGCGAATTTTACAAGCTCTATTTTCTTGTAGAGAATTACTAGAGTGTGTTTTCATCATGAATTTTAAGATTAAAATAATTTTCCATCGATCTACTCTATTTTATCAATTTTTTCATCCATATTTTCCTATTTTTAAACCCTAAATTGCATTTATACCATTGAAACACTAGTTTCAGATCTTCTAAAGGAGTTTGGAAGTGTTTGAATTATGTATTGCATTTTTTGAAAACATTTCCTCCTTTTCATCGATTATTTCTACTTTCTTGATATAAAAATAACATAAATATTCATCGACTTCACTATTTTAACCATCCTCCCTGTGGATTTGATCTTGACTCGCCACTATTTTAAACTTCAAAATGGAATAAGAAGAGTTGAGTATAATATTTCATATGTGAAATTGCACTTTCAACTACCCTAATTTTATGTATATCAATGATCTTAATTTACATGTATACAGGTATACAGGTTAATTTTATATCTATCTTTAGCACACACCCCCTAAATTAGCATATATAATACTTGTAAATAAGCAAATATCTAACTTTAAATCACTACATTCATTGCATATGATAAATGCATAGACATGGTCTTGTTTAAGGGTTATCTCACACTTAGCTTCTAACTTGACATCATAGTGATAAGTGTCTTTCTACATATTTAATTGTATAGGAGGTCATTTCCACAATTTTTTCTTCATATAAGTTCATACTTCTCATTATTTTAAAATCTTCCAATATCATGCATTCTTGAAATTTGTTATTAGTTTATTGCTTTAGGTGTATATTAACTAACTTATATTATCCTACAATATTCTTATCTATAATTATTTATTGCTTCTAGTGTAAATTAACTTAATTTACAATATCATGCAAGCTTGTAATTCATTTAGTACTTCCAGAAAATGTGCCTTATTTGACAATACATTGATCCATTTAGTATACATTTTAGTTTTAGATTTTGAGAGGATCAACTTGATTTCAAATCATCCAAAGGAATTTACGAATAATCCATGGTTTTACATTCACTCAATCATGTTTCAGTCAAGGGGCAAGTCAACATTTGATTTAAAGGTCAACCTCAATCAAAGTCAACAAATAATGATCTTGCACCAACACAGTAAGGAAATACTCATGTTTTATGCATTTATTTAGGTTGTCTCTTTTGATTCATATTTTAAACGATTTTGAGTCCTGCAATGTCAAACGTAATATGACAATATTAATTAGATCATTGTGAGACTCCTTGATAGTTTTGCTTACCCATATGTGTAAGGGAATAATTCTTGTCATCGTGATCCTTGATGGATCAGTATCACGGAATGTAAACTTATTTTTATCATACACAGATCCATCTAAGTTCTTTCATGTGTCTCATAAGATCGTAAGCACATGCTTATACTTTGCATAATATTTTATTTGCATCTTAGTCTAGGTTTTGATAGGATATACTCGATATTCAAATCATCTAGAGTAATTCAAGAATAATCCATGGTTCAACATTCACTCAACCATATTGATATCAAGGGTGAAGTGAGCTGTTTATGTAAATGGTCGACCTTGATCAAAGTGGAGAGGCAATGATCTTACATCAAGGCAAAAAGGTAATACTCCTGTTTTCTAACTTTATTTAGGCTTTGTCAATTGATTCATATTTTAGATGACTTTTGAATCTTGCAACATCAAACATAACGTGTAATTATTCATACAAGCATTGTGGGACTAATTGATAGTTGTGCTTACCCATAAGTACAAGGGAATAATTCATATCATTGAGATCCTAGGTGGGTCAGGAGAGACTAAATGTTTGTTCAATACTTGGCCACGGAAAAGACCAACTTGAGCAAGTGAGAAGTATCTGCTAGAACAACACATTAAAGAGTAAAGGAGGACTACTGTGGCATGATTATGGGTTGAATAGATATGCCTTGATGGCTGTAAATCTGATAAGCATAAATAGTTCTTCTAAAATTCTGCAATGGGCTTTTTTGGAACATGACCTTTTTCTTTGTGACTACTTAAAGATTAGAGATTCCATTTTGATTGAATGTAAGGGTCTTTAGGCCCCAAACTAGGCTAATATATCTTCTTTACCATAAGATGAACAACTGACTCATAAAGTGCTCTAATATAAGAATTGAACCAAGAAACATAGTAGAGAACGCAAGTTATCCATGTCCACTCGTTGTTATGCTTTTATGTGTGATCCTTTTAAAAATAAGTGGCCATGACTCAAATCCAACTTTATTACAACCGGCAAAGATCTAAATTCGGAGTCTTCAATAAATATGGAACTCTATAATTAATTATTCAAATGGAGTTCTGGGCGATGTTTAGTTTATTCTGTATAACATTCATAAATTTTCTTGGACTCTCCAAATATTTATTTATTTTTTAAAAAATTGGCTGATTAAGTTTAAAAAAGATATTTATCCAAATGAAAAGTAGGCAAGGCTTTTATAAGATTCTAGAATTATTTTTAATTAATAATGGACATGGGCTGAATCAAATTGTTATCTTCTTCACAATTACCGATAAAAATGAAAATGTGAGTGAAGTATTATACACCAAGAGAAAAGTAATGAAAAGGCACAGTGGATAATCAATATTTATCATTCCTTAATACTTATAACCTTAAATGTTTACTTGCTCATTTCAAATAATACGGAAATTCAGTTTTTAAATGGAAAGTAGAAATAAAGTCCGGTTATCCTTATTGTCCGTACATATGCTCATGACGATTCCCAATCAAAAGAGCAGGTTTTTGGTCTGATCCGGAAATTGGACTCGCCCCGTTGACCGTCTACAGCTCCTCCTGAGTATCAAACGAAATGAGGCATAAGCAACGAAAACATAATGGGCACGTTGATTTTCTAATTTTAAACTGAAAGATTGAGCCGTACGTGCTCGGGTGTTTTCTCAGCTGCGTCTTCCATGTCCTCCTGTACAGAATGGAATAAGTTAGCGAATGAAAGTCCAAATGAACGAACATTTGACTCGTCAGCGCTCTCTCTCTATGTCCTCATGTACAGAGAAGCTAAAAGGTTAGACGAAGAAGCAAACAAGTTCTCAGGCTCACTTCGGATTCATCGGTAGCGAAGTCTTCGGAAGCTTCCTGTTGATCGAATCAGTTAAAGTGAACAAGGTCAGTGAAGAAAGAGGTCCTTATTTGGAGGACTAAAAAGCGATTTCAGAAGTTTCACCTCTGCGTCGATTTTCTTCTGGGCTTCAGCGAAGGCGGTGATCTCAGCCTGAAAATCCGCGACAAAAGAAGAGTTAGAAATCAAACTGCTGTAAGAAAGCTGTCGAAGAACGCACTTCTCTGTATTTTCCCCAGGTTTCTTCTGCCACCTTCACAGCGTATTCTGGATCGTCGCATATAAGAATGTTGTCGAATATGCTGCCGGATTGAACCTGAAACCAAAAGAACGTGTGTTTTTGGTTAGGGTTACTCACAGATAGATTGATAAAAGCATCACCGAATTAACAGAAAACTCACTCGATTAATAAACAAACTACAGAGAAATGGATAGCTCTCTAGGTAGAGAGATCGATGAATAGGTTAGATAGATAGACCGACAGATAGAGAGATAAATAAATAGTTAGATAGAGGGCAAGATAACATAAACGGATCGAAATGATAGAAAGATCGATAAGTCGACTGATCCTTCTTTGTAAATTACCTGCCATAACTCAAATCCCACGTACTTGAGATGGGGAAAAACGTAAAGTTCAGGGTCTTCTTTGAAATCTGCAAGAAAGAATCTCAGACTCAATCATTTGGATCTCTGAACTAGATAAAATATCTGTTTTGAGACTTCAATAATTATCCGAACCTGGGTTATCGATAACGGGAGCACTCCACTTCCCCATGTATGCCCGATTCTTAATTCTCTGCAGTATAGCAGAAAAAAAAGTCAAACTTCAACTGTTCTTGATGATCCAATGAAGATTATATGAAAAGTCAAACTTCACTTACCCTTGGTTTCCAAGGACCCGTATAGTCTGGATTGGGAATTGTAGGCGCTACCCACTTACCATCTTCTTCATCTATCCAGTCTTCCGGCTGAGAAAGCAAGATTACTGGGTTTCAGTTGACAATCAAGAATGAACTGTTGACAAATAATCAGGACCTTTTTGGAATCTGGGTCTGGTATTTCCTTCGGAATGTCATCATATCCCCTGATGAAAAGTCCAACTTTTTAAACAAAAATAATGGCAATAAGAACATTTCAGACCCATTCTTACCTCTGGTTTTTCATCCTCTGGGTCTGGAATGTATTCTCTATCATCCCAATCCTCAGGCTGCAAGGTCAAGGGAGAAATAACATAATTAATGAATTTAACATTTTTAATCATCAAACCGTAACCTTTTTGGCACTGGGATCCTTTATCTTCTTAGGAGGGAGAATCAACCAGTCTACTTCAAGGCTGCCAGATTCCTTCTCCTTGTTGTCAATCAATATGCTGTAAGTGTTATCAGGACGGATGATGAACGTGTAAACGTGGGTATACTCGTCTGTTGCACACTCAACATCCTTCCTTATCCGGTAGTTTCTCTTTTTACGGTGGAGTATAGCTTGGACTTTCTTCATGTTGGTGCCGCAGATATCCGGTCCAAACATAATACTGCAACAAGGAAAAAGAACATTATTATTCTCCTCTATTCATTTTTCCATTTTATTAAACCCATTACCTGTATTTAGTTTTTCCTCCAAATGCTTTCTGATCAATGTCGCCACTGAACAACTTAATATATCCTCCACCGCATTCTAGATGTTGCTCGTGCTTCACAGAATACTGAATCACCAAAGTCTTGTTCTTGTTGCTGAATTCTGGGAACTGGGCAGAAATGGCGAAGAATCTGTAATCTGGAGTGGTCTGGATGCCTGGACTTCGGGAAATGCATGCATGTGATCTAAGTTTAGTTCAAACGAACAAGGAAATAATTAAGGTGATACCTCTGTCGTTAGGGTTAGCACTCCAGTTTCCCGCCGTGTGGATCCAATCTCCAGCCATGTTTTCATCTTTTTTCCAGTCGGATTTCACCCATTTCTCTTCCCATCCATCTGTAAAACCATGATTAATGGTTAGTTCTTCGTGCTTGAAAACCATGATTAATTCGTTGCTTTCAAATGAAAACGAACTCAGCACTTTCCCGATTTCCTATCTCATAAGACCGCAGATTAAGGACAGGAAGGTTTCCGACGAGTAAAGCAGAAAACGAGAGAAAAGGCGTCTCAGGTGATTTATGCACGGAGCTTAATTTCGTTCATACTAGTTTCTATTGTCTATTCCCATCAACATGAAATCATTAGACCCCGTCATGTTTCCATTCATATTCTTTTATTACCATTATCTATCATACGTCTACCCATAGATCATGTTCTACCCTTGATTTTCAAAAATATATGAACACTTACCGTCGAAGCGCTCTTCAAAGAAGACCTCTCCTCTAACAGCATTAAAGAAGAAGAGCAGGACAAGAGAGACGAGGATTGAGAGATTTTCTCTCCCTCTCTCCATTGGTCGTTGCTCGGGCAGCCTTCAGCAGAGAAAGTCTCCCTTTAAACCAGTCCTCCGCGTTAACTTGCTCCTTCGCAGCTTCAACGTATCATGTTTCCCTTCCTAAAAGTGATAATTGGAGTAACGAAGACTGTCGGATGCATAAACGAGGGACGCAGATGCAGCGCAACGTCTCCATGGATTAATTGTCTTTCACGTAAAACTCGTCCGCATCGACGTGGGATGCAGGGATTGGCCGAGAAACGTCACTCTAAATAGGTACAAGTCATACTTTTTTAGAGATTATCGTTATTCTTCTTCGCTGTTTCCATTATCCGCGTTTATCCTGCGCTTGGAAATGTCCCTCAGGGGACATCACCTGTACATTTTTAACGACTTTGTTCTTTATTTCATTTCTTTCTCATCTTCCATGATATCAACTTCGATAAGCGAACTGCATGGAGGCATGTGAATAGAGATCTTAAGCTCCGCTAAGGGGTAGAGATCGTGTGATAATATTACATGTTGATCCAAATAACCATGAATATTTGCTCATCATTGCTTGTTTGTAGAATGTCATTAACTTTGGGAGTAGATAACATGCGATTGCCGAATGACTAATGCATCGTGACTCATGTTTTAGATTCATAAATGGGTAATAATGGTGCTATTGTACTGTACTATTTTTTCCTTACAGCATTTAAGATGACTTTTAAAGTTAGACATCAAATGAAACCTTACGGGGATATTTCAATTCTAAAAAGAACTTTGTTCTTGAGATGGCCTCAGGGTTTCATTATGGTTAGGGAAAGAAGATAGGGATTTAGTGCAAATCAAACGGAATTGGAGACGCAATGTGAAAAAGCACCAAGGGCATTTATAGTTTGAGAAGGTTTTGAAATAGCAAGGTCTTCCTTCAAAAGAAAAGGATATTGAATAATTTATATGGAAATATATGAGGAATAATGAAAATTACTTAATAGCTAGAATTGGAACATAAGTAGGGTACAGTATAAAAAAATTGATTTCTATCGATGAAAGTGGGAGGAGAAATGAATACATTTTGAGTATTAGAATCTGGTGCCTTCATGTGGAACAGCGTCCTATGAAGGTCATAACATACTAAGAGTGACACTGTTTGGTTCATATGTACCATTCCATCTAAACAAGGATATTCCAGTTTGAGTAGAGAAGCTCCATTAGTAATTTTCAATAAGTTCTTAACCATTATAAGTCTGGAGACATTCATGTTGTAAGGTATTGAGTTTATATGTCTTTCATTACAGTTTTATTGAAAATAATATCACGTGATTATGGTTAATCACTCAACACTAGACATTTTTGCACAGCCAAAAAGTGACCATAGTTAACATGATGCAACGACTAAGAAAGTTTCTCGTTATTCGGTATTTTTCTGAGAATAAGACCGATGAGGCTTTCATATTTGAAAAGCTCCATATTCAAATCCCAAAATTCCATGGAAATTCTTAGAAAAATCAATCATTGAAGATGTACTGAGAGGTGAATTGGAAGAGAATTAGTAGACTTCATTTCAAAAATGTTGTAGATATATAAAATATGCAAGTAAAGAGTTTGTTTCTTAGAAAAATATGTTCAAATTAAAATTTTTAGATTTTTCAAATGGAAAAAAGCCAAGAAAATAAATATGGAATTAGAAAGTAAGGGGTTATGAGATTTAAATGTTTCCCAAGGCCTACATGATGAGAGAGAAATTAAGATATAACTAAGGACACAATTGATTAAAAAAATCCTACTTGGGTGTCACTGTAATGGCTTTACCCTGTCTTAAGCTGGGGTATGATATTGATACAAGCTCTAGGTTGAGGTAACTCATTCACAATCATTCCAACAAAGCTCATTAGCTCCATAAAGGAAAACAATAACAAAACTAATGCTCCTTACGTGAATACCTTGACAAAAAAGTGTGTAAAATTGGTATAAGAAATTTTAAGGAATAGATGGAGACCAACCAATTCGCAATTTTTTATGGCTAGAATTTGTTTTTAAGGAAAAAAAGATTAATATCAATAAAAATTATAGGAGCTTTGAAGGTGATATCAGCCTTTCCTTGCTGTCAAACCATCCTCTATAAGGGATGCCAAGTCTCATGTTTTTTAGAGGGAGACCAAGTTAGAGTGAGACCAAGTCTCATGTTTCTTAGAGGGAGACCAAGTTAGAGTGAGACCAAGTCTCATTTTTTTTAGGAGCAAAACAGGAGACAAAATGAGAATTGAAAATTCGTGTATGATAACATGTAATTTCATGTATTAATATCATGCATTTTATTTACTTATTTTTTAAAATATCATCATAAATTCATGTTATCATGATATAAAATGATGAAAATGATAATTCTTATGTTTAAAATGATATTCTTGATTTCTCATACATTAATAACATATTCAGAGGATTTAATGACTTTGATTTATCAAGAATATAATATTCTTTTATAAAATGAAGTTTTTATTTATTTCCCATTTAAGATAGCTTTATTGGCATGAAAATATTTATGAATGCATTTTATCGTGAATTTTTATTGAATAAATTAATTCCTATGAGAAATTTGACATTTTTCTATATTTTTTCGAATTTTATGAGAATTTATAGAAATTAAAATCAATTATTAATGATTTTAAAAGAAGAAGAAAAAACTAGATAAAATAAAAAAATAAAATAAAATAAAAAATAAAAAAGGAGAGAAGAGACAACGTAAAACTCTCTCTCTCTCCCCTTTTAAATTTCTGTCGCGAGAGGCCATCCTCTCCTCTTCGTTGTATTTAGGGTTCCACGGAGACCGACCGATCTTTGGTCGACCGGACCGGATCGAGACCGTTTGTCCATGAAAATGGGCCTTTGATGGTCTCGGTCACCATTTGGTCTGGTCCCACTAACATATTCGGTCCTAGACAAAAAAAAAAGGTATTTACTTCTCTTCTCTCTCATTTTGCATTTTCGCTCTTCTTCTTGATTTAGCCTAAATCGTGGCCCACGCCTTCTCTTCTGCTGCCTTCGCTACCGGTTCGTGGGAAGGTCTTCTCATTTCACATTTAGGTCTTCTCTTCTTCTCTTCTTCTCCAATCGAGCATTGCGTGGACAACGGAGCAGGCGTGGAGGGACATTCTCCAATCGGTCAGTTCTCCTCTTCTCCATGTTTTCCCATGATTTCGTCTTCGTTCCCATCTCACTTTCTCTTCCTCTCTCTGTCATTCTCTTTCCATCACGCTCGCCACCATCTCACCATCTCACCCACTCGTCTCTCACCATCTCACCCAGCTCCTCTCTCAATTTCCATCTTTCGCACCTACGCACGTTAGTGCAAAAGTTTTGCAGCAAAACGCAGTCAACTTTGTCATTCTAGAACAGTTTCTTCGGTATCGGGGATCGTCGTTGAGAATCTTTTGAGGAAGCTATCTATCTCGTAAATAGGCAAGATATAGAACTGTGAGAGATAATACAGATGGATGATGAGGAAAACAAAGGTTGAAATCGACTCTAAGCAGAGACGATTTGATTAGGGTGAAGACGAGGTCATATGCCTGATTCTCCCATTTTCCTCTTGTGATTTCCACTCGTCGATTGGCCAAACGAAGTAACTTCTTATAAGTGGCATTATGTTGGTCATTACGTGTCATGATTCTTGTGTTAATGTATTTGAGTCTCTAGATGTTTAGCATGAAAGAAATTTTTTATGCTAAACATCATAATTTGGCATTATGATATATCATCTTCTGCTCGATGCTTGGTATTAGTTTAATTTTTCAAGAGACTTTGGCCTAGAGATATCTTATTTTTCGGTAAAGTTTTTGTCCTTGTACTTCCGAATTCTTAGTTTAGTTTCCTTCCTCTGACTTTCGGGGATGTCCCCTTGTGAAAGCTGGTACTTCAATTTTCTCAGTGAGATCATATTCAAGATTTCTTTGTTGATCAAAAAGGGAAGATCACCCAAAGTCAAAGCCAATGAACCTCTTGTACTATATATATACACATGTGTTTTTGCCGGCCCCCCTCCCACCCTACACCCCTCTCTACACAAATTTGAAAGAAAAGATAGCTTCCTGCTGCTTCATTTCCACCAAGATCCCTTCTCTTTTGCTATTCATAAGTCGTTCCCACCTTCTCTTTTCTGCTCTCTAAAACTCTTGGAGCAGGCCACCAATTCTTACATTCATCGAGAGTTCATTCCGCTAGTTAATTAAACTTCTAGGTGGGAAATTTTTTGACATTTGAAACTAGTTTTTGATATTTGAAAATTTGTTACATTTAAAAATTTGAGACCGAAATTAAGACCGAACAGAACGGTGACTGAGGTAGACCGAGACCGAGACCGAATTAAGGTTTAGACCGATTATTGTGCCAAAAATTGGACCAGACAGGGACTGTTGAACCCTAGCCGTATTCCCTCTCTTTCCTCTCTTCCTTCTCCTCCTCTCTTCCTTCTCTTTCCTCTCTTTGCACATAAATTTCTTCTGCTGCCACCCTCTCTACACAGTATCTCTCTCCTCGCTCTCTCGTGCACGCGTGCACCTAGGAGAAACTCTTCTCTTTTCTTACGCCACTTCCACTTTCTTCTCCTTCTCCATTTTCTGCCATTTCCACCTCCTCTTGTGCAGGCATGTGCGTGGATTCCGCCGTCACCTTCCTCTTCTTACCTCTTCCGATGCATCCATGTTTTGTCCTCTCTTATCTTCACGCACACACATGCATGCACGCGTGAGCGAGAGAAATGTTTTCCCCCTCTCTTGCTCTCCTCATCGCCTCTCTCTATTTCTTTTTCGCATTAGGAAAATAAAGTTCATCGTGTGAGACGCCTTTGTGCATCATCTTCTCGTTCTATTGCTCTCTCTCGTGTGATGCAAATGAAATTTCCATCACGGGGAGATTCTCTCTGTGGGAGATGAATTTCTTCCTCGGCAGGTACAGTAGCACCTGCTGTGCAAGCGGCCACTTCGCGCATGCGTGGCGATTAAGTCGGAGGGGTCCCCACGCGAATAGTGTGTGCATCCTGCACGCACTGGCGTGCACTCGGCAGGACGGAGGGGCAGAAATTTCTTTTTTAGTTTTTCCCTTTCTATCCTATAAATAGGGATCCTAACATCCCTAAAGGTATCTCTATGCTTTTCTTTCTTTCTCCAGAGGGCTGTATGTGAGTTATAGATTGCTTTTTAGTGGATTTTCTCTCTTTTCTCATTCTTCTTCTTCTTTTGATTGTGTGAGTTATATTGTGAGTGTGCTCATCATCTTCTAGAGGTGCTTCTTAAGGTGATCAGCAGCCAACAAGTGGTATCAAAGCATTTTTTATCCTACGCTTGTGAGAATGTCCAAGAGGGGAAGGACTTCTACCATGTTCGATGATGTACATGCACCTACACCAACTTGCATCCACCGAGGCATGAAAATGGTATGTCTACTTCTGTTTTAATGTTAACAAACACAAATTATCATCTTTAGGCTATGAGGATGAAAGTTTCTTTGGAGGCTTTCACGAAGTGTCTTATGTGGTCGTTAAAACACACAAACGTAAGTCAAACAAAATTTAAAATTCCAAACTCACAATAACAAACATATAAAATCAAGTATAGTGTAAAGATCAGGTCAATCCACAGAGACCACGGTTGACTTTGATCGTAGAATTCACTTGGTCAAACTTAGGTTTAATTAGGGTTTTTAAGAAATGAATTTATAACATTATTAATGGAAATGATAGGATGATATCAAAGAAAATATTTTAAGACTTTAGAAACTAATTTTTAAGAAGAAATGTCAAAAGTCAAGGTCAAAGCATTGACTTTGACCAATAGTTGACTTTCTGAAAATCAGAGAATAAAAAGAGCTTAAAATATTACAAAAATTAAATATTTAGAAACAAGAGAGAAAATGGAAATTATTGATACAAAATTCGTGATTTTTTGAGAAGAATTGGATTTATTATGAATTATTGAAAATCAAAGATAAGAAAAATCCTAAAATGAACACTTCAGTATAAATCTTCAAATTGACTAACCAAATGATATCCAAATCCTGAAATTTATAGATCAATAGAAATATAAAAACCAAAAGATTCCAAAGAGACCAAAATTATCAAATTTCAATTTATATTTTAAGAGTAACTGATCCGGCAAGTCAACGCCCAAATTCGGATTGAAAATGAACATTAGTTGGTCAAACGTCAAATTGAGGAGTCAAATGATGATGAAATTTTATGATTTTTCTATCCACGGAAAGGTGATGAAACAAGGAATCCAATGAAACAAGAATCAAGCAATTCAAACTTAAGATCAGGGAGAAATACTTGTTTCAAAATCATAAAAAATCTGAACCAAATTTTGGCGAAAATGAAGAACAAAACGACTTTTAAAGAAAAATTAACCACCTACATCTAATCTAAATACAAATTTTTGGAAGAAGAATGATCGATTCACACTACTAACCCGATTGTTGTGAAGATTTGGCTTGAATTCACGCGGATTGAAGAGTATTTCTCAGTTTTTTCCTCGACGTACGTTCGGCGTTAAAGGGGAGAATTCAATCAAACCAAGCAACGATTCGTGATCAATCCCGCATTGATTGGATCACTATCAAGTCAAGAATGTGGGGGGATCATGAAGAACTCGAGACTTTGCTCCAAAATTACTTAATCTCTTCACGATTCAATCAATAGTTGATTAAAAGAAGAGAATACATCGATTTTTAAAGGGAAATTCCGCGAGAAACGCGGACCGTCCGTTTCGCAGTGAGATCTGAGCCGTCCGATCATGTGAAATCAATGGAATCATGGCCCAGGACACGGGCCTACGATCTCCCTTCCTTTCGCCCGTCCGATCTTGATCGGAGAGTCTTGATGCATGATAACATGCATTTATAACTTGAATTCTTATCCTAATTAACTCATATTCATGCTTATTTTATGTGAATATGATGCATGTTATCATACTTTTTAGGAACTTTCTCCATTGGCATGTCATTTCACTAAAGTTGATATTTATGCATAAATTAGGGATAATTTCATGCTTAATAGAAGTTAATCTCTTGTATTGAATGATTTTTGACTTTAGTAAATGTTTGGAAGGATAATTTCAAGATGAATTTATGATTTAGAATGTTTAGTGAGAAATAATTTAAGTAAATTCTAATTCATCTTGATTTCTTCTTTGAAAATATATTTTAAATGACATGATGTTAAAAAGGAAGAAATTTTTGATCCAATGGAGAAAATTTGAGTTAAAAAGGAGTTATACAAATGAATTTATGAATTTCTTAATTTTATAGTATTTTCTGGATTTTATTTTGATTTTTCAGGATTAAATCGTGCAATTGGACGGTCGGGATTAAATCGCGCAATCGAACGGTCGGGATTAAATCGTGCAATCGGACGGTCAGGATTAAATCGCGCAATCGGACGGTTGGGATTAAATCGCGCAATTGGACGGCTGAAATCACACGGAGTGGAATCCGCGTCATGGGCCACGATCCCACCGATTACGCACGATCTGACGGCTGAAATTACACGGAGTGAAATCCGTGTCACGAGCCACCAATTTCGCGCGATCCGACGGCCGAAATTACACAGAGTGAAATCCACGTCACGGGCCACCAATTTCGCGCGATCCGACGGCTGAAATCACACGGAGTGAAATCCGCGTCGTGGGCCACGATCCACCAATTTCGCACAAACTTATCTATAAATAGGCCTCATCTCCAATGTAAAATTCATCTTCTACTTGGCCTCCTTTTGGAGGTTGGCCATTGGCATCAAGGCTGATAGGGATCAACTATCTAGGTATGTTTAATTATCGTTTGTTCTTCTTATGTTCTTGTGTGTTTGCCTGGTATCTAGGATTGTGCGGCGTGACGAACCGAGTGCATCTAGATACCCGACTTGCTTCTTCGTATCCTCTTTTGTGATCGCTTGTTCCATGGCAAGAGTGTTTCGTGTCGAAAGGCCAAGGGAGCACCGGTGGATCAGGTTTTATCTTCTTATCGTATTTAGAATTAATCACCATCGGTTGAATCGATCTCGAGAAAGTTAGAGGGCCTTGTCAATGAGATCCCCGCTCAAGGCTAGGGCTAGGGTCTTAGCCCCGTGAGGACTGAGGATAGGGGGCAAGGTTGATACTATGCGAGTTCTATTTGCTTATTCAGCTCAATATTCTACCGTGATAAACGCCAAGCTTGGGCGGTAATTCAAGCTCCGGTAGAATAATGATGAATGCATCACGATTAGACGCATTGACCAACACTTAGGGTTTATGTGTTAATCTTAGGACATTTCTTTCCACTTTTATCAATCTATTAATCAAACCAACTACAAAAAAATATCTTCTCTTGTTCTTCAACTTTTGATCGATTCATGAAGGAATTAAGCAAATTTCGAGGAAGATCTTTAGTTCATCATGATCCCCCTGCGCTTAGACTCAATTCCGAAGGGATTGGAGCGGGATTGATCACGAATTCCTCCTTGATTTCATCGAATTTTGCCCTTGAATTCCGAAAATCCGTGAGAAAGGATCCGAGCAAATTCACTCCAATTCGCACAAATTGGAGCTTAATTCTCGTGGCAATCGGGTTAGTAGTGAGATTCGATTGATTATCAAGAGGTAATTTGAGTTTTTATTAGATTGAGAAGTTTAATTTTGCAAATTAGTTCATAGTGTTCTTCATTTTCCCCAATTTTAGGTCCGAAAAGTTGCTGATTTTGAAAATTGGATATCTCTCTAATTATAATTTCAAATCACTTGATTTTGGTTTAATTGGATTCCTCTTTTCATCAGCTTTCCGTGGATAGAAAATTCATCAAATTCTGACTTCATTTGACCCTCCAATTTGACGTTTGACCAAGGGCTGTTTATCTTTTATCAGAAGTCAAAGGTTGACTTTCGGGGTCAATTACTTTTGATTTACAAATAAGAATTTGATAATTTTGGTCTTGTTGGATTCCTCTGGTTCTTAGATTTCCATTGACATATAAATTGCAAGGTTTGGATTTCATTTGGTCATTCAATTTGAAGATTTGCTCTGAGGTGTTAATTTCGGGGATTTTCTGATAGTTGATTTTCAATAATTCATAATAAATCCATTTCTCATCCAAAAATTACAAATTATATATCAATAAATTTCATTTTCTCTCTAGTTTCCAAATATCTAATTTTCTTAATCTTCTGACTCTGTTTCATTCTCTGATTTTGCAGAACACCTACTTTTGGTCATAGTCAGTACTTTGACTTTGACTTTTGTCTTTTCTCTGTCAAATCCGAGATTTGAATTCTTAAAACTTCTTATTTACCTTATTTATATCATTTCCATAGCTTACATCTTATTTTCTCTTATTTAAAACTCCTTTTAAACCTAATTTTGACCAAGTCAACTCTGCGATTAAAGTCAACCCTGCTCTCTATGGATCGACCCGATACTTACCCAATACTTGATTATTATATCTTATCTTTGTGAGTTCGGTTTTATAAATTTTGTTTGACCATCGTCTTTGTGTTTTAACGACGCACGAAAATGACACGTCAATGCACCCACGTGTCGCTCCATGATTGCCGATGGCGCAATTAAATGTTGAGCGTCTGATGTTCACTTACGCAATCAACAGCTCCTATTTGTGCGCGTGCTTTTGATGGCGATCGGGTTAACCGCGGTCCACGCGATCTAAGCGCGATAATCGCCGTGCTTTGATCTATCGCACCGTGTTCCGCCACGTCGCCTGCAATTCAAAATAAAAAAGGGAACATAGTCTCACATGGAGGAAAAGAAGCGACTTGGCGAGTATAAAAGGTGAGGTAAAATAACGCATTTGCATTACTGCCCCAATACTATGAGCTGGGCTCACTAACACGTGGACCCATCACCTGCCAGCCAACTCACACAACTACGTGGACGCCACCCGGGTGTCCGCGTGGACTCGCATGGTCTTGCTACGTGTTTGCACCTCCTCCGCGCGTGGGTGTACGTGGCGCTGCCACGTGGCCTTGCGTGCCATGTCGCATCCGCGCGGGTCCCACGCACCACGTCAGCTCCGCAGGTCCTGTGGAGAAATAAACCCCCTTTTTACATTTTTTTTAGAAAAATCAAAACAAAATTGATGACATGCAATCTTAATATGATAAAACATGATTATTAATGCAAATTAAGGCATAAAACATTACATTTATGTGCATGTTATCATATTTTGAGTGCATTTCTATCATTCTATGCAATTTTATGTTATAATCTCAAAATGCATTAATTTAGGGTCAATTATGACGAATTAAAGATTAAAGAGTTTATAACCCATCTTTACTTGAGATTATAAATGGTTTTTAAAGTTAAATAATGAGAGAAATCATTTTTATGACCATTCATTTAATTTTCTAAAATTAAAATCTTAAAGAAATGAATGTATTTTTGAAATAAGAATTAAATCTTTTGTTATTTAAATAATTTGACTTTTTAGAATGATAGATAATTAAATTTCAAATCAAATGAAAGAAATTTGGATTAATTTGGAGTTGTATTTTTGAAAGTTATGATTTTTATAATGCAGGCGAAGTGGCTGACAGAGGACTGATGGATCGGCGGCGCATCAGAAGATCCACGCGTCGATCGCATGGACGTGGACCACCGGATCAGATCAGGAGCACGTGCTTAACTATGAACGTTATAACGGCTACGATTTGATCTGGCGGGGAGCATCGTGACCGCTAGATCGCGATCCGACGACGATAAATCAAGGCATTTTTAAACGTTTAAATCGCGCGGATGATCAGAGCCGTCGATCGAGATCGGACGGCTGGGACTTAACTGAAACGGTTCACGATGGACCGTTTCATCGTAACCGTCGATTGAAACGATCGGACAGTTACGCCCAAAATTGTTATAAAACAAAATGTTCTTCGTCGTTGTATGTATTCGAGTTGGATTTCAAGCAAATTGAACTGTCTAGACACCATTCCCCTCGTTTCTCTTGATTCCATCCTCTTCCTCTCTCATTTCCGCATCCACGGAGGGGTTGAAATCAAGATTTGGTGGAAAATCGAGGAAGAAATCGCAGCTTGAAGCTCGTCGAGGCGTTCTTGATGTTCTTCGCAATTAATCGGTTTAATCACAACGATTTGATCGCAAAACGGGTTTAGTGGAAGTGGTTTTTCCTAGATTATCTTCCTATTATGTTTAATTTCAGTTTAGATTAGGATTTAGAGTTTAATTTCATCGAATTTTAGATTAAATCACGATTTTTAACGTCAGAAAATTTCCTCCCACTTCCATGTTTGATTTCTCCGTGATTACTAATCCAAATCGAGCGATTTTTGATTGCACGGATAGATCTTTGAGTTATCTTTCTAAAACCACCATTTTCCCTAATTTCTCACCTCAATTCGTTATCCAATTTGACCAAATTCCAAAAGATATCTTGAAAATACCTTAATTCTGTGTGGATTCGACCCTTATTTACCATTATAGGGGTATAATGGTAAGTTAGGCTTAATTTTTGACACGAGATCGTGTGAAATCGATGACCTCGCGGTCTCTTTTCGTAAAAAATAACAGATGGAAAAATCCAACAAAATCCTAAAACCTCAAAAATCCATATCTTTAAAAATAGAACTCCTTTTATACTCCAATTTTCTCCATTGGATCACAAATTTCTTCATCTTTAATATTATGCCATCTAAAATATAAATTAAAAGATGAATTTAAAATAAACTTAAGTAATCTTTTAAGAACTGTATTTAATATCATCTATTAATTCTTCTAATCATTTATTAAAGTCAAAATAAATCAAGGGAAGTAATTAATTCCTATTCATTTAACCTTACAAAAGATTAAACATCCAGCAAGCACATAATTAACCCTAAATAATGCATAAACATGGACTTTAGTAAAATGGCATACCAATGGAGAAAATTCATAAAAACTATGATAACATGCATCATAATCACATAAAAAAGCATGAATATGAGTTACATAAGATAAGAATTTAAGTTAAATATGCATGTTATCAGGCTCATGACTTGTGGGGAGTCATTGATGGGAGTGAGGTAAATCGGAAGAAGGATCGCCTTGCATTGTCGATGATCCTGAATTCCATCTTTGAGTCACAAAGCAACCAAATCGACATCAATAAGAGTGCAAAGGAGAATTGGGAAGTTCTCCGCACATTCCATGTGACAATGGACAAAGTGGTGCAAGCAAAGGTGCAAGCATTGAAGAGGGAATTTGAAACAATTTCCATGAAGAGGAATGAGAAGATTGATGACTACTCAAATCGTTTTGCCTAAATTATTACTAATTTGAGAGGCTTGGGGGAAAGTCTTGATGAGTATCGGGCTGTTTTCAAGGCTCCTCTGGTCAATCCCTGATGATTTTGATTCGTCTACTTAAGTAGACAAGTGATATAAAGACCATGAGACTTGAGGAAGCTTTTGGGCAACTCAAAGTTCAAGAGAGGAAATCAAGAGATGTGGAGCAAGCACTCCTATCTAGGGCATTTAGTATGTCTAAGAAGGATAAAAAAAGGTCATCTTCAAGCGTAAGGGGACAAGGAAAGAAAGGAAAAGGCAAACATTGTGTTGGTGATGCCAATGGAGAGAAGAAAAAGAAGCAATTTGAGAAATCCAAGGTAAAATACTACAATTGTCAAAAGCTTGGGCATTTTGCAGATGAGAGTGAACTTCCTAAGAAGGACAAGTCAAAGGGAAAAGAAAAGATGCATATAGCCCAAGAAGATGAAGATGAAGAATCATCGTTGCTAATTGTGCTAGCCGATGAACATGCGGATGTGTTACTTCAACGTTTGAATAGCTCTCTGATAACATGAATTTATAAGTTAAATTCTTATCCTATTTGACTCATATTCATGCTTATTCTATGTGAATATAATGCATGTTATCATGGTTTTTATGAATTTTCTCCATTGCTATGCCATTATACTAAAGTTCATATTTATGCATAAATTAGGGTTAATTATCTGCTTTTTTGATGATTAATATTTTTGCAAGGTTAAATTAATAGGAATTAACTATTTTTCCCTGATTTACTTTGATTTTAGGAGATGATTAAAAGAATTAATTCCAAAGAAAGAATGATTGGATGATTTAAAGAAGGAATTCTTAATGAAAGACTTGATACTATTTTCAATCCATCTCATTTTCTTATTTTAATTATATTTTAGAAGGCATGATATTAAAAAGGAAGAAATTTGTGATCCAATGGAGAAAATTTGAGATTAAAAGGAGTTGTATTTTCAAAGTTATTGATTTTTGAAGTTTTTAGACTTTTTCGGATTTTTACTGATGTTTATTTTAATTATTTCTTAACTAAAATCGTGAAAAAGGGGGGATTTTGTATTCCACAGACCCTGGGGAGCTAACGTGGCGCAGACGCTGATGTGGCACGTGGAACCCGCACGGATGCGACGCGGCACGCAAGGCCACGTCGCAGAGCCGCCCGAGCCCATGCGGAGCTCAGGTAGCGCCATGTGGCGCGGACGAGTGGCATGGGCCACGCGAGTCCACGCAGACACCCAAGTGGTGCCACGTGGTAGGGGGGCTGGCAAGTGAAGGGCCCATGGGTTAGTGGGCCCTGGTTAGATAGATGGGGCAATAACGCAAATGTGTTACGTTGCCCCAGCTTATATACGCATGATTTCCCATTTTTCTTCCGTGTGGGACTAAGTTCCCGCGAGTTTTAGTGTTTGCAGGACACGTGGTGGCATCGCGAGCGTCGAATGAGATCGCAAGGTGTCCATCACCTGGACTCAGGTCCACGCAATCTTCATCAAAACACGTGCGTCAAAAAGGGCTTTAAGTGAAGTGATCGACGACATCTGAAGCAAAACGTGGCTTCATCAAAGATCGTGATTCACCGTCATCAACAATGCAACGATGCATCAACGACGATTTTGGCAAATTGAAGGGGGACACGTGGACACATCTGGTGCATCTCCACGCAATGAAGCCCATCGAACGACTGACACATAGCCATGATCGCCGCGCGATCGTGGGCCGATCGCCGCACGATCATGGCCACGATTGCCTCGCATTGATGGCCCACGATCATCATGTGATCGTGGCCATCAATTTGTCCTTCCACCGGATCAAACGGTCCGTAATTCTCGCGGAAATTTTCCTTTAAAAAACCCATGTTCTTCTCTTTGTTTCTCAACTTTTGATCAATTCGTGAAGTAATTAAGCTAATTTGAAGGAAGATCTTGAGTTCATCATGATTCCCCTGCGTTTAGACTTGATCGCGACCCGATTAAGGCAGGATTCATCGTGATTAATCATCGGATTTCATTGAATTTTCCCCTTCAACGCCGAACGTCCGCCGAGGAAGAAACCGCACAAATTCACTTCAATCCGCGTGAATTGAAGCCCCAACTTCACGGCAATCAGGTTTGCAGTGAGATTCGATCGATTAGCTGATGGTAATATGTATTTAGATTACTTTTAGGTCGTTAATTTTGTGTTTTAAGTCATTATGTTCTTCAATTTCACCCAATTTCAGTCGAAAGTTTTTGTGATTTTGAAAATAGGATATCTCTTTGATTATAATTCCGAATTATTTGATTCCAGTTTCATTGGACTCTTTATTTCATCATCCTTTGGTAGATACAAATTCGTCAAATTCCGAGATCCTTTGGCGCCTCAATTTAACGTTTGACCAACCACTGTTCATTTTCAATCTGAATTTTGGCATTGACTTGCGGGATCAATTACTCCTAAAATATAAAATTGGAATTTGACGATTTTGGTCTCTTTGGAATCCTCTGGTTGTTAGCTTTCTATTGATATATCAATTGAAAGATTTGAATATCATTTGATAAGTCAAATTGAAGATTTTATCTGAAGTGTTCATTTCGGGATTTTTCTAATCTTTTATTTCAATAATTCATGGTAAATCTATTTCTTATCAAAAAATCACGAATTGCATATCAATAAATTCCATTTTCTCTATAGATTGTGAATATATAATTTTCGTAATATTATGACATCTTTTGATTCTCTGATTTTCTAGAAAGCCAACTGTTGGTCAAAGTCAATGCTTTGATCTTGACTTTTGACTTTTCTTTGTCAAATCAGAAGTCTTAAATCTTAAAATTTCCTATCTAGCATATCTATAACATTTCTATTCATAAAATATTATTTTCACTTCTTTAATACCTTAATCAAACCCAAGTTTGACCAAGTCAACTCTGTAATAAAGGTCAACCTTGTTCTCTGTGGATCAACCCCATACTTACATTTTACTTGATTTTATATCTTTGTCTTTGTGAGTTCAGTATTATAAATTTTGTTTGACCGACGTTTGTGGGTTTTAACAACCGTACAAAACGCTTCGTCACTCTCCTGTAGATGATATGTGGTATCTAGATACGGGAGCTAGCAGCCATATGGCTGGTATGAAGACCTTCTATTAGTCCCTTGATGAGTCTCACAAAGGAGTGGTGAGATTTGGTGATGGTTCTTCAATTAGGTATGAAGACAAAGGTGAGGTACATGTGGAGTGTACAAACGGTGAACGAATGATTTTTGAAAGTGTTCTTTATATACCTAAATTAAGGACTAACATCTTAAGTTTGGGAAAACTTGATTCACAAGGTTGTGACATACATTTGAGGGATGATTTTCTCACCCTTTACGGTGGCCAAGGAAGGTTGCTGACCAAGACCCCCAAGACGAGGGGGAATATGTACCTTTTGAAGCTCAACATTGTCGAGCATTGTCTTCTTGTGGAGAAAAATGATGAAGAGGCATGACTGTGGCATAGAAGGATGTGTCATCAAAGTTCTCACACTCTCCATGGTATGGTGAAAGGTAATCATGCTATTGGATTACCTAGTTCTTCAAAATTTGAGCACAAGTACAGTTGTTGTGTGGCCAAGAAGCATGCGAGAGCCCCATTTCCCAAAGCAACTGAATTTAGAGCTTCAAAGCCCTTGGAATTGGTCTATACTGACATTTGTGGACCAATCACACCATCAACAATTAGTGGAGGGAAGTATTTTTTTCTAATTGTTGATGATTTTTCTAGATTGATGTGGGTGGCGATTTTAAAGAACAAGTCGGAAGTGTTTGGAGCCTTTCAAAAATTGAAGACTCTAGCGAAGAGTGAATCCAATGGAGCATTGATCAAGTGCTTGAGGACTGATTGTGGTGGAGAATTCAGTTTTGAAGAATTCTCAAATTGGTGTGAAGAGAAAGGCATTCAAAGGCAGCTCACTACTCCATATACACCCCAACAAAATGGAGTAGTTGAGAGGAAGAATAGGACTATTGTGAGTCTTATAAGAAGCTTGCTCAAAGACAAGAGTTTACCTCTTGAATTATGGGGTGAGGCTATAAATACTTGTGTGTATGTGCTGAATAGGTCCTCACCGAAGAGCTTGCAAGAGAAGACGCCCTATGAGATGTGGAGCGGGAAGAAGCCTAAACTGAGTCATCTTAGGATCTTCGGCTCAATTGTGCTTGTGAAGACTTCTGGAGCTTTGGGGAAACTTGAAGATAGGAGTAAGGAGATGGTGTTTGTGAGGTACAAGGGATGTACCTAGGGTTATTGGTGTTTTAATCCTCACACACACAAGGTTCATTTGAGCCGAGATGTCATCTTCGAAGAAGGGCGCAAGTGGAAGTTCATGGAACGACAACCGAGTGAAGGTATAGAGTTGTGTATTTCAGGTGTAAATATTTGATTTGACAATCCAAGTATGAGGATGGAGGAAGATGGAGACAATCTTGAAGGTGTGCTTCGAGATATACCTTCAAATGAAGAAGCGGGTCAAGGTGAAGGGTCGACATTGACGAGCAATGAAGTGATGCCAAGGTTTTGATCCATCCAAGCTCTCTATGAAGCTAATGATCCGATTGAGGAGTGCCTCATCTCATTTGAAGAACCCACCACTTATTCCAAGGCATCTGAAGATGAAGCATGGAGGAAAGCCATGGAGGAGGAGATCACCTCCATTGAGAATAATGATACATGGAAGCTAGTGAAGGCTCCTAAGTCATGCAAGCCCATTGGTGTGAAATGAGTATACAAGCTAAAGAAGAATCCGCTTGGTGAAATTGTGAAGCGCAATGCGAGATTAGTGGTGAAAGGGTATTGCCAAAGATGCGAGATTGATTATGATAAGGTATTTTCTCCTATTGCTCATTTTGAATCAATCCGTATCTTGATTGCATTGGAAACCCAAGAGTGTTGGAGTTTGCATCATCTGGATGTGGAATCTGCTTTCTTGAATGGTGAAATCAAGGAGGAGATCTATGCGAGTCAACCGGAGGACTACGTAAAAGAAGGAAAGGAGGAGTGGGTCCTTAAACTAAACAAAGCACTCTATGGCCTCATGCAAGCACCAAGAACATGGAATGCAAAGCTTTCAAGGAGTTATGGCAGTATGTGACGCAGATAGAAGTAGATCCCCTAACTGCAAAGGTCATAAAGTCATGGACAATTAAGATGCACCAAAGGATGAAAGAGACAATTGCAAAGGGGTTCACTTCAGTGGTCCATACACTAGCTAATAACTCTATCGACCAAATAACACCTTATTGGTCAACCTTAATTAATTATCCACATCCACATATAGATTAATTAATCAAGAATCGATTTAACTCAATCGATATGTTGAGTTGCCAGCCTGTTGGGTGCCAAGCTACACCACGTACACTAGGAGATATGGAGTATGTAAGAACTCACTTATGAAACCTTCCCGTCATCCATTACCATGTATGTATAATCCTTCATCCGCATTAGACTCATGAATGACTTAGGGTATGGTCAACTGTCAAACCCTAATCGGTCACTCAAGTTAGTACTAATGCGTGTATAAATCATTCGGAACTCTTTCTCCGATATTTCTACTACCTTGGCCAAGGATTTCATTGCATGTCATTCCTTGAGTCAATCTCCTCAAATACCGAGGGTGGATAATCTCATCTAGATCACACAATCATCTTCGCGGACTTCATGTCGTATCTAATATATGACGTTTTAGATATCCCATGACTAGGGATTCCTAAGTCATAATCAAAACACGATCATCCATCCACAAGATGTCTTTGGTGTCTCAAGTCAAAGGATCACATACACAACCATGACACGAATCAAACTGATTGACAGTTAGGTATAATACCATTCAGGGATTCATACGGATGAATTCAGTGAACTCTTTTTCCAAAGAGCATCCACTATATGTCCTTAGTGTCTCCACACGGATGGCTATAGGATCAGCCATACTCATCATATTAGTTGGATTAGATAGTGATATTCTTTCCGGATAATTCGATGTCCTTCTTAAATATCCCAAGAATAGGAATGTTTAGAACATATGTTTAAAGGGTAGTGATTACTATATTATGATCTCATCATAATTCACCTAGTCACTGCACATGCTCATGGACTTCATTCCAAACATCACACAAGAATGACAATGAATAAATATCATTTCAATGAACATAAACAAGATACATGAAAGTGTGATTAGCTTATAGGCCACATAATATCCATCAGAGAATTCATCACTTATCATAGTCTTAACATTTAAATGTTATGATTTGCTCACTCATTTTCATGACTTCACCTTGTAGGGGATAAGCAACTGCCAAGGGGCCTCTGATGCTTGACGATCTTCCCAAGCGATAACGAGGAACGATTATAGGGTTAGGTGATGAGATGACCAAACACTCGATGGGGAATGGTGAATTAGAAAAACTTTATATGAAAAATGTGGACCTTTGTAGACGTTTATTTTTAAAGTTCTTTTTAATTTAAAAAATTCCAGGGTTTTTTTATCAATTTTTAGAGAGGAACTCTATCAAATTTTTTTCAAAAATTACCCACTTAACTAGTAAACTCGGAAATATTTGGTCCTCAAATGTAATACTATTTAAAATGTTAATATTAGTTAAGTTAAAGTCAAAATATAAAGATTATTATCATGCAATTAATGCACAATTTATAAGATTTACTATCCTTTTCATCTTATTAGGATTTGATGTAAAATTTGTGAATAATTTTCTATATTAAATGGGTTAGTTATAGTCTAATTAAAAGATTATTTCCTTAACTATTAGGTTTTACAAACTTATCAATCATACTACGATTTGCACTTGTAGTAAGATATTAATCAAATATCTTACATAATCGTCAATTAAATATTAATTCTAATATTATAAGGTTATATTAACTTCTTAATTCTTGAAATTCCAAAGATCTTTTTAATTTCAAAAACGTCCATGGGTTTTTTTATTATCTATTTTTAGAAAGGAACTCAATCAATTTTTTTTCCAAAAATTACTCACTTAACTAGTTAACTCACAAATATTTGGTCCTCAACTATAATATTATTTAAAATATTAATGTTAATTAACTTGAAGTCAAAATGTAAAGATGATTATCATGCAATTAATGCACAATTTATAAGATTTACTATCCTTTTCATCTTATTTTGATTTGATATAAAAATTTTGAATAATTTTCTATATTAAATGGTTAATTATAGGCTAATTAAAATATTATTTCCCTGACTATTAGGTTTTATAAATTTATCAATCTTACTACAACTGCACTTGTAGTAAGATATTAATCAAATATCTTAGATAATGATTGATCAAATATTAATTCTATTATTATAAGGTTATATAAACTAGTTAACTCAAAAATATTTGGTCCTCAAATGTAATATTATTTAAAATGTTAATATTAGTTAACTTATAGTCAAAATGTAAAGATGATTATCATGCAATTAATGCACAATTTATAAGATTTACTATCCTTTTCATCTTATTATGATTTTTTATAAAATTTGTGAATAATTTTCTATATTAAATGGTGAGTTATAGACTAATTAAAGGATTATTTTTCTTAACTATTAGGTTTTATAAACTTATCAATCTTACTACAATTGCACTTTGTAGTAAGATATTAATCAAATATCTTACATATTCGTCAATCAAATATTAATTCTTAAATTATAAGGTTGTTTACAATTTTTACTTTTAATAGGATTCAATGAAATTAAAGTTTTAATTTTCAAATAATTATTAATTAAATGGTTAATGAGTTATTATTTAATTACTTGTTCACAAGTTATTAGATTTTTTTAATATTTTCAAGATTTATTATTTTTAAAGCACTCATTTGAAAGGAGTGTGCAAGGTGATCAATAATGCACATTATAATATAAATCATATCATAAATTATTATAACTAAAATATATAATACTTTTATTTTTTAAACTTTATTTAAAATGTTGATTCTCTAAGGTCACATACTTTATAATTTATTATTTGAATTTATAAATTTATAATAATTTATAAATTTATTTTTTTATTTTCAGGTTCGGTCATCCGTCATCTGATACCGTCATCCAGTATCGATACCGTCATCCAGTACTGAAATAATCATCCAGTATTGTAATCCAGTTCCGTCATCCAATACCATCATCCAGTACCGTCATCTTAGTACCGTCATCCAGTACCAGAACGGTACTGTTAACATCCAGTACCACACCGGAACTCCACAGTTATCCGATGACCGTCATCTAGAACTGGATGACGGTATCGTGTACTGGGTATCGGTAAGAGGATGACAGTATCGAGAGATACCGGTACTGGATGATGTATCAAATGACGGTAGTCAAACCCTACCTATGGGTTGCATTAAATGTATCTATGATTAACTAATTGACATTAGATTTATAAATATATCATTATTTGGGTCCTTGGATGATATGGTTAATATCACACAAAAAGGTTCTTGGATGATACAAATAAATATATCATTATTTTGGGTTTTCGTAAAGATGCTAAACTCTATGGAAAGACCTTAAGTGGTAGGTGTAGGAGACCCATGTAACTCTCTTTCTAAGAGCTACCATTGTCTTCTCCTCTCTTCTACAAATCCATATGATGGGTAATGGTGCTGAGATGGCTGTAGATCAAGGCTATGTTGGCTAGTGCTTTTAATTATGTGTAAGGAGGAGATCCATAAGGACAAGAACAATATGTACGTGGCTTGCTGAATAATATTCAAGTAAACAAAAGGACCTGTAGAAAAAAGTGATAATAATATTTATTATTTTCTTTTATTGATTCATTTCATTTTTCTCTCCTGTTGTGTGATGGTTGTGATATCTGATTTATTCTATTGTACCTATTGGATTCTATTGATTGCCTTTGAATACCTATTAGGTCTATCTCCTCAAATATTGATATCACACTTTCAGAAAAAAACCAATAATAAATTACCTAAATGACCACCCAATACTCTACCACCGTAAAAATCTTTTGGACGAGCAATGCTCTTGAGTTTTCCCAAATCTTTCTCTGCACATTCTATGTGGACTGCAATATCCTCCATCAAACTACATGTCCCTGCACATAAAAAAATATTAGTGTCACTAAATTAAGCATCACATTCTGTTATGCATAAAGGTCACACTTCTCATTTAGATGAATATCTATCACTACCTTTGGTCTAGAACTCTTCTCCTTGACACCTATCTTCACAACTGCCATCCCTCTTCTCCCCTTGGCCGTGCTAGTCCCCTCTATCATCTTTCTCCCAACTCCACATTATTTTTCTGCCTTCACATTATTTGAATGCGTTGCCTTTAATCATGATCCTACTCCATGTCTCCCAAAATTTCTCCCCATTCTCTCAAGGGGATGTTCATGTACTCTAGACACAAAAGGGTTATTGCATCTATCTCCATGCGTCCAAGTGGTACATCACCTTAGCTAATGCCACCTTTTTTTAATGCACCCCATTTTCCTCTCTCCCTACTTCTCCGTCTACTATGCTTTCTACTCCTCCACTTTCCCTCCTCGATATCACCCCCATTCCCCTATTGTTCTCACCTAAGAGGGTCCCTTTGACTCTAGAGGTACCTCCCATGCCAACGACATCATAATGGTCCCGCTCCACTTTTCATACCTCCTCATTGACAAAGGGTCCATTTCAAGAAACTGCTAGCACCTACACTTTGTCCCCTCCACATTCCACACAGTGATCTTCATTTTCCCATTGCTCTTTGGAAAGGTGTTGCTGGCACCCCACCTTTATCAACTTTGCCTTTCTTGTCATCAAAATGACTGCCCAAAACATATCTTGGAGTTCTCCATATACTGGCGTGCAAAGCCACCATGGATTTGGAAATATTTGTGTTCATGGATAATGGCACATGGGAGTTTGTGCCTTGTCCCAAAGATGCCAATATTCTGATATGCATATAGGCATTCACCCATGAAGTACAACCCAAAGGGCTCTATGTATTTCCATAAAGCTTTTCTAATTTGCTAAAGGCTCATTCAAGTTTAAGGTATTGTTTATACAAGGCCTTCGTTTGAATGGTTTGATAAAACTCAATACAAATTTCTTACTTCCCTAGAAATTTAGCGTACATTTTCTCTTCATCATCTAAATAGCTCTCATGCCTTTCTATGTGGTGATATCAATTAAAATGTGTTAATGGAGAAACATCCAGAGTATGTTTTCTCAACATGCTATTTATGAATTGAAAAAAAGTCCACATGTCCAGTTTGTGAAGGTTAGTCAACCTGTCTCATGCCTATTTGGTTTCAATTCCTTCTCCGGCAATACCCACTATTATGCACAAGACCACAATGGGGGTATTTGTGATTTGTACTTTTATGTTGATGATACTCTCTTGATTGGCATCAACAAATCTTGTATCTCTCTCACCAAGTGCTACCTTCAGCAATATTTTGTCCCACATGATGAGGGGACAATGGGCTACTTCCTCGCCATAAAGTTTGCATAGTAACTGGATAAGCTTACTCTCTCTCTTTACTCTCTCTCTCTCTCTCTCTCTCTCTCTCTCTCTCTCTCTCTCTTATAGCCTCAGCAAAAAATGACTCCTTTTACGTATACTGGAGTCTTCATTGACGGAGGCTGGACTCAGGTTTTGGAATGATGACTCATAAGTATTTCGATGATGCTCATCGATATCGATGATTGAGGAGCAAGTGGATCTATCTGATCAATAGCATACCTTGCAGAAAACTAAATTTTTCAGGCAAGAACTAAACATATACAAAATAGACTTTCTAGTTAGTTGGTCCACTATGAACGCCAAGGAACTTAGCATCTGCTTCATTTCTATTAAGACCAGTTCACCAATGCTCTCACTTAGCAGCTCATAGAGCATCGGATTCTCTTCATCGAGGCCGAACTCAACATGTGTTTGGGAAAGGAGGTATTTTGGAATCAACAAGTAAAAACCGTGAACCTGCTGTGAAGCCAGGCCAACTCTTATAACCGGATTCAGTTCAGCAAAGAGATAGAGCCTTACACGCCACAACCAATAAGAAGGGACAAAACTGAGAAAGAAAAAGATAAAACTTAACTAGCCTCGTCACGGCAAGGGATAAGCTAAGATGCAGATTGTCAGTCGCATCGTCAACTAAATCCCTTCCAAACTTGTCAGAGTTTGGAAAGGCGCGAGGATGACATGACAACTGTAGAAGTGCCGTGAACAACCTTCAAAACCTCACTAGGCCTTCCACCAACACGGAAAAGAACTTTTGTCGAAATGTCGGAAGGTCGAAGGTCAATATCAATGTAGAACTTTCTGAGATTTCACATGGCTGCAAATTTGATCCTCGTTTTGATTCAAGGATTCTTTGGGGCGTTAAGTTCCTACTAACGTTACTGGAAGAAAAGCCTCAGTTTCTCCATGAATTCTTCCATTATTCCCCACAGTGGAGAGAAAGAGATTGCAAGGGCAGCGTAGATTTCAAGATGCGGGAGATGTTTCACGTCGAGTAGTCCAGAAACGCCCGCCCGAGGGGTAGACTGATAACGTTACAGGATTTTCTTGATAGTAAACGCGTTACTTCTCTCTCTTGCTCTCCTTCTCTCTCAGACACATGTTGTCAAAGAAATAACGAATATTCTTTACAGCAGTGTTCTTCGCCATCGATAATGCTTACTGTTGTCATTCCTCGTTGCATATTAGTATCTTTTCTATTTACTAGATAAAGGGTTTAACCATTATTTTAGCCTCTCAAGGCTAAATATTCATCTTTTGAGACGACTTTCACGGGCATGAGTGAAAGTTGAAGACTTTCTTTCATCGGATGAATACGCATCCACTCCTTGCAAGTTAAGTGAATGTTTTACTTTCTCGCATATGGGAATCTCAAACAGTTTCATGATCGATGGATAGTCGAGGACGAGGGGATTAATACATCTCAGTTTATCTTTGTCTCTGATTTCTCTATTGCCAGCGGTCATTGAAGGTGAGAGGAACAGCGAGAAGGGGAGATAGATCAATCGATTGATCGAGAGAGGACGAAGAAGACGAGGAAGATGAAGTAGAGGAACCGGCTCTTTCTCCTCATTTTATTAGAGAAGCCAAATTTATCAAATCATCCAGTCTCCGCTCCACTATCCTTCTCTGGCTGCTCTCTCCACAGATCCTTCAAATGATACTTAAATTTACTGGCAACTCTCTCAGGAACGGAAAGCAGCACGGTGAAAGCATGCAGATCACCTATTACCGGCAAGAGCAGGCAGTATATCTCACTAGACAGAGGCCCCACGTGAAGGGGCCCACCTTCACCAAAGTCAACTTCCTCAAGTCCGATCTTTGCCCACTGCGAAATAACCAGCGTTGCAGACATATCCGGCTTGACGCGGTTGAGGGCCAAAAAGTCAAGCGTTGACCTGACGTACTGGTCGTCAATCCTCGCTTTAGCGGACTGCAGGAGATCAACTACTCCCCGAATGTTTGACTCCAGAAGGTCGTCGGCCTTGCCTTTAGCGCAAGCCAGGACGAAGGCGTTTCCATAGAAGCCGTGAGCCAACGGTGGGTTCATCCTGTTCCTTATGTTAACCGAGAAAAGCAGTTTCACTCGCAGTTCCCGCGGTAGCTCGATTGACCTTATCCAAGTCCGCCACACATGCGACGCCAGAACCTCAAATGAGGTGCACTTGATTGACGGTGCACATTGTTTCTTCAGCTGGAGAATCTCCGAAGGAACAAAGGTAACGGAAACGGGGACAAGCGGCTGGGATTGAAGAATCTGGGTCAGAGTTTGTGAGTTCGTTGGTTTGAACTCTGGGTGGGAGAACTGGATGGTCGGCGGTGATCGCGGCATTAGGGCATGGCGACTGTGGAAGGGAGAGAAGGACGGTCTGGATTTGAGCTTGGAGGTGTAGTGGGCCCAGGCCCGGAGGAAGTGGGCGGAGCCGATGCCGTCGCAGACGCTGTGGTGGATGGCTGCACAGAGAACCATGCCACCACATCTGAGATAGCTTACCTATCCGCAATTAGAAAGGCAATTCATTAGAAAGATAGTGAGAGAGGTAGATAGCTAGGTATATGAACAGAGGAAGATAGATAGGAGAGAGAGATAAAATCGAGAACCCGAGAGGTATAGATAGGTATATGGTTATAAATGTAGATAAATAAAAAGACTAGTGGATGGAGAGATAGATAGATAAATAAATGATAGGTACATGGGTAGATTGATAGATCAGGTAGATCGGTAGATAGATATATATATAGATAGAGTGGTAGAAAGATAGATACAAAATGATAAATAGATAAATAGATAGATGTTAAAACACTTAGATGGGTAGGCTGATATTTAAATAATTGACAGATAATATAATTATTTATATACCCTGCAGCCTAAGGTTCTGCAAGAAAGAAGGGGATAATTTTATAAATAAGACTGGGCAAACCGCCAGGCACACCGGTTCATAAATGAACTAACTTTAAAATCTCTTCATCTGCAAAGAATTTTTGTAGGTTAATATTTAAATAAATTGACAAATATATATATATATATAGAGAGAGAGAGAGAGGGAGAGAAAGTGGGAGAGAGAGAGTGGGAGAGAGAGAGAGAGAGAGAGAAAGTGGGAGAGAGAGAGAGGAGAGAGAGAGAGAGAGAGAGAGAGAGAGAGAGAGAGAGAGAGAGAGAGAGAGAGAGAGAGAGAGAGAGAGAGAGAGAGAGAGAGTAAGTTGGTGGGAGTCATGGGAACAGATTCGTAATCTTCAAATCGTAGTGCACCTCATACTTTTGTCAGCCTTATCTCTAAAACAGTACTTAATCCATTCCCCCTGGAAGAAAGCTTTCGTCGTCTAGAAAGCACATTTAAGCCATAGGCAAGGAGACAAAGGCACAAGGGAGAAATAAAGCCGCACTGACCGACTGTAGATTCCACTTAAGGAAATAATATACAGGAAATCGGCGATAGCATCTGTAAAGAGAGTGCATTATACCATCCAGACATTACTTTCAAACGATAACCAAAGACAATGGATAAACGGCTTCACAGCCAAACTGTTAATCGAAAAGCCAGGGAGAATAAAAGATAAGGGAATTGAAGAGATGGATAGAAACCGAAACTGCGAGGAATTTGTGGATACTGTAGAATGATACCTCCGTTAGTTTTGTTTTCCTAACCTGTTAAAGAATGGCACAGAGAGAGAGAGAGAGCTCACTTGGACGACGAGAGGAGGAACGCCGACGAAGCTCTTGAGATCGATCTTACACAAGAACTTCCTCCACGATAGATTCGGGTTGGAGGACGAAGACAAGAACTCGTCCGCACTGAGAGCAACATTTCCCTCCGCAAGGACAGCCCCTTCTCCATTGCAGTCCACCTCGAGCTTCTCCCCTACCTCGCAATACTTCAGCCTTCCCGCCAACGGGTAGTAGTCCTCCAATGCCCTAGAGAGAGAAGCCTCAAGGGCCTCTGCATTCACTGCTGTCCTGTACAGGTAAAGGTACTTGACGGAGAACCTGAGGAAGATCTGGTCGTCGAGACTAGAGAGGTAAAGGGAGTGTCTTGGAGGACTTATTCTCGGCTTCACGAGGAGGTGATCCTTGTAATAGTAGCAGTCCGGGATCTCGGTAGACTTCAGCATGGTTATCCCTTGCAAAAGGGAATTAGAGAGAGAGGAAGGTGGATCGTATTTGTAAGAGGGTCAGCTGCAGCCACTAACGTCTTCTCCACTTGACAGCGGGAGTTATGCGCTTGACCGTCTATGCGATTCTTCTGACCCACTTGAGAGAATTTTTAGTAGTAACGCCATGTCCGTCACCTTTCATTGTAAACGCCTCTTTCTTCCCCTGTATAGAGCTGGAGAGTCCTCTAGCGGGCCTGAGTCTTCGGTATGGCCCGATAATTGTTAAAATTGCCCTGATGGCAAGTCTCCAGCTCTCCACAAGTGGGCCGGAGTCTTTCACAGAGAGAGCTGAATTCTCGCTGCCAGCCTGCCCTAGTTCCAGTCCACGGACGACAAATCTCCAAATCACCATTCACCGGCCTGTCTAGGGCCTGCCGATCCACCATTGTCAACTTCACCACTCCTCAAATAAAATGTCAAGAAAATGTAAGAAAATTTCATATTAATTAATCCACTTTGAATAAAATAAATCTAAACCTAGTGGATGATGGATTATAACAAACCACACCAATCCAACCCAAAATTACCAAAAAAATTGCTCTTATTACTCCTCAAATTGAAAGAAAAATAGGAATCATGTGGTATTCGCGAGGTCGGCTATTAAAGTACAATTCTATTGAAAATCCACCTCTAAATCTTGTTCTTTAGGACTTAATGGAAGCAAAAAAATCTAGAGTCTATTTAAAATCAATATATTTAATAAGCCAATTTTTAAGGTTTAATAATGTCACTTTGGCAAATTACATTTATACAATGATATTTACAAGATCTTCTTCTTACTCACCAATAACCAGGTATAAAGTGGAAAATGAATCAAACTATAGAGAGGAAAGTTACTTGATCTAAATAAAAAATGTTAGTTTCTTTTGTTGAAAATAGGTCTAATTGATGAAAGTTGGGAAATATGTGACGATTGGAAGCCTTGTTGAGCAATAATCCAAAACAAACTCAAATTTCTTATCAAATATGAGAATGTTTTAGATCAGAGATTATGATAGTATTTTTAAAAAAAAATTATGAGAAAAGAAGAGTGAAGATATAGAAAGATGAAATCCTAATCTATGCACAATAAAGCTCTTACCCGAGGGATGCTATTGTTTTGATCTCTTGTTCAAGAGCCTATAAATTTCTCTCAACTTGGCATCTTGCATATAGCACAAGGAATGAAAAAAATATGGAAGAAATTCAATATAAAAGATGATTTGATCATACATAACAATGTGTCGCAAACTTCTTTCTTCTAATTAGCTAATGCTTGCGACATACAATGAAACATAAAAAATCCAAACGTTTCCATCCACTTTATATGGTCTAAGGATACAATAGAAAGAGCATGAAAAGACAAAGCTGCCCACAAAATTTTGTCTCAAAATTCTATCAAGGTTATTGGATATCAAGCATTTAATTTGGAGACATCAAGGTCTTTGATCTTTTTCCTCTCCTCATAAATGTTCTTGAATCGCCTCAAATTTTGTGTACTCACATCTCTATGATCTCCCATGTCTCAAGTGGCGCAATAAAGGTAAATCTAGTCTTCAAACCTTAAAATATTTGAATTCAAAGTGTTCCAATTATGAAGAGAGAGAGAGAGAGAGAGAGAGAGAGAGAGAGAGAGAGAGAGACAAAGAAAATGGGCATGGAATGTGTAGTGTTGTCTTTTGACAAGTATGAGGAAGAAAGACAAAATAAAAGCGAGAAAGAGAGAGAGAGAAAATGGGCATGGAATGTGCAGCGTTGTCTTTCTAAGAAATTTTTTCTCCTTCTCGGTCCAACTAGTAAACTCTTTTCCTAACTTTAAAAACCAATTCCTAGCTCTAAGGGCAGCAGGACAGAGTTTCATTTTCATTACGTCTGCCATGATATTATGCATTTGACTAATTTTGCAACACTTGGTTAAGCTCGTCTATGTGCCTATAGGGATCCTTGGATGGTTTACAGTGGAAGATATGTAACATACATATTACACTGGAATCTATCCTAAAATTTGCACCTCTATTAAGGGGCTCGTGAATACGAGTGACATGTCTCTAAAGGATTGGCCTAGCATAATCACTAACGCGTTTCATATCGTTTCCCTTGTCATTCTGAGCCAATTCTATGGGTTCTACGGTCGAAGAAGACATGGAAGAGGAGGGTGAGTGCAAGGAGTGTTCAAAAAGCTCTATGTGTAAAGGGTTATTCCTCGTTCTCTAGGTGGCTTGCTGTCTCATAGAAGGGTAGATCGTATGTGTATTTGAATGTAAAAAAGATAATTATACAACTATTAAAAAATAGAAACAATCACACTTAGGCATTAGTGTCCATGAGAGTTAAGCCTTCTCAACTCAAGTTTCAAGAAGTGATCGTGTGTAATCCGTAGAAAAGGGAAAAATTACTCAACCTCGTCGAGTTGAGGATCTCGAAGATGGATTTCTACTTCGGATCACTTAATGTAGGATTGATAACTGATAACATGTAATCTTAACATGATAAAACATGATTACTAATGTAAATTAAGGCATAAAACATTCCATTTATGCATGTTATCATACTTTGTGTGCATTTATATCATTTCATGCAATTTTATGTTATGATCTCAAAATGCTTTAATTTAGGGTTAATTATGATGAATTAAAGATAAATGATTTTACAACCTATCCCTAAAAATGAGAGAAATCATTTTTATAAACATTCATTTAATTTTCTAAAGTTAAAATCTTAAAGAAATGGATGTATTTTTTAAATAATAAATTCATACTCTTGTTATTTAAATATTTTGAATTTTTATTCAGATCCTATGAAAAAAATCTGGATTAATTTGGAGTTGTAGTTTGAAAGTTATTAATTTTCTAATTTTTAGGGACTTTTTTGGATTTTCTGAATTTATTTTTGATTTTAAATTGATTAAAACAATTAAAATAAAAATAAAAAGGGGGTTTATTTTCGCGCGGGACCCACGTGGATGCGATGTGGCATGAAAGGCCACGTGGTAGAGCCACGTGGACCCCTGCGAGCGCCTGCGTGGCGCGGAGGTGACACGTGTGTATGCTTATTTATATTTACTCATAATATAGGTTATAGTACATTTAAGCATTCGTTAGTCGGATTTAAGCTAACGCTTAAGTCCGTCGCTCCTTATAAACCCGTCGACTTTCTTTAAATTTATCCATGTGGGACTAAACTACACGGAGTTTAAGTGTGCAGGACATGTGGCTTAAGGCGGTGCGTCGGATTGGATGGAGCGCAGATCGTCACATGTTGATGAAGTGGACACGAGGTCCACTAGATCACATCGACGAACGTGCTTTAAATAAAGAGTTATAACGGTCGAGATGTAACGCGCAAAAACACATCCCGATCGTCGGATCGCGATCCAATAGAGGCAGAGTTGATGCGTTTATAACGCATATCGCGAGGATTCATCTGGAGCGTCCATCCGCGATCCAAAGGCCGTAATTTATTCATAACGGTTTGAATTCAAGCGTTTAATCCGGACTGTTGATGGAGATTCAACGGATCCATTGGACGGTTACGCCCAAATCGCCTATAAATTGATGTGTTCTTCGATTTTGTAAGACATTCTTGGATGTATTCATCAAATTCATCTATCTACACCCCTCCATCCTTGAATCTCCTGCTTCTAATCTCTTCTAGACCCGTTTTCACGTCCACGGAGTGATTAAAAGTGAGATGTCATCGATCGATTAAGGAGAATTTGTCTCTTGAACACCGATGATCGTTTTCGAAATCGCGGAATGAAAAGCCTTCGATCCGACGATTAATTGAATCATTTTGATCGATATCTCGGGTTAGAAAATGTGTTTCCCTCTAATCTATCGTCATGTGTGATCAATTTATAATTTAGGATCGTAATTTAGTTTAATTTTGCTTTTAATTTTGGTTTTTGAACTTCCGATTTTCGGAAATTTCATCCCACTTCGCTCTTTGATTTCTCCGCGATTACTAATCCAAATCGAGTGATTTTTGATTTTGTGGATACATCTTTGAGTTATCTTTCTAAATCTATGATTTTCCCTAATTTCTCACCTCAATTCATTGTCCGATTTGATCAAATTCCAAAAGATCTCTCAAAAATACCTTATTTACCATTATACCCCTCAATTTGAATTGTTTTCATTAAATTGGTAAGTTTGGAATTATTGTTGACACGAGACTGTGTGAAATCGACGACTTCGCGATTTCGTCTCGTCAATAACATGAATTCATAACATAAAAATACATGCTTATAAATGTAAATTAAGGCATAAAACATTCCATTATGATGCATGTTATCATACTTTGACTGCATATCTATCATTTCATGCAAATTTAAATTATAATCTCAAAATGAACTATTTTAGGGACAATTATGCATTTTAAAAAATATATTTTTAAATTATATTATTCCCATCTATATCTAAGATTATAATTATATTTTAATGCTAAATAATATGAGAAAATACTTTTATATACTCATTTATTTTTCTAAGTTTCAATTTTTAAGAGAAGTGAGTGTATTTTGAAATAAAATGCTATTATCTAGTTATTTAAATAATTTGACTTTTTAGAATGATATATAATTAAATTTCTGATCCAATGAAACAAATTTGGAGTAATTTCAAGTTATATTTTGAAAGTAATGAATTTTCTAATGTTTAAGTATTTTTCAGAATTTTAATAAATTTTTATTAATTTAAAATCAATTCATGTGATTTAAATTCATTAAAATACTATTTTTATTTTCATGTGCTAACATGGCAGATGACACGGCGCGAGCGGAAAAAAGCATGCCGCGTGATGACATATGAGAGCGTCACATGTCGCACACGTGTACACATGTGCAAGTGCGCGTGTGCGCGTGTATGTACATCTGTGTGCGTGTGTGCGCACATGTGTGCGCATCTGTGTAATTAAGGAGAAAGCACCATGTTAAGAATTTTTGCTAACTTTTTAATTATGCGCACCTTATATACACGCATTTTTATTTTTATTTTTTCCATGTGGGACTTTATTTCATGTTTTAAGTGCAGGTGATATGGCAGCATGAGGAGCGTCCGATGCGCGTGTTGAATATGAATCGTCGATCTTACTTTATGGCGGTGGGGGGGGGAGCAGCGCAATCCTATTCGCTGGCAAATGACGAGACGAGACCACGAGGTCGTTGATTTCACACGGTATCGCGTCAAAAATAACTCCAAACTTACTAATTTGATGAAAATGTATCGAATTGAAGGGTATAATGGTAAATAAGGGTCGAATCCACAAGGAAATAAGGAATTTCTTGATGAAATCTTCGAAATTGATCAAATCGGATGAGAAATTGATGGTAGAAATTGGGGAAAGTGATATATTATGAAAGATAACTTCAAAATGAATCCACGGAATAAAAAATCATCGAAAATGATCTTGATTTTGTGGAGAAATCGAAATTTGAAGTAGAGAGAAATTTTCGGACGTGAAAAATTTCTATTTTGACTAAAATTGAGCTAAATCAAACTTAAAATCCTAATCTAAAAGAAAATTAAACATGATAGGAGGATAAATTAAGAAAAACCGCTTCCAGTAATCCCAATTAGCGATCAAATCGCTGCAATTAAGCCGATTGATCACGAAGAACACGAAGAACGGGAACGTGAGATTCAAGCACCGATTTCTCTTAAGATTCTCTACCAAATCTTGACTTCAAAGGCTCCGGAGGTGCATAAATGGAAGAGGAACACGATGGAATGAAGAGAAACGAGAGGGAAGGTGTCTAGACTGCTCAATTAGATTGAATTCCCACTTGAATGCTTACAATCGTCGAATAACATCTCTTTATATAGGTATTTGGGCGTAACCGTTCGATCAAAAACGATCGACGGTTACGATGAAACGGTCCATCGTGGACCGTTTCAAAAATATCGTAGTTGTCCGATCGTGATGGACGGTCCAGATGCGGCCGTTTGAGATGCGTTTATAAAACGCATTTGATCGCCTCGGTTGGATCGCGATCCAACACTTCAGATGCATCCCGCGAGATGCAATCGTAGCCATTATAACTCTTGAATTAATGCACGTGCTTTGATCAAATCCGGTGGTCCGCGCGTCCACTCGATCGACGCACTCCGATCGTAATCCGACGCTCCGATTTAAGCCACGTTCCTGCATTTAAAATAAACTGTGTGGATTAGTCCCACACGAAAAAAAATAGAGGCGATCGTCGGGTTTATAATACCCGATGAATAGAGAGTTTGAAAACCCTTCCGATATACGGAAGGTTGCATACCCATTATATGTACTATGTAAATAAATAATAAATATACGTAAAAGCCACGTAGGCGCCGCGTGGCCCGCGTGGCGTTGCCACGTAGCTCTGAGTGCCACGTCCCATCCACGTGGGACCCGCGCGGAATTAACCTGCTTTTTGCTATTTTTTAATTCATTTTTATTATTAAAAATCGATATCACTTCAGAAAAATCGAGAAAAAAAATCCCTAAAAATAGAAAATTCATAACTTTTAATATATAACTCCGAATTAATCCAAATTTCTCTCATTTGATCCGAAATTTAATTATCTATCATTCTAAAAAGTCAAAATTAATAAATAATGATAGTTTTAAATATTATTTAAAAAATACATTTATTTATTTAAAGATTTTAGCTTAAAAAGTAAATAAATGTTTATAAAAACCTTTCTCTCATTATTTTAACTTTTAGAAACCTTTATAATCTCAAGTAAAGATGGGTTATCAATTATTTATCTTTTAAATCATCATATTTAACCCTAATTTAAAGTATTTTTGAGATTATAGTTGCTTTTTGTAGAATGATAGAAAAATACACATGAGTATGATAACATGCATGTAAATGAAACTATTTATACCTTAATATGCATCAAAAATCATGTTTTATCATGTTAATATAGCATGTTATCAGAAAATCATTTTTAATGCAATCGTAGCCGTTATAACTCTTGAATTAATGCACGTACTTTGATCAAATCCGGTGGTCCGCGCGTCCACTCGATCGACGCACTCCGATCGTAATCCGACGCTCCGATTTAAGCCACGTTCCTGCATTTAAAATAAACTGTGTGGATTAGTCCCACACGAAAAAAAATAGAGGCGATCGTCGGGTTTATAATACCCGATGAATAGAGAGTTTGAAAACCCTTCCGATATACGGAAGGTTGCATACCCATTATATGTACTATGTAAATAAATAATAAATATACGTAAAAGCCACGTAGGCGCCGCGTGGCCCGCGTGGCGTTGCCACGTAGCTCTGAGTGCCACGTCCCATCCACGTGGGACCAGCGCGGAATTAACCTGCTTTTTGCTATTTTTTAATTCATTTTTATTATTAAAAATCGATATCACTTCAGAAAAATCGAGAAAAAAAATCCCTAAAAATAGAAAATTCATAACTTTTAATATATAACTCCGAATTAATCCAAATTTCTCTCATTTGATCCGAAATTTAATTATCTATCATTCTAAAAAGTCAAAATTAATAAATAATGATAGTTTTAAATATTATTTAAAAAATACATTTATTTATTTAAAGATTTTAGCTTAAAAAGTAAATAAATGTTTATAAAAACCTTTCTCTCATTATTTTAACTTTTAGAAACCTTTATAATCTCAAGTAAAGATGGGTTATCAATTATTTATCTTTTAAATCATCATATTTAACCCTAATTTAAAGTATTTTTGAGATTATAGTTGCTTTTTGTAGAATGATAGAAAAATACACATGAGTATGATAACATGCATGTAAATGAAACTATTTATACCTTAATATGCATCAAAAATCATGTTTTATCATGTTAATATAGCATGTTATCAGAAAATCATTTTTAAAATGATTTATGCTTAGCCGTCGATCTATGGAGTTATAACGAATGAGACTAAAACCGATGAAAATGCATCCGGAGCATTAGATTAAGATCATACGAATGGCATTTCATGCGTTTCTTCTTTGCGCACGACGTGGCATGATCTCAGTAGTCCATCTCCAATCCAACAATCATGACCTAACTGTAATGATTCTCATCTCTGCATTTCATCAAAGCCGTTGATCAAAGATTAAACGCTCCATCCGATAGTTACCCCCAAATTTGCTGTAAATTGAGATGTTCTTCAACATTGTAATGCATTCTTGGATGTTTTTGAATAATAGAACTGTATAGACACTACCATCTTTGAATCTCTTGCTTCTAATCACTTCTAGACTCATTTCTGCGTCGACGGAGTGGTTGGAAGTGAGATTTTGTCCATAGAATAGAGACAATTTACCTCTTGAATGCCGATAATCATCTTCGGAATCGTAGAATGAAAAGCCTTGAATCTGGTGATTAATTGGATCATTTCGATCACTATCTCCGGCTAGATTATGTGTTTTCCTCCTAATCTTTCGTCATGTATTATTAAATTTTAATTTAGGATCGTAGATTTAATCTTTCATTTTTAATTTTTGATTTCTATCTGTTCACGTTCGGAATTTTACCTAATTCGCTCTTTGATTTCTCCACGAATCTTGATCCAAATCGAGTGATTTTTAATTTCGTCGATTCGGCTTTGAGTTCTCTTTCCAAATCTATCAAAATCTCTAATTTCTTGCCACAATTCATCATCCAATTTGATCAAATTATAAAAGATCTCTCAAAATTCGACCCTTATCCACCACTATGCTATTCAATTCATGATTATTTTATTAAATTGATGAGTTTGGTATTAACTTTGACACAAATGGGTGTGTAATCAAAGTTCGTGCCTATTCTATCCGTCAAGGATTAATGTAAGTGAAAATCAAGAAATAAAAGAAATGTTCAAGTTTAATTGAGTTCAAATTCAGTAAAATTTCTCAAAAATATGCCTAATATCTCGGCAACCGTACCATTTGATGATAGGAATTTGTGCAGTCGTTGAAAACACACAAATGCATGTCAAAAGACTTTCCAAATGCACGAATTTGACGTTTCATTAAGCATTGAGTAGTATAATAGTGAATAAGGGTCAAATCCACAAAGAAATAGAGAATGTTCAAGGTATTCTTCAAATTTGATCAAATAAGATGAGGATTTGAAATAAAAAATTAGAGATTGACGAGACGAGACCGCGAGGTCGTCGATTTCACACGGTCTTGTGTCAAAAATAATATCGAACTTACCCATTTTGGGAAATTAACTCGAATTGAAGGGTATAGTGGTAAATAAGGGTCGAATCCACAAGGAATTAAGGTATTTTCGAGAGATCTTTTAGAAACTTGATCAAATTGGATGATGAATTGAGGTAACAAATTAGGGAAAATGATGGTTTTAGAAAGATAACTCAAAGATCTATCCACAGAATCAAAAATCACTCGATTTGGATTAGTAATCGTGGAGAAATCAAAGAGTGAAGTGGGACAAAATTTCCGAAATCGCGAAGAACACAAATTGAAATTGAAAACGAAATTAAGATAAATTAAGATCCTAAACTAAAAATTGATGATACACGACGATAGATTAGAGGGAAAACTTGTTTTCTAACTTGAGATAACAATCCAATCGATCCAATTGGTCGCCGGATCGACGGCTATTCATTTCGCGAATTCAAATGTGAACATCGGTGTTCAAGAGACAATTTCTCCTTGATCGATTTCAAAATACAATTCTAAATTAATCCAAATTTCTTTCATTTGATCTAAAATTTAATCATCTATCATTCTTAAAAGTCAAATTATTTAAATAACAAGAGATTTAATTCTTATTTGAAAAATACCTTCATTTCTTTAAGATTTTAACTTTAGAAAATTAAATGAATGTTCATAAAAATGATTTCTTTCATTATTTTTAACTTTAAACCCCACTTATAATCTCAAGTAAAGATAGGCTATAAAATCTTTAATCTTTACTTCATCATAATTAACCCTAAATCAACGCATTTTGAGATTATAACATAAAATTGCATGGAATGATAGAAATACACTCAAAGTATGATAACATGCACATAAATGGAATGTTTTATGCCTTATTTTGCATTAATAATCATTTTTTATCATGTTAAGATTGAATGTTATCAGAGATTCTAGTAGATTTGGAAAGAAAACTGTAAGACAAATCCATGGAATAACAAATCGCTCAATTTAGATCAGTATTCCTAAAGAAATCAAGGAGTGAATTTAAAGAGAAAAATTGATCACGAAGAGAGAGAAAACAAAGAAATTATGTAAAACTTGACTAATATATAATTCAAAATTAGAATCTAATGATATAGGAAGAAAGATAGGAAGAAAACACGTAATCTAATGCAAAATCAAGCTCAAAGTGATCTAGTTTAGCATCATATAAGTGCTTTTCATTTCACATTTTGAAAAATGAAAGTCCAGCATTGATGAAGCAAATTCTCCTGATTCTCTCAATGAAATCTCACTTTCAAACACTTCTTGGACATAGAAATCAGCCTAGAACAGGAGGAAAACAAGAGATTCAAGGATTTGCTTGCTCGAAACATCTGAGAATGTTTTACATCATCAAAGAACATACGTATATATAAGGAAAATTGGGCTTGACCATTCGATGTGCCCCTTCATCTTCAATCAATGACTGAGATAAAACGCTTGGATGCAAATCATCACCATTAAGTCTAATCTGTTGGATCAAAGATGAAGCGCTCAGATTTTGTCATGTCACGCGTGAAGAAGAAGCGTCATGTAACACCTATTGTTTGCACTTCATCAAGCACTAAGATGTTGCCACTTATCCATGGGAGTCCATCGGGTGCATTTAATCTCACCCGTTATAACTCCTTATATAAACTATTGAGATTAAATCATTTTAAATCGAATTGTCCTCCTATCAAATGTCGTTGCACTTCCCCTCCCCCGTCGACATCTTCAATAAAATACGCGAATCAAACGCTTCTTGTCATGCCAAATCACCTGCGCATAAAGAGGAAGAAAGATAGTCCCACATGGCAAAAATCGAAGTGCATTTCATGTATATAGGTAGAGCCAGTTTAGTGGGATTAGCTTATATCCAAAAAAAGATGTTTAACTAATAACATGCATATTTACTTAAATTCTTATCTTATTTAACTCATATTCATGCTTATTTTATGTGGTTATGATGCATGTTATCATAGTTTTTATGATTTTTCTCCATTGGTATGCCATTTTACTAAAGTCCATATTTATGCATTATTTAGGTTTAATTATGTGCTTTCTGGATGTTTAATCTTTTGTAAGGTTAAATAAATAAAAATTAATTACTTCCCTTGATTTATTTTGACTTTATAAAATGATAATAAGAATTAATGGATGATATTAAATACACCTCATAAAAGATTACTAAGTTTATTCTAAATTCATCTTATATCCTTCTTTTAATTTATATTTTAGATGACATAATATTAGAGATGAAGAAATTTATGATCCAATGGAGAAAATTTGAGTTTAAAAGGAGTTATAATTTTAAAGATATGGATTTCTAAAGTTTTTGGATTTTTTTTCGATTTTTCCAGAATTTATTTTGATTTAATTCTCTTTTAAAAATGAAAAAACCGGGTTTATATCTCCACAGGACCCGCGGAGCTGACGTGGCACGTGGGACCTGCGCGGATGCGACATGGCACGCAAGGCCACGTGTCAGCACCACGCAGACCCACGCACGGAGGTGGCGCAGACACGTGGCAATGCCACGCGAGTCCATGCAGATGCTCGGGTGGCGCCTACGTGGCTGTGTGAGGGGCTAGCAGATGATGGACCTAGGGGTATAGTGGGCCCAGGTTAGATAGTTGGGGCGGTAACGCAAATGCGTTATTTCCCCCCACATTTTATACTTGCCCATTCCTTTCTTTTCCTCCGTGTGGAACTATGTTCCATTTTTATTTTGAAATCTAGGCGACGTGGTGGAATGCACTGCGCTGGATCAAAGCGCGTGGATTATCACATGGACCATGGTCCACTGGATCTTCATCAATGCACATGACTTTTTCTAAGCTGTCAATTTCATTAGTGAAATCGAACGATCGCGATTAAGCGGTGACCCAATTAATCGTGGTGGTGACACGTGGACTCATCTCGACCCGACGATGGACATCAGATAGGAGGAAACAACGGGATCATGGGATTGTGGCCCATGATCATCAATCGATCATGACTATCGATCAGTCTTCACCGAATTGGACGGTCCACAATTTTCACAGACTTTTTCTATAAAACGATTTTTTCTCCTCCTTGTAAACTTAACTCTTGATTAATCGTGAAGAAATTATGCGATTTTGAAGGCATATCTTGAGTTCATCACAATTCCCCTGCGTTCTAGACTCAATCACGATCAGATTGAGGCAAGATTCATCGCGATTCATTGCAAGGATGGATTGATGCAAGACCGGGTGCGAAGCCGATCTCACACCGCGATACTAAGGATGAACTAGGGGAGGGGATACCCTTGGGAACTCTACTAGGAAGTAATAAGCTAATAATGCAATCAAGCAGGGTTCCGTCTCAAGCGTCGTCTCTGTAGACTCTGGGATGCGCCGAGTAGCGTCAGTCCGCGAGGCCGTTCAATCCACGTCCTCGCGGGCGTGGCATCGTGAGTCGTCGAGAGGAGCTCGACAGTCAACCCGACAGATTGGACCACTGTCTGAATCCTATCAAGTCGTCTAACCTCTCGTACTAACTAAATCCCGACGGTGGTGGAGACGGGTGCGGAAAATACTGAAAAGAGATATAGACTTTCACGTAAATGAATGGAGGATGTATGCCTAACTTGCGAGGCGTGAGCCCGGTCGGTCGTGGGGGGGCGGGGGTTGATCGTTCGTGCGTGGCGCGAGCGGACAGCAAATGCGGGTCGAGTTGATGTCACGAGATGCTGGAGGTGATCCTTGATGCAGGTGTCGAGCCGGTCGAACAAGGGAGGACGAGGTTGGCCATCGGGGGGGATCGCAGTGAAGGCTAGCGGGGCAGAGCGTGAGTAATTCCCAAGGAGATACCGCAATGGCAACCTGGCGATATGACAAAAGATGTCGCGTCAGGCTGATGTTGGCACACCCATCAAAGGACGACTCCTCCCAATCAGCAATTTGGGTTGAAGCTTCAGCGTTCGAGTAACAGGACGCTAGCGGGAAGATGACGCGGAAGGGACAGGTGAAGTCGCGGAGGGGAGTTTCGGGCGACAAGTCAGTTGAGGCGGAGCCGCATGTAGATTCGATAGGATCGGCAGGGAAATCGCGGTCGACGCAGGAGGAATTCGACAGAGCGTCAGGGTGGGGGATTAGATGTAGGTGATGTGGGCAGTGGTTCACAGAAACCACTGTGTCCGGGAATTCAGGAAAGGGCGTGGGAGGAATTTGGATGGCCGGGATTGTGGGGAGTGGAGAATATCCAGGAATGGCGGAGGCGGAGGATCTGGCGTCTGGCTGAGGGAGTCAGAGGTGGATTCAGTGGGGAAATGGGGGAAATAGGAGGGCGGTAGAAAATTGTGGGAGAAGGGGAAGGTAGCGCCGGTCGTGGTAGGGTAGTGGAGCGTCGGGGTGAATCTTTGCAGGAGAGTTGGATCGGGGATTGGGGATAAGGCAAGGAATGGCCGGATGCGTGCACGGAAGGGCGAAAGGGAGTCTCAGAAATTTCAGGGCACGAAATTGGGAAGCCCGGAAGAGGGAAGATGAGAGGGGAAATCGGGCTTTAGGGCGTGATCGTGGAGGGGTTAGGAAGAGAGAGAGAGAGAGAGAGGGATACTAGGAGGGTTGGAGGTCGAGTTGCGCACGAGAGGGAGAGGGATGAGCGGCAGTCAAAAAGTGGGGAAAGGGGGAGGTTGTGGAGAGTGGCTTGGTGCTGTTCGGGACACTGATAACATGCATTTATAACTTGAATTCTTATCCTAATTAACTCATATTCATGCTTATTTTATGTGAATATGATGCATGTTATCATAATTTTTAGGAATTTTCTCCATTGGCATGTCATTTCACTAAAGTTGATATTTATGCATGAATTAGGGTTAATTTCAAGCTTAATAGATGATTAATCTTTTGTTAAGTTTTAATTAATGGAAGTTAATCTCTGTTATTGAATGATTTTTGACTTTAGTAAATGTTTGGAAGGATAATTTCAGGATGAATTAATGATTTAGAATGTTTAATGAGAAACGATTTAAGTAAATTCTAATTCATCTTGATTTCTTCTTTAAAAATATATTTTAAATGACATGATATTAAAAAGAAAAGAATTTGTGATCCAATGGAGAAAATTTGGATTAAAAAGGAGCTGTATATTTAAAGTTATGAATTTCTGAAATTTCTGCCCCTTTTCTAAATTTTCTTTAATTTTTATATGATTTTTAGTAGGTATTATCCTTATTAAAATCGGGACAAAAGGGGATTTTACTTACCTGCAGGGTGACGTGGCGAACGGCGGCTGACGTGGCGCGCGAGACCACCACGAGGTGCGACACGGCACTGAGGCCACATGGCACAGCCCAGGTGGCCCGCGTGAGGCGCAGGTGGCGCTGATGCGTGGCAGGAGGCCACGCGGACGCCCGTGAGGAGCGCCACGTGACAGGTAACGATGGCAGGTGGAGGGCCCACGGGTATAGTGGGCTCTGGTAATAGTGTGGGGGCGGTAAAGCAATTGGCTAATGATTGCGCCCCCCCTATTTAAGCGCGCCGTGTCCCGATATTTCTTCCGTGTGGGACTATGTCCGACACATTTCTTACCTTTTGCAAGCTACGTCTACGCACGATGGACGTCAGATTTTGTTGGGAAGGGAGAGATCGTGTGGACCTGAGTCCACGCAATCATCAAATCAACATGTACGTTTAATGGGGATTTAAGTGACGACGATCAGAGGGCTCACCGATCGCCACATGGCGACATGAGGACAGCTTACCTTCAACATTAAGACCGCGCGATAGCGATCTAATGGCCACGTGAAGTCCGATTTTCTTCTCTTTTCAGAAGATACCTGGAACGTCAGATTCCAATCTGACGGCGTAGAAGACTCGTGGAAGAACACCACGATCGCGGTCCGATCGAACCGTGATCGCGGCGCGATTGAGCCGCGATCGTGATTCCTTCAGGGTAGAACTACCTCCACGATCTTCAGAAGGCTTCATTGGAGGATCGAGATCACGATCGATCCACGATCGTGGCCCGATCGTGGTGCGATCGTGGCTTCTTTTGAGGCTAATTTGAGGAAGAATTCACCTGAAATTCGCGAGCCACGACGCCGCGCCAAAGAATCGCTCCCACGACCTCGCAAGATCGCTCCTACGACCGCCACTATCGCCCATGATTTTGGGCTAATTTTCACTTTAAGAACCGATGTAATTCTCCCTTTGTTCTTTAACTTTTGATCGATTCGTGAAGAAATTAAGTGAATTTCGAGGAAGGTCATAAGTTCTCGTGATCCTCTGCTTCCAAGAGTGTAGACACGCAGCCATTGAAGCATGATAATCACAATTTCATCTCTTGATTTCATCGAATTTTCCCATTGAATTCCGAACGTCCATGAGGAAGAATTCGAGCAAATTCGCTTCAATCCACGACAATTGAAGCCCCATTCTTGCAGCAATCGGGCTAGTAGTGAGATTGGATCGATTATCAAGAGGTCATTTGTATTTTTATTAGGTTTAGATCTTTAACTTCGCAAAGTAGTTCATAGTGTTCTTCATTTTTTTCCAATTTTAGGTCCGAAAAGTCGCTGATTTTGAAAATAAGATATCTCTTTTATTATAATTCCAAATCACTTGATTTTAATTTCATTGAAGTCCTCTTTTCATCAGCTTTCCGTGGATAGCAAATTCATCGAACTCCGAGTTCATTTGCCCTCCAATTTAACATTTGACCAAGAAGTCAAATGTTGACTTTTAGGGTCAATTACCTTTGATTTACAAATCAGAATTTGATAATTTTGGTCTTTTTAGATTCTTCTGGTTCTTAGCTTTCCATTGACATAGAAATTGCTAGATTTGGATTTCATTTGACCATTCAATTTGAAGCTTTCCTCTGAGGTGTCAATTTCGGGGATTTTCTAATAGTTGATATTCAATAATTCATAATAAATCCATTTCTTCTCCAAAAATCATGAAATATATATCAATAAATTCCATTTTTTCTATAGTATTTAAATATCTAATTTTCGTAATCTTCTCACTCTGTTTGATTCTCTGATTTTACAGAACACCTACTATTGGTCAAAGTCAATGCTTTGACTTTGACTTTTTACTTTTCTCTGTCAAACCCGAGAATTAAATTCTTAAAACTTCTTATTAAGTCTATTTATATCTTTTCCATTTCTTAAATCATAATTTCTCTTATTTAAAACTCCTTTTAAACCTATGTTTGACCAAGTCAACTCTGCGATTAAAGTCAACCCTGCTCTCTGTGGATCGACCTGATACTTACACAATACTTGATTATTATATCTTATCTTTGTGAGTTCTGTTTTGGAAATTTTTTTGACCAACGTTTTTGTCTTTTAATGACGCACGAAAGCGACATGTCAGACACCACGGAAAAGGGAGAGAGTAGGGAGTGTGCGTTCACGGGTGAAAGGGCAGGGAACAGGGGGGGCTTGCATGGACGGAGGTGGGGTGGAGTTGAGGGGAGGAAGATGACCGGAGGGGATGGCTGTGCTGCGATCAGACGGCGGCGGCGGCGGGAAGGCTGCACGCTGATAACTCGCGAACAAGGCAAGGGGAGGCGGCGGTCTCGACGGCAGGCACGGCGGCAGCACGTGGTGGTGCGGCGGCGGAGGCGGCGGTTGGTCTCCTTCCTTGATCTTCCTTGAGCAGCCACTTGAGAAGGAGGATGATCCTTTCTTTCTTCAAATGACGGCTAGGGTTTGTGGGGGGTCCCTTCCCCTCTTATAGAGCCCATAACGGGCCGCGAGAGGAAAGGGCCCACTTGAGGCCCACAACCCACACCTAACATGATCATAGAAATTAAAGGTTCACAGAAGGAAAGGGCCTCATGAATGGAATCCCAAAAGGAGGGAAGCCACCCGAAGGCCTAAAAGAGAAAGAAGAAAATATGCAAAGGCCCGCTTAAACACATGCGGGCTAAGAAAGTTCATAATAAAAGGAAAGATAGAATAGATAACTCGACGCACGCGCGAGCCCGGTGAGATATGTCGTGGCGAGATGAAGTCCTCACTTGGTGTAGTGAAACTCGGCATCCTTCGTCTTCGCCTGTCGAGGGGGCTGGACGCGCGTGGGTGTCGGCTCTGCCGGCGCCATCGTGTCATGCCTTAGTGGCGATGGGGGTCGTACGCCACCAATCCTCCCTGGGTCGGAAGAACTCGACTCTGTTGAGTTAGCGGGTGTGTCGGGCAGCGGCTCGAGCAGATCCGGTCGCAGGTGTGCTAAGTCGTCCTCCGTGATCCATGCGTCATCCTCTACCGGACGTCCCTGCCAACACACGAAAAACCTCCGCGAAGCACCATCCCCCGTGAAGTCAATTATCTCCTGCAGTATCTCCTCTACCTGCTCATGCCAATCGGGTGGTAGCACTGGGGGAGTGGACTGCTGGACAAACTCGCTCTCAGAGAAGGGGCAAGGGTCAGAAGGCTGATGTGGTGGTAGAGCTAAATACACGGCCGAGTCCGCCACGTTGAAGGTCGAGTTGATCCCCCACGAGGGAGGGATGTCGATGACGTAGGCGTTCTCGCCCACGTGGGAAAGGACCCGGAACGGGCCCGCGCTACGAGCATGTAGCTTCGTAGCCATGCCTGGAGAGTATCTCTCAAGTCTCAACCGAACCGTCACCTGGTCACCCACTTCGAAACTTCGGTGACGACGATGCAAGTCGGCAGCTTGCTTGTACGCTGCATTCTGCTGAGTGATCCTATCATGAATGTATTTATGAAACTCACTCACATGCTGGGCAAATGTAACACCATCCTTAGAGGCTCTAATGCGGGGATCTACTGGTACTAAGTCTAGAGGTTTGCAGGGTACTAGGCCATGGGCAACCTTGAACGGGCTCATACCAGTGGTGCGATTCACCGAGGCGTTATACGCGAACTCGGCACGCGGGATGACTAGATCCCAAGTGGTGAGGTTATCCCCCACCAACTATCGGAGCAAGTTTCCAAGACTCTGATTGACAACCTCCCTCTGGCTGTCCGTCTCCGGGTGATATGCTGTCGAAAATTTTAGCTTGGTGATAACATGTTATTTAATGTATTAAAATCATGCATTTTACATGCCTATTTGGACTAAATCAATTGTTTATGCATGTTATCATCATAGGAAATGATTAATTCCGGCCTTACAGCAAAATTCCTATTTTTCCTGATTTTCTGGTATTTTTTGGTAATTTTTCAACTTCAGAATCATAGAGAAATAAATATTTAAAGTCGGAATATAATTTTGGATTTATTTAAAAGCATTTTATAAATTTTATAATGATTTATTAAGCCTTTTGCAGATTTAATTAGATCGCGACATGTGTGACAATCTGAACCGTCCAAGTTCGGAAATTTAAACGTGCTCCAATCATTGGACGTCGGCCCAATGATTGGGCACGCATTTTTTTATGAACTATAACCGATACACGTCACTCGAGGAGGCGACGGCCAATGAAAAAAAAGGAGGGACTTTCTCTCGCCTAATAAGACAAAGATGACTTTCTCCCACCTAAATCGATACATGTCAGTCGAGGAGGCAGCGGCCAATGAAAAAAAAAGGAGTGACTTTCTCCCAGCTAATAAGACAAAGATGACTTTTCTGTTTTTAATGGATGTTGTAGGCGCAAGGATGACGTGGCAAAAGCTGATTGGACAAGAGCATTTCAGGAGGATCACTGACGCGTGACGTGATGTGTCGGCTCATGATTGAACAAATCATTTCACGCGCATCGTTGACGATGATGCGACGTGTCAAGCCATGATTGCAGGAATCACTTCACGCGGATCGCTGACGATGATGCGACGTGTCATGCCATGATTGAAGGAATCATTTCACGCGGATTGGAGTGGCACTTATCCTCGTTCACAGAAATCAAGGCACGGAAATTAATGCCCATCATCAATCCGTGCCAAGTCAAAGTAGGAGAGAGAATGAAATCAACGACTCAGATTTCTCCAACTTCCAGACGCGATATCTGGCGATCCAGAACGCGGATCAAGCCCAAATTTTGGGAGCAACTTCCTCTCTCTCTGTTATTTCCATCCATGCCTTCTGAGCTATAAATAGGGCTCGGGAAGACCTTGTTTTTTATCTTCTAATCAGCCTCCTTTTAGAGGTTGGCCATTGGGATCAAGGCTGCTAGGGATCAACTATCTTGATATGTTTAATTATTGTTTGTTCATCTTATGTTCTTGTGTGTTCACCTGGTATCTAGGATTGTGCAGCGTGACAAAGCAAGTGCATCTAGATACCCGACTTACTTCTTCGTATCCTCTTTTGTGATTGCTTGTTCCATGGCAAGAGTGTTTCGTGTCGAAAGGCCAAGGGAGCACCGGTGGATCAGGTTTTATCTTCTTATCGTGTTTATAATTAATCACCATCGGTTGACTCGATCTCGAGAAAGTTAGAGGGCCTTGTCACTGAGATCCCGCTCAAGGCTAGGGCGAGGGTCTTAGCCCCGTGAGGACTGAGGATAGGGGGCAAGGTTGTTACTATGCGAGTTCTAGTTGCTTATTCAGCTCATTATTTTATCGTGATAGACGCCAAGCTTGGGCGTTAATTCAAGCTCCGGTAGAATAATGATGACTGCGTCAGGATTAGATGGATTGAGCGACACTTAGGGTTTATGTGTTAATCTTAGGACATTTCCTTCCTTTTACATCAATCTATTAATCAAACCAACTACAAAAATATCCTCTTATTCTTGAACTTTTGATCGATTCATAAAGAAATTAAGCAAATTTCGAGGAAGATCTCTAGTTCATCGTGATCCCCCCGTATTTAGACTCGATTGCGAAGTAATTGGAGCGGGATTGATTGCGAATTTCTCCTTGATTTCATCGAATTTTCCCCTTGAATTCCGAACGTCTGTGAGGAAGAATCCGAGTGAATTCGCTTCAATCCACGACAATTGAAGACCCATTCTTGCGGCAATCGGGTTAGTAGTGAGATTCAATCGATTCTCAGGAGGTAATTTGAGTTTTAATTAGATTTAGAAGTTTAATTTTGCAAATTAGTTCATAGTGTTCTTCATTTTCCCCAAATTGTAGTCTGAAAAGTTGCTGATTTTGAAAATAAGATATCTCTTTGATTATAATTCCAAATCACTTGATTTTGATCTCGTTAGATTCACCTTTTCATCAGCTTTCCGTGGATAGCAAATTCATTGAATTCCGAGTTCATTTGACCCTCCAATTTAATGTTTGACCAAGGATTGTTCATCTTTCATCTGAAGTAAAACGTTGACTTTCGGGGTCAATTACTTTTGTTTTACAAATCAGAATTTGATAAGTCTGGTCTTGCTAGATTCCTCTGGCTGTTAGCTTTCTATTGACACATAAATTTCAAGATTTGGATTTCATTTCACCATTGAATTTGAAGATTTCCTCTGAGGTTTTAATTTCAGGGATTTTTGGATAGTCGATTTTCAATAATGAATAATAAATACATTTCTTATTCAAAAATCACGGATTATATATCAATAAATTCCATTTTCTCTCTAGTTTCTAAATATCTAATTTTTGTAATCTTCTGACTTGGTTTGATTCTCTGATTTTATAGAATACCTAATATTGGTCAAAGTCAATGCTTTGACTTTCACTTTTTACTTTTCTCTGTCAAACCCGAGAATTAAATTCTTAAAATTTCTTATTTAGCTTATTTATATCATTTTCATTCCTTATATCTTATTTTCTCTTATTTGAAACTCGTTTTAAACCTAAGTTTGACCAAGTCAATTCTGCGATTAAAGTCAACCCTGCTCTCTGTGGATCGACCGGATACTTACACATTACTTGATTATTATATCTTATCTTTGTGAGTTCGGTTTTATAAAATTTTTTGACCAACGTTTTTGAGTTTTAACGACGCACGAAAATGAACCGTCACTTGGTCCCTAGCATGCTCTACAGTGTCCACCAGAAATGACTCGTAAAACGGACGTCGCGATCCAATACAATGGACTTAGAGTAGTCCATGTAAGCGGACTACCTCCCGAAAGTACAACTAGGCCACTCGCGTGCCGTCAGAGCTCTTCGAACATGGCACGAAATGGGCCATCTTCGAAAAACGATCCACAACCAGCATGATGGAATCTTGGTGGCGGACTGTGCGGGGTAGTCCGAGCACAAAGTTCATGCTCACGTCGTCCCATGGTCGCGTGGGCACTGGAAGCGGTGTATAGAGGCCAGCGTTCTTCTTGACTTGCTTAGCGAAGGCACACACCCTGCACTGAGCCATGATGTTGCCAACATCGCGCTTCAGGCTCGGCCAATAGAACTGATGTTCTACTGCTGTAATCGTCTTGTCACGGCCGAAATGACCGGCAAGACCTCCGGAATGGCACTCCCAAGTGAGCTCATCCCGAAGAGACCTGCGTGGAATGCACAACCTATTCTTGAAGAACAGGTAACCCTCTGTCCGTAGGTAGTCGCGCTGCTCGTGGCTAGTGCCAAGCTCGAGGGTCTGGACTATGGGGCCAAAATCCGGACACGTTGAATATGAGTCTTTTAAGGACTCAAACTTGGTAACCTGCACCCTCACCAAAGTGTGGAGATGCGCCCGGTGACTCAACGCGTCCGCAACCACATTATCCTTGCCCTTCTTGTGGCGAATAACGAACGTGTATTCCTGCAGATACTCCACCCACCGCGCGTGTCTGTCGCTCAGCTTCTGCTGCGAGTGGAGGTACTTTAGGGCCTTGTGGTCCGAAAAGAGCACAAACTCCTTGGACAGGAGATAGTTGCGCCAGTGTCTCAATGCGTGAATGACGGCGTAAAACTCCTTATCGTACGTGGAGTACCGGAATCTAACGTCATTCAGCTTTTAGCTGAAGAACTCGACGGGGTGGCCATCCTGGCTCAAGACACCCCCGATGCTAATGCTAGAGGCGTCGCAAGCGACTTCAAACACCTTGCTGAATTCGGGTAACCGGAGGACCGGTGCCTGGGTCATCAAGGCCTTCAATCGGTTGAAGGCCTGCTCGGCTGCCTTGGTCCACTGAAACGTCTTCAGCTTGAGGCAGTCGGTGATGGGTGCCGCCACAGACTAAAGTTTTGGACGAATCGGCCATAGAACGTCGCCAGTCCAATGAAGCTCCGAACATCGTGGATAGTGGAAGGTCGAGGCCATGAGGAAATGGCTCACACCTTCTCCGGATCGGCGGACACACCCTGTGCTGACACGATGAATCCTAGGAAGGATACCTCGGTCGTGAAGAAGTAGCACTTCTTGGGATAGGGGTAAAGCTTCTCCCGTCGAAGCGCATCGCAAACCTGGCGCAAATGGTGCCGGTGATCCCCTCGCCTGCGGCTATAGATAAGAATGTCGTCGAAGTAGACGACGATGAATTTGCCAATGAATGGGCGCAAGACCTAATTCATCAGCCGCTGGAATGTGCTAGGCGCGTTCGAGAGGCCGAACGGCATAACTCGCCACTCATAGAGACCGTCCTTTATCTTAAAGGTGGTCTTCCACTCATCTCCTGGACGAATCCGAACCTGGTGATATTTGCTTCTCAAATCAATCTTTGAGAAGACCGTGGATCCTGCCATCATGTCGAATAGGCCCTGCAGGCATGGGATCAGAAAATGGTACTTGACCGTGATCTTGTTGATCGCACGGCTCTCACAACACATGCACGAGGTACCATCCTTCTTCGGTGCTAGAAGGGCAGGTACTGCGCAGGGGCTAAGGCTCTCTTGAATGAGGCCTTTCGCAGTAACTCCCTGAACCTTTCGCCACACCTCCTCGTAGCCTGTAGGCTTCATCTGATAGTGGGTCATGTTCAGGAGCGACGCTCTCTGCACGAGATCAATCGCGTGTCGGATATGGCGCATCGGTGGCAGCTCGCTGGGTAGGTCCTCCAGGAATACGTCTCCAAACTCCGCTAGGATCAGCTCAGCCTCGAGAGAGGGTGTAGGTGGAGCGGCTCCGGTGGGGACGTCGAGAGCTAATGCAAAATAGACTGGGGTGTCTGCGAAATTGGATACTCCGCTGGAATTCCGGACCTCGAACCACCATAAGTCCAACGCGAGGAGGCGGTAGGCGACAAGCGGTAGGTCGGGCGGTGTAGGGGACCCACACGACTCTACGGCCACGGTGCATGAAAGCAAGTGTTTGCCCTTCCTGCAAGCTGGACGTCGTGGTTGTACAACCACGGTCGCTCGAGTATGATGATTGCGATTATCATCGGAATAACGTCATAGAGGACGATGTCATCAGATGTGCTGACCCGCAGAGGTACCCTACTCTGGAGTCTCACCGGAAGAGATATCGTGTCGATCCAAGTCACTTTGTAGGGACTCAAGTGTGAATGGGTCGCTAGCCCGAGCCGGGGAATCATCGTGTCAGACACGGCGTTGACGCAACTAACGCTGTCGACGATCAGCTTGCACACTTGCCCGTTGATCTTTACATAAGTGTAGAAGATCGATGTGCGAAGTGCGCAATCTGCTACCGGATTAGGGGTCGGTGTCAGAGCCCCGGCCTAATTGGCAGCCGGGGAGGAGGTCCCTGGTGCCGCTACAGGTGCAACACGGGTCCTCGCGGACGGAGGTCGTGCCCCGGTGATCGTGTCCGGGGACGGCTTGGACACAGGGGTGCCGCTGTTGGGGCTCGGCACGGCAATACTGACTACCGTAGATCAGTGTAGTGTCGTGGGAGAAGGGGAGGGAGCTGCACGGGTGATCTTGATGTAACCAAGGACGTCTAAATCTAGGCAATGCTCCTCTAGCCCATCGTGAGCAACATAGACATCATCACCCAAGACGTCATCACCTACCGTATAGTCCGCGGCATCGTCTTCTGACCCGATAAGCCGGTTTGAAGATGGGCACTGGCTGGCCCGGTGTCCCTTGCCCTGGCACTTGAAACAAGTGATGGGCGGAGGGGTGACTGCAGTCGTGCGGAGGGACAAATCTGTCGTCACGGCGCGGAGGGGTGGGGCAGATCCCGCTGAGGTGGTCGGGGTAGTCCGGCTGTTCCCGCCATCAGGTTGAGGCTAGGATGGGGTGGTAGTCGTCGTGGAGCGGGTGAACAAGGCCCGGGTGGTCTGAGTGGTCGTCGTCGCTGGGGCATCATCTCCAGGTCTCTCCATGTGCTCCACGATGCGGTAGGCCTCGTCAACTTTAGAGGGGCAACTCTTGAGCACCTCATTCCGAAGATGGGTGGTCAACCCATGTGTGAAGAGGCCAATGACAATCTGTGGGTCCTCCACGAACTGACACCTCATCCGACACTCCTCAAATGTCTGTATGTAGTCCCAAACAGGTGACTTGCCCTTTCGAAGGTCAAGCCACGATAGGAAGAGTGTTGCCTCGTACTGTCGCGGAACATACTTGTTTCGCAGCATCTGAACCATCTCGGCCCAGGTATTGATCGGGAGTCCTTGCCTCTCAGCGGCTAAGTACACATTCTCCCAAAAGATCTTGGCTTGTCTGCCAAGTTTCATCTCTGCGTACTCGACGCAGAGGTCGGTATCCATACGGTACCAACGGAAGTAGGAGTTCATGCTGGACTCCCAATCGATGAAGTCTTTGGGCTCTCGAGAACCTCAACCCTCACGCTCTTCTGCATACGAGCGCGATGGTCCTCACGACGACGATTGGGATCATCATGTCGGTCGTGGAAGTCTCGGTCGTCGTGCTGACGATGGGGCAGGCTGGGGTAACGCTGGCGGTCGTGCTCCTGATCGTAGGGGTCGGTGTAGTCCGGGCGCGGTGGGACTTCACGATCAGAGCGTGGATAATCCGGTCGAGGATCGTAGTCCCCGCGGCAATGCAGGTCTCCTCGAGCGCCGGTGGTATACTCACCATTGTGATAATAATCATAGGGGCGTGGTGGGTCTGCTCGGTGATCGGGGTACCCGTGATCCTGAGCTCTGTCGTGGGGGGCTACTGATGCGCGATCACCTCGATAATCATAGTGATCATCATAGGGGTAGGCACCTCTCAGGCCTGACTCGTCCGGGTGGTAGTCCCTCGAGTGGCCACCTTGAGTCGGTCGGTCATCATATCGCCTGTCCGGATACGGGGTCCGCTCGTAGGGGCCCCTCCGTGAGCTGGGTCATCGATCCAACTCGTCGTGCACTCGGACGGTAGCCGAGGGGCGCTCGGGCTTGAGCTGATGTCGCTTGGGGGCCGTGCAGCCCGAAGTGGGTGAGTGCAAAACTCCAATCTGCTCTAGTACTGCACTCACCGTACGGTGAAGATCTGCCTCGGAGAGGTAAGGTTCGCCTATGGAAGGAGATCGGGGACGGTCACGTCCTTCGCGTCGATGCTGGCTAGTGGAAGGCCGATCATCTGTAGTCATCTCTGGGGCCTTTCCGGGACGCTGTCCTTGTGGTCGAGTGAAGGTGGAGTGAGCTCGTGTAGATCGTCCATCGGACGAGAGGGGGCTAGATGGGTCCGGCTTTGGAGAGGTCGGACCGCCTAGTCCTATGCAAAACCGGGGGCAAAGGAGGAGGGCGAGCACCTTCCACTCCGCCATCGAGCATCGGAATGCCCGGGGGACCCCTAGGGTCCCGAGGTGGGGACGTAGACCCCTCGCGAACAGTAGCTCTGGCGGAGCGTGTCGAGACTACCATGGCGATGTACCTAGCTATGGGGAAGAGGGTCTGTCCCTAGTGTGATGTATGATGAATGCGGGATAAAGTCCAAATGTCTAAATGGATGAATGATACTAATGATGCAGAAAATGAAATGGAACAGAGGCGGCGAGCGCAGTCGAGCGACCACAGCCTGGGCTCGGATACCAAGATGATGCAGGACCGGGTGCGAAGCTGGTCTCACAATGCGACACTAAGGATGAACTAGGGGAGGGGATCCCTTGGGAGCTCTACTAGGAAGTAATAAGCTAATAATGCAATCAAGCAAGGTTCCGTCTCGAGCGTCGTCTCTGTAAGACTCGGGATGCGCCGAGTAGCGTCAGTCCGGGAGGCCGTCCGATCCACGTCCTCGCGGGCGTGGGGCCGTGAGTCGTCGAGAGGAGCTCGAAATTCAACCCGACGGATTGGACCACGGTCTTAATCCTATCAAATCATCTAATCTCTCGTACTAACTAAATCCCGACGGCGGCGGAGACGGGTGGGGAAATACCGAAAAACTGATATAGACTTTCACGTAAATGAATGGGGGATGTATGCCTAACTTGTGGGGTGCAAACCCGGTCGGTCGTGGCGAAGGGGGGGGTCGATCGTTCGTGCGTGGCACGAGCGGACAGCAGATGCGGGTCGAGTTGATGTCACGAGATGGTGGAGGTGATCCTTGATGCGGGTGTCGAGCCGGTCGAACGAGGGAGGACGAGGTTGGCCTTCAGGGGGGGATCATAGTGAGGGCTAGCGGGGCAGAGCGTGAGTAATTCCCGAGCAGATACTGCAATGGCAACCTGGCGATATGACAGAAGACGCGTCAGGCTGATGTTGGCATGCCCGTCGAAGGACGACTCCTCCCAATCAGCAATTTGGGTTGAAGCTTCAGCGTTTGAGTGACAGGACGCTAGCGGGAAGATGACGCGGAAGGGTAACGTGTCGTTTTCGTGCGTCGTTAAAACACAAAGACGATGGTCAAACAAAATTTATAAAACCGAACTCACAAAGACAAGATATAATAATCAAGTATTGGGTAAGTATCGGGTCGATCCACAGAGAGCAGGGTTGACTTTAATCGCAGAGTTGACTTGGTCAAACTTAGGTTTAAAAGGGGTTTTAAAGAAGTAAAAATAAGAATTAATGAGTGGAAATGATATAAATAGTCTAAATAAGAAGTTTTAAGAATTTAATTCTCGGGTTTGACAGTGAAAAGTCAAAAGTCAAAGTCAAAGCATTGACTTTGACCAACAGTAGGTGTACTGTAAAATCAGAGAATCAAAAAGTGTCAGAAGATTACGAAAGTTATATATGTAGAAACTAGAGAGAAAATGGAATTTATTGATATATAATTCGTGATTTTTGGATAAGAAATGGATTTACTATGAATTATTGAAAATCAAATATCAGAAAATCCCCAAAATGAACACCTCGGAGGAAATCTTCAAATTGACCAGTCAAATGAAATCCAAATCTTGCAATTTATATGTCAATGGAAAGCTAAGAGCCAGAGGAATCTAAAGAGACTAAAATGATCGAATTCTGATTTGTAAATTGAAAGTAATTGACCCCGAAAGTCAATGTTTGACATCTGATGAAAGATGAACAGTCCTTGGTCAAACGTCAAATTGAAGGGCCAAATGAACTCGGAATTCGATGAATTTGCTATCCACGGAAAGCTGATGAAAATAGGAATCCAAGGAAACCAAAATCAAGTGATTTGGAATTATAATCAGAGAGATATCCTATTTTCAAAATCAATATTTGGACTAAAAATTAGGAAAAATGATGAAGAATACTATGATCTAATTTTCAAAATTAAAGATGATATTTTTATAGTTGGTTTGATTAATAGATTGATATAATAGGAAGGAAATGTCCTAAGACTAACACATAAACCCTAAGTGTCGGTCAATCCGTCTAATCGTGACGTAGTCATCATTATTCCACCGGAGCTTAAATTATCGCCTAAGCTTGGCGTCTATCACGGTAGAATAATGAGCTGAATAAGCAACTAGAACTCGCATAGTATCAACCTTGCCCCCTATCCTCAGTCCTCACGGGGCTAAGACCCTCGCCCTAGCCTTGAGTGGGATCTCAGTGACAAGGCCCTCTAACTTTCTCGAGATCGATTCAACCGATGGTGATTAATTCTAAACACGATAAGAAGATAAAACCTGATCCACCGGTGCTCCTTTGGCCCTTCGACACGAAACACTCTTGCCATGGAACAAGCGATCACAAAAGAGGATACGAAAAAGCAAGTCGGGTATCTAGATGCACTCGGTTTGTCACGCCGCACAATCCTAGATACCAGGCGAACACACAAGAACATAAGAAGAACAAACGATAATTAAACATACATAGATAGTTGATCCCTAGCAGCCTTGATCCCAATGGCCAACCTCCAAAAGGAGGCCAACTAGAAGATGAATTTTACATTGGAGATGAGGCTTATTTATAGATAAGTTTGTGCGAAATTGGTAGATCGTGGCCCACGACGCGGATTTCACTCCGTGTGATTTCAGCCGTCGGATCGCGCGAAATTGGTGGCTCGTGACGCGGATTTCACTCCGTGTAATTTCAGCCGTCGGATCGCGCGAAATTGGTGGCTCGTGACGCGGATTTCACTCCGTGTAATTTCAGCCGTCGGATCGCGCGAAATTGGTGGCTCGTGACGCGGATTTCACTCCGTGTAATTTCAGCCGTCAAATCGCGCGTAATCGGTGGGATTGTGGCCCATGACGCGGATTCCACTCCGTGCGATTTCAGCCGTCCAATTGCGCGATTTAATCCCGACCGTTCGATTGCGCGATTTAATCGCGACCGTCCGATTGTGTAATTTAATCCTGACCGTCCGATTGCACGATTTAATCCCGACCGTTCGATTGCGCGATTTAATCGCGACCGTCCGATTGCACGATTTAATCCTGAAAAATCAAAATAAAATCTAGAAAATACTATAAAATTAAGAAATTCATAAATTCATTTGTATAACTCCTTTTCAACTCAAATTTTCTCCATTGGATCAAAAATTTCTTCCTTTTTAACATCATGTCATTTAAATATATTTTCAAAGAAGAAATCAAGATGAATTAGAATTTACTTAAATCATTTCTCACTAAACATTCTAAATCATAAATTCATCTTGAAATTATCCTTCCAAACATTTACTAAAGTCAAAAATCATTCAATACAAGAGATTAACTTCTATTCATTTAAACTTAACAAAAGATTAATCATCTATTAAGCATGAAATTATCCCTAATTTATGCATAAATATCAACTTTAGTGAAATGACATGCCAATGGAGAAAATTCCTAAAAAGTATGATAACATGCATCATATTCACATAAAATAAGCATGAATATGAGTTAATTAGGATAAGAATTCAAGTTATAAATGCATGTTATCAAAGGGGCAGGTGAGTCACGGGAGGGGAGTTTCGGGCGACAGGTCAGTTGAGGCGGAGCCGCGTGTAGATTCGGCAAGATTGGCGGGGAAATCGCGGCCGACGCAAGAGGAACTCGACAGGGCATCAGGGTGGGGCATTAGGTGTAGGTGATGTGGGCAGTGGTTCGCGGAAACCACTGCGTCCGAGAATTCAGGAAAGGGTGTGGGAGTAATTCGGATGGCCGGGATTGTGGGGAGTGGAGAATATTAGGGAATGGGGGAGGCAGAGGATCTGGCGTCCGGCTAAGGGAGTAGGAGGTGGATTCAGTGGGGAAATGGGGGAAATGAACTGATCAAATGCTTCCAAACTCCTCTCGCAGATTAAAAACCCTTGATCAATGGTGGAAAAGTGGTTTTTAGGCTTTGTAAATATAGAAATGTGGATGAAAAGATGATAAAATGAAAAATAAAGATAGAAAATGATCCTAATCTAAGTATTCATGATGAAAACACCTAGTGATGCTATCTATTCAAAACATACCTTCAAGAGCTCGTACATTTCGCTCGGACTTGGCGTCTTGCATCTAACACGAAGAATGGAAAGAAAAGAAAAGACACTTACTAAAAATGATGTTCCATACATGAAGAATGATCAATCGCTGCCTTCTTTCCTTCTGGCTAACCAATGCTAGAGACAAACAAGGAAATATTAAGAACCCTATTTTTTTCATCTCATAACATAAATCAGCCCCAACAGATTCGTAGAGCTTGAAATGACGATCATGCCCATAAAGTTTTAGCCCCTAATTCCATCAGTCGTCAGATATAAGGCTTTTAATTTAGAGAAATCGGGCTGTAGGGCGTGATTGTGGAGGGGTTAGGAAGAGAGAGAGGGATACTAGGAGGGTCGGAGGTCGGGTTGCGCACGGGAGGGAGAGGAATGAGCGGAGGTCAGAAAGTGGGGAAAGGGGGAGGTCGTGGAGAGGGGCTTGGTGCTGGTCGGGACACCACGTAAAAGGGGGAGAGTAGGGCGTGCGCGTTCACGGGTGAAAGGGCACGAAACAGGGGGGGGGGGGTCTTGCGCGGACGAAGGTGGGGTGGAGCTGAGGGGAGGAAGATGACCGGAGGGGATGGCAGTGATGCGATCTGACAGCGGCGGTAGCGACGGCGGCGGCGGCGGCAGCGACGGCGGCGGCGGCGGCGGGAAGGCTGCACGCTGATAACTCGCGAACAAGGCAAGGGGAGGCGGCGGTCTCGACGGCAGGCACGGCGGCGGCACGTGGTGGTGCGGCGGCGTTGACGGCGGCGGAGGCGGCGGTTGGTCTCCTTCCTTGATCTTCCTTGAGCAGCTACTTGAGAGGGAGGATGATCCTTTCTTTCTTCAAATGACAGCTAGGGTTTGTGGGGGGTCCCTTCCCCTCTTATAGAGCCCATAACGGGCCACGAGAGGAAAGGGCCCACTTGAGGCCCACAACCCACACCTAACATGATCATAGAAATTAAAGGTTCATAGAAGGAAAGGGCCTCACGAATGGAATCCCAAAAGGAGGGAAGCACCCGAAGGCCTAAAAGAGAAAGAAGAAAATATGCAAAGGCCCGCTTAAAAACGTGCAGGCTAAGAAAGTTTATAATAAAAGGAAAGATAGAATAGATAACTCCACGCGCGCACGAGCCCGGTGAGATGTGTCGTGGCGAGATGAAGTCCTTACTTGGTGTAGTAAAACTCGGCATCCTTCGTCTTCGCCTGTCGAGGGGGCTAGACGCGCGCGGGTGTCGGCTCTGCCGGCGCCGTCGTGTCATGCCTTAGTGGCGACGGGGGTTGTACGCTGCCATGGATCAAAAACTCCACTTAAACGCCGAATGCACATCGAAGACGAAATCGATCGAATACTCTTCAATCTGCGTGAATTGAAGCAAAATTTTTGCGTCAATTGGGTTAGTAGTGTGATGCGATCATTCTCCTTGTAATCATTGTAATTTAGATTTGATTTGGTAGGTTAATTTTGTCTTTAAAATCAATTTGTTATTCATTTTCGCCCAAATTTTGTTTGGATTTTTGTTGGTTTTGAAACAAGGATTTCTCCTTGATCTTAAGTCAGAATCACTTCATTCTATTTTGATTGGATTTCTTGTTTCATTAGCTATCCGTGGATAGCCAAATAGTAAAATTTTACTATCATTTGACACCTCAATTTAACGTTTGACCATCTAATGTTCATTTTCAATCCGAATTTGGGCGTCAACTTGCGGGTGAAATTACTTTCAAAATACAAGGTGAATTTGGTAATTTTGGTCTCTTTGGAATTCTATGGTTAGCATTCCATTCATATGTGAATTGCAAGATTTAGATATCATTTGGTTAGTCAATTTGAAGATTTAAACTGAAGTGTTCATTTCAGGATTTTTCTAATCTTTGATTTTCAATAATTCATAATAAATCCAATTCTTCTTGAAAAGTCACGAATTTTATATCAATAATTTTTATTTTCTCTATAGTTTTTGAATATTAAATTTTTGCATCTTCTGAGACCTTTTTATTCTCTGATTTTATACAAAGTCAATTATTGGTCAATGTCAACACTTTGACCTTGACTTTTGACATTTCTTCATCAAATCACTTTCTAAATTCTTAAAATATTCTATCCCATATATTTATATCATTTCTATTGATGATATCTCACTTTCATTTATTTAAAACCCTAATTAACCTAAGTTTGAGCTAAGTTTGCGATCAAAGTCAATCGTGTGCTCTGTGGATCAACCCGATCTTTATACTATACTTGATTTTATAATCTTTTTATTGTGAGTTTGGAATTATAAATTTTGTTTGGCCGACGTTTGTGTGTGTTAACGACCGCATACAATGCTTTGTCACTAACCCACTAATCACTTACCCATACACACTGCGCACACCCGTGCACACAACTGCACACCCGTGCACCACGTGGCGTGTGCACACATCACCACGTGGCAACATGTCCTTTGCTCGACTGGCACGTCAATACAAAATGTAAGCCAATCATAATTCCATGTATCTTGTTTATGTTCATTGAAATGATATTCATTCATTGCCATTTTTGTGTGATGTTTGCAATAAAGTCCATGACCATATGCAATGACTAAGAATATTATGATGAGATCATAATACAATAATCACTAGTCTTTAAACATTTGTTATAAATATTCTTATTCATGGGATATTTGATAAGGGCATCGAATTATCCAAAAAGAATAACACTATTTGATCTGACTCATATAACACCTATGGCTAATCCTCTAGCCATCGGTGTAGAGACACTAAGGATAGATAGTGGGTGCTCTATGGAGAAAGAGTTCACTGAATTAATTTGTATGAATCCCTGAATGGTATTGTACCTAACTATCAATCAGGTTGATTCATGTTATGGTTGTGCATGTGAACCTTTGACTTGAGACTCCAAAGACATCTTGTGGATGGATGATCATGTTTTAACTATGACTTATGAATCCCTAGCCACGAGATATTTAAAACGTTATATATTAGATATGACATGAAGTCTAGCAAGATGATAGTGTGATCAAGATGAGATAACTCACCCTCAGTATTTGAAGCGATTGACTCAAGAAACGAGATACGATAAAAATCCTTGGCCAAGGTAGTGGAAATATCACAGGAGTTCCTGAAGATTTCCTACTTGCATCGATATTAAGTTGAATGACTAATTAGGGTTTGACAGTGGACCATACCCTAAGTCATTCATGAGTCTCGCGCGGATGAAGGATTATACATAGATGGTAATCGATAATTGAAAGGTTCCATAAGTGAGTTCTTACAAACTCCATATCTCCTAGAGTATGTGTAGCTTGGCACCCAACGGGTTGGCAACTCAACCTATCGATTGGGTTAAATTGATCCTTGATTAATTAATCTATATGTTGATGTGTATAATTAATCAAGGTTGACCAATAAGGTGTTATTTGGTTTATAGGGTTATTAACTAGTGAGATATATATATCTAGAGGGTCACACTCATAAGGTCTATGCAGATATAGACATAATTATGAAGGTTTTTATAAAAATTTCACATTCCAAATGTCTATAAATAGGGAGAGAACCACCACAACTAAAGGTGCCCATACAAGCCTTGCAGGAATTATCTGATTTCTTCTCTTTCTCTCTTGGTGAAGAGCTTTGAAGAGGAGATCCAACCATCTAAAGACCGTGTAGATACTGGTACAGCCTATACACCTGAATAGCTTCAAGAACTCTTTCAAGGAAACCATATATGTTTTCTCATACATAATAGATGATAGGATCATCTATTATTGGTGCCTCAATGTTTTCAATATCTGATACAATGTATTTCACTATATTCGATGTTTTGATCAAAATTTTGAAAGTTTATTGATCTCAAAACAGAATAGCTTCCACATGTCATGAAATTTGGGCATTGTGCCCTAAATTGTTTCTTGGAGAATTGATCTCTAACACAACACCCCATCGGCTATTAGTGAAGATCTATGTTTCGCACTCAATCTTACAATCTAATGCTCTCTGATGTGGTCACTTGTCTTGCTGCAAGAAGCGAAAATTAGTCCCCCATTGCTTTTGTATATAAATGACCATAAATATAAAGCAATGGTGAGCATATTGGCGTTAGGCCAAGATGTATTTCTATACGTACATTAATAGAAATATTACTTCCCTTTTCAAGCACCACCTACATGTCTCTTCGGGCCCTTATATGCTTTCATGTGCTGCCACATGTGCATGATACATGATATGCGTAAAAAAAATCAGCCGTTGAATGCGTTCGTTCACGTATAAAAAAATATACTCAATTTTTTGAATTTGGATTTTAAATTTAGAATAGTTGCAAGTCGAAGTTGAATCCACATGGAGGAAGGTTAAAATATTGAAATCAAGAAATATTTTTGGCATTTATTAATTAAGAAAGCGAACATGATCGATGACAAGGAGAAGATTAGTGCAGGAAAAAGATGAACCAATCAAATACTTTCAAACTCCTTTCAAAGATTAAAAACTCATGACCAATAGTGGAGAAGAGATTTAGGGTTTGAAAATATGAAAGTATTAATGAAAAGATGGAGAAAATAGAAAAGATCACTAGAAAATGATTCTAATCTAAGGATACGTGAAAAAATCCAATCTAATCAAAACATACCTTTAAGAGCCCATACATTTTGCCTAGACTTGGTGTCTTGCATCCAACACAAGGAATGAATATAAAAGAAAAGAAAATGATGTTCTATACATGAAGCATTATTAGTCCGTGGCTGATAACATGTTAAATTAACACGATAAAACATGATTATTGATGCATATTAAGGCATAAATGATTTCATTTCCATGCATGTTATCATACTTATGTGTACTTTTCTATCATTCCATGAAAAAGTAAGTATAATCTCAAAAACACTTCAAATTAAGGTTAATTATGATGATTTAAAGGTAAATAATTAATAACCCATATTTTCTTGAGATTATAGATGTTTTTAGGGCTAAAATAATGAGAGAAATCAATTTATAAATATTTATTTATAGAAAACACTTAAAAAATAATTAAGGTTTTTAAATAAGATTTAAAACTCTCATTATTTATTAGCTTCGACTCTTTTGAATGATAAATAATTAAATTTTGGATCAAATGAAAGAAATGTGGATTAATTTGGAGTTATATATTAAAAAGTTATGAATTTTCTAATTTTTAGGGATTTTAGGGATTTTTTTCTGAATTAATTTCGATTTTCAAATGATAAAAATGATTTAAAATAAGACAAAAGGGGGGTATTTTCGCGCGGGTCCCACATGGATATGACGTTGCACTCAGGGGCCACGTGACAGCGCCACGCGGGCCAACGCGGCGCCTACGCGGCGATGTGACGCTATTTATATTATATTCATATTCATATGGGGGTTCTAGTACATATAGTCTTCCGATTATCGGAAGAGATTTATTAACCCTCTTAATCGTCGCATAATATAAACCCGATTGCTTCTCTTAATTTTTTCCGTGTGGGACAAGTCCCACACAGTTTTTAAGTGCAGGTGACGTGGCCACTCGCGGTGCGTTGGATAGGGCGGAGCACGCAACATCGCGCGTCGATCACGTGGACGCCCGAACCACCGGATCACATCAGCCAACGTGCTTAAATTAGAGGAGTTATAACGGCTCTGATGAAACGCACGGGGAGCGCATCTCGATCGCCTGATCGCGATCCAAGGGGCGCAATTTCATGCGTTTTTATAACGCTTATCAATGGGATCATCCGGACCCTCCATCGAAGATCTGACGGCGGCGATATGTTCGAAACGGTCCACCGTTGACCGTTTCATCGTAACCATCGATCGTTTCGATCAGACGGTTACGCCTAAAATGTGTATAAATAGAGGTGTTCTTCAATGTTCTAAGCATTCGAGTTGGAAATCAAAGCAGCTGATCTGTTTAGACACCTCCCCTTTCGAGTCTCTCGATCCCATTGTGTTCTACAACTCATTTCCGCACGTCCGGAGCGTTTGAGTTCGAGATTTTGTTGAGTAGATAAGGAGAAATCGACGCTTGAATCTCCACATTGCGTTCTTCGTGTTCTAGGAGATTAAGCAATTTAATCGCGTCGATTTGATCGCTATTTGGCATTAGTGGAAGCGGTTTTTCATAATCTACCTTCCTATCATGTTTAATTTCAATTTATATTAGGATTTCAAGTTTAATTTGGTTTAATTTAAGTCAATTTCGTGATTTCTTCGTTTGGAAATTTCTTCCTACTTTGATCATCAATTTCTCCGCGAAATCAAGACCAAATTCAATGATTCTTGATTCCGTGGAATCGATTTGAAGTTATTTTTCATAATTTACTATTTTCCCTAATTTCTGTCATCAATTCATTATCTGATTTGATCAATTTCGAAGAAAACATCAAGAATTTCCTTATTTCTCTATGGATTCGATGCTTATTTACCATTATACCCCTCAATTCGAATTAGTTTAATCAAATTGGTAAATTTAGAATTATTTTTGACACGAGACCGTGTGAAATCGACGACCTTGTGGTCTCGTCTCGTCAGTGGCTTCTTTCCTTCTAGCTAGCCTATACAATGAAGCATTAAAAACGTCTAATTTTTTCTTCCAAACACAATCAGTCAGTGCATGATACATGATATGAGTAATAATTATCAATCTTTGAATGTCAAAACTTATACTCATTTCTTTAAATTTGGATTTAAATTTAGAATAGTGGCAAGTCAAGGTCGAATCCACAAGGAGGAAGGTTAAAATATTAAAATCAAGAAATATTTTTGGTATTTATAGATTAAGAAAGCAAAGATGATTGATAAAAAGAAAAAGATGTGTGTGGGAAATAACATGAACCAATCAAAAACTTCTAAACTCCTTTTGAATATTATAAACCCATGATCGATAGTGGAAAAGTGATTTAGGGTTTGAAAATATGAAAGTATTGATGAAAAGATGGAGAACATAGAAAAGATCGCTAGAAAATGATTAAAATCTAAAGATTTGTGACAAAAACATAATCTAATCGAAACATACCTTCGAGAGCCTATACATTTTTTGTAGACTTGGTGTCTTGCATCCAACATAAGGAATGAATATAAAAGAAAAGAAATTGATGTTCTATACATGAAGAATTATCAGTTAGTGTCTTCTTTCCTTCTGGCTAGCAAATACTATGAAGCATTAAAAAGCCTAATTTTTTCTTCATTGAATTTCAATCAGTCCTTGCAGATTTTTAAAGCTTGAAAAGACAACCATGTCCATAAAAAGAGAGAAGAAACAACAAGAGAGAGAAAGAATGAGGTTTCCAAGGAAGAAAATTTTCTGTTTCACAAGAGCATGAGAGCTAGAAGTTAAAAATGAGGATGGTAGAATCTTCTTCCATCCTCTCCCCCTTACTTGTGTACGCATGGGAGAGCAAGGGGGAAAGGGAGAATGGAGAATGAAGAAGAGAATGACACGAAGGAGGCTGTAAGGAGCTGATGTGCAATGGAAAAGAGAAACAGAGAGGAGAAGGTGTGGAGGAAGAGAGGGAGGAACAAGGAGAAATAAATTAGAGAGGGGATAGGAGGCGAAGACTCTCCACCTCCTCCTCCTTCCCCTTACATGCGCATGGGCCCATGCGCAAGAGAGTGAGGGAGTAGGGGGAGAGAAGAGAACAAAAGAGATTCCCCTTGTCCCCTTCCCCTTACATGCGCACACATGCGCACATAAGAGAGCAAGGGAGAGAGAAAAATTTCTCCCCCTCATGCGCGCATGCACACACACACGGGAGGAAGTGGAAGAGAAGGCTTACAAGCGATGGAAGTCTATCGTGCGAGAGAGAAAGAGGGCAGGGATCTCCTCCTACCCCTTATGCACGCACGTGCATGCAGGGGAGAGAAGGAAGAGGGGATGTTCAAAGAGAAAGGAGGATGGGATTTCCCCTTCCCTCTTACACATGTATGCGTGTAAGGGGGGAGAAGGAAGAGAGGAGAGGAAGATTAAATTTCTCCCTCTTACGCAAAAGAGAGGCATGAGATAGGGAGGAGAGGGCGCAGAAGAGAGGCATGAGAGAGGTTTGAGAAGGCGCGGAAGAGAGGCACGAGAGTGCACAGAAGAGAGGTGTGAGAGAGGGAGGAGAGGGTGGGGAAGAAGGTGTGCCTCTCCATCATGCGAGAGAGGGTGGAGAGCGAGATCTTACTCTCTCTCTCTCCTCTTTTTTGTAATTTATTTTATTTTGTTTATTTATTTCCTCATTTTTCTAAACCGTTCATTTCCTAATGATTTTAATTTCTAGAAATTTCCAAAAACTCTTGAAAAATCCAGAAAAATTTCAACTTCGTTATATAAATATATTGATTCAGTAAAATTCATGATAAAATGCATTCAATGCATGATAATATTTTAATGTCAATAAAGGCATTTTAAATGGGAAATAAATAGAAAATTCATTTTATAATAAAATAATATTATTTTATTGATGAATCAATGTCATTAAATGCTCATAGAATGCTATTAATTTATGAAAAATCAAGATTATTCTTTTAATTATAAGAATTATCATTTTAATCTTTTTAAATCATGATAACATTCATTTATGATTATATTTTTTATAAGATGTGCATAAAATCTAAGACATTAATGCATGGAATTGCATCTTATCCCATGCATGCCCTTTTTTCTGGTTTTGGCCTTAAAATAAATCCAAAAATAATCAAAATAATAATGAAAAATGAGACAAACTTTTTAAAAAATCATATCTAAAAAATATACATACTTTTTCAATATATTTTTGGCATTATTACATAAATTTGATTTATTTCATTTTTCATGCCATTAAAATCAAATAAAATACAAACAAGGAGAAAATGAAATCTTTGACTTACCTTTACCTAAAAATTAACTGAATCAAAAGTAAATTTGTAAATCATCAACATTCCTATTTCTTGTGTCTTCTCTAAATCCTTGAATCCACTTAAGTCTTGTGATAACTAACATCAAGAAAATAATTAGATTCAAGGCATTTAGCTATTTTTGTAAGGTCAAACACATGTAATATAAAATTAACATTAAAATGTGAAAACTGAAAATTCAAATTCATGTATAAAAAATTATACTTCACTTTTTGAAATTGAGCTTTAGAATAGAACAATAGCAAGTAGAGGTCAGATGCATAGGGAGGAATGTTATAAGATTGAAATCAAGGGTTAATATATATTTTGATGGAGAAAATGAAGACATCAATGAAAGAAGTAAGCAGAATAGGAGAGATGAGAAGATTTGATTGGGAATTTCTAGCCTCCTTTTGAAGATTGAAAATAGAGAATTATGGTCTTAGATAAAAAAAATTGTGCTAATCTATGGACTCACGATCTTGAACTCATACTAGCAATGTTCTCACATTGAGCATTCGTTAAAGAGCTTATACATCTTGCCTAGGCTTGGTAACCTATATCCAATACGAGAAATGAATAGAAAAGAAACTAAATAAAAATGATGTTTGGTACACGAAAAACAATCAATCGGTGCTACCTTTACTTTGAGTAATCAATTCTAGAAGTGTGCAAAGAAACATCAATGCCATGGGTCTTTCTAAGGGTCTTTCTTTTTATCAGCCATGGGAATTTAGGGCAAGAAATGTACTTTCCCTCAAAATTTTGGTGCCAAACTTCATTGACGTCAATGAGATCTCATGATTTTAATTTGGAGCATTTATGGTTATTGGATGTGCTTTAAATGATGTCTTCTAATAGTTGATGGTCCAATTTAATCAGATCAAGATCAGAAGGGCTTGGATCGTGAAACATGTTCAATGGCATAAGACCCTTTCCCCTTGCATTGAGTATTTTACAATGAAGTGTGTGTAACTTCTCGAAAAATATCCTTTTTTGCTTCCACCATTCAATTACTTTAAGGAGATTGATTGGACTAACATTTGTCATCATATAGTACCTTAAAAACTAAAAGAGAATATAGTTCTTTATAGAGGTTTTGAATGCGAGGAATATTTTCTATTTTACTAAGATTGAAGATACATGTTATATGATGCGACATATTTTTTATTTTAGGATCAAACAAAAAATATTTCGGTTATTTGAACAATTATTAATTCTGTGCATGAGTAATTTTTCAAAGTTAACTCTTCAAATTAGATAACGCAAAGAAAAAAGTCTTGATAATCTAAAGGAACACTGTTGAGCCATATCTTTTCTTGTCTACATCATGCAATCCTTGGGGTGGGAAATTTTATGTAAACTGCATCCCCATTTGGCTCCTCATGCTTTTCTATTTTGACTATGTGAGAAATTCACATCATCTAAAATCCAACACAAAAAGTATACTTATCTTGTACCAAATTATTGTCTGAGATAAATCTAAGAAGTATGTTGTCTTTAGGTCAAGTTCATAGGTGGAGTGCACATAAATGGTACAAAAGGTTTTCAAAATCAAGTGTCTTTGTTTGTAAAACTTTGGAGATTTGACGGAACGAATCGATATGGTCCTCAATTTCACACTGATTTGTGTTCAAATAAAGTCCAACCTTACCAATTTAATGAAAATAATTTGAATTGAGGGTATAACAGTAAATATGGGTCGAATCCACAAGGAATTAGGGAAATTTTTTATGATCACTTCGTATTTGATCAAATGGGACGATGAATCGATGATAAAAATGGGAGAAAATGGTATTTTATGAAAGATAACTTCAACAAAATTCCACGGAATATAAAATCATCGAATTTGACTTTGATTTTGTAGAGAAATTGAAGATCAAAGAAAGGAGTATTTTCCGAAAATCAAAAGAACAAAATTAACAAAAATAACGATGAAATTAAGCTAAATTTCTAATCTAAACGCAAATTAAATGGTAAGAGATGATAAATTAGGATAAAACACGATCCCTAACCCACGATTGCGATTGAATTGATCCGATTAATCGCCGAAATCAAGGCTTTTCATCAAAAATCTGAAAATCGCAATCGTGGACTTCAAGCGTCGATTTCTTCCTTGTCAATGATCCAAATATTGATCTTAAGCACTCTGTGGACACAGAAATGAGTCTAGAAGCGATTGGGATCAAGAGATTCAAGAGATTTGGTGTCTAAACAATTCATTTTGATTGAATTGCTCTTAACACTTTACAAATACGAAGAACATCTCATTTTATAGGAGATTTTGGCATAACCGTCCGATGAAACGCATCAACGGCTCTGATGAAACGCATGATCGCGAATCGTTACCGTTAAGTCATGGTCGTTGGATCGTGATCCGATGCTTGAGATGAAGCCACTTCAAAGTGCGTTATAAAACACATTGAAACGTCTGCCATTGGATAGTGATCGGACGCATCAGATGTGTTTTCTGCGATTTAATCTCGATCGTTATAACTCTTCGCGATTGACTATTGAGATTAAATGTGATCCGGTGAACCCCCATCGCGTAAGTGAAGATCAACGGTTAGAAATCCACGTGATCGGATGCTCCTCATGCTACCACGTCATCGCTTCATCGTTCGATCGCGACGCGATCGAACGGTTCAGATCACGCGACGTCACCTGTGCGTTAATAAAAAATTAAAAAATTGTTTTTAATTAGAAAAATTATTTTTCATTCTGAAAAATCCTTAGAAATTCATTAAAAATTCAGAAAAATTCTAGAAAAATCCTTAAAAATTAGAACAATTCATAACTTTCAAAATATAACTCCAAATTAATCTAAATTTCTTTCATTTGATCAGAAATTTAATTATCTATCATTATAAAAAGTCAAATTTAATAAATAACTAGAGATTTAATTTCTATTTCAAAAATACATTCATTTGTTCAAGATTTAAACTTTAGAAAATTAAATGAATGTTTATAAAAAAATGATTTCTCTCATTATTTAACTTTAAAAACCACTTATAATCTCAAGTAAAGATGGGTTATAAAATAATTGATCTTTAATTCATAATAATTAGCCCTAAATTAAAGTATTTTGAGATTAGAATGACTTTTTCAGAGAATGATAGATAAATACTCATAAATATGATAACATGCATAAGAATGAAATCTTGTATGCCTTAATATGCATCAATAGTCATGTATTATCATGTATAATTAGCATGTTATCAAGATTCTTAGCAATAACCATTGTACTATGTTTCTTCATTAGAAAAAATGGCAACCATCTTCATTAAGAACCTCCAAGGTAAATATGATCAAGAAAAGCAAGCATCTTGAAAATCTCCTTTGAAGGATTTTTTTGCCCTTGAAGGAATCACAAAGGAAAATATCATTGAGAGATAACTAATAGAAAATTTTGTATTACCCATGGAATTGGTTTAGGCGTAGGTGTGAAAAATTTTCATAGATGGAGTGCACTTGTATGGTAGAACTCCGGAGATTCTTTGCAATAATCATTATACTAGATTTCTTCATTAGACAAAATGGCAAGCATCTTCACTACGAATCGCCAAAGTAAATGTGATCAAGAAAGGCAAGCATCATGAAAATCTCCTTTGAAGGATTTTTTAGCCCTTTAAAGGAATCAAGACGTGAAATCTCATTGAGAGATGATTAGGTGTGAAAAACTTGCAAGAAAGGCACAAAATTTCTTTTAAACTTTGAGTGTTTAAGAAAGGCACATAAATGACTTGAAAGTATGAAAAACTAGAATAAAACTTGAAGGAACCTAATTCACTTCTCACCTCTTAGGTATCCTAGTGCCCTAAGTTCCAAATGAATCACAGATAAAGAACTTTTTTCATCCTTTCATTGTGTTCTCCAAATTAATTTCATCCTTCTTCATCCTATATTTTTCATTGAATTTAAGTGTGTCATGTCGTCAAACTTATAATAGGTTGGCAATCTACATGTAGATCAGCTAGAATATCCAATATACTTCTAATTTGTGTCTTTATGGAAATTACGAGTCATATTTTACAATCACAAAGTTGTGGCATATCAGGACTCTGTCGCAATTAAGTCTTAATTTCGAGTTTATGAAATTGGTGATCATGCGATTAAGTCATCAAGGGGAACGGGTGAGGGTGGAGCCAAGTCTTTGGAGGTAAGGATGGTGAATTTTATCTTTGCAGTAGGGAGTGTTGATTGGAATGCCCAAGGATAGGAGCTTCCCATCGAATGATTCCGTTTCTCTGACCAATTAGACCTAACTTTTGACTGCTTTCTCAGTCCGGGAGGGCTTAAGGAAGGTCCACCCGGGCAATAAGCCAGAGAAGCTTTGCTCGTTTACCTGAAACAAATTTTCTGACTCCCATCCCGATATTCTCGGCATAATAATCATGGCATCCGCCGTACTGGGATCACCTCAAATGACGGATGGCGAATGATTGATTTGAGTCGAATGGCGACTGGGGTGATAGTGGATCTGCAGGCGGAGAGTAGAGAGTGAGTTAGAGAGGGACACAGAGACCGGGAGGGTTGAGATTTCATTAAACTGTGACGTGAATTTTTTTCATGATGGTGGGGATGGTGGGCCTGCATTTTCCACCCAAGCAACAACGGGAATATCCAGTGAAACGCTGAAGAGATCGGCATTGATATCTCCGTTGAAGAAAACCCCAGACACCATCATCTTTCTCTCGCAGCTGCTTTAAGGTCGCTCTTGTCTTATTTCAAGTGACCGTTTCTCCTTCCCTATTCGTCAGCGGCTTCGAGGATATTGCTATCCTCCCGCCTTCAAGATCCGCACAGATATATTGAGAATGGTGCCCAACACCACTTTCTCAAGGTATCTCTGGGGCAACTGAACTCGTGCTTTCATATCCTGGGACGAGCTAGAGGATGGACCCCTTACTTTTACTGGGAAGTACTGGCCGGAGAAAGTGATATAATTTCTTTTGAGCTGAAAGGGAAGAATTTTTAGTAGTGATAGACGCTGACACAAAAAGAGGAGGCACTAAAAGGGGAGAGGTAGGTTGGGTGAACTTATTCGGCGTCACTCATCCTTGGAATCTGTTGAGCTTGTTCTCCTCTTCTATTTAGTCTTCTGCTCAATCACAGGAGAAGAATAGCCCCATTTAATCAAAGCATTCGGCACCTCATTCCTGATCTTCAAGAGGTCGACGCCTGGATTTTTGTTCATGAAATAGCTCGCAAGCCCATGGTGCCGTTTACTACCCTGATGAGGAAAACCCATTTGTTTATGATTAGACTATTTCTAGAAATCTGCGATTGCACAACGAATTCGCCCAAATCTGACCCTTGCCCACCTGAGTTTTTGTTGTTGTCTAGATCAAAAAGATGGTGGAGCAAGGGCCATTTGTCTAGTGTCTAAGACGAATCGGTGATAAAAAAGAGTCCTGCATATGTATAAGTTAAAGGATTTAGCAGGATGGAACCAGAGGTGACCTCCAGAGATGGACTACCCCAGCCTAGCCCTTTAAACACAAAAACATAACTAATAATAGATAATACATGGATGACTATTTTTTAATGTTCTTTGGGAAACTAGTTGAGAAGGATGGGCGGATATTTATATGATTTTCAGATGGAATTAACTGTGCACAATCAACTCTCGGTGACAGAATAATAAACATATGCGATTCTGACATTTAAAGATTTTTGACAAATATCAAAATACTGCAAAAACAAATTCAAAACTTGGAAGGATTAGTTAACGATTATGAATGATGCAACGAGTTAAGAACGGATGATAAGGGCAAATATGCATATCTATATCTATCTGTCTATATACATTTGCTTATGTGGGACAATAGGACTGTATAGAATATACATTTAGGAAGGATATATCACTCATTTTTTTATATGCAATATATACATATGCATGCATATGAATATGTGCATGTATCTTGAGATGGATGTATGCAAAGATACATATAATTTAATAGTCAAATACAATTCTATATGTATTTCTATTCACTCAATTCTATATGAATTGGATCCATACTGATATATAAATGCATACCTTTATGCTTATAAAATTGGTGAAATAAGAGGACTCAAATTAAACTAGTGAAGTTCTTGTTATATCCTTTGCATTCTTACCTTAATGTTAGTAGTTTGAGAGGTTGAATTCCATGATCATTAACAAACCATACTTGTCACCGTATCATGGTTCTATGATTAGGCTTTATCCCATCAAAACAAATAATTTTCTAACGCATATTGAGAGGAAATTATAAAAATCAGAAATCATGCTTGGTCGAAATATTTAATCTGAAATGAAAGGAAAGGTAATAAGAATACCCCTGAAAGTCGTGTGTACAGAATTATTGCACAACACGCTGTGAAATCATCTAACAACATCCTCTAAGTTTAGAGAAATCCACTAAGTTTTCCTGTTTATCCTCTCATTGGGATGCATCATAAAAATTCAGATTCTATATTTTTAAAAAACAAATGTTACTTTTAAAAATTTTTTTAACAAAAATATAAAGGTGAATTGTCATTATGTGGTATTGGTTGTTAATCAATACGCATTATTCGTCCTCCTTGAAGCAATCTTCAGAAAGAGTCTCCTCGGTGAGTGTCCTGGCTACTTCCTCGAAAAAAATTGGCTTTGATTCAAATATAATCTCCCACTTGAGGATGCTTATGCATCGACTCATTCTGACTGCATGTATATTTATGGTATGTTCACCTTATTGGGTCGTCTTTCTCATCGACAAAGATAATGCTCATGATCTTATTCGTTTCCTGAAATTATTATTTAATTTCTTTCAAATACTTTAAATTTACAGGAAGGATTTAAAATTCACACATCTCATAATCTCCTCCCATATTCACACATCTCATGAGTATAATAATTACCTAAGAATGGTACAAAATTAGCTATAAAAATATTTTTAACCTAAGAACTTGCCTTCAAGGTAATTAAATTATCCTGAAAATATAATACCCTTCGCTCGAGCTTAATCATCCAAAAATATTGGTTCGTCCTTTCACTTGTTTCTGGAATCAAATACAGCACCACTCTTACATGTTTTGTTTGTCATCGATTATCTATCATGTCATCAAATTTATATTAATCGATTCAACAACTACCTGTAGGACACCCAGAATATCAATTGACTTTCAAGTTATATTTTAATGGAGTTCAATCTCAAATATCCTGTTTTTAAGATCTTACATTTTCGCGTTCCGGGTCATCCAGGACAAAACAAACAAAAAGGAGTGCGAATAGTGATGGGGCCAAGTTGCAGAAAGAAATTCCTGATTTTGGTATGTTGAAGTTGTGTGATCTGGCAGTGGAGTCGTCAAAAGGACTAGTGAGAGTGGAGGCGAAGTCTTGGAGGCCAGGGGTGGTGAAATATCGCTATGGAACCTTCACCTGGCTTCCGGAAACATCTTCTCTGGCTCCCACCTCCATATTGTCGTCATGATAATCATGGCCGTCGCAAATGGAGACAACGGAGTGGAAAATGTTTGATGAGAGTGTAGTAGTGAGAAAGAATCTGCGGGTGACGATAAGAGAGAGAGAGAGAGAGACAGAGAGAGGAGAGTTCATTGAACCGAAACTGTGGTAATATTTTTATTCCCTAGTGGTGGGGATATTGTGGTGAAGCCTGCAATTTCCACCCAGGAAGCAAGGAGAATATCCAGTGAAGCGCAGGAAAGCTTGACATTCATATCCTCGTTGAAGCAAATCCAGGTACAATCATCTCTCTCCCTCAGTGGCTTCAAGCTAGCGCTCTCTTGTCTCCTTCCATGGGGCGATTTGTTCTTCCATCCCCTCTCTTGTCATCTCCCGATATCTGAGGCGATATCCTGAGAGCAGGGCCCACCACTCTCTGAAGGCATCTCTGGTAGAACCCAACTCGTGGCTCTCCTATTCTGGGACGAACGAGAGCGTGGACCCCTTATATTATCTACCTTCGGCTCGGACAGAAATAATTTATTTTGAGATGGAGGAGGCGAAGGATTTTTGGGAGGTCAAGTCTTCTGCATGCGGCGCTGACACCAAAAGAGGAATCACAAGTGGGCGGAGAGAGTGGTAGGGTTGGCAGCACTTATCCGGCGTCACTCATCCTTTAGCATCTTTTCCGCTGTTTCCCGTCTTTTACTTATTCTCAATTTCAGCATCATGTCCTGCTCTGCCAATGGAGGAAACTAACCCCATTTAACCATACATTTTGCTCCTCATTCTTCGTCTTTAACAGGTCGACTATCAGAAATCCCCTCCCCCCCTGATTTTCGACAAAATTCTTGGATTTTTGTCCATTCACAATGCTAACATGTGAGACCCACTGGTTTGTAATTGCACTAGTTTGAGAAAACTTCCGTTGCACGACGAATTCGCCCAAACCAGACCAGAGCCCACCAGAGCGTTTGTTTTTGTCTGGGTCAAAAGGAGGGGGAAGAAGGGTAATATGTCTAGTGCCTGGATGAGTTGAGAGTGTTATTATATGAAAAATGAGTTATGCAGTTGACCTGGACGCCTGGATGACATTACTTTTTCTATCAAAGATTTCTCGGAGGAAAGCATGGAAGGAAGGGTAAATATTGTATGATTTTTACGTGTCTGGGAAAAATTCATAGACAACAGACGGATGCAAGAGTGCAGATCTATTCTCGTTCTGAAAAATAATGATTTGAAAGTTTTTTTAAAAATAAAAGAGATACATTATCAATTTTTACTGAATCTTGTGCTGAAAGGTCGCTTTGAAAACCATTGGTTGTTCTTATGAATTTTAATTTATACAAAAATTTCAAATGTTGCCTTAGGATGAAGGACAATGAGAATCTTGAACTTAAGAATTTGAGTACGAAGAGAAATTTAAATTATGTCAAGTGCTTCAAGATTTTTGTGGGTAAATAAATATAGATTTATTTAGAAAATTGATTAAAAAAATAGTCTAGCAAGATGATTCATACCGAAAGAAATGGTTTCAAAGGTACTGTGGGGATGATGAAGTTATGGTATTATCTATACCTATGAATCAATTTTATGTTATATATGTGTTGAGGCATGGAAAATTTTGATTATCTATTAATTCTTATCCTGGTCAGTGGCTTTACATTCATAGATTTCTACCAATTGAGCTTCACCTTTATTTGTCAATGACTGTTAATCAAGTTTCAATGGCTATAGGCTAAAGACATCATCTATATTCTCACATTGTTGGTATCATCATAGTACGATGAAAAGTTTGTAATCTCTCTTTCCTAATATGATGGAAAGGCATTATCTCTAATCATGTGACATTCCACATGATATGGTGTGCCATATCTCTAATCATGTCATTCCACATGATGAACCTATGTTCTGACATGGAACTAATCATTTTCTCTTTCCTACTGCCGTGTTATGACATTTGTTAATCATGTGGCCCATGGCCATGATGTATCCTTCCACGCCTCTGAACCCTAATTTTGATGAACCATCATATTCTCCCATTTGTAATCATCATATGGTGACAGAGCTAATCAGGTGCACTCCACGTGATGTTTCATGCCATAAGATTCAGGATGCAAATTACATTCGGATGAACAATCATGATCTCTCTTTCATCATATGGTCCGATGTGGCGTACCATACAAGTATGACTGTAAACCCTACGTAAGATGAACCGTCGCGTTCTTCTCCCAGTCCGAATATTAAAATTTAAAGAAAGCTCGTGCCTGGCACCTGATGTGCATATGCCAGTGAACCCGAGCTCTGTTGAAAAATTGCAATATCTCGCATACTTTTGTATTCCCTCTTGGCCCTTTCTAGATTGCTATCATCCCAATAGAAAGCTATGCACCATTCATCAAACGGTGGCCCTCTCGATTGAACCCTAGATGATGTTCCTCACATGATCTCCCATTCTATTTTTCTTTCCAATATTTCTTCAATTTTTCCATTAACGAGTATTTAAGAATTTTTGGACTTGAATCATCATGAAATGAGATGCCATGATGATAGTTCCATGCACTCTGCCGGTGCAGCATGAGATAGTTCCATGATGACATGATCATTCATTTTTTATTGTTATTTCTTGATTTTTGCGTGGAAATGACACGCGATAGACGGACTACAATATGGACTGAGCATGCGCTCGGAGCTAGAAGACAACCGGATTTTTATTTTGAAAAAGATACATTTTGGTAGTTTTTTTATTGAGGAAAAACAGACATTTTTCAAAGGTTGAAACAGGTAAGAGGAGATGGGAGAAGGATCTGTGGGCGGCAGTGGCCCTCCGCCAACCTAATGGCCAGAAAATGGACGGCCGCCGAGGGCTCAGAACAGCTCTTCGGTCCCACCTGTCTTTCTCTCCCCCCTCTTTCTCCATCTATAAATGACTCCCCTTGCTTTCTACTCATCCCTCCTCTTCTCCTCTTCTTGTAAAGATTCAACATTCTCTCGCATGAATCATCAGGAACATCTTCATGCTCCCCATACATGTCTCCCCTCCTCTCCGCGTTCACTATAAATTCCTTCTCCGTCGTCTTCCTCTACTGGTTCTACGTATTCTCTTGAAGATCTGAAGAACCCTCAAACCCTGAATCCTCAAAACCCTTTATTCTTCTTCTCCATTCATGGCTTCTCCTTGCGGTAGCGGCACCTCCGTTTCCGGCTCAGAGGAGGACCTAGTTGAAGCTCTGAAACAGAGAAAGAGAAAGAGGATGCTGTCCAATAGAGAGTCTGCGAGGAGATCTCGCCTGAGAAAGCAGCAACACCTGGACGATCTTGCTACCCAGGTAGCTCAGCTGAGGAAAGAGAATAACCAGATCCTCACCAGCTACAACTTGGTGACGCAGCAGCTGCTGACCGTTGACTCGGAGAACTCCGTGTTGAAGACACAGACTTTGGAGCTGAATAATAGGCTGCAGTCGCTCAACGACATCCTCGTTCATTTGAATGGACTAAGTGACGGTGACCAAATACAGGGGAACTTGGAAGGTTTCTTTGTGAATCCATGGAGCTCGATCTCTATGAATCAGGCAATCATGGCGTCTCCTGATATGTACCAGTGATGAACGGTGCGGTTTTAGTTTCGAGGATAGTGAGTTTATCATTTTCTATGCTAGGAAATTTCTTGCATTTTGGGAACTTTTGAGCAATTTCTTGAAGACGTGGGATCTGTGACCTTCTCTCTCTAGAAAGTCTTGGTCCCTGGAGATCTAATGTCTATAATTTGAGTTCCTCGGAGACCACTGCAGCTGCGGTTATGATATTTTTTTACATCGTTGTCGTTGTGGTAGATAGTCTTGAGTTTCGAAACTCTAGGCATCTCTCTCTCTCCTTTTCTCTCTCTCTCTCTAAAAATAAATAAATTCCAGAAGATTCTTTGGCATGTTAATGTGTTATGTTTAAAGCACGACATCAGGAAAAGTGTAAAACTAAATAATGGATCTGACCCAGGAAAATGAGCCGTCTACTCATGAAGATATAATATCGGGAGAGGATGCAGACCGTGAGACAACGATTGAGAGACGGAGCGAACAAGAGGGAAAGGGAGACTCTGTGATTGCGAAGGGGCGAGGGAGAGAGAGATATATACTTTGGAGAGCAAGTGAATAGTGAGTGGTGAGAGAGATGGAGAGAGTTGGAGAGAGCGAGAGCGAGCAAGTAGGAGAGCCGGAGAGAGAGATATGACCAGATCCAGAGCATTGTATGATATGTAGCATATAAAACGTCGCGTTGAGAAATATGTCAGGATCCGACCGATCGCAGCGCCGAGGGGCCGCGGGGACGTGATTTCATCCTCCACTTCCTCTTCCCTTGCCCCATTTTTTTATTTACGCCTGTCGGCACTGAATTCCAGGACCCCATCTAAACTAGGGCTTCTAGAGAGAGAGCGAGAGAGTGAACAGGATAATGACGCCAGCATTGAGTTGATTCCTCCGTCCGTGGATTGAGATCCTGATAAAAATACCTTTCCCTGAATTGTTCTTGAAGAAATGATCAAATCAGCGATGTCTATTACGGTTCCGTGATTCCTGACGCAATTATGGCAGATTCCTCCGGTCGTCTATCATGTAGCTGGAGAACGCTGTCCTTCATTGCTTATAAATGTTCTTTGGCAGTCTAGAGAGAGAAAGAGATCTGGGACTGAGAGCTAGAGAGAATGATGTCACTCTGATTTTAAAAAGAAGGGAATCCTCTCCTTTGGTCGTCTCGTGTCCTTTCTTTCCGTAGGATGAGTCTGCGCGTGGAGGATCTCTCTATCTCTCGGACTCTCTCTAGCTCACTCTCTCTCTAGATATCTCTCTCTACCCGATGTCGGTGATAAATAAATGACGTACGGGGGATATTATTTTTTCCCCGCGTGCTTCTGATACTGCCAACTTTTCTGAGCTCACAGATCCACTGAACTGCAACGTCAAGAGCAGCTCATCTCCTCCTACACACTTGCACAGGCAAAAAGATAGAAACATTGATAGCGACGATCAAGAGCTCAGAACAAGAAGACGGAATGCATTACCAGATGACTATTGGGAAACCCTAATGGCCCATAAATGTCAGAAACCCAGTAGGCCCACTAACATAGTTGTAATTAATCGTGTATTTTCAAGTAACCTCTCTCTCTCCGTCCCTCCCTCCCATTTCCTTTCTCTCTCTTCTCCTCCGGCTCCCTTCTCCTCACTCCCTCTCTTTTTGCTCAACTCTGTCTTCCCCTCTCTCCCTTTTCCCTTCTCTTTCTAGAATCTTTATAGACCCTGGCTCAATGAAAATCGCTCATCCACAGTGTTCAAGTTTACTTTACCCCTCTCCTTGCAATGGAGATAGCGCATTGAATTTTCTTAGAATTGCCTTTTTTCTCATTAAAATTCCAAAAATAATGCTTTGAATGCCAAAAGGCAACGTAAATAATATCATTCGACTTTGCTTTTCGGATTTTGGAGAATCACTTTAAACCTTTGGGACATGATTCTTCACTCTAACAGAAGGATAGAAATGGTGATCAATCTTGATGATGATGAGTTTATTTTATTAATGAATTGATCTCCATTGAACCCCTCATTTCCTGTTTTTGGGCCTACTATCTTTTTAAATAAATGGAACTCTCTTTTGAAAAGTACACCCCCAATCATTCTCTGACATTAAATCACGGATTGATGACCCAATCACATCAATCTTGTCGCCATTATTGTGTCTCTTTGCTGCACCCACACCACAATCATATGAGAACTCTTCAAAAGTAGACATGGGATTGCATTGACTTTATTCTATTATGAATAACTTCTATCTATCTTACTCATTAAAATTATTCATGAAATTTACATTAAACTAGACATAATTGAAGTATTAGTGTTGACAATATGATCAATGAATTAAATTCTTTAGTTATCTTGGATATGAGAAAATTACTTTTTGTAGAAGACCAAAGGTCAATCCCCTCATGATGGTCCAAGGCAAATGCTTTGAGTAAAACTCACACCAAAGCATTTACAACAGTGAAGTTCTAGAATTTTTATTTTTAGCTATGTATTAATTAGATTAAATATCATGTAGGCTTCAAGAGGTTGACAAATAAATTAACTGTTCTAAAGTTTTGATTTTGAAGATTTTCACTCATGAATTAAAATCCACTCTCTAGAGTAAGACTGTAGTATCATATCGATGGTATTGCAACTTTTAAAAATTATTTTAGATTTTTCATGGAGTTAATGCATGAGGTCAAAACAGCTAAAGTACCATGAATAGATAATATCTTTTTAAATTGATTGATTTTGATTTCATTGTGCCCATACCTGAATGTAAATTTTAGTATTAACTTTAGAACTTTAAATTTATTGAAATTTAAAATTTTAATTTGCCAAAAACTATTTTTGAATGTCTACTCAAAATCCAGAGAGCTGAAAAGAGCTGCAATTCAAATTTTTGAATGCTAATAACCCATAATTTTATAATTTAAAATTTAGTTCTGGGAAGAATTTAATGTTACATGTTTTGTAACAAGTCAATGTTCATTCCATTGACTCATTACTCCTTGATTGACTCTCTTGGCATCCTTGAATCCCTTTTTTCTCCAAAGTGATTTCCATTCATGCATCACACAACTGGATTGATAAATCTAAAAGAATCTTTATATCAAGGAATCAAATGAAAGCATATTATGGTAATCTGTGTTTTGAGACGTAATCCCAGAATTTCTCGATGTAGCTGTGAACAATCCCTTTTTAATCAAGTAGTTTCTCTTCTTTAAGTAGTTTGCATTTATGAGCTTTCTTGTTTTTGGCTCCAATTATAGATTTTCCTCTTAAATAATTACCTGATTTCAAACCTCACAGCTTGAATTATCCCAAGTTACACTCGAGATTGAAGTTATGTTTTGTTTGATCATCACAAGACTTATTCTTCATCCCAGCTTCATATCCTTGAATTAAGCTCATCTTCTAGTCATTTTGGCTTGATTGTAACAAATGTGGAAGATCCTTAAGCCCAACCGCTAGTTGTTGGAGAAGATTCCTTGTTGGGGTTTGTTCAATGGTTTATTCTTGACGATCGATTTGACTAGATGCTCTTGATTTGTATGCAAAAAATTGCCTAGTTTATCCACATATTTTGAGTAAATAAAGAGAAAAAAAAAGTTAGAAATGTGGATAAAGTCCTAAAAGGCCTTCGCGGGCCGTGGGCGGAACCGGTCTTTCGATGTTAGTGGGGCTTGTTAGCTTCACAAGAGTTTGCAAACTCATGTTAGTCACTCATTAATGTTCATGAATTGATGTCTCATGTTAATTTAGTAGCATTGGTAAATCATTTAATGAAAATCGATCGAGGAAGGTATTCGTTCATGGTTGCAAGGATCAAAGGTTCAAAGAGTCAAGCCGTCATCGTAAAGGAACCATCCAAAGAGTGTTTTATCTCCTCACTTTCATCCCTAATTATTTAAATTCACTATTTTCATTTTCATTTTTACATGAATAGGGCTAAACTTTGCATATTCACATCTAAGTGTTATGATTTCTATGTAGGGGCATAAATATAATAAATACTTCATTTATGAATGGGTTTGCACATATATTTATGATATCTATGGGTTTGTTTGCACAAAAAATTATCATGTTTCTATTTACTTATATAGCAACTATTTGAATTCTGTGTCAAGGAAATTAGCTGAAAAGTCCATACAAAAGGAGTTAAATTTCCTAGAAACCCACATCAATATGTGAGGAAATGGCGTTTTACTCAAATTGCCATTTGGTGCCGTACATATAGTACCTCTCAGATGAGCGTTCAGGTTGTTTTTGGGTATTTTCCTGTGGACTAAGATCTTTCCTCTGCACGAGCTCCGGTGAGTAATCTTACCCGTCAACGAAATTTTTCTTCATCGCCCTCTTTTACTCGATTCCTTCAAACCTCTTGAAACTGGCGATCAATTCCTTACCAACGATTCTGGAGAGTGGGCCAGTGAGGAAACTTCGGTATAGAGATATCGACCTTCGATCGAAACCCGGACGAGGAAATTGGTTTTCTTAACAGGGTATCTTTTTTTTCGCGGCAATTCTTTTCTTGTCGCTGAGCTTTCTTATTGGTAGGTTTACTTTGACGAATTTTGACCATGGTGAAAGAGACGGAATACTACGACGTTCTCGGAGTGAGCACTACTGCGTCTGCCTCTGAGATTAAGAAAGCATATTACATTAAGGTACTAAATATTTTAGAAATTTTTACTGTTTTTCTAGTGGAATTGAAATGAACTTCGATATTTACAAAATACGGAAATATGTGAAATATTATTTTTGTAGGCTAAGTTAGTTCATCCTGACAAGAATCCTGGGAACCCGGAAGCAGCCCGTAACTTTCAGGTAAACAACATAAATCCAAATTTTACTTTAAATTCCAGAATAATCTTCTTTATCAATTCATCTTACATTTGTTTTACCTTCAGCTGGTAATTTGAAATGATAAGTAAATGGCGAGAAAACGTGCAATACTAAGAATGTTCTATTAAAACCGCAAACGATACCAGGAGATAATAACCTTATGTCTAGAAAGAGAAAGGATGAAATCTAAGTAAGAGAGAATAAGAACATTTTCTTCAGTGAGTGCGGTCATTTCTATACAGCATAGATACTGATGGCCTTATGTCTCAATTAAAGTTCTGTGAAGGTAAAACCTACAATAGAACGTTAAAGAACTAAACCTCAATATTTTTGCCCCAACGTCTGCATTCAAGATTCTTTATGTATTTGCATAGGAATTAGGCGAGGCATATCAAGTTCTGAGCGACCACAGAAAGCGTGAAGCTTATGACAATTATGGTAAAGCAGGAATTTCTGAGTAAGTGTTCTTGAAATCATCAAAGTGGGTTCGCTTAAGTATTGATTTGGAATCATTTATTTTTTCATATTTCTTCAAGAAGTAATTTGTTATCAAACTCTGAACAATGTAACTTGTGATTCCTAGACCAACTTTTTCCGTGTCCTTTGATGCAAGATCAAGAGAGAATCAACATATGAAAACTAACAGGTTATCTAGGTTCTGATATATGTTCCTTATGATGTCTCAAATTCACCCTGTCCTCTTTTATGCGTGGTTTTTGGACATTGTAATCTCAACTAGTTTCTTGTAACTTGTAGTTGCTTGGCACAAATAGTTTCTGATACATGTTGCATAGGATCTGTTAATTACACCATATTCTTCTTTTGAAATTTTCAACCTTCGCTTTAGTTTTCTTCCTCATTGAAATATCAAACATTAACTTGTCCTTAAGATAGAATTTTAAAGCATTTCAGAAAGCTCCTTGTCACTCATTAAGGTTTTATAAATAGAAGTATGCCCATCTCAATTCAAAATTTTAAATGTCCTTGATGGATCTCAATACAGCTTTTTGTTATGGTTTTTTTATTGAAAGATTTTCATTTGCCTTGTTGTCCATTTGTTCAGGTGTCTATATTATTAAAAAACACTTGTAAACTAATACCTCTATGCCAGTATAATGTTAGCCGTTGGAAGACTCACAGATTTAAGTTAAAATAACGAGTGCGTTCTTAATCTGAAACAAGATTCAATGTAATTGTAAAGTTAAAACCAAGACCATCGAAGAGTATGACTTTTATACCACTTGAAATCCTACTTACTAATTTTGCTTAAAACATGTGTGCCAGTGAATCTTTGAATATCCAAAATGGATGAACTTAAAAAGATGATGTCCATCACTATTTCAGGAACATGTCCTTTCAGAAGTTACATTAACCTACAGGTGGTAATGTGATGGAAACACCTGCATGTCACAGCCAAAAGGATTAATATACTCTCTCTCCCTTTCTATACATCTACAAATATTCATTTATCCCCTTCCCCTGTCTCACCTTTCTCCCCATCCCTCTGGGGGGCCGAAATTCTCCCAACATTCTATCTCACATCTCATCTTCTTCTCTGTAAAACTGGATTCATATATCAACCTCACTTGGTCGGGATGGTTCTATGATTGTCAAATCTTCTTTCTATTTATGTGAACTACACCTTTTGGTAATTAAGATTCATTCTCTGCGATGATGTTTGTAAAAATAAATTGATATTTTCTGTATCAGGGAGACTATGGAAGACCCCTCGGCTGTCTTCGGAATGTTGTTTGGGAGTGATATGTTTGAAGATTATATTGGACAGCTCATGTTGGCTTCTATGGCATCAGTTGAAGTTGAGGAGGATACAGAAGACCCAGAAGTTCTGAGGCAGAAAATTAAAGAAAAGATAAAGGTGAGTCTTAATTTAATGAAGTTTTTGTCTGAGACGATAATCCTCTTATAGTGTTTATTAGAGGTATGTAGGCTCGACTTTGTTTGAACTTTGATGCGGGATTTCTGAACATCTGTAGGGAACTATTTTCTGATTCCACTTAGTCTAATCTTGACTAGATTGTCAAGAGCAATTTCAGTGTCATTTTCTCAAGTCGCTGGCTCGGATAGCAAATGTTATGGACTTCAGCATGAAGAAAACAGGCCTTTAATGTGCATCACAGCACTCCCTTTTATCTACTCTGCTTCAATCCAGAAATTTCATACAGAGGGTGAAGAGAACACAGTCTGAAGAAAATGGACTAACCCTTGGCAGCACTCTCTCTGAATGCAGCAAGATTTTCCTTCTGACACTGTCTAGCCAGCTTTCTAGGTGCTCCCCACTTCTGCATACCTCCCATGCACCTTTCTACTCCCATCTGAATAGCCTCTGTCTTCCTCTCTGTTGATTCCTCCCCCACCTCCCTATGGACAAAATGCCATCACCAGATGTTTCCTCTAAATCTCTTCCCATTATCACAATGGCAAGGCTGGCTCTTCCACGAGTTTCCGGTCAATCCATGAGTTTACGAAAAGATTCTCATTATTCTCATTGAAGCCTCTTGTTAGAGTGGTACCACTTAATTGGAAACATGTGGCTGCACATATCCTAGTTCCTGATACCTTGAAGGTTAGCCATGGACTCCCCAGGCCCATGGTCATGGGACCTTGATGTTTGCTTCTCACGTAGGCATTTAGGAGGATCATATCCACGTTTTTCATTTTCATTCATTCATTTTGTTAGTTTAATGAAGATCTGCCGAGGAATACTCAGTACATTTTAATTTGGTTTTTCTGTATAGTTACATGTGCCCACCCTTACTTCTAATGGATCTTCCCTATTTGACTTTGCAAGAACCTGGTAAGGCTTTCAAAGACAGCACATTTATTCTTTACTTCCTACACCTGCATTTCTCTACAATTATGCCTGATATCATACACTCAATGGATCTACTTCATTTGAATTAACAGGGACCTGATAAGGACTGTCAAATCCATTGCACATTTATCCACTAGCCTTGTGACCTCTTTTCTAGATATACCCGCTATGTTTCACTCTAATAAATCTTACTTGATCTCAAATGAGATCTGTGATGATGGAAGATATTGTGATAGAATCAGAGGTAAAGATTTTTAGGAGAAGGAGAGAAAGATCTCTGTAGACATGATAGAGGAAAACCCCGATTATTTTTACTCATACACAAGAGTGGTATTTATACATATTAAACTTACCGTTAAGCTACAACAGTAATATCGTAACAGTCACCTTGCGTTAGGGTATAAATCAAAGAAGGAAAATTACAGAAATTTAATTACCCTAGATTTTGGGTATAGGAGTAATTTCGCCTATTTTGAAACTCCCCCTCAAGTGCAGGAATAGATACTCTTTACTCTAAGCTTGGAGAATAGTTTTGTGAACGTCTTTTCTGGTAATCTCTTAGTGAGGATATTGGCACATTGCTCTTCTAAGGAGACGTAATCTACTTGTATAATCATTTCTTCAACCTTTTCCTTGATGTATAATCCACATGCTTGATCCGATCATGATACATTGGGTCATGAGCAATACAAATCGTAGATTTATTGTTGCATAGTATCTTGATTGGTTCTTTATAAGGGATCTTCAGTTCCTTTAAAATCCCTCTAATCCATAGTGCTTTGTCTATTCCTAGGGACTAAGCTTGAAATTCTGTCTTAGTACTTGATTTTAATACTACTCCCTGCTTTTTACTTTTCCATATGACCAAGTTGCCTCCTAATGAGGTACAATAACTAGTTGTGGACTTGCAGTCAACCAAAGATCCACCATGTTCTCTTGAATGTGAGGGCAAGACCAATGGTTACCTTTAGATATCTCAATATCCGAAGAGCTGCTTGGTATTGGGTTCTTCTTGGGCTGTGCATGACTTGACTTAAAACATCAATAGAATAAGATATGTCTGGATGAGTATGAGCTAGGTATAATAGCTTACCAATCAGTTTTTGATATGAGTGGATTTCTGTTTTAGGATCATCCTCTTTCAAAGTTAGTTTATGAGTTATTTCTATAAGTGTCTTACTAGTCCTCCCCTGTGTTAGACCTGTTTCCTTTAAGATATCCAATATAGACTTTTGTTGAGTCATGAAATACCCATTTGTAGATTGTGCTTTCTCAATTCCCAGGAAGTACTTGAGTGGTCCCAGTTTTTACTCCTCAAAATGTGAGGTGAGGTGCTCTTCTAAATTAGTGGCTTGTAGGTCATTGTTTCCTTTGAAATTAATATCATCGACATCTACTATTAAGATGACAACTCCTCATATTAGAAAATGTTGGAAAAAAAAGAGTATGATCTCTATTTCACTGTTTGTATCCTAATACTTTCATAATTAATATGAATTTTTCAAACCAAGCCCTAGGGGATTGTTTTAAACCACAGATTGCCTTCATTTAACTTACATACTTGGTTCTATTTTTGGTTTGCTCATATTTGGGTAGTGTTCTCATGTAAATTTCTTCCTCTAGATCTCCGTGTAGAAATACATTGTTAATATCATACTGTGTAGTTTCCGATTTTAGTTGACAGCCAAAGAAAGTAATATCCTGATGGTGTTCATCTTAGTTACTGGAGCAAATGTTCTTTTTCTTTGTAGTCTCTACCGTAGGTTTGAGTATAACCTTTTTGCTACCAGTCTAGCTCTATACCTTTCTAAAGTTCCATCTGACTTATATTTAATACTAAATATCCATCTACATCCCACTAGTTTATCCCCCTTTTTTTGTTCTACAATATCCCAGGTTTGGTTTTTCTTTAATGCTTCCATCTCTTCATCTATCGCCCTTTTTCAGTGAGGGTATTGAAGTGCCTCTTCAACTGTGTGTGGAATGACAATGGAATTCATTGTAGTAAGGAAACTTTTTATAGTTTATTAATATTTTTCCTTAGTTCATAATTTTCACTATGGAGTATGGACTTTGTTTGACGCACACTCGTGTTTCCTTTCTTAAGGCTATAGGTAGAGACTCCCTCCTCTAGAGGTTGAGGTTGAGCGGTTCTTTCGGGTAATTTGTTTTTCCTTCTAACATAGTGTAGAATTTGTAGAGAGAGAGAGCTCTAGAGAGAGAAAGGATAGTTGCACCAGCAAAGAGAGAGAATTGCACAAGAACAAGATAATCTTATTAACAAGAGAAGGGAAATATTTATACAGGTTGAGAAGGGACCTGAAAGGTCCCCTCCAACGGCTGGACTTCCTAGCCGTTGGAGTACTTTCCCAACGGCTATATTCTGGCCGTTTGGAACTGATGTCAGCTTGCTGACATCAGTGATGATATCAGTGATGACATCAGCGAGGCTGATGTCATTACCTGATCATTATTCTGATCAGGTATTTGATCCATTTAAGCTCCCAATAATGGATCTTAAATGGATCCTTCACGGATCTGTCTTATTGGGTCTGGATAGGCCCAATAAGATACCTAACTAAAAAATCAATAAATGTTTTATTCCATCATAGGGAACTATTACAAATTACATCATCTGAGAGAGAGAAATCTTGATATCTTGACACATAGTATTTAGGGAATGTACTAATAGGTAGTGTTTCTGTGACATCTTGCCTTATATTTTTTTTAGGCTGCTCAGAAACTGGTGGTGCATCTCCTTCCTCACCATGATCAGGAGGCATTGGAATTTCCATTCTAACTGCCTCCCTGTGTGCCTCAGTTTCACTCCCCACTTTTTTAGGATCTAATAAATAGTAGAATTGATGTTCATTGAAGGTCACATCCTTAGTGACTATTATTTTTCTAGTTGTTGGATGATAACATCTATATCACTTTCTGTGTTTGAGTATCCCATAAACACACATTTCGGGGCTTTAGTTGATAATTTATCCAGCGGTATGTTATAGACATGTACATATCCCACACACCCAAATACTCTTGGCTCTAAACCATTTCTCAATCTTAAAGTAGGGAAGAGTTTCTCTAAGATTTCTATAGGGCTTTTCAAATTTCAGGTTTTGGTGGGAAGTCTATTAATTAAGTGGATAGCTGTCATAATGACAAAGCCCCATAGATTTTTTTGCAATACATGATTGTTCCATGAGCGTCCTACCCTTATCCATAATGTCTTCAATTTTCCTCTCAGCAAGTCCATTTTGGTGAGGGGTATATGGACAGGAAGTCTCATGCCGAAATACCTTCATTTTTTAAAAATTCCTGCAACTCATTGTTGCAAAAATCCTTGGCATTATCTGTCCTGAATCCTTGGACATCTATTCCAAACTGTCTTCTAATCAAATGGCATAGGTTTTTTAGAACTTTGGGCCCTTCAGTTTTTTATTTAAGTAGATATAACCATCCAAACTGACTGTGATCATCAATACATACCAGAAACCATCTAAATCCATTAAGATCAGTATATGGGGAAGGTCCCCAGATATCGCGGTGAAGGAATTGAAAAGGTTTGAGACATCTATTATCTATGGAGGGGTATACCACCTTCCTTGATTTTGCAAGATGACAGGCATCACAAACCACTTTATCTATGGATAAAGTTTTGAAAAATTTTGGATACATTGTTTGAAGTAAGGAGATTGAGCAATGTCCGAGATTCCTATGTTGAAGTACTGCCTTCTCTGCTTCAGTAGTTGTGACAACTGTTGCTGTCTTGAAATCACTTCCTCTCCCATACTGCAGAGAAGAACAAGGTAGGTGGTACAGTCTGTGGTAGACTCTACCAAGTCCAATCTTCCACTCATGGACCTTATTACACAAAAAAAGTGTCAAAATCATCAAATAGAATTTTATATTCATCTAATTTTGCAATTCTTTGGACTGAGACTAAACTCACAAAAAGATTTTGGGGACATGTAACAGTCGTGTGAGTAACCAATGGGTGCTAATTGTATGCTCCCTACACCATCTACAGGGTAGGACTGTACCATCTGCAGTTTGGACATGCTGTTTGGTTATGCATGCTTCATATTTCACAGATATAGTCGATATGGGGGTCATGTGGTCTGTGGCTCCTGGAACCTAGGATCCAGGAGCTATGATGAGCACTAGATACTGATGACAAAAAAATAGTAAAAATTAGGGGTCTTACCTGAATTTGCCAGTGAAGTAGACCCAATGATTGATCCAGATAATGAATTCTCAAGCCTTGTAGGGGTCGATATACTCTGTCCATCAAGGTATACTCCCTTTCAAAGTAGTTGTGAACTGGTGGTCTATTATGATCTAGCTCACTATAGACCATTCTTAGCTCATTTGCATAGACTAAAATTGTTTTTTCACCTTGTTGTAATGCTCCTGCTCGGCTCACCAACTGTGCAATTTTTGCTTTGTCAATTTTTTCGAGTTGTATGTTTGAGCCTCATCCCATATCTCTTTCACAGTGTATATTCAATGAAGCGACTAGCTAGCTCAGTTGTCATCAAACAAAGAATCCAAGTAGACAAGATTTCTTCTTCTACAATCCACCTCTTATACTGGGGATCTGTTTTCAGAGGGGCTTGGTTAGTAAGATGGTCCTCGAGATTTCTCGGCCTGAGTACAGTTTGAATATACTGTGTCTACAAATGATAGTTAGGACCAGTAAACTGGCTTCTGGGGCCGACCACTGGCAATTGGTAGACCCTTGGGAGGTTGCTGTCGTTGTTGCTTGTGGTGTTTCCACCATAGGATATGGTATGCCCTCTCCTTTAACAGCTGTCTCCCTTTTTCCATATGGTCAATAGGTTAAGCTTAGATGATAGCTTCCCTTCCTACTAGATTCCTTGTGAGAACCTAGTGGTTTGAAGACTGATGGCTGAAGCAAAAAAAAGCAAACTAAATAATTAAGGACACACCTCTGATTAGCATCAGAAAGCAGTAGAATGCTCTGACACCATGTGATGATTGGAGATATTGTGATAGAATCAGAGGTGAAGATATTTTAGGAGGAGAGAAAGATCTCTTCAGACAAGACAGAGGAAAAACCCCATTATCTTTATTCATACACAAGAGTGGTATTTATCCAGATTGAAGGGACCGTTAAGCTGCAATGGTAATATCCTAACAGTCACCTTTGTGGTAGGATATAAATCAAAGAAGAACACGTAGAGAAATATAATTAGCCTAGATTTTGGGTAATTTCACCTATTTTGACGAGATCCAATAACTTGCTAGACATGTAACTAACTCTATATATCAATTGAACTACTCTATATTTCACTTTTCTCCTTTCCCTTTCTCGGGGGACCAGGTTTTGATTGATGAGCATTAAAAAAATTTGACATCTAGAAAGAAATTTTGAATTGGGATTTATTTATTAGTTTTTTCAGTAATCATTTTTTTCTTGGTAGGTTGTGAAAGGAATAACTACTTGAGTCTCATGTGGTAAAAAAAGGTTATCATATCCACTAGCCTCGTAATCATTTATGCATCCGTTATAATGTCATTACTCAGAATCTCTATATTTTGCATGATTGCTTAAGCTCTTTGTCAAGAGTACAGCACCAGAGAGACTTACAGAGAGAGAGAGAGAGAGAGGGATTTCAGAGAGAAGATGAATGGTGTCAGGGTAAGGATCTCCCACCGCCCTGAAGATGAACTTAGGCATTCAAGGATGATCTATTCCAGAGTAAAAAGGTAACTTAAAATAAAAGAACACCACCTTACAACACTCCCCCTCAAGCTGAAGAGTGAACATTTTTCACTATCAGATTGACTTAGAGTTCTGCAAGTTGGAGCTTTAAAGTTTTTCACCCTTATACCATCCCACTCCAGACCTATGCAAGAAGGCATCGTACAGGAAGTCAAAACAGGCATGCGCAGTTGACATCAGGAGAAAGCAATGGAGGAGTTGAGCTTGTAGAGAAAGAAAGTAGGTCGCCATGTGAGTAGACATGCGACCACTATGGGCTTAGCCTGTAAACAAGGAAAAGATAAGTAGAGAAAAACGGTGAAATCTTTTTGGGGACTTTGTTTTGTTTTTTTTTTTTGGGGTGGGGGCACGTTCTGGTGGGACTTCTCCAGTGAGTAAGGGCACACCGGGGCTTGCAGCTGCATTTGGCAAGGGGGAGCTTGGCAGTGTGTTGATTTTCTGGAGGGTAGAAGCCGCTTGCTGAAATTCCAATAAAAAAGGAGTAGGTTGGCTGCCATTGGTGAGTACGTTTCTCTTGTTATTTGGTGTCTACACTTCTGCTTTCTCTCAGGACCATAACACACACCTCTGCTGCATTGAAGGTCTGAAATGCATTTGCCTCGAGGACTTACACACCCCTGCTGCCTCAAAGCTTTTAAGTGGTGGTGCCTCAAGGGCTTATGTGCTTCTGCTGCCTCAAAAAAGCTTAAATGTAGTATGTTTAAGAGCATTTAAGGGTCCAATTCAGACTTGGAACAGAAAGTATTAGAGAGGTAGGGTGGCAGTGGGGAACCTCTTGCAACCTAGAAATTAATTCACAAGATTAATTCTAAGCTATGCTTTATATAGGCTTATGAGATACTAAAAGATTACAATAAAACCCCCTATAAAGTAGGAACTTGACCATTTACCCTGTTGTCTTACTCCCCACCCCCATTTTTCCCTCCCTCCTCTCAAGCTGGTAAACAATGTACCTCTTCACTTGCCAGATTTGAGTTTGGATGCAGGGCATCTAAGAAAAAGGATAGTGCAGCATTGCTGCTGATGTGCTTTGCTAACGTGGCCACCCTGCTGATGTGGATTATTCTACTTTCTGGCACTCCACTAGTACATCCCCTTTCTTTTACGATCAGATCTTCCAGTCCCTGCCATGGTGATTCCGCAGTCAATGCCACAGTCTAATTTGAGGTCAACGGTTTGGTACGTTACTGTCAGAGCCTCAGTCAATGCCATGGTTTACATTGTGGTTTTAGCTGTGGCCAACACCTTGGTCTACATTGTGGTCAAAACCTTGGGCAATGCCGTGGTATTGGTTGAGATGATGCCTTGATCTACACCTTGCCTGGATCTCGCACACGTTTACTCGCCTCATTCTCTGCCAAGGTCATGGCCAAGATCTCGCCTCGGTTACCTCTAAGGTCTCTGCCTCTGTTAAATGCCAAGGTCTCCACCTTGGCTTCTTCCAAGATCACTGCCTCAGTCAACATTAAGGTCTTTGCGACTATCAGCAGCCAAGGTCTTTACAAAGGTCACTGAACCTTGGTCATGCAGAGGTTACTGCCTGGTCAATGCCAGGGTCACAGGCTCTGTCAGCTCCAAGATCCAAGCCAAGGTCTCAGCTCAATTGACACTTGGCAGTCTCATTGGACCCCCCGTCTCTGTCGAAGTCTACAACTTGCTATTGTGTATGTGACCATCATGTTTTGCACTGCCTGCCAGAATGTGTGCCACCCATCAAGGTCTTGAATATCAGTGCCTTGAGGACTGAAGTGAAACTGCCTCTGCCTCGGGGTCTTAAATAGAGATGCCTCAAGGACTGACGAACTCCAGCCACTGCTTCCCCTTCGAGGTCTTCGACATAGCTTCTTGGAGATTCAAACCATTGCCTAGATATGCATGTCAACTGCTGGTGGACTTCCTACGCTGACTTGACCCATCAAATACCGAATGCTGAAGCTGAGCAATGCTTGCTCAATAAAGTGCCACACGGCATGACAAAGGATTCCATGAGGCATCAATTGAAGGCAGAGCCACATAAAACTGGATATGCTGAAGAGAACCCGGTAGGGCATTCCATCAAACAGCTGAAGGGCATAATTGAGGGGGCCCATATTTGGAGAATATAGTGAGGAAAATCTTGTTGGCAGTGTGACGGGAGCTTGATCTGAGTAGCCATGGGTCTCTCAGAAGTTGCAGATGGTGGTAGCTTGAAAGAAGATTGCCCAGATTTTTTTTTCAGGCCTTATGCTGAACAGCTGGTGAGCCTCAAGAAGATGTAGCCACTGGAGCATGGAAAGGTACTTCTAAAGTGAAGAAACAGCTGAGCTCTACAAAGGTTTACCTTCCTGCTGAGTACGTAAAGCTTCCAGCTGAACAAATTTAAGGGACACAGAGAGGCATGTTATAATCTATCCACAAATGGCATGAATCCACTGGAGGTATCCAGAAATCATATCCTGATTAGATTTCTTGGCAGAAGCTTCAACTCCTTTCCTTCCTCTTCTCCTTCCCCATCCTCTATCTGTTATGCCTGGCTTCTTCATCCTCCCCCTTCACAATCAGGTTCACCTTCTGATCTTTGTTCTGGCAGCTTCACCTTCAGATATGAGACCATGCCAATAGCCTCTATCATGGAGTTTCACAAGTAGAGAACAGTCTCTCAGGCAAGCCTCCATTTGGCAGCTATGCATGTGCAGTCATCGGTTATCAGATGCTGATGACATTAATCTGGAGTCGACATACTAAATGAATAAATGGCTTGCCTCCTCCAAGATCTTTACGCTCTGATATCGTGTCAAGAGTACAGCAGCGGAGAGATGGACTCTGAGAGAGAGAGGATTTCAGAGGGAAGATTAAGGGCCTCAGGGATGGATCCCCCACTGCCTTGAAGATGAACTTAGGCATTCAATGATAATCTATTCCATAGTTAAAATGTAACTTAAAGTAAAAACCCATCTTACGATGCTCTCTGTCTTGATGTTACTTAATCAACAAATATGTTTAACCATGAGATTCTTTCTCAATTTGTGAAATCTTTCCTGTTAAAGCTGATTTCTGTTTTCACTTTCAGATACAACAACAAGAAAGAGAAGAAAAGCTTTCTCAGAAGCTTAAAGACTTCATTCAGCCATTTGTTGTTGGAAATAAGGAAGATTTTATTACATGGGCTAAATCTGAAGCTGATCGTTTGTCAAAAGCTAGTAGATCTATAATCTTTGCTTTTACTTAATTTATGTATCTTGTCATTTCTCTTAAATATTTAGTGCCTTTCTTTTGAAATTTCACATTTTTCAATCCATGGTTTGTAATTGGGCATCTTAACTATCCCATTCCTAACTTCTGCTGATCTCTGATCATGATCGGCATATCATCATTCTCTATCCACATATTTCTTTCTCTCCTTGTTCTCTTCTTTTTCATTTTCCAATCTTTCCTTCTCTCTTGTCTGGGGTGGTGGCGGCAGATGTTGTCACAGCATTATTGTGGCATTGCAGCTACAGTTGCAATGTAGACATGGAGGCTGGAGTAGAGTGGAGCATGAGAGAGGAGGGAGAATCTTCACATAAGAGAATATTACTTCTTAATGTGGACTGTGCAGTATGTGATGAGTCTGCTTTCGTAGATCGCATTAAGATATCTGCTGTCGGTGTGATCATCAATTGATCGTACTTGGTTCACATATTGATCTGTTGCTTATCATCATTGATCTCACAAATTTCCTGTGATTAAACTTCTGTGATTTGTGATATTTTTTGTGTCCAGAAGATTAGTAACCTTGGGTGATGAAATCTAAAATTATTGACATTTTCAGCTTTTGGGGAGGCTATGCTGCATACAATTGGGTATATTTATAAAAGGCGAGCAGCAAAGGAGCTCAGTAAAAGCAGGTTATTTATGGGAGTTCCATTTGTGGCTGAGTGGGTTAGAGGTAAAGGGCATAGCATCAAGTCACAAGTCAAGGCTGCATCAGGTACTTGTAATAAGAGAAAATCACCTGGATATTTATTTTTTAATTTCCATATTTTATAAGAATGACATTCTCCCTTGTCATAAATATGTTAATAGTAATTATGTGTCCTTGATAATCTTACAACTCTAGCTTGAGGAGAAGGCCAAGAGGGAATGCTGCTCGAAAGAGATTTCTGGTGCTCTCGACCGATTGGTTTCAAAGTTTGATCTCTTTTGAAGATGATCTTGTCAATTACCTTATTTATTGTCTTCATAAATGAAATTCAGGGTATTGGGCGAGACTCCCTTAAAACTGTCAGCTAATTAGAGCTAGTCCCAGATTTTATTATTCTGCTAGTTTATGACCTCAATTTAGGGCTAGATAATTTCTATTAGAGTTAAGGGTATTTCATCATTATATTATGTAATGATATCATTCTAATTTGTACTGTGTGTCATATGCCGATATAGTGCATGCCTCTTGTGAATAGACTTGAGAAGTTCTACACAGCCACAGGTGGCGAGGGTCTCCTTTCTCTCCACTACTATACTTTTGCTTTCAGTTCTTGGTACAACTTCTGCTTACAGAGAAAAAAAAAATTCAGTGATTTCTGCTGTAAATTCAATGAAATTATTAAGGATGGAAAATTGACACTCTTTGTACCCATTAGAGATGTTTTTTGAATGAACTTGGTGTGAAGTGCTCTGACATTAGACACTCTTTATCCTTCCTGTAGTCCGAACTCCAATTAAACAAAGTCTATCAACATAATTCCAGATTGAAGATAAGAAGAATCAGTACTTTGTGCGGTTTAATCAACTGAACTTGTTGTACATGTTATCACAGAGATATGGCAAGAATGTCCCTACCATGCCCTCTGATTATTTCCTAATAGATCTTCTCAAACCATGACTCCAATTCAGAGTGAAAACTTATTCATATGATTAACGCTAGGAGAAAAGTAGGATCACTAACTTGTGTTGTATAGTTAGCTTATGTATAAGAGGAATGATGATCATACTTTTATAAGCTTGATTCGTGTTATGATGGAGAAATTTAATGATGTCAATTTAGGGTTTTTATTAACCGTCAACTCTCCTCTATAACCATGGTTCTCTCTAGACGAGAACAAGAATGTTGATGCAGCATGAATTTGAAGAGTAGAAGAATCAAATCATGTGTGACACGCTGCTAGTAACCAGTCCAACTCAAAAGTTGGAAACCACCAAGGTTCCATTATTAATTTCAAGAAACTGCGAAATGCTACAGAATTTCACAGTCATATCTGTAGATAAGAGTTGATCTACAACAGAAACTGATTAGTCAACCCGGAATCTTGCCAAATGCTGAGCTACTGCTGATCTTCACCTGAATAGCCCCTTCTCTCCTTTCCTTTCAGATGTGAAAATCTCGCTGTCTCTTAACCCAGTCGCCTTTATTTATGGCTTTTCTTGTTAGTCAGTCGGCACCAGTTAGCATGTCGAAATCTTGTGCTTGTTGCCTCTGATAAGATCCCGGGATGGGGACCCATAGAGTGATGTGCATTTCCACTTTCTAATGCATTACATTAATCTCAGAAAGGGTGAACAGAGTGGGGGTTGGGGAATAGAACATGAGGAAGAAGTTAATAGCAGCAAAGGACGCCTCTAGTAAAGGAAGAACAAATTCACCCTTTTTATTCTCAATGTAAATGTTAAAATGGGGATAAAACCAGAATGCCCCTTCAACTGCCCTCTAATGAATGCTTTGTGAGTCTTTAATCCTTTCTAGCCTTATCTCCTATTTTTCGACTTCCAATTTTTTGTGGTGACATCAGGTGCTGTCTCTTTAATTCAAATTCAAGAAGAAATGGTGAAGCTTCAACAGAACCCAAGTAGTGAAGAAGAGCTAATCAAGCAGATTGAAGAGAAGAAGGATGAAATGGTTAACTCTTTTTGGAAAATCAATGTCATTGATATTGAGTCAACGCTTTCTCGTGTCTGCCGATCTGTGAGTTTTGCCCCTTTTACGTTTGAAATATTCGATCGAAATATTTCTTGCGAGATTTTTTTATTATTATTTCATATTTCATTGAAATATCTGTTATTACGTTGACTTTAGATGACGTCAGACTGCTGATTCCATCTCAGGTTTTAAGCGACAGTTCAGTCTCCAAGGATGTTCTGAAGGAGAGAGCCAGAGCTCTGTGCAAGCTGGGATCTATATTCCAGGTATTGAATATATAATATTGATTTATCATATAAAATTTAAATCCAATGTCCATTAAAATGCTCGATTTCCAGTTTTTTTTATAATTTTTCTGCGTGATTCGCGGAGTAAATCATAGCTGACCTTTGTTGACTTGACTGTTTTTCAGGGGTCAAAAACCACGTACGTGAGAGACAGCAGCTTGCGCGTGGCAGATCATACTGGATGAGAGTCAAAGTCAACAACTACCCTTTAACTTTCGTCAAAGTCTATTTGTATTTAGCTTGAAAGACTTCTCCTCTGGGTTTGACTAAAACGATTGAGGTGTTGACTGTCCGTGTGTAATATTTGTTCGATATTCTGACGTGTCAATGACGTCCACGTGGATCTACGTGATTTGAAGAACTGCAAACACGTTTTGAAGGTGACTCATCCGTCTCCATTGCCGCGTGGAAATACGGGCCCACACTCGATTCCCTTAAAAGTCCCCGCTAAGAGAGAGGAAAAAGAAAGCGGAAGAGCGACCGAGTGAGAGAGAGAAAACGAAAGACTCTGGAAAGTAAGAGAGAGATAGACTGTCCGTTTTGTTTCGCTGATTCCCGGCATTTCGCCTTCCGTCAGATGCGACAAAACTGGCGGCTACAGCCTTCTCTCTCTCCCTCTGTCTCTCTCTCTCTCAAGCTGTAAGGATCTTTCACCGATCGCGCGCGAGGCGAACCACGACCAGCCGAGGCGGGTAGTAGACGCGACGGTTGCAAGAAGTCGAGAGCGGGAAGTGAGGAGATTCGATCCTCTTATTCAATGTTCATCTCGTTACTACTCAAAAGAATTCTCCAGAAAGCTGCGTAAACTTTACGCGATCCTTCAAATTCTGGTAGTCGCCGTTACAGACTGGGACGAGGCTGCGCGGATGATTTCATTCGGTACAGAGAACAGATGACGGAGTAAATCGGTAAAACTCTGTTATTCATTTGGTCGGATTGATGACTAGACTAGTAGATGCTTCTGTTGAATGAATTTTTTCTATGTTTCTCTATATCGTTCTATTAATTTATCAGGAACCCTTGTTTTCCTTTCTCTTAAGCATAGTTTGCTGCTTTTTCTTCTACTCTAGTTCTTATCCGATCGTCTGTTTTTCCAATACTTTAGTCTGGATCACGATACGATAATCTGTTATCTATAGTATTTCTATCCACGGGAGAAAGGTTGTCCATGAATTCAGCTTCATGGGAAAAATTGTACAAACGTGTCACCATGGGTGATCATTCAACTACAGATGCCGAATTTTGAAAATATTTTGCCAAACTTGAATGGAACTTAGTTAGTGTTATCCGGAGGACAAAGTCCCATCTACAGAGTGAAATACTCAAATAGTTCATTTTTCTCATGATCTTGAAATCATATAGATATGGATCAATTGGTTCAAGTTCATTTCATTCTAAATGCTCTTCTTCGTGTTTATGTTGAAGTCTGAAGATGGATGACAGAACAGATCTATCCTTTTCATGGGGCTTAAACAGTTGTTATCCATAGATGCTCAAAGGACGAAGATAATTCATTTATTTTTCTATTAAACTACTAATGTTATTTTGGACGATCTTTTCAGGTGAGGAGAATCATACTTGATCCCCGAAAAATGATTTGAAGCTCAAAAGCATCCGTCTTTATTTCCAATATCATGGGGGCCAACTGTTGTACAGCATCTAAAAACCGGGTGCCGTCACAAAGAAGAGAACGAGAATCCTCCACAAAAATCAATGTCGTAGAAATGGCAGATTCAAGAGCTTCTCTGAGCTTTGATGAAAGTAAATCAGGTTTTTTAAAGTCCTTTTTATTGTATTGTTTGTTATGAAATTTGAATCTTAGCTTCCCGATTCTGATAATATTTAATTTGTAAGAAAATGATATACCACTGTTAAAGATCTACTCAAGGAGCAAGAGGGAGTTAGCTCGCACAGGAGGAGGTGCTTGCTAAGTTTCTTGAGCAGTGGCACGAGTATCACGTGCAGGAACTCATAATTATGGCGGAAACTTGGGAATTGATGGTATTTGTCCAGTAAAGAGGTCAGCGGGTGGCATTGAAACAAAGTGGTGTTGAATCTTGGGAGGAGGAAAGAGAGCAACTGCAATGTTGGGGGGTTGGAGCTGCTGGAGGTTCCTTAAGAGAGAAGAGACTACTAAGCATCTCCTTGGTTACTCCGCGATCTGTTTCCCTATCTGCCTGTAGAAATCCCTCATGCATCAATAGCAAGAATCTTTGGATAATTATGGATAACTTATAAACATTTTGAGGCCATATCAAACTTCAAGTTCATATATAACACCTTCACTCATAGGGCTTTAGGTATCAGATGGACTGTTTCAATTCATGGGTGATCATGATGGTCATCACTGATGGGCCTTCCCTAATTTACAAATTATTGAATCAGTCATAAGGGGGAACTCTAAGACAGATCCCATTGCCAACCGGCAAACCGAGGGATAGCTTGGGGGATGGCAGCTGTGGCAGCAGCAGGCTTCTCTCTCTCAGTTTCTCTCTCAAAGATAAAACTATATGATTGAAACCCTCTCTCTTCTATTTAAAACGTGTTCAAAATTCTCTCTCCCTTTCTCAGAAGCACGAGTTTCACTTTTAGTCAGATGGATCTCAAGGCTCACATTTAATCAATCTCATTCAATGCTTACAGTTGATTGACTTGTACTACTGGCAATCATTTTTTAGGCCCCTGCGAGTTATTGACTGATCGAACATTTAGTTTTGACTGTTTCAGTAGATCCCATCTACTTAATTACTTATCCCTACTTAACGACACTGTTCTCAAAATTAAAACTGGTTTCAAATTTTCATGTTATGAAAACATCATCCGGTAGTCCTAGATTCTTTTTCTTTATCTGTATTTTTCTATTTTGGTTCATTTTCTTGTAATCGCTGACTTTGATAATAATTTTTATGTTTACTCATGCAGCTTCTAATCTACAACAATCTGCAGAGGGCAATGCGTCCTCAGGGGTAAGCTTGAAAAAAGTATCCCTTTCTTTTTGTTTGACTCTCAGTCTGACATTTCTATTTCTTGAAAAGATATCTGCCGTATCATCATTGTCTGGAAGTCAACGAAGCCTGAAATTGCCATCCTCACTAAATTTTAAAGGAGAGTCATCTTCATCACAGAGATCGTCATTGACTGGGCTTGTTGCAGATCACATACGAGAGGACAAAGAACAGTCAACTTCCCAAGCTGACCTTTTGGATGACTGGTCAATGCCTCTGTTCTCAGAGCTCCTCCCTTCATCTCATTGGGCAAAATGGTCTTTTGACTCAGGTGAATCAAAAGACTTTCCTCAGTCAAACTCACAATTGTGCGGAGTCTGCTCAAAGTCAATGAAGGAGAGGTCTCCTTTGACCAGTCATAATATGGCCTCCAACAATGGGCTGACCGTGGCTGCAGTCCTGGTCTGTGGGCACGTTTTCCACGCAGAATGTCTGGAAAATGAAACCCAAGAATCTGAAAAGTTCGACCCTTCTTGTCCAGTCTGCTCAGAGAGACCAGCCATGAAGAAGACCAAGATTTCCAGGAGAGCAGTTGTCGATCTTGACCTTGAGAGGGTGAAAGTAAGAGGTCAAAAGGGGGCTGTAGAGAAAAATAAGATCGCATCGTTTGGGTCAATCTCCAGACTTAAGAGGTACTTCTCAATGGATTCTAAGTCAATGCTTCCCACCGAGTCCAAGAGGAATTCTTTCTTGGGAAAGAATAGCAGTATACAGGTAAATAGCGCCGCCCAAAGTAATTTCCAGATTGGGGTATAAGTTTATCGGCTTTATTTCTTCGTCGTCTTTCTTAATAACCCTTTGATTTCTTTGATCTCCTGTAGTGGAGAATTTCAATGACAAAAGCCATAAAGTAAATATTTCTACTAAATGCTCAATCGAAATTTTTCCGTATGTTTTTTTTTCTGGATGGAATAAAAGTTGTTTACCTTCAGGTTTAAATTTTGTCTCCTGCATCTCAGATAAGAAACTTAAACATGGAAGAAAATGTTTATCTTTTATCAAAATCAATTTCAAGTTGAATATTTCAATTAGAAATTAGAAACAAGGAATGTTGTAGATCTTAGATCATCGATAGAAAAATTATACCAAAATTCAATATTCTAGGCCTGAGTAGAAAATTTGTGGGGATTGTAGAAAATGTTTACCTTGGGTGATTTGTGTAAAGATGATACCCAATGCATGTTGGGATCAATCAAGCATCTACGCAAGATGGGCACTACCCTTGATAAAAAACCAAATAAAATGATGTGATTAAACTATAAAAATAAGTCTTTAAACTCTCAGTAAAATTTAAAAATATTTAAAAGTAATAGGAATAGTTATTTTCATAGCTGATCACATCTGCAACACGGCACATTAGTATACAACTTTTGATTGGTAACATAGATTCAATGAATATGTTCAAGTTCCGCCTAAATTCAATGGTCAAGATTTGGAATTTATTTAAAGATAACTAAGATCTTTCAAGATTCAATCAAGAGGAGAAAAGGAAGCCAACACTCAATCACAAAATCACTTTGACATGAAAGATTTCACTTGAGTGAAACACATCATAAGTCTAATGTTCAAAATGAAATGGCCACTCTAATGTGGATATAGTAGACCGATTCACTAGAATATTTTCGGGCCAACTGACCTAGCCTACTCATTTAGGCCCATCATACTGGCATCTGGCTCTCTCTCTCTATCTCTATCTCCTCACCCCCATGTCTTCTCATCTCCAATGTCTCCAAGTCTCCTTATGTGCCTCCCTACATCCCATGACTCTTGACCAACCTTCTTCCTCTATAAATACCCATGCATACTTCAGGGCCATAGCACTTGTTGGATTGGTTTAGCCATTCTTGACTTTGTGTCGCCACCTCCTATCATTTGGTGCACTGTTTTCTTGCAGCTCTTGTCATCTAAACCTTTTCCCCGCAATTGTTAGGATTCTTGCCCAGACATTGCCACCCAACCCCACCTCTGGTTTCGGTGCCCTATCCTTCTGCGATACCTTCCACCCATTTTGGTGCTCCTCAGCCTTATCCCCATGTGTTTCCCAAGCTAGATCCCAACCATATTTCTCTCAGCACAACCATACAGCCTTGGCATCACTACTAGTGCCTCCATTACTACAATCTCCTAGAGAGCTGTCTGTGCCAATATGAGTTGCTTCCCTAAGCATCACCGGGCCATGGCAAATTTTGACACATGTCATCATCACTGCCACCACCCCAACCCTTGATGTCTCTAGTGGCATGATAGGTTGTTCCATGTGAAGAGGTGAGATATAAGGGGAAATGACAGGATTTCGCTTGACATTACCTATAAGGTCTTAATCTCTATTAAGTGGACATAAATATGTATTATTGTGGATAAGCTATCATGTAATCCCAATTAATTTATTTAATTATATTTCATTAAAGGGGATTAAGATGTTTCTTTGTAAGTGTGGGGTTAATTATGCATAGCGACAGTTAATTCTTTATGGGAAGATATGTCACTTAATTTAAGGGGATTATTAGTCAATGATGGGATGACTAATTAAAGAATATATAGGCTTAAGCTATCCTCTATCCCTATAAATAAGGAGGCCATGGTCTACTTGAGTAAACTCATGCTCTAACCCTCCTAGTAGATTCCTATTTCTCTTTGAGCTTAAATAGTTGAATTGGGGGATATCAAGAGACCTATCTCCCATAAAGAATTGAAGATCACGAAGAATCATATAATAGACTCAAGTATGTCATTAGTTTATATTTATGATTATCCTAAAGAATCTAGATACTACATTGGGGAAATCATGAAATTTTTTTAGGTCATGAATATGGGGATCTGCACGTCATTAATTTATCACATGTCCCATTAGGAGTACAAGAATAAAACTAGAATGGAGAAGTTATAAAATAATAATTATAAAAAGACACCCTTATGTTGGCATGCAAGATAGACATCCCAAATAAATTTATTTATAAAATTTTGGAATTGATTCAAAGAAAACTTTTTACCCTTGATAAAAGTAATCTAGGCCATGATAGTCATTATTACATACTTTTGAATCTATAAACAAGAAATAAAAACTTAGGACATAATCATGTGAATTGAATTTCTTCACTGTGCAAGAGAAATATCTTTGGTCCATTTTTAATTGAATAAAATACAAATTATTTGTTGTATCGCATCATGGTGCATTGAAAATAAAAAAGAAATGAAGTATAAATCCTACATAACATGATGAATAAAAGAAATACCACTAATTAAATATAATGCAACAATTTTTCATATCCTAGAGTCCTTTTTATATTAAAATAGCATCCTTGGTTGTTTATTTTGATGGATATTATATGTCCTACAAGCCAATTATACTTCCATATATTTCATTTATGTTCATTGAAATAAAATTTATTTATTTGTCATTCTCATGCAATGTTTATAATAAAGTCTCTAATCATATGCAATGACTAAGTAAATATGATGAGATCATAATATATTCTACTGTTTAAACATATGTTCTAAATATTTGTATTCATGGGTTATTTGAAAAGGATATTAAATTATCTATAAAGAATATGATGAGTATGGTTGATTCTCTAACCATTATTGTGGAACACCAAAGATAGATAGTGCACTAAATTGATCTGTACGAATCCCTAAATTTAATTATATTTAACTACCAATCAGGTCGATTCATGTCACAATTGTGTGATGGAAATGATGTGGCCTACAAGTCAATTACACTTTCATCTTTCATTAATATTCATTGAAATGAAATTTTATTTTTGAAAAGATGAAATAAAATTGTATTCATTATTATTCTTGTGTGATATTTTTAATAAAGTCCATGAGCATATACGATGACCAAGTGAATAATGATGAGATCATAATATAATGATCATTGGTCTTTAAACATATGTTCTAAATATTCCTATTCATGGGATATTCAATAAGAACATCAAATTATCCGAAAAGAATAACACTATCTGATCTAACTCATATGATGATTATAGTTGATCTTGTGACCATCGACGAAGAGACACTAAGGATAGATAGTGGGTGTTCCTTAGAGAAAGAGTTAACTAAATTAATCCGAATGAATCCCTTAATGTTATTATGCCAAATTATCAATCAGGTTGATTTATGTCACAGTTGTATACGTGGTCCTTAGACTTGAGACACCAAAGATATATCATGGATGGATGATCATATTTTGATTATGATTTATGAATCCTTAGCCATAAGATCTCTAAAATGTCATAGATTAGATATGACATGAAGTACTCGAAGATAACTGAGTAGTCAAAGATAGGATCATCCGCCCTCAAAATAAGAGGAGATCGACTCAAGGTTAAATCCTTGGCTAAGGTAGTAGAAATATTAGAGAAGTTGTTCTAGATGATTTTCTACTCGCATTAATACTAAATTGAGTGACCGATTAGGGTCTGACAGTTAACTATACCTGATAACATACAATTTTCATGCTTTAATATCATGCATTTTATACACTTTTTCTTTAAAATACGATCATAAAGTACATGTTATCATAATTTAAAAATAATTAAAATGATAACTCTTATATTTTAGAGGATATTCTTGATTTTTCATAAAATTAATAACATTTTATGAGCATTTAATGACATTGATTTATCAAGAATATAATTTTTTTATATAAACTGAATTGACACTTTTTCTAAATTTTTCTATAATTTTTAAGGAATTTTTAAAAATGAAAATTATGAAAATGATTTTTTTTATAAAAGGAAAATAAAGTAAAAGAAAAAGAAAACGAAAAAAAGAGATGAGAAGAGGACGGACGAACAACTTTCCGTCCTCCCCATCTCTATCTCTTTTCTCTCCCGATCGACCTCTCCCTTTCCCGAATATTTCTCTCTCTCTCTGCCTTCCAATCCTCCCGCTCTCTTCCTCGCTCCCTATGAGCGCGCGCACGGGAGGAGGAAATTCTCTCTCCCTTCCTTCCTTTCTCTCTTTTCATCGTCCTCCTCCTCTCGCCAGCCTCTCTCGCGCGACGGAAACAATATCCGTCGCGCGAGACGCTCATCCTCCGCGCTCCCCTCTTCCTTCTCTCCTGCGCGCGCGCGTGCGCGCATAAGAGTGAGGAGGAGGAGACTCGTTTCCCCTCGCTCTCTCACGCGCGTGTGCGTGCGTGAGGGGGAGAGGACGGAAGAGTACACTTTCGTCCTCCCCTCTCTTCCTCTCTTCTTCATTCATCCCCGCACGCTCTCGCGCGTGAGCTGACGGAAGAGAGAGAGAGTCTCTTCTCCCTCACTCCCTCTCTCTTCCTCATCCTCTCACGCGCGAGGGCGTGCGGGAATGAATGAAGAAGAGAGTGGAGGAAGAGAGGGGGAAGACGGAAGTGTACTCTTGCGTCCTCTCCCCCTCACGCGCTCACGCGCGCGAGAGAGCGAGGGGAAACGACTCTCCTCCTCCCTCTTACGCTGCTGCGCACGCGCGCGCGCAGGAGATAAGGGGAGCGCGGAGAAGGAGCGTCTCACGCCACGGACATTAGATTTTTTGAGATTTTTCTGAAAGGCTTTTTTTATTAATTACTTAATTAATTCCTTCCTCTCCTCCTCCACTATCTCTGAATTGTTTCTGGATTTTTCTGGGAGATTTTATGGAAAATTAATTAAAAAAGAAAAGAAAAAAGAGACTCTCTCTCTCTCTCTCTCTATTTCTCTCTCTCTCCCCCGATATTCCTCTCCCTTTTCTGAATATTTCTCTCTCTCTCTCTCTCTCTCTCTCTCTCTCTCTTTTCTTTTTCTCTATTTTATCTTCTCTAAATTAATTTTTCCTTATAAAAAATCATTTTTCAATAATTTTTATTTCTGAAAACTCCTAGAAAAATATCAAAAAATATAAAAAATAAATAGAAATCTCACTTTTTTAGAAATCTTATATTCTTGATGAATTGATGTCATTAAATTTTCATGCTTTATGAAAAAAAAGAATATTCTCTTAAACATAAAAATTAGCATTTGAATCATTTCAAATCATGATCACATGCATTTATGATTATATTTTAAAGAAAAAGTGTATAAAATACATGATATTAATGCATGAAATTGTATGTTATCATATTCTCGCAACGACGCCAATTTTGGTATGCGTAAAAATGCGATCATTGAATGCGTAAATTCACGTCTAAAAAAACATTTACTCAATTCTTCAAATCTGATTTTCTTTATAAAATTAGAATAATAGTGAGTTGAGGTCGAATCCACAGATAGAAAGGTTAGACGATTAAAATCAGGAGATAATTTTTTTGATAATTTTAGATGTAGAAAGCGGAAATGAACAATGAAAGGAAGAAGATGTACATAAGAATAAAACGAAACCGATCAAATTGCTTCCAAACTCCTTCCGAAGATTCAAAAACCTTTGATAGGTGGTGAAAAAGTGATTTTTGGGTTTAAAAATATGAAAATATAGATAAAAGATGAGAAAATAGTAAATATAGATAGAAAATTATTCTAATCTAAGGATTCATAATGACAACACATCTACTGATGCTCTCTAATCAAAACATACCTTCAAGAGCCTCTATGTTTCGCTTAGACTTGGTGTTTTGCATCTTGCATGAGGAATGAATGGAAAAGAGAAAAAAACTTACTAAAAATAATGTTCCACACATGAAGAATAATCAATCACTGCCTTCTTTCCTTTTAGCTAGCCAATGCTAAAGGCACACAAAGAAACAATAAGAACCTTGTTTTTTCATCTCAGAACTTAAATTAGCCCAAGCAGATTCATAAAACTTAAAATCATGATCATGCCCAAAAACTTTCAGCCCCTAACTCGATCGAGATTTTTGGATATAAAGCTTTTAATTTGGAGTAATCTAGACCGTTAGTTTCATGCTCTCTCTCCTCAAATGGCACTGGTCAACTCGCCCTAGGCTGGTCAAACTTTTATGAAACACAAAAAAAAATTATGTTAAATGCCCCTCTCTTCTCTCCACCTCTCTCCCCCTTTTCTCCTTTTCTCCCTTTCTCTTGCATGGCGAGAAGCGATCTAAAGTGGGCGAGGATGATGGTGAGAGAGGAGAGAGCTTAGGCATGACAGAATTCATTTTTCACGCGAGGGAGAGGAAGAAAGAGGAAAGAGAGGGAGGTAAGAGAAAGAAAAAGGGAGAAAAGAGGTAAGGAGAGGTGAGGAAAAGGAGAGACAGGAAAAATGCGCAATGGAAAGAAGTGCGAGGGCGTGCGAGAGAGGGTCGAGCGGGGAGAGAGAGGGGAGTTGAGAAGGAGGAAGAAGATTTCCTCCTCCCCTTTACGTGCACATGGTGCGAGGAGGAAGAGAATTCTCCTTCTCCTCTCCTTTATGCACTAACAAACTAGAAATGGAGGGGAGATGAGGAGAAAGAGGAGATAGAGAGAAAGAAAGGGAGAGGAAGAAGACAATGTGTGAGGGGAGGAACAAGAGAGAGAGGGAAAAAGGAAAGGATGAAAGGGAATGGAGAGGACACGGAAGTGCCTCTCCTCACGACGAAAAAAATTTCCGTTACAAGAGACGTAAGGAGAGAGATGAAGTCGTGGAAGAAGTGGAGAGGTTGCAGACGTGCACCTCTCCTTGTGACGGAATTTTTCTCTGTCACAAGAGATGGAGAGGCAAGCAAGAGAACAAGGAGAAAGAAGAAAGAGAGAGAGAGAGAGAGAGAGAGAGAGAGAGATCATGGGAGAGAGGGAGAGCGATTGAGAGAGAGAAAGAGATCAGGGGAGAGAGGAGAGTGATTGAGAGAGAGAAAACGAGATAGAGAGAGAGAGGGAGGGAGAGCCTCTCTCTTTTCTTTTTCTATCTTTTTCTTTTTTTAATTAATTTTCTTTATACAAATTTTTTTCATTGATTTTAATTTCTAAAAACTCCCTAGAAAAATCTCAAAAAATTCATTAAATAAAAAGAAATCTCATTTTTTTAGAAATATTATATTTTTGATGAATTGATGCGATTAAATGCTCATAATTTATGAAAAATTAAGAATATTCTATTAAACATAAAAATTATCATTTTAATCATTTCAAATCATGATAACAAGCATTTATGATTATATTTTAAATAAAAAGTATAAAAAATGTATGATATTAATATATGAGATTGCATGTTATCAATACCTACGTCATTCATGAGCCTCGTGCGGATGAAGGATTATATGTATATTGTAACCGATGAAAATGGGATTTCATGAAGGAGATATGATATACTTTATATCTCTTAGAGCATGTGTCGCAGGTTGGTACCCACGAGGCTAGCGACTCAACTTTGTCGATCAAGTTAAATCAATCCTTAGTCAATTAATATATATATTGATATACTTAATTGATAAGGAAGACCAATAAGCGTTATTGGGTTGATGGAGATGAGATAGATGAGCCCAGAGGGTCACACACATAAGGTCAATGTGCATTAGTAGATATTAAAATAAATATAAGGGTTTTTGTAAAAATTTCTCATTCCCAAAGTCCATTAATAGGGAGAGAAGGACAATAAAAAGGGTGCCTATGCAAGCTTTGTGAGAAACTCTCCATATCTTCTCTTCTATTCATCTCGTTGTGAAGTGTATTCAAGAGGAGATCCAATCGTCCAAAGTTTGCGTGGATACCATTAGAGGTTGCACACTTGAATGGCTTGAAGAACTCCTTTCAGATGATCCTCACAAGTATAAATTTTATTCTCTACCAGATGATAAGATCATCTAGAATAGATGAAAGGATCATTTATTCATGGTGCTTCAACTTCGTTTAATGTTTTGATTCAACATCTTCTGTTGCAATCAATATTTTGATAAAAAATTTTGGAGAGTTTTGTCGAGCCTCAACTCCTAGAATTGTGTATGCGGGCTTTTGGCTTGAGACACCAAAGACATCTTGTGGATAGATGACAGTGCTTTGATTATGAATTATGAATCCCTAGCCACGAGATCTCCAAAAATCATGTATTAGATATTGTATGAAGTCCTTGAAAGTGATTGTGTGGTCAAGATCATATTGGTTGCACTTATTCTTAAACTTCCTTATCATGAAATCCTTGGCCAAGGTACTAGAAATATAGGAGTTCTCGATAATTTTCTCCACACATCAATATTAAGTTGAGTGACCGATTAGGGTTTCATAATTGACCATACCCTAATTCATTCATGAATATTACACAGACAAATGATTATACATATAAGGTAACCGATTACGGAAAGGTTCCGTACGAGAGTTCTCATACACTTTATATTTCTTTGGGCATGTGTTTTAGCTCCGTACCAATGTGATAGTAACTCGATTTGATGATTGGGTTAAATCAATCCTTTATTAATTAATCTGTATTTTGAAGTATATAATTAATAAGGTTGACCAATGATATGCATAAAATTGCATTAGTTGAAAGTGCAAGTTCATACATTAGATATTATACTCAACTCTTCAAATTTGATGTTAAAATTTATAATGTTGATAAATCAAGGTCAAATCCACAAGATGATTAAAATATTGAAATGAAGTCACTTTATGGGTATTTTTAGATTAAGAAAGCAAAAATGATCGTTGAAAAGAAGTGAGACGTATGCAAAGATGTGATAGTTTGCTCAAACACTTCCGTTTTGCTTTCAAAGAACGAACATTTTTAATCAAATAGTGGAAATATGAAAATGTGGATGGAAAAGATTGAGAAAATATAAAATATAAAAAATAATAAACCCTAATCTAAAGGTTCGTGATCAAAACTCACTCCAGCAATGCTATGTGAGTACTCGCTACTTCAAGAGCTTGTACATCTTACTAGGACTTGGCAACTTGAATCTAACATAAGGAATGAATAGGGAAAAAAAGGAAACTCGATAAAAATTATGTTCAATACATGAAGAATGATTTATCAGTGCCCTCTTTTCTTCAAGTAGCCAATGCTAAAAACACACAATTAAAATGTAAAAAATCCTAGGTTATTAGCCTCCTTCAAGATATTTAGATATTAAGCTTTTAATGCAAAGAAATTGAGACCATTGATTAGATTGCTCCCTCTTTGTTAGCCGCCTTGAATTTCATGCTAGCTAAGTGCAAGGAGAACAAGGTAAGGAAAGAAAGAGAGGAGACATTGTGAATGCAAGGGGAACGGCAGAGAGGAAGAGAGAAGTGAGCGATTACGAGAGAGGTGTGAGAGTGGAAGAGATGGCATTAACAAGAGAGAAGCACACAAAGGGAAGTTAGAGATCAACATTGTAGAAGAGATTCTTTTGCTGCACGAGAGACTTTCTTTCACTGGAACGTGCAAGATAGAGAGAGACAACATGGAATAAGAGAGAGAGATGAAAGAGAGATGGGAGAGACATTAGAGAGAGAGAGAGGCAGGATAGAGATGGGAGAGGGAGAGAGAGAGGAGAGAACAAAGAGCAGACAGGGAGATATAATTCATTTCATGGAGAGTTGTTTCTCACGTGCAAGAAATTTCCTTTTGCGCATGTGTGAAACTTCCTTCCATGCACATGTGAGGGATAGAGAGGAAGAGATGGCGAGAAGGAGATGAGCAAAGGGGAAGGAGAGAGAGAATGAAGATTTAGTGGCAGAAGAAAATCTTCTCACCCGCGAGAAAACTATCTTACGTGCTCGAGATATAGAAGAGAGAAAGAAAGATATAGAAAGAGAGAAGGAGAGATTCAATGTGAGAGAGAAAGAGAGATTCTGCGAGAGAGAGGAGGAAGAGAGCAGCAAGCACGAGAGAAGAGTGCAGGCATATGCAAGATAGAGATAGGATCAAAGATGAAGAGGTTAAGAGAGGAAAAAGAAGAGAGAGAAAAAGAAGAAGCGCTTCATTGGAGTGAGGAGTGGAGAAGCAGCTCAGTAGAGGAATGGAGGAAGCACTTTTTGGGATGACTATGATAACATAAATAGCTTTTAAAAAAATTATTTTTAAATTAAAAATTATTTTATGAGTTTAAAAATTCCATAAAAAATTATGTTTAAATTCCAAAAATTCCCCCAAAAACTTCCATCATTTCAAAAAAATCTCAACTTCCTCGTAGGAATAAATTTAGTCAATAAAAATCATGATAATATGTATTCATAAATATTTTCATGTGAATAAAGGTATTTTAAATGGGAAATAAATTGATATTTTATTTGATGATTAAAAAAATTATCTTCTTGATTAATCAATTGTTGGGATCTGAGGTCGATAAACTTTTCAAATTTTCGATCAAAACATCGAATGCAGCAAAAAACATTGAATCAGAAATTCAAAATACCAAGCCACCAAGAACAGATGATCCTATCTAGTATGAATGAGAAACATACTTATAGGGTTTCCTTGAAGGAGTTCTTGAAGCTATTTAAATGTCTAGCCTCTAACGGTATCCACACGGTCTTCGGATGGTTGGATCTCCTTTTCAAAGCTCTTCACCAAGAGAGAAAGAGAAGAAATGAGAGAATTTCCACAAGGCTTGCATGGGCACCTTTAGTTGTGGTCACTCTCCCCCTATTTATAGACATTTGGAATGAGGTTTTTTCATAAAAACCCTCATAATTATGTCTATATCCACCAACATCCATAAACCTTATGTGTGTGACCCTCTAGGTCAATATATCTCACTAGTTAATAACTCTATAGACCAAATAACACCTTATTGGTCAACCTTAATTAATTATTCACATCTATATATAGATTAATTAATTAAGGATTGATTTAACCCAATCGATAGGTTGAGTTTCCAGCTCGTTGGGTGCCAAGCTACACCACGTACACTATGAGATATGGACTATGTAATAACTCACTTATGGAACCTTCCCGTCATCGATAACCATGTATGTATAATCCTTCATCCACATTAGACTCATGAATGATTTAGGGTATGGTCAACTGTCAAACCCTAATCGGTCACTCAAGTTAGTACTGATGCGTGTAGAAATCATCGAGAACTCCTTCTCCAATATTTCTACTACCTTGGCCAAGGATTTCATCGCATCTCATTCCTTTGAGTCAATCTCCTCAAATATCGAGGGTGGATGATCCCATCTTGATCACACAATCATCTTCATAGATTTCATGTCGTATCCAATATATGAAGTTTTAGATATCCTGTGACTAGGGATTCGTAAGTCATAATCAAAACACGATCATCCATCCACAAGATGTCTTTGGTGTCTCAAGTCAAAGGACCACATACACAACTATGACATGAATCAAACTGATTGACAATTAGGTATAATACCATTCAGGGATTCATACGGATCAATTCAGTGAACTCTTTCTCCAAAGAGCACCATCTATCCTTAGTGTCTCCACACCGATGGCTATAGGATCAGTGACGTGTCGTTTTTGTGCGTCGTTAAAACACAAATACGATGGTCAAACTAAATTTATAAAACCGAACTCACAAAGACAAGATAGAATAATCAAGTACTGGGTAAGTATCGCGTCGATCCACAGAGAGCAGGGTTGACTTTAATCGCAGAGTTGACTTGGTCAAACTTAGGTTTAAAATGAGTTTTAAATAAGAGCAAATAAGATTTAAGATATGGAAATGATATAAATAAGGTAAATAAGAATTTTTAAGAATTGAAATCTCGGATTTGACAGAGAAAAGTCAAAAGTCAAAGTCAAAGCGTTGACTTTGACCAGCAGTATGTGTTCTGCAAAATCAGAGAATCAAACAGAGTCAGAAGATTACGAAAATTATATATTTGGAAACTAGAGGGAAAATGGAATTTATTGATATAACTTTTGTAATTTTTGGATAAGAAATGGATTTATTATGAATTATTGAAAATCAATGATCAGAAAATCCCCGAAATGAACACCTCAGAGGAAATCTTCAAATTGAATGCCCAAATGAAATCCAAATCTTGAAATTTATATGTCAATAGAAAGATAAGAACCAGAGGAATCCAAAAAGACCAAAATTATCAAATTCTGATTTGTCAATAAAAAGTAATTGACCCCGAAAGTCAACGTTTGACTGCTGATGAAAGATGAATAGTCCGTGGTCAAACGTTAAATTGAAGGGTCAAATGAACTCGGAATTTGATGAAATTGCTATCCACGGAAAGCTGATAAAAAGAGGAATCCAATGAAAGCAAAATCAAGTGATTTGGAATTATAATCAGAGAGATATCCTATTTTCAAAATCAGTGACTTTTCGGACTGAAATTTTGGAAAAATGAAGAACACTATGAACTAATTTGCAAAATTAAACTTCTAAATCTAATAAAAACTCAAATTACCTCCTGATAATCGATCGAATCTCACTACTAACCCGATTGCCGCAAGGATGGGGCTCCAATTCTCGTGGATTGAAGCGAATTTGCTCGGATTCTTCCTCGTGGACGTTCGGAATTCAAGGGGAAAATTCGATGAAATCAAGGAGAAATTCGTGATCAATCCTGCTCCAATTGCTTAGCAATCAAGTCTAAACGCGGGGGGAACACGATGAACTAGAGATCTTCCTCGAAACTCGCTTAATTTCTTCACGAGTCGATCAAAAGTTAAAGAACAAAGAAGGAGTACATGAGTTTTTAAAGAGAGAAATTGGCCCGAAATCGTGGGCGATGGAGGTGGTCGTGGGCGCGGAATCGAGGCGTCGTGGACGCGGTTTGCACGGAGCGGCGTTGAGGCTGCAAATTCGGGGATAAAGAGCTCCAATTTTGCTTCGAAAAGAGGTATGATTTTCGGCGCGATCGGGCCACGATCGCGCCCTAATCATCGTCGTGGTCGATCGTCCGGTCATCTGGATGCGATTCTGCCGCTGAAGGAGTGTAATCGCCGCTCGATCGCGATGCGATCGTGGTGCGATCGCGGTTCGATCGCACCGCGATCGCGACGTTCTTCCAGAAGCCTTCTGTGCTTAAAAGGAAAGATTAAGCCTTTTAAGAAAAAGGAAAGATTAGAATCTGACGCTCCGGATGTCTTCCAAAAAAGGCAAAAAAATCCAACTTCTCGTGGCCGTTGGATCGCGATCGCGCGGTCTGAAGGTTGATGAAGATAAGCCCTCCTCCTGTCGCCACGTGGCGATTTGTGAGCCTTCCGATCGACGCCACTTAAGTGAGCATTTGCGCACGTGTTGGATTGATGATCGCGTGGACTCGGGTCCACGCGATCTCCACCGTCTTGATGGAATCCGACGCCCGCCGTGCTGCCACGCGTCCTGCAAAGGTAAGACCGTGTGGGAACATAGTCCCACACGGAAGAAATAAACGGACAGTACACGATTAAATAGGGGAGAAGACTCCCCTATTAACTATCATAACATATCCTCTCTACTCCGCGACACGTGGCGCCCCACACGGGCGCCCACGTGGCCTCCCTGCCACTTGGCGCGCCTCCTGCGTGGGCCACACGCGTCCTGCCACATGGCCTCAGCGCCACGTCGTAACGGCGCGGTGGACCCACGCGCCACGTGGATCCGCTCGCCACGTCATCCCCGCCTGGGCCCGCTCGCCACATCAGCCGCAGGTAATTTCTCCCCCTTTTTCGCGATTTTTAACTAAAAAATTCCTTAAAAAAATCAATTAAAAAAATCAAATAAAAAAATCAGAAAAAAAGGCTTAAAACTTCTGAAATTCATAATTTAAAAATATACAACTCCTTTTTTTAATTGAAATTTTCTCCATTGGATCATAAATTCTTTCCTTTTTTTAATATCATGCCATTTAAAACATATTTAGAAAGAAGAAATGAGGATGACTTATAATTTACTTAAATCATTTCTCATTAAACATTTTAAATCATAAATTCATCATAAAGTCATCCTTCCAAACATTTACCAAAGTCAAAACTCATTCAATAACAGAGATTAACTTCTATTAATTTAAACAAAAGATTAATCATCTCTTAAGCATGAAATTATCTCTAATTTATGCATAAATATCAACTTTAGTGAAATGACATGCCAATGGAGAAAATTCCTAAAAAGTATGATAACATGCATCATATTCACATAAAATAAGCATGAATATGAGTTAATTAGGGTAAGAATTCAGGTTATAAATGCATGTTATCAATCAGCCATACTCATCATATGAGATGGATTAGACAGTGTTATTCTTTCATGATAATTCGATGTCTTTCTCGAATATCCCACGAATAGGAATGTTTAGAACATATGTTTAAAGACTAGTGATCACTATATTATGATCTCATCATAATTCACTTATTCATTGCACATGCTCATGGACTTCATTGAAAATATCACACAAGAATGACAATGAATAAATTTTATTTCAATGAACATAAACAAGATACATGAAAGTGTGATTGGCTCATAGGCCACATAATATCCATCATCAATGTCATTAAATGTTTAGAAAATGTTATCAAATCATTAAATACTAGTAATATCCTTATAAATATAGAGGTTATCTTTTGAAACCATAATAGCATGCATTTAGGATAATTTTTATTAGAATAATTATATAAAATACATGATAATAATACATTAATTTTCATAATTATTAGCCATTAAGACATTATTAGGTTTATGGAGGTATTAGCTTGTGCGATATATAGACCTCGAGGGTCACACACATAAGGTCTATGTACATTGGTGGATATAGATATAATTATGATAGTTTTTATGAAAAGTTGATATCCCTATAAATTGAGGGAGAGTGATCATAACTCAAGGTGCCCATGCAAGCCTCATGAACATTCTCTCCTTTCTTCTCTTTTCCTCTTGGTGAAGAGCATTGAAAAGGAGATCCAACGGTTCAATGACCGTGTGGTTATCGCTAGAGGATAGACACTAGAATAGCTTTGAGAATTCCTTAAATTGAACATTGTAAGTATGGATTCTAATTTATACTAGATAATACGATCGTCGGTTCTTGTGCCTTGGTATTTTGAACATCTGATTTAATATATTATGATGTATTTGATGTTTTGATGGAAATTTTGAAAGCCTATCAAGCGTCAAATCCCATAAAATTCTAGTCTATAAGGTATCATCTTTTGACTACAAGAATACTCACTGTTTTGATGCCAAGTTATCTTATTTTCACATTGAATTGAATTTAAAAACTAATTATTTCAGTATATTTGATCTATATTTTAATGTTTCATCAATCCATTACACACAAAAATTAATTTCCAAATTTCTTTAGGTACAAATGGAATTCTCAATTAAATTTATCTCAACATCATATCATTAAATCATAATTATGAATGAGATATAACATAAAATTTATTAAAATCTCATGAAAATGACAATAAATTAATCTTCTTGCCCCTTTTTGCACAAATGAAAATTATAAATATTTTGTCTTTGAATGTAGTTTTATTAGACATTATCTTTTGAATAAAAAGAGTACTCATAATTTCAATTATATAGTAAATTATTTTCACATTCAATGGAATTAAAAATAATTATCTTAGCTTGTTGAATGCATATGTTCTTGTCATCTCATTTCGTTGCATGACAATAATCCACTTACTGAATTTCATGATTTACAAATGGAAAGCCTCAAGTAAATTTATCACAATCTCAAATCATATAATTCAATAAAAATTTTAATGAAAGATATGTAAAATTTATTAATATCCTACATTCATCATTGTCATCGAAATATGGCTCTTGCCTACTTAGTAGAAACAAATTTTACACAACCATCTCTTTGATTCTAGTTTTACAATGCATCATCTTTTGGGTACAGAATAATCATAATTTCAATGCTAATCTATCTTATTTGGACACTTAATGGAAATTAAATAATAATAATAATTTAAAATTTTGAATCTAATTTTTTGCTTTATTATTCCATTCCACCAAAAAGAACTACTCACAAAATTTTCTAAGGTGTGAATGGAAAGTCTCAAAGAAGTTTATTCTAATATCAAATGATAAATGTAAATGGAATAGCAAAACTTACTAGAATTTCATATTAAACAGCTCATATTTATGTAGATTTCGTACTGATGAAATCAGTTTCAAGAACTCCAATGACGAAAATTATTTTCAATAATCCGAATTAATTTATTTTTTGAGAAACTATTTACTCCCAAGAAAAAATTTTAGGTCGGTAGTTTCTTACTGATATAATAAAATATCTATTTACATTATATTAAGACACTTTATTCTAAGATGCAAGGCATGTAATTTTTTTATCGATCATAGAAAATAAATCAATAAGTATTCCAAAGCTGTATCATAAGGTTCATTATTATTTTGATCTTTTAATCCTTCCTTTACATGATCTCAAATTAAAAATGAAGAAAGAATTCATATATTTAATTCGTGTATCTTATCCAATAAATTATTTATAAACATAGTAAATCAGGTACTAATCAACCTTTAATGGTCACTTGATAAAAATTTTTAGTTTCATGAAAAATCAAATTGATAACTCAACATCATTTGGGACTTAAAATATAAATCACATAGATAGATACTAGTAGGAATCATTTGGGATTTAGAATATTTTCTTTGGATAAATCTCAAATTTTCATCTATAAAAAAATATCCAATTTGGTTTGTGAATTAGGTAAATTAATATTTTGCACAAGTTCATCTTGTTACAGAAACTCACATCTTAATTTACATTCCAATAACTTAAATGTTTTATTGGGATTTTTTTTTGAAATTTCCTTGAAGAATACCTAAAATATTTTTGTGAATTAGGTCAATAATTTGAAAATATATATTTAAAAATTAATTTTCACAATGTAATTAGGTCAATAATTATTTTCACAATGAAATCTATTTAAAAATATACGTCCAAAATTAAATTAACTCAAAAATTAATGATATGAAATAATTTAGTTTTTACTATTTTTTTCCTTTGCTTACTCGCAATCTCAAGGGGATTGGCCTTTTCCCCCTTAGATTTCTGCTCTAATCAGCACGAAATTTAAAAAGGTTGGGGTTAAATTTTATCATCTAAAAGTTGTGGAGTATAGAATCTACAAAAGAGACCTTCCAACACAACATAAATTATAATAGAAAGTGAATTTTGTGTTACCCATGAGGTTGTTTTTCTCTAGAAATTAATAATCATTGGCTTAGATGTCCCTTGAAAATTAAAAAAAATAACTTCTGCATAATTTATTTATATTTTTTGAACTATTGAAATGCAATTCATTGAAATGCTTGTGTACTTGATTTGACTTCAATAAATATATGATGAGAAATTTTTTTCTCTTTGAATTGGTCCGTATGATTGCTATCAACTTCCTTTCTTTGTGTTTGAGATGATTACATATGTAAATTCTTATATGAGTTGCCACTTCTATGAGATAGACTATCTTTTTTTTCATGAATCTTTTGCGTAATTTGATTTTAACTCAGGAACTGATATTCTTTCAGTAGATTCCTTCAAAAAGAGGTGGATGACGAAATCCATGAAAAGGTGTGAAATGATCAAACTCTGATAATTCATTAGCTGTTTTAGATGAATGTTTGGGTTCCTAAGGGACAGAAAATCCCAAAATCTTTGGCAAGTATGACAAAAACTTGTGCGTGAGAGAGAGATTTTATTCTTGAAAGAGAAAGAGGCATGATGAGATTCAAAATTTAACCTAATGTGATTCATAATGAACCTTTATTTTCATTGATAAAAATTATCTCTTGGATTTTTAACTTTCAAGATCTTGAAATAACATAGATATATGTGTATACGTATTTGTTAGTTTTTTTTTAACTTGAATAGCATTCATATTAAGACAATTTTTTTAAAAGAAACCATTTACTTTATTTTCAAACAAAATTAAGACATTACGAGCAAAAGAGTGCTTAAAGATCTATAAATATTTTTTTAAAAAAACTCAATATATACTTAGTGCAAAGTGCAAGATCAATTACGTTTCAATTTCATTTGGAGGAGACAAGATTTATAAATCAGATATGTTCATACCTTCATAATGATGTTGTATTTGACCTAACTAAAGTGCATAGGTAAAATATATTCTTAAATCATAAATCAAGATATCATTTGTTCATAAAATTAAACATTGCAAAATGGCCAACAAGCGACTGCATTCTCATTTCTAAGAATTGTGAGTAAAATATTTTATCTTTTGTCTCACCTTTTGCAAGCATGGGTTTGTAAGAGATTTCGTTTCTTAAAATTTCTCCAAAATTAAACGCATATTTAATAAGATTATTTTTTGTATCATCCTTCTTTCAAACTGAAAAACATATCATTATTTTATTTTGAACAAACGTATAAATAATGAAAATTTCTCCAAAATTAAACGCATATTTAATAAGATTATTTTTTGTATCATCCTTCTTTCAAACTGAAAAACATATCATTATTTTATTTTGAACAAACGTATAAATAATGTTATTTATCGAAACCATGAATGAATCAACTCATCGATTCCCCAGTCGATTATTCCCTGGCGCCGAGAAAGATAATCTGATCGATTATCCGAGCCTTCAGAGAAAAATCTTACGGGCTTTCGATCTGGCGGCTATCCAAGATCACGATCGACGAAGTAAAACTACCGATCTTTCCCATCATTTTTAATTAATTTCCCACCGGCCCGGGCCAAACAGGTCGGCGGAGTTGGATAATGGCGAGCAGTATTCCGACGCGTGTCAACGCGTGTCAACGCGTGGCGAATCTACTCGGACACGTGTCATGCTCCAAGCATTCGCCTCTCCTATATATTCTCATCGTCGATATCCTACTCTTCAGGAAGCTCATTCAATCTTCTGCTTCGTAAGCTTCAAGGTCTAGATTTCAGCCGAGCTCGTCCACTTCGTTATCATTCTAACGAATTAGAGTTTTGCAGGTGTGAACTCCGGTTTTCCATAATGGCTGAAATGAGAGACGAGTACGGGAATCCCCTCCGCCAGACCAACGAATTTGGCAACCCCGTCGGCGTTCAACAGACGGAACAGCAGCCAGAGCTGAGGCGCTCCGGAAGCTCGAGCTCGGTACGTTCTTTTACCTCGTTTATTTTACACGAGAGAGGTGTTTCAACCTATGCATAAATCGTGGTACAGTCGGACGATGAGGGAAAGGGAGAGGGGAGGAAGAAGAAGCCAATCACAGAGAAGATAAAGGAAAAGTTGCCGGGGCACAAGACGGAGGAGCACGTAACACAACAAGAACCAGGCTACGCTACTCAGACTGCGACCCACCATGAGCCGGAGAAGAAAGGAATAATTGAGAAGATAAAAGAGAAATTGCCTGGTCATAACTGAAGCAAGAGAAGGGCTTTGCAGCGGTGGAACTCTTCCTCGTGTCGCGTACTTGTTTACCTACGTCGGACGTTAGATCTCTTTCTAGTTCTTATTCCGTCTCCATCATATCATAAAAACCACCGCCCGCTTGTATACATTTGATTGATGAATATGTTTGCGTTATATTCTACTCAGTTTATCAAATTTAAATAGAAAATCATCGTGAAAGTAACTAATTAAAATATGAAAAAGTCTTGAAATTTATATTTATGAAAAGATATCAATATTATAAATTAATCGCAAACTAATATGGAAAGTTAGCTTAACAATAGTGTAACATACTATCGAAAAGTGAAGAAATTTAACTGAGAAATCAGGTCCATAAACTCACAAAATTATGAAAATTTCTGAAACAAGTAAAACTTAAATAAAATCATTCATTAAATAGAAAAAAGATTTTATGCGGATAATTACTATACTGAATAGTACAACACAACCAAGGCCTAGCGCAACATCTATTTGCTCACCACGCCCAACAAAAGAGTACAACATCAAATGGGAGCTTGTGCATGAACATCTAACTCTGTTCATGTGTAGGTGATGATTCCATTAGTCTTGTTACGTACAGAATCAAAAATGGAAAATTGTTTTGTAAGGATTTTCCGAAATTAGCAATATGATTAATTAAACATCATCAATATCATCATAAATATTCTTGTGTATTTATTTAAAATAAGTTCTATATTCATTTATATTTCTATTTTGAGCTATCATAAATTAATGACTTAATATGACTAGTGGTCCCTTTGACCGATTTTATTTAAAGGCACAAAAGAAGTAGTGAACTTACTCTTTCATCTCTCTCTCTCTCTCTCTCTCTCTCTTGATAGTGAGGAATCTATCTTCTCTCTCTCTACAACAGTTACCTCTCTTCTAAATATTCCTATTCATGGGATATTCAAGAGGGACATCGAATAATCTGAAAACAATAACACTATCTGATCTATCTCATATGATGAGTATGGTTGATCGTGTAGCCATCGTTATGGAGACACTAAGGATAGATAGTGGGTGTTCTTTGGAGAAAAATTTCACTGAATTGATCCATATGAATCCATGAATGGTAATTATACCTAATTGCCAATCAAGTTGATTCATATCACAGTTGTGTATGTGGTCCTTTGACTTAAGACATCAAAGACATCCTGTGGATGAATGATCGTGTTTTGATTATGACTTACGAATCCCTAAAAATATCATAAATTAGATACGACATAAAGTCCTCGAATATGATTGTGTGGATAAGATGGGATCATTCGCCCTCGCTATTTGAGGAGATTGAGTCAAGGAATGAGATGCGATGAAATCTTTGGCCAAGGTAGTAGAAATATCAGAGAAAGAATTCCCGATGATTTCCTACATGCATTAGTGCTAACTTTAGTAACTAATTAGGGTTTGACAGTTGAACATACCCTAAGTTATTCATGAGTCTCGTGCAGATGAAAGATTATACATACATGGTAATCGATCACGAAAAGGTTCCATTAAGGAGTTCTTGCATACTCCATATCTCCTAGAGTACGTGGTGTAGCTTGGCACCCAACGGGCTGGCAACTTAACCTATCAATTAAGTTAAATCAATTCTTAATTAATGAATCTATATGTTGATGTGGATAATTGATTAAGGTTGACCAATAAGGTGTTATTTAGTTTATAAAGTTATTAACTAGTGAGATATATAGACCTAGAGGGTCACACACATAAGGTCTATAGATGTTGGTAGATATAGACATAATTATGAGGGTTTTTTATAAAAAAATCCACATACCAAATGTTTATGAATAGGAGGAGAACAAGCACAACTAAAGGTACCCATGTAAGACTTATAGGAGTTCTCTCCTTTCTTCTCTGTCTCTATTGATGAAGAGCTTTGAAGAAGAGATCCAACCATCCGGAGATCGTGTGGATACCACTAGAGGCTAGATATTTGAATAGCGTCAAGAACTCCTTCAAGGGAACCTTGTAAGTATGTTTTCTTATACATATTAAATGATAGGATCATCTGTTCATGGTGCCTGATAACATGTAAAATTGAGCAAGAAAACATGCTTATCCTTGTGATAAGTTAGTTAAAAAAAGTTAATATCATTTATGTTTGTTACATGTTATCATATAAATTTGCCAAAATGAACATCCTTTAGATAAATGAACATCCTTTACATGTTTTTAACTCTTTAAATGCTAAAACAAACTCCTTTAAATTCTGTAATTTGTGTTTAATAAGGAAAGTTTTTTTTAACTAAAGCCCTTAATGGGCTCGTCCGTTTTAATGGGTTTCTTAGTGTATGGGCAGGATGTGTATGGAGAAAATCTCAGCCAATAGCAAGCAGAAGCACGGTACTGTGTGTAATGCAAAACATACAGAGGAACAGAGCGCATGTACTTGGCGCTTTTCACGAAATTGCAACACCACCAATGGCGATTAGCTTAACTACCTGAGAAACGAGATTGAAGCATACCGAGGGTGCAAAGCAAAAAACATCAAGAACCTAACTAACCCGCATAACTTTGAAGCTCGGGTTAATTAGGTTAAAAAGGGGGAAGCGGGGAGGAGAGCCTCGTTCTTGATTTCCCGTCCAAGATTGAGCTTGGCCAGGTGGACACAGCGGGAGGAAGATCCAGAAGTCGTGCCAAGAGTTTTCTGAAGTAAAGATCGCATCCATTTCCGGACGTTCGGCTTTATTTCGAAGCCTCAAAGCACAGTTAAGAGATGTTTTCTTCTTTTCTTAGTTCTTTTCGGAATGTTGATTTCAATTGATTCAGCTTGTTTTCATATTCAGCAATTAGTTTTCTTTTTCTTTTCTCATGTTTTCAGTATGAATGTTGTCGAATTTTAGATAGACTAATGGAATTTAGTCATTTCATATTTCTTTCTCTGTCTTTGATTTGTCATGAATTAGCTTCTGATTCATGTTAAATAAGGGATTACTAGGAGAACATATTGCAATTTCTTTTTGATAATCTTCTGTTAAATCTGACTCAGTCGATAGTTGTAAGAGAAATTTTCTTAACATAAGCAGCAGATTTAGTTGGATTTGAGTTGATGTGTTGAAAAGATATTTTAAAACGAAAATAGATTAGATATAAACTCTCCTGAAGTTTGTTTCTTCCTGTTTAGATAACAGAAGGATTATAAGTGTCGATTCAGTTAAAGTGGATAAGTGAGATCCGATTTAGCGATTTTGTGAAGACTTATTACACTCAAGGGAGAATAATAAAATTCTTAAAGACAAAGTAGAAGAATAAAGTGAATATTATAGGATTAAAAAAAATAATAAGAACAGTAAAGAGAAGTCTATCCAAAAAGAAAAAAACTGATATTATTAGTTATAATTAGAGGAAAAACTCTTTCAAAAAGAGGAGAGAAGAATAGCAATGTTCAGTTTAATTCAGTCTCTTTAGTTATTTTCATCAAGATTGACTAAAAATAAGAAAATAAATAAGAACTCAAGATTAGAATCACTGATTTTAATCTAGGTATGCTGAAAGAATAAAAGAAAAGAAAAAAAAAGGGGAATTAATATTGCCTCCCTTGGATTCGACCCCTCACTGAACTATACTTTTGGTATATAGAAGTTAAGGGAAAAATATTTTTGAAGAAAATATTATTGCATAAGTCCAATTAGACCATCACAATGACATAAAAATAATTGATAATTGGGACTTATCAGTGCCTTAATGTTTTGAACATCCAATTCAATATATTTCGCTGCATTCGATATTTTGATCAAAATTTTGGAAGGCTTATTGACCTAAGAATGCAATAGATATAAAGTGTAGAAGAACTATTTTGCCGATTCGTTCTATCATAAGTTGATGTACATATAATGCTTCATCCACACAAGACTTATGAATGAATTAACAAATAATCAACTATTAAATGCTTATCAATCACTCTCAATTTAGTAATGACGTGTGAAGTAAATCATCAAGAACACCTTTGATATTTTATTCTTTGGCCAAAGATTTAAGTACATCTCACTCCTTAAGTGTTTCCTTTGATGTTTAATTTTGTGTCTCAACAATGGAAATTTATGCTTATCATATATCCTTGAAGACACAATTGAAAAGGATAAAATGTGATAGAATAGGTGAGTTCTAGGGAAATGATGTTGATGGATAAATGATTTATTATAAATTCATGTAAATTTGAACATTTTATAAGGGAATATTTAATATCAATATAAATCCTTGATCCTTCAAAAGAAAAGAGTGGACATTGACTATGGAAACAGATAGAAAGTTATGCGTGTTTGATAAAACAGAAAGCTAAGATTTATTACTAGACAATAATCAAATAATACAAAGATTTAGAGGCAACCACAACAGATGTAAAAGTAAAGAGACCTATTTCGGTCATGGTGGTCAAGCTAGAAGCACTAAGTGTCCTTTTGCTGAAAAAGTTCAACATATTCTTCATGAGAAATATTAACAGTAGGAGAAGAAATACTTGAGTGAGTGGAATCCATGGAAGATTCACGTCCATTGCAACCACCACCACCACATTCACAACCACACCCTCTACCATTAGGTGGCTGACCACTAACAAACGCTAACAACTGCCCTTGAACCAAAGAAGTCCCCACAAGGAAAGGTTCTACAGTGATTGTAGATAGAACACCAAGACATAGTCAAAGAACTTCATCTGTGGAATTTACGGAGAAGAAAAAATCTCATCCAAAAGTGGAATATCATCAGTACCCAATACATGATTCCAAAATGCACACGCCAAATGAGACGATAGATTATTTCTTTAGGCTGTCACTGCAATCTTATCTTAAAGTTGCTTCGAGGTGATTACATCAGTAACAAGGGTTGATAGTATTGAGGTTCTCCAAAAGAGATTGGACTTTGGCATAATTTCTTGTCCAGATAAATCACCAAATGGAAATTGAAAAACTTTCTTAAATTGAAAAATTATGAGAAATATTTTTCAAGTGTTCCATCATATGCTTCAAGTATCCTATTGTCCATCACATGACTAAATTGTGAGACCTGTCATCAAATTGTTTATGGAAAATTATTAGACACCCATGCTGCATTGGAAGCAGTTGAATCTGCTTTTTATCATTTTTTTATCAAGAGGATCATCAGTGGGATGAAATGTCCTCCCATGAATCAAAATAAAGTTCACAACTTGGGTAGCCCAAGCCAATAATTTTCATCATTGAAGATTTCTAGACCTGTGATGAGATTTGTAGATAAACCATCCTTTTCTGTCATAAAAAGAGTCTGGAAAGATCACCAAAACATTTCTTTTCTTTTATTTTGTTACACCAAAATTGAAGCTAAAATGGGAAAGATATGGCCAAGTAGAGTTCTAGCCCAATAATGAACTAATCGGGCTACATCGCAAGTCCAAAACGGTTCTACCCCAAAGTGAATCTGAAACGTTGGTTTTGTGGATCTTTAACATCGACGGTCAAAAGAAGAGGATCGAGAAATGAAGCCCCAAAAATGCTGAGGTGGTGACGGCAAAAATTGAATAGAAAATAGACCAAAAATACCATTGAGTGACCCCGGCCGCCGTAAAGTTTGATTCTCTAAGCGCCATAGAAGCCCACCGGCCGTCGTAAATATCGATTCCGAATGAGTACAAGACGAAGACGGCCAAGGGGATTGGAGAAGAAAAGGCAAAGCAGAACAAGAAGAAGGCGGCTGATATGAAAGGGGGCAAGGAATACCAAGGCAAACTAAACGAAAAGACTTGGAGATCAGACGAAAGATATCAAGGTAGTTCATTTCCATATTTTTATCCTTCTCTCCTTCTGTCCCATTTTAAAGACAACAGTATGGAAAAACATGTTTGAATTTCTATATGTTTCCACTTTAAGTACTCTCTTTCTCTCTCTAAATTATCTCTAAAATATTTTGATGATAAATATTTTTTTGCGCTGTAATTATACCACTTTTTGGTACTCTCTTTCTCTCTCTAAATTGTTTATAGTTTACACGGTCGTACGATGATGCTAAGAAATAAATGGCGATATCTGTACATTCATCTGTGCAAAAATATGCTGCCCATTTTTTTACAGTGAACACGTACTGAAACAAGTAAAACGCCATCGTCACTAGAAAATAAAAATGAGTCGCGTGGTGAATGGCACACACAAAAGATAGATCTATGTCTTCACTAAACCCTAAAAAGGAAGAAAAAGAAAACCCCCCATCATGTACAAGATCTCCCAAAAACTCGCCAAACGTCAACGGCCATAGCCAAAGAGTGCTTTTGCCGCCTCCATCACCATAAAGAAGGCTATCATCATCGCCATCCCAACTACGTAAGAGAGCCATAAAAGATAATTCAGAGCCACCATCGATGATCTCGTCAACAAAACCCTCACTCCTCTCACTAGCCCCCGCGCCTTCCTCAAGTAATTTCTGCATCTGCGAGAAATCCTCTCTCTACGGCCAGCTTTCGCAACCTTTCCCTCTCTGGAGCAGCCACCATTTTCCTCAAGCGGAAAGGAAACCAAAGAGCTCTTCTTCTCGGGCATTTTGGGCTTTTCTTCTTCCACGTGAAAATCTACGAAGTGAGTCTGATGCTCTGCGGTCGACTCCAAGATAAAGGTCCGGTCAACGGGTGCTGTGCTCGTAGACTTGTGAACTTGCAATTGGATCCTTTGGTCATAGTCTTGGGATGAGCTGACGTCGTAGTCTGCCTGGGTCAACCCAGATCCAGTCTGATGGTCCCAGATAGAGTCAATGCTGATTGGGCCATAATCTTGAAACATGAAGTTGTAGTCGAGTTCGTCGGGATCCAGGTCAAACCCTAGAAACTCTTCTGCTAGAGAGAAATTATATTTCTCTGGATTACTTCCATTTCTGGAGAGAGATGTATTGACGACCTGGAATAGACAACAATTTTTTTTGGTTTAGCCCTCGGAAAAGTTCTCATGAGATTCCAAGAAGATGAAAACTATGACCTACCGTGTGCTCCATGGCCGGTTGACTTGGAGGAAGCAACAGCTGAATATTATCGTCGGAGAATTCAGCGAGCCAGGAATCAAAATCATTCACGTGAGCAGGACTTGGAGCTTCTTTTTTGGGCATCATTCGAAGGAAAATGTTTTCGAGGCTTTTGGCATTACTTTTATTGGTCAACGGGAGGCACTGACCAGTGTTCTTAGCCTCCTGGAGGGAGATTATCTCTTCTTCCTCTGTAAAGTTGCTTCTTTTGGTAACCCGGCAGAGAACAAATACATCCTAAAAATTAAAATAATTTATTGGATTTAGTAAAATAACAGGAAAGTTTGAAGGTAGATAAGAAGACTCTCATTCTCTACCTCACCCTTACCTCTCCTACTTTTTCTTATCTCTCTCCATTTTCTTCTATCTCTCACCTACTCTCTCTCTCTCTCTCACACCAACTCTCTCTCCTTTTCTCTTTCTTCCCAGGTACCCCCACCCCTCAAAAAAGAAAGTATGAAACTAGAAGAACGGGGAGAGAGAGATAGAGGAAAAGCACATCATCAGAACTTCTAGGAATGAAAGATAAAGTACCTTGACGGATTCAGGATTATATTGATCCTCATTAAGATAATACTCATGCATGATCCACTCGGTGCGCTTCCCATTAGGCGGCCTTCCATGATGAAAAACTAGAGTTTTCTTTGTCCCGATAATCCTATTATTCGAACGAATATTTCTATCTTTTCCCGTAGACTTCCAATACCCTTCTCTGGTCGCCCTATTCGCCCGAAAACCGTGCGGATACTTCTTATCTCTGGACGTGAAGAAATGCCACTTTGAATCTCTCGTACGAATCAGTGATTTCTCTGCAAAATTATATAAAATTACAATCCAAGGAATTAGGAAAGCAAGAATTAATGATTATAGGTGAAAGATACCTGGAAGATCCCAAGGCTCGAACTTGTAGATGTCAACTTCTGGTATCACTTCCAAATCGATTTGGCATCCGAGAACTTTCCTCTTCAAGTAATGAGAGATCAGTTCAACGTCTGTTGGATGGAATCCGAACCCAGGTGGCACAGATTCGGCGAAGGAAGTTTCCATCGTTGACATCTCGATTCAGAGATCCTGATAATTTTTCAAAGGAGAAAAAATGTTATGACATCGACTTATGAATAATTTAATAAAGATACAAGCGAAAAAAATAGAACTTTAACAAGCAGTTGGAAAGAAAAAACTGTTCTTCGCGGTTAGAATCTGTCGAAGAGAGAAATTAAGATATATAATCCGCTAAATAGACGCGGATGAAAAACTCCAGTGCGAAGAGCCCAGCTTCGTAAAACGGAAATCCAGAGTCCTTATAAAAGAAGACGAAGACCAACTCCCGGAAATTTTGAAGTGGAATCGAAAAATTACCTGAGACGGAACCCAAAAGGTTGAACAGCAGGAAGACGAGATTCAAAAGAAGGGAAAGATAGGCAAACAGATACCGGCGATGGCGCGACCAAATACTTGAAGGAGAGAAGAATTCGTGCAAAGAAGGAAGCAGCGAGGAAAGTGGCAAGACGCGGAGTGTTGTCGTAGACAAAAGAGACCGATCGATATGAGGGAGACAGGTAACTGTGGGCCCCTTTTAAGTTCCCGCGTACCAGCTGTCCACTCTTTCACGTCATCCAGTGGAAATTCTCGTAGAAATACTGCCAAAGAAAAAGAGAACAGTCGACTGGAGGCCCTTTCGTCCATTATATTTTGCGTATATTCACCGAAAAGAAGCCCCTTTCGTCCATTTCTTTGGATTTAGCTCGAAAAATCTACAATTTTCTTATAATTAAGAGCCACGTGCCGGCCGCGGGTTGTAGATTATCATATCTTGCTTAATACATTCAGTAATAATATAGTGAAGAAAATTAAATGACGATATATTTTTATATTGTCGTGGTATAGACACCATACCCACGTATCGGATTACACTGACATCACATGGCTTGCGCCGTGCCAGATTTTCAGTTTCTAGACGGTCGCTGGTAAGGTCTCCTCTCTCTCTCTCTCTCACATCCGGCGCTGATGTGGTGTGGGCCGCGCAGGCGATGGAATGCGCTGACCACGCCATGACCGCTCGAGTGACTGGTCGATGAGGGAAACCAGTGAGGTGGTGGGGTAGGATGGTGGTGATTGGTGGAAGAGGTTAGGAAGTGGGAACGGAGGACTGAAGCTATGGAAAGATTACAGGGGCAATGGGGAGGCTGAGTGAGGAGTGCAATGAGGGATTAGGCGCGCGAGAGAGAGAGAGAAAGAGAGAGGGAGAGAGAGAGAGAGAGAGTTCCTGAAACAAGAAATTCCCAGATGGAAATTGAGCGCGGGAACACAAACAAGAAATAGATAGGAAAGAGCAGAAAACAGAGATGTCGGAGATGGGGAGAAGTGGAGCGGAAAAAGAAGATCGGAAGAGTGAGAGAGAATTGGGGGACGACAAGAACTGGGCAGCAATGAGAAATCCAAATATAAGATTCACAAGATTTAGAAGATTCAGACAAATAGGAAGAAGATTCGAGGAAGTCTGAAAAAGTCAAGAAATAGAGAAGCGGAAATAAGGGGAAGAGGGGGGCAGATGAGGAGCCGGAGAAGCTAAAGATAGTGTTTGGTCATTTCTAGCAGCCAACAAGGATGCACAGCACCGGCTAAAAGCACCAGCACGGCATGGCCCGTATCCATGAGGCCTTGAATCCGAGCCCTTCTCCCATTAGACACCTCTCTTGTAAAAACTTGTCATTTTTCTGAATCCTGAAGGCAACCCCCCATTTTTCTTGGCATTTGGGAAAAAAAGCCATCCATAAACCGGGCAAGGACCAAAGTCCCATCAGTTGCAAAGCAATTACATATTCATCGGTGAAACAAGTGCAAATAAACAAAAAAAACTGAACGCCCAGGGTATGAGAGCAATTCCCCTGTCCCCCAGATAATTCCCGTATTATTTCAACAATAGTCTAGAGAGAGAAACAATTACGGAATGGTGCGCTGATATAAGGGAAGGGCGCCCAAAGCCTCGCGCTCAGCTCTCTCTTTTTTAACCTGCGGCCCCCCATCAAACAGAAGCTCACGGTCAAACTAAATGGAGGAGCATTTTTCTAAAGAGAGAATCTGGCTGTCATTTCAAAAGAAAGAAGCTTACCAGAGATAGCATGTCTTTAAGGTAGCTTCTGTATGGTGTCTGCAGCGCCTATTCAAAATAACATAATAAAAAGGCAATCCATAACGCAATAGAGAATCATCATCATCAATCGAAACAAAATAATTTTATGATTTTACACAGTTCAATCAGAAAAAGAAAATTGAAGATCTTCGAGTCAACTCTTTAGCCTAAGCAATGTGGAAGATCAAATCTCTGGAGAACGGAGAACAATACTCAAATACAGTAAAAAGGTCCAGAAACGTTCAAAGAATCATATAGTTGTAGGGATGGCTGATCACGGACAATCAAAATCCTTCAGAGTCGTGATCGTGGTTCCATAAGCTGAAGTATATAAGTCGAAATTGATCAATTTATGATGAATTGCTCAATTTTAATCCAATAGCAATGGAAGTGATCACGCCTATTGGTCAATTTTTTTTAAAATTTATCTAGAATAATTAATTTAAAATGAACAAGTTATAACGAATCATGAAATATTGATAGATCTATTTTGACAGAGCGAAATCATCAGCCACCATAACTTGTGAATCGATTTAGTTCATGAGGGTCTTAAATTTAGTTTTGAGATTTGATCTTACACTACATATAGATTAACTTTGATGGATCGAAAATTACGCTTTTCACAAACCAATGTGAACAAGGCAATTTTCAATAGACACCCCTAAATACTTGCCATTTCTAAATACAAGGCAATTTCGAAATTTCCAATGCCTTGAACGAATCAAAAAATATAACCGGACAAAAAAGGAATGCACAAGTATATTCATTAAAAATCGAAAATTTATCGGAAAATACAAACTTGGAGATCCTCGCTGAGGTATTCATGCTTCATGGAAAGATCCATCGCTCTCTTGAGCCTCTGATTCCTGGCGTCAACGACTTCGCGAGGCAGACGAGCCAGCGCCTCTTTGATATCCAGATCGAAGTACGGATCGTAGAGATCATCGTACCGCAAACCTAAAATCGAATCGACGAGATCGGCGTTCGTCGAAAATGTATAAATGAATAACGGAAGAGGAAATTTGCGATTGTGTTACCGTATCTCTTGAGGCGCCTGGCTATCGCCTTGCAGTGCTGCGCCGCGAGCCAGTTCTTGGACGGGTCCGTCAGCCATCGCGTGAATGCCGACATCGCAATTGAGTAATTCGTAACCCTGAAGTATCAACGTTTCTGCCCATTTCTATATCTCTTCCTTTAGATCCGTCGATGATTTTGGACCGTTCGATTCGATCGATGAGCTGAATTGTTTCGGCAATATTTACCGTCGGATCTAAGTGGGCTCGAGAGGACAATGAGAGTTCGTAGAAGTGTTATAATGGGCCGACGATAATCTCAATTGCTTATTGTTCCGCTCTTTTGACCGAGGTTTTCAGCTGATTGATGATCAAGCGAAGGTTGACGATCAGATCAACATGATCGCCATCCCTCTCTCTTCCCCAAACATCTCTCTCTCTCGCCGGAAATGGAGTTCCTCTGGCATCAACCTCTCTCTCTCTCTCTCTCTCTCTCTCTCTCTCTCTCTCTCTCTCTCGGCAGACATGGTAATTCACCATGCCGTTTCTTGATTTTGTTGATCGATTCCAATCGATTCTGATGAGTAAAAGCTATTCTTTTTATCGGACAAAAATCTTGATTCTTCCAGAATTTCCATCACCACCACTACCTGGTTGACTTAACCTTGACGTTTCCAACTAAGAATAAAATTACAGTAGATAAATTTTTGTTGAGAATATTTTCCTTTAAATAATTTTTCGCTTCCAAAAATGAAGAACTGTGGTGGCGACTAACAGGCATACTAAAAGAGAAATGAAATGTTCTTTTATTGGAAGGGCTAATATCATATATGAGTCTGAACTTTATCAAATGTACCAGATATGAGTCCAAACTTTTTTTTTGTCAGATATGAGTCCAAACTTTTTAAAAAGTCCAGATATGAGTCTCAACTTTTATTTTCTCATATAGAAGTCTGAACTTTTCAAGTGTCCAGATAAGAGTCTAAACTTTTTTTTCCAGAAAAAAGTCCCGCTGACGTGGACAATGCGGAGAGTCCACGTGGCAGCCGGCTAAGAGTGGAACGATGTGGCAGCCACGTCGTTCCAGCCTCTCTCTCTCTCTCTCCCGCCCTCCCTCCCTCCCCTCCCTCCCCTCCCTCCCTCCCTCCCTCTCCCGCCCTCCATCCCTCCCCCACCTGTCTCGCACGCCCTCCCTCCCCCGCCTCACTCTCCCGCCCTCCCTCCCCTCCCTCGCCTGTCTCGCCCGCCCGTCTCACCCTCCCTCTCTCTCCCGCCCGCCCTCCCTCCCCCGCCTCTCTCGCCCGCCCTCCCTCCCCTCCCTCCCCCGCTGTCTCGCCCGCCCTCCCTCCCTCCCTCCCTCCCCACTTTGTCTCGCCCGCCCGTCTCACCCTCCCTCTCTCCCTCACGGGTTGTCCTCCTCACGCCCTTCGCATTTCTTCGGTTGCTTCGGTTGGAAGTGGCGGCGCGGCAGATACGCAGCGCTAGGCAGCGTTTGTTGCACTGAAGCCGCTGCCAAAGCTTATCGCGAGACTCTATCCCCCATTTTTTTACACGTCCCTTCGCCTCCAAATAGCTGAGCTCGTACCAAAGGCGAGGAAGAAGATGTGTTGCCGAAGCGATACGGCGTCATCACTGAGGCTTCTACGTCTTCGGGCTCGAGTTTCGAGGCGCTGTTGGATGCCGTCGATGACCGCACGGCCGCGGCGTGGATGCGAGAGGTGTTCGGCTGCTCGCCGGAAGTTGGGGACGACGAAGTCCCCTTTGGAAAGTAGGCGGGAGAATGCTGCTGATAAGGCGTACCTGGCCATCTCGGAGTAGGGCAGCACAAGGGGCCCCGGGGGAGGAGATGTTTGCGGATAAGGCTCTTCCGCAACTTGAAGGAGCTCCTTGGAGAGGGATACCCCCACCCCTGCCGTTTTCATCGGCTCTTGGTAGACGGACTGAACAATTAAACCATTCGAGATGAAGATGACAATGATGATGTCGTCGATGACAATGATGTTGACGAGGATAGCGGTGAATTGGGATGCGGCGAGGATGGCGGTGATGATGAGACGTAAAGCTAAAGATATAGCGAAGAAAAAGGATCTTGCACGTACAATCCTTCGATGATGATGGTCTCCGAGAGATAATAGGCACATGACTAGACGAGAGAGGTGAAATATGATCTTTCATGTACCAAGCGAGGGATGCAAGTAACAGGGCTATAGAGAGAGAGAGATATATGAAACAAGAGTGGAAGGATGGTGGTGGTGGTGATGATGGTGATGATTTACGAGAAAAGTAAGATGATAAGCAAGTAGAAGAAAAACCCTAGAAGAAAAGAAAAGATAGAACACTGTAGGCACGATCATCATACCCAAGGTGGGTTCGCACTAGATCTTTGCGAACGTACTTGGAGCACCGCCGGGAAGCATTTCCTATTGGAGAGGAGGATGGCGGCGCCGCCATGGGAAACGAGCGGTTAGTCACCACCATCGACTTGACCTTGCCGCTGTACCCATGAGCGCCCACCGCTTCCATGCTGACCACCAATGCCGAAACTAGCGTCTCTCCCGCATTAGATCCTTCACCGAGTCAACGGACAGCAGCCGCGCGCTGCAACCCATTCCGGGATTAAACTATAAGTCAACACGTCGCCCGCAGACCAAACTCATTGACCACCATAGCAGAAATGGATGGCGAAGGCGAGGAGAGACTGCAATTCGAGAGCGACCGCGTCGATTGATGCGGGTTCCACGCCGTTGACAGAGAGTAAATCGGATATTATCGGGTAGAGGACGGTCCTAGAATCTCTTCTTCCATGGCGCGAAGGGTTTGGTTGGGCTGGGATTTCGTGGGCTGGGTCGGGCGCAGAGCTATCTTCGCTCAAGCCTCGATCGCTTTCGAGAACTTTGAGGTGGAAGTCGGCGAGATCTTCGTCTCCTCCGCTGCTGAACCAGACATGCTCCGCAAACGTTGAAAACGGCGCGCGCAAGGTCTTTGCTGGGCGGTAGCACCGATATTCCACCAAGAACACATGGCGGGGCCACCACCGAACCCAAAAGATCGCCGACAGTAGAATCACAAGGATCGTCGCCGCATTGTCCACGTCAGCGGGACTTTTTTCTGGAAAAAAAAAGTTTAGACTCTTATCTGGACACTTGAAAAGTTCAGACTTCTATATGAGAAAATAAAAGTTGAGACTCATATCTGGACTTTTTAAAAAGTTTGGACTCATATCTGACAAAAAGAAAGTTTGGACTCATATCTGGTACATTTGATAAAGTTCAGACTCATATATGATATTAGCCCTTATTGGAATCCAAAAACTCAAAAGAAATCATCACAATGAGCAAAAGGAGCTTAGTCTTCATTTTTTCATCAAGTTCTTCCATCTCATTACCAATTTCATCATCGTAACCTCAGGATTCTAAGGTCATCATAATCGATTTACTTGCTTTGGGGCTAATTTTCCTCTTCTTAACATTATAATCCACTATCATGCATGAGAAAAGATGATTTTAGGGATAGCTCAATGCACAAATTGAGAGAAACCTCGCTTGCTAGCATTGCAAGACGGGGATATTTCTGACCCAATCACCATTGATTCCAATAAAATGAACCATGTATGTATCAAAATGTACTCAATCACCATGGTGTAGCATTGCACCACCATGGTAGAGTATCAAAATGAAAGCCCTCAACTTGAGACTCATGAATGTAATCAAATATTTCAGCCCATAGTGTTTCTTTCTAATGATATATTCTTGTTCTTGTTGCACTTAATTGATTCAACAATCATTTTTTATCAAGTGGTATGACTACTTGGTGATGCCTCTTCTGTGTAAGTTCTTGATATTGGTAGGGCAGACACCATGCCAAGGAATTGTTCTAAGTTTTCTAGATGTATTATTGATTATCAAACATATATACTCAATTTTCGTTGTTGGATCACGCTGTGTGAAAAATTATTAAGATGATATTTTCTTTTGATTTGTGGCTCATACTTCAGAAAATTTTCTAGCACAAGGTATGCTCCTTTGAGTGCTATTGATTGCTCAATCATCATTGTTGTTTTCACTACACCAAGGCAAGGTTTTTCTAAAGCTCAAATGGGTGTGGTAAATTATCGTAAGAGAAGTTTAAAAAAAATCAAATTATCTTATGTGAATGGATAAAAGTTAATCTACAAACATCTTAAGAAGATACAACTCTCTAGACATTATTTTAAGAGCGTAATACATTATCTTTGAGAATAGTTTTTTTCCATCCCACTCAACAACTTCTCTCCTCCCTGTTGGGTTCTAATGTCAATAAACTTTTCAAAATTTCGATCAAAATATCGAATACATCGGAAAATATTAAATCGGATATTCGAAAACACCAAGCCACCAAGAATGAAATGATCTTATCATCCAGTATGAATGAGAAAACATACTTACAGGGTTTCCTTGAAAAAGTTATTGAATCTATTCTAGTGTCTAGCCTCTAGCGGTATCCACACGGTTTCTGGATGGTTGGATCTCCTCTTCAAAGCTCTTCACCAAGAGAGAAAGAGAAGAATTGAGAGAATTCTCACAATGCTTGCAAGGGCACCTTGAGTTGTGGTTGTTCTCCACCTATTTATAGACATTTGGTATGAGGTTTTTTCATAAAAACCCTCATAATTATGTCTATATCCACCAACATCCATAAACCTTATGTGTGTAACCCTCTAGGTCCATATATCTCACTAGTTAATAACTCTATAGACCAAATAACACCTTATTGGTCAACCTTAATTAATTATCCACATCCACATATAGATTAATTAATTAAGGATTGATTTAACCCAATCGATATGTTGAGTTGCCAGCCCGTTGGGTGCCAAGCTACACCACGTACACTAGGAGATATGGAGTATGTAAGAACTCACTTATGAAACCTTCCCATCATCGATTACCATGTATGTATAATCCTTCATCCACATTAAACTCATGAATGACTTAAGGTATGGTCAACTGTCAAACCCTAATCGGTCACTCAGGTTAGTACTGATGCGTGTAGAAATCATCGGGAACTCCTTCTCCAATATTTCTACTACCTTAGACAAGGATTTCATCGCATCTCATTCCTTGAGTCAATCTCCTCAAATATCGAGGGTGGATGATCTTATCTTGATCACACAATCATCTTCGCAGACTTCATGTTGTATCCAATATATGACGTTTTAGATATCCTGTGGCTAGGGATTTGTAAGTCATAATCAAAACACAATCATCCATCCACAAGCTGTCTTTGGTGTCTCAAGTCAAAGGACCACATACACAACCATGACATGAATCAACCTAATTGATAGTTAGGTATAATACCATTTGATAACATGCTAATTATACATGATAATACATGATGATTATCTAGTCACGCTCCTTGGTTCGCGCATATCGTCAATTTTCTTGTGACTAGATCTATCCCAGAGCATTGGAATCGGCATTGTAAAGATAAGTTCTTCTATGAACTCAAATATTATTATTGGGAAGAACCACTTCTATTCCATGTAGGATACGATCAGATCATACGGCGATGTGTAGCGGAAGACGAACAAGGAAGCATAGTATCGATGTGTCACTTATCAGCATGTGGAGGACATTTTGCCGCACAAAAGACAGCAGATAAGATTTTACAAAGTAGTTTTTATTGGCCCACCATCTTCAAGGATGCCCACCGTTTCTATATAGAGTGCTTACAATGTCAGGCAGCATTAAACATCTCCAAGCGAGATGAAATGCCAATGAGGCCTATCCTTGAAATGGAGATATTTGATTTATGGGGGATCGACTTCATGGGACCTTTTCTACCTTCTGATGGGAAAGAGTATATTTTGGTAGCGGTTGATTATGTGTCTAAGTGGGTAGAAGCTATACCCACTAGGACAAACACTCATCGGGAAGTACTCAGGTTTGTAACGAGGAACATCTTCTCTCGATATGGTTGTCCGAGGGCCATCATCAGTGACAGAGGCTCACACTTCAACAATGCACACTTTCGTGCATTATTGAAGAGATATGGAGTACATCATCGCGTCATTACACCGTACCACCCCCAAGCTAATGGGCAAGTTGAAGTGAGCAACCGAGAGGTCAAGAATATTTTAAAGAAGATCATTCGACCAGACGGTAAGGATTGGGCACACAAGCTTCCTAATGCTTTATGAGCATATCGAACGGCTTACAAGACACCCATCTGGATGTCTCCGTTCCGACTCATATTTGGGAAGGCGTGCCACCTTCCGGTTGAGCTTGAGCATAAAGTCTATTGGGCAATAAAGAAGCTCAACTTATCTCTGGACGAAGCAGGTAAACATAGACTTCTCCAGTTGCAGGAATTACAAGAGTTAAGGCGCGACGCGTATGAAAATGGGAGATTTACAAAGAAAAGACCAAGGCCTTTCATGAGAGGAACATCAGAAGATGAACCTTCCATGTCAATGAAAAGGTTTGGTTATATAACTATCGCCTTAAGCTTTTTCTAGGTAAGCTGCGCTCATGATGGGATGGTCCTTACGTGGTTGTGGAATCGTTTGACAACGGATCGATGCTTATTTCCGACCCTAAATCTGGCAAACAATTCAAGGTAAATAGGCATCGTCTTAAACCTTACCTTACAGCCGAGCCACCCACACCAGCAGACAAGGTAAATCTGCATCCTCCCGAGGTACATGAGGACGTGATAACGGTAACACCCTCATCTCATGGATCATCGTAGCTTCATTAAGTTTTGTCTGGCTGAAGACGTTAAACTTAGCGCTCCAAGATTATCTTGGGAGGCACCCCAAGATTATCTTACTATTTTATTTTGTTTTTGTTTGTAGTTTATATCAGTGTACATACATAGTCGAAAGGAAATCCACCTACAACAAATAAGCAATTTGGACAAATTCCAGAGACATGCATCAACACGTATTAATGAGTTTTTCTAAACCCTTTTACTTCTCACTTAAATTTAAAATCTTTTTCATGTAATGGATGATATTGTTGCCATCTTTTCACATACATAATGATTTCATTGAGGGCAATGAAAGATTTAAGTTGGGGGGTGAGGACTTAGAAAAACTCAAATTTTCAAAATTTTCAAAATTTTCAAGCTTTTTACTATTTTAAAACTCCTATTTTTCAAATTTTTACCACTTTTACTACCTTTGAAGTCTTAACATTTTGAGATCCTATTCCTAGAGATGTAGAAGTGAGGCCCTCATAGCTCATGTGATTACATTTTGAGTAATAAAGCCAAGTGATCTAGAAAAACCATGGATTCTTTTTAGTGGTTGACTTCTTCGAGGTTGGGTATCTAACGGGCACCGAGGAAAATGAGTAATCAGAGGTTGAAGTGCTATTGGATTGAAATGGAGAGATTTTGAGTGAAGTTCAAGCAAATTCCTATCCCCTAACTTACATCAGCCGAACCTGCTTGGTGTGAGAATTCCTCGCTTCCGAACTTTCTCTTAGAAGAGTGCAATGTGCCATAATTTTTGATACACCTATTCTGTCCTTTAGGCATTTAGTTCTAAATTTTTTCTTACCAGTCAATTAGACACCCAAATTTCAGCTTCACTGATTATAATTATACTCCCAAGTGATAAACATATCCACCACATTTTTCCACCATCCATCTTCTTCATAAATTCCCTTACAAATCAATATTCCTTCATATTACACTTCATAAATTTTTAATACTCTCTTCAAACATTAAGACTGCCTCCATGTCCTTGTTTTATGTAAGTCTTCACATTTTATCTTCTTCTTCTCGAAAAAGTTACAATATACAAAAAAAAAAAGAAGAGAAGAAGAAAAAGAGAAGAAAATATGAAAAAGAAGAAAAGAAGAAGACAAAAATAAAGAAGGAAATAAAAGGAGGAGAAAAAGGAAGAGAAGAATAAAGAAAGTGAAAGAAGGGAAAATATGAGAAAAATTATCTCTACCTATCTCTACCCATCAATACCATTCCATTCCTACCATGTGTATATCCACATTTTACCACTCCACACATCTCTACCAAATTCTATTTATCCTTTTCTACCATCATCATCCACATCATTTGGGAGAATAATTAAACATCAGTGGTACCTTTATTTGTATATAATATCCAACTTTTTACATGCTGATTTACTTTTAACCAAGTTATTCCTTTAGAAATAGTGTCTTTTTACTCTTTCAGCTACCTTATAATGATGCATCCCAAAGTAGGAAATCCTTTTTCAATGCACTCTTTAAGGGAGAAAGAAGAGAAGGAGATTACCTATTGAATTGCTAAGAGACTAGAAATTATTCAAGTTGGGGGTGTGATAACATGCTATTTATACATGAATTTACATGATTATTAATACAATTAAAGGCATTAATCATTCCAAATATATGCATGCTATCATATTTTAAGTATATTTCTATCATTTTGTATCATTTCATGTTATGATCTTAAAATACATCAATTTATGTATAAGTATGCATAAATAAACATTTTGAGTTTTAATCCTAATTATATTTAAGATCATAATCATGTGTTGAGGATGAAAATATAAGAGAAAAAGATCTTTATTAACATTTATGTATTTTTATAAATTTATTTTATAAGATATATGAATGTATTAAAATAATTAATATTTATTCTCTTATTATTTTAATAATTTGACTTTTTATAATGATAGATTATTCAATTCCTGATCCAACAAAATAAATTTGAATTAATTTGGAGTTATATTTTGAAAGTTATGATTTTTACAATTTATAGGAATTTTCTAGAATTTTTCTGAATTTATTTAGATTTATTTTCGATTTTTAATTGAATTAAAACATTAAATAACTGGCAAAAAGGGGTATTTTTCGCGCGAGCCCACGTGGATGCGAAGTGGCACGCAAGGCCATGTGGCAGCGCCACGCGGACCCGCGCGAGTGCCTACGTGGCACTGAGGTGACGTATAGATATATTTAATTTTATTACATATGGTTACAATACAAATAAGCCATCCATAGAGGAATTTGCTAACCGTGTAAAACCTTCTCACCTTACATACCCGATGGATTCCATTCTTTTTCTCCATGTGGGACTATGTTCCCTTTGTTTTCTTGATTGCAGGACGTGTGGCGAGATATGGAGCGTCGGATGGAAATCGCAATGAATATCGCGCGTGGATGCAATGGACGCGAGGTCCACCCGATCAAAATCAGCGCACGTGCATCAATTCTCACTTAAGTGAGTCCATCTCAGCCGTTAATCTCGCGAGTTATAACGGTTGAGATCACCCGCGATCGGTGGACTCTTCGACTCATCGCGATCGTTGGATGATGATCCAACAGATGACCACTAAACGACGCGCCTCTTTCACTGAAAGACATGGACACATCTTGATCTTTGATCGTTGATCGGACGGATGCAACATAATCACACCATTTCGATCAAACGAAGTGTGATCACGACCGTTGATCGTAAGGCGCCTCTTCATCGGATGGTCGCGCCCAAATTTACCCTTTAAATAGAGTGTTCTTAGTGACGGAAAGAGGTGCCCGTGAATTTTTGAGAAATTCGAACTGTCCAGACACCCAATTCATGTGCCATTTGATTTCTTATGTTCTTAATGCATTTCTGCATCCAAGGAATACTTGAAATTAGAATTTGATCGAGAGATAGATGAGAAATCACATCTTGAACTTCAATTTTGTCTTAGAAAACGCGGAATGAAAAGCCATTCATCCGGCATTTAATTGGATCATTTTGAAGGCTACTTTGGGTTAGATTGCGTGTTTTCATCTTAATCTTTCATCATTTAGTGTTAATTGTACATTTTGAACAATAGATTAAGTTTAATTTCAGTTTTAATCATTTTCGCAATATGAATTTCTACCCCATTTTCAAACTGCGATTACTCAGCGAATTCTCATCCAAATCACTTGATTTTTGATTCTGTGGATTCGCAATTGAGTTATCTTTCATAATATAGTAAATTACCCAATTTCTAACCTCAATTCGTTGTCCGATTTGATCGAATTTCAAAGATATCTCTCAAAATTCCCTAATTCTCCGTGGATTCGATCCTTAATTACCATTATACTCTTTAATTAAATTTATTAATTATAAATTGGTAAGTTTAGGACTTTGTTTTGACACAAAATCGTGTGCATTCAAGAATCATACGAAATAGTCTCGTCAGCAAGGATGATTGCAGAGCGGTCCCGAGCGAATTCTGTGGGTAATTCGAATTACGGCTATCGACGAGGTGAGGCGGCACCTAGGCGACCGGGGTATGGTGGGGCGACAGGGACAGGAATTGAGGTGGGGGAGGTCGATGGGGGTGTGTTTGGCGAGGTGATGGAGAGGAATCAACGGGTTGAATTTTCGATAGAGCGAGGGTAGGACGTCGGGGTGAAGGCGGGGAGTCAAGTGGAGATTGGCTGGGGGTTAGAGGGGAATCGATGGGGAGGGGGAGAGGCTGAGCGAGGTAGCTGGAGGGTGAGCTCAGGACGGAGATGGGGATGGAGCGTGGAGGGGATGACGACGTGACGGTCAAGAGGCGACGACGGTAAGAGGCGGCTGCGGCTTGGGCGGCGCCGTGGCAAAGGGGATCGACGGCGAGGCGCAATGGCGGCGGCAGTTACAGCGACGGCGGCACGTTGGCGTGTGGCGGCGGCAGCAACGGCGACGTCCTCGTGGTCGGGGCAAGGAGTGGCGGTGGTAGCGGTGGAGGCGGCGGCACGAGTGCGTGCGGCAGCAGAAACGACGGGGGGAAGGGTGACGGGATGAGATCGGGGCGTCGGAAGGGAGAGGGAAGGACAACGAAGCGAATTCAGGGTGTTAGAGTAGAGGTTGGCAGGGAGTTGGAAGAGAATCGATGGAGGGAGGGCGACGGGATGAATTCGGGCGTCGGGGCAAGGTCCAGACGGCTGGACGGCTACCGGGCAAGGACGGTGTGGCGAATCGGGGAAGTGGTGAGTAAAGTCATGGGAGAGAGGAATTTGGGCATCGGGAAGAGAGGTCGAGGTTAACGGAAAAGGGAGGGCAGTTGGAGCGCTCGGTGAATTCGTGCGTGAATTTGGGGAGGTTTCCTGACTAGGAGATTGAATTCGTGCTGGCGGAGGGTAGAGGTTGGCAACGCGTTGGAGAAGCTCAATGGGAGGGAGAGGGAGAGAGATCGGCATCAGGAGGGGATGATCGAGGCAGCTGGTTGAAGCCAATGGAAATGCAGGGTTGTGCGAGGGAGGGAATTCGAGGAAGATCCGTCAGTTCCTCATAGGTGGTGGTCAGGCGTGAGCGCGTGTGAGATCAATTGGGGACACACCGGGAAGGGGAGAAGAGTGGCGATAGGCACCGTTGGATGTCCTTGAGATGGGGATGGGGCTCGAGGAAAATCGGGGAGGAGGGAACGGGAGAGGGAGCCGAGGATGGCTGGAGGTGGCCTGCGTGCAGGGATTCATTGGGTGAATGGGAATCGGGGTGAGCTGATGACGGAGAGAGGGAGTGGGATGGGTGACGGGAATGGTACCGGGGAGGATCGCTGGAGATGGAGAGGGGTTTCGATGGGGAGGGGGAGAGGCTGAGCGAGGTAGCTGGAGGGTGAGCTTAGGGACGGAGATGGGGATGGAGCGTGGAGGGGATGACGACGCGACGGTCAAGAGCGCGGCAGCAGAGGCGGCTGCGGCTTGGGCGGCGCCGTCGCAAAGGGGATCGGCGGCGAGGCGCAATGGCGGCGGCAGTTACAGCGACGGCGGCACGTTGGCGTGTGGCGGCGGCAGCAACGGCGACGTCCTCGTGGTCGGGGCAAGGAGTGGCGGTGGTAGCGGTGGAGGCGGCGGCACGAGTGCGTGCGGCAGCAGAAACGACGGTTGGGCTCCTTCCCCGACCTTCCGTGAGCAGCCACTTGAGAGGGAGGAAAATCCTTTTCTTTTCGTCAAATGACAGCTAGGGTTTGTGGGGGGGGTCCCTTCCCCTCTTATAGAGCCCAAAATGGGCCGAGATGGGAGAGGGCCCACTTGAGTCCCACGACCCAATAGCCTAAACATACTCATAGAAATAATAAAGTTCACAAAGAGGAAGGGCTTCACAAATAGGATCCCGAAAAGGGAAGAACCCACCCGGAAGCCTAAAAGGGAGAGGGAAATAAGTAAGGGCCCGCTTATACACATGCGGGCCGAGAAAGTTCACAATAACAAAAGAAAGCAGATAGGTCCACGCGCGCGAAAGGGCTTCCTCTAGCGCGGGATATCGTGCCTTGGTGGCGACGAAGGTCATACGCCACCACAAATGCTCTTTGTTTAGACTCTTTGTCATCCTCACTTTCAAGACAAAAGAGAATCAATAGTGGATTACATATATCCTTCAAGCCTATGTCCTATATTTTGTAAAAGAAAAACCGAATAAGAGTCCAGAAATCTCTTAGAACCAATGATAAAAAATGTACATAAATTTCAGAAACCCGTACCCCCTTAGTGACGATCTTGATTCTCAAAGTTCTCTATCAACTTGTTCTTATCTCTCTAGAACCTCTCTCAGTCAAGAGGCCTCGAGGGGATGAGAAGTTTGAGCTTAGGGAATGAGAAGGTTGAGATCATGGAGAGACTTCTAACTTCCAAATTTAGAGCTTACGGAGAAACTGCTAGAGTTCTAATTTTCACCTTCCAACTTCCAAGGCTCATATACATGAAATTTCTAATTTATGGCTTTTGAGTTACCTAAATGTCAGAAGTTAAGGGTATTATACTTATAGTCTATATGGAAATATGAAATAATAATTTAATATTATATGTGACAATGAATTAAACGATTTAGGATTCAAGAGAGAGTGAGTGTGGTTGTGTGGGAAGGTTTTAGACCCAAGCAGTTAAAATTTTGGAATCTAGTTAGATTATGTCTACAGAAGTCAAGGAAGAACAATGATTGCAACCAAACTAAGAATTTGGGTTGTTGAAAATCAGTGGCCCAAAGCATAGGTCGCCTAACAGCACAATGATCTATAGGCCTATTACTTTGATTTGGATTGAGTCTTGAGACTTGACTGACTAATTGATGTAGGATATTTAGGAGATGTATCTAAATCCTACAATAAGGGGAGGATCTATGAGTTGATATCGATGAGAATGATGTAGGGTAGATATTTTAAATATAGAGGATTATATGTGTGAAGGGTGATAGGTGAATAATAGATGAGGTATGCGGAGATATAACGGTTGAATATATTATATATTATAATATAGAAAATAGGGAGAGAAAAGACAGAATAGATGGACGGGGATATATTATAATAAAGGCAGGGATAGTGAACGAAGAGAGTGAAGAGAGAGTTATAAAATATATTATAATAGAGAAATAAAGAGAGAGAGACGGAGAGAGTAAATATAACATAAGCAGAGAGTAGGGAAAACGGAGAAGGAATGAAGAAAATAGATAGAGAAATGTAGGATGATAGGAGATATGGAAGAGCGAATGTCTAACGTGGACTTAAGATCTTGTGAAACGAACTATTATTCACGAAAGAGTTAGGATGATTTACCTGAAGAAGACGAGAAGAGATGTCGTTGGATTACTCCCACTGACATCGGATAGCCTCGAGATGCTTCGGATTTGAAGGGTTGAAAGACGACAGAAATGGGGGAGAACATATAGGGAGATAGAATCTCGGAGAAGAAGGTTTGGAAGGGATGAGACACGGGAAGAACACAACACATAGATTTTCCAACAGGAAAAGAGTTTCAATCAATAACAACTACCTCTTTCGCTTACAATCGTGTGTTTTTATAGAAGATGGAGGATGGAGGTTAGGGCGTGGCATTGCGTCGTTTCGGTTGATTTCAGATGGGCTTCTTTTAGTGCTCACGCGACGAAGGAAAGAGATGAAAATAAATGATCTCCCAATGACGTTCCGTCGTCGGGTTTACGGGCACTTACAGTGATGTTGAAGACGATACGTACGTGGAGCGTAAGTGCTTTTAGGAGTTTGCCTGAATAGTCGTTGTCTCCCGCGCGTGCGACGTGGTCGTCATGAGGATACGTCTGAATGCGTTTAATGTTGCCGGTCAATGGTGTGATGTGCATTCCGCTCTACCAGGTGAAGTCCGCATCGTGGTCTTTGAATGAAGGTGTCTGAACGCCCGTAATAATCGTCGGGGTCTTCGAATCCGCCGGTCAATGAGCTTGTATATTCTCTTTTCAGTCTCTTGACTATTTCTTCCTCTTCTTTCTTTCTCTTCTGTACGAGAACGCCCGCGGGAGCATTTCCGTAAGTCAACGCCCCCGATGATTTCCCTCTGGAGCGCTTATAGTTACGCAGTTCGCGATTTACTCCATCAACACCGGCTAGGTAGGTCGTCGTTTCCTGCCATCGGATTTATTCATCGATACCATTGGAAGCTGCGCCTTTTGCCATCGAATACTTGACGACGATAATGACAATAGTTTAACTTTTAGTCGTCGAGAATCCATGTGGTGAAGTGAAGATGAGGAAGAGCTTGAGCGGCGATAATACTCATTCGACTGGCGTCCCCGGTACGCAGCAGGGTTCGTCACTATAGCCCTTTCTTCTTGAGGAGCGTCGGCTGGTCTTGCCAGGCTTGTACCGATGAACAAACGCTCTCTAACTGTCATTATCGAGGAAGAATTTATAAGAGTAGTGGTAACTCTTCAGTTGGAGATGGAGAATTTGAGGAATGTCGTTGTGAGTGATGGCCTTCAAAGTGACAACTTTCTCTAGCTTCTGTATAGTCAGTTAGCTTTGGGGATATCTTTATTAGAATCATCTTTCTTCAGGAATTTTGGCTGATTCTTTTCTGATAAGGTGTCTTCTTTTGTCTTGAAGACAGAAGTGCTTGATCTTCATAAATGCTTGGTTAATGGAGAATCTTCGTAAGGGGATGATCTTTGTAATTGTGTGATCAGTCTTGGTTCTAGGGGCAGTCATGCCTGATGTTGTCTTGAGGTAGAGCAAAGATAAAATGTCTTCTTTATGTAATTAATATATAGATCTCTCTTAAAACTCTAACCAAGGGTGGTATTCAAAGAGAGGGAATATACAAATAGATTCCTACTAATTTTCTTTCTTGAGATCATTATTCATAAATATACAAGGTACCTATGATATGGTGGATGTGGTTTGGAAAATTAGGAACCTATATCAAAGGTAGAAGGTGGTTGACTTGGTCCACTCAAGGAATTCTAGGTTTCTAAAGATAAGGATTAAATGTTTGACCAAGTCAATCTTTAGATCAGTATAAAATAGGAAAAGAGGGAAGATAATTCCCTTAAGATCTACACTCTCTTTAATTATTTAGAGAGTTCTTCTTCATCCATTTAATAAATGGATAATTTTTCAAGTTGATAGATAAGAAGGAGGAGGAGGAGGAGGAGGATAGGTTCACTTAGAACCCTTGTGTTCATGTTTCGAAATAATTCTCCATCACTAATATTTAAGACCTTAGAGCGTAATTGAGACACTCATATTTAATAAGTCGTTGCACTCTTCTCTTCTTGCAAATTTGCACTCATGCCCGAAGGACTCCCTAATTATTTATAGTTTCCTTGATATATATATATATATTTTTTCTTGATTGCCTCATTGTTATTCCTAATTTTTTTCCTAAGTTTCCTATTTCATTAGTGGATCATCCTGATGTTTAGTTACTTTATCTTTCCTCAATAATTTCCAAAAATCATTTGATTGGCATGAAATTTAGATTCCCGTGTGTATTATCTCTTCAATTTCTCTTGTTTTGTTTTGAAATTTTCTTATGCTCCAAATTTAAAAAATATTAAAATTCTTTTGATCTTTATTCTTTTTGTTCCTATTTTCTTTAAAATTCACATTAGGTTAAACCATAGTATTTTTTTGAATTCTATATCATTAAATATTAGATTTATTATTGAAAAATAATAAACTTCTATCATCCCCATGTCTTTTACATTGTTAGAATGATTGATGTCAAATAGCCAAGCAATTCACTATCGCCCTTGTTGGCCTCATGTTCTCCCACTTACTCATTGAAGTTGAGTTCTCCAAGTGGCAAGGATTGATGGGACAATCACCCTAGCATTGCCATCAGAGCCAAACTTTGTCTAATATTAGGACTTGTTTTCATACTTTTTTTCTTTTTTTTTTTAATTTTTAAATTGGCCATACATGTAATAGAACCGGTGGCAAATTTTGAGCTGAGAGTTCTTCTTGTCAAAGTGTGTCATGGGGATTTACTATGATGGATATAATATGGCCCAAAAGCCAATCACACTTCCATGTATCTTGTTTATGTTCATTGAAATGAAACTTATGTATTATCATTCTTACGTGATGTTTGCAATAAAGTCCATGAACATATGTAATGACTAAGTGAATTATGATGACATCATACTGCAATGACCACTATTCTTTAAAAAAATATTTTAAGCATCCCTATTCGTGGGATATTCGAGAAGGAGATTGAATTATTTGTAGAGAATAGTACTATCTGATATGAGTCATACGATGGGTAAATCTAATCATATATCCATCCATGTGAAGACACTAAGGATAGATAGTTGGTACTCTTTAGCAAAAAGAGTTCACTGAAATTGACTCTTATGAATCCTTGAATAGTATTATACCTAAACTAGTGGCTACCCGATCTAGAAACAGATCTAGTCTTTACTCATTTATGCCCTTGATTAGGGTTCTCCGGTTCCCGGTGTCGGTATCGGTTATCTGTGAGAACATAAACCTATACCTAACTTCAGTTCGGTATCGGTGACAGTATTTTGTGTGGGTTCCGTTAAACCTATACTTTCAGTGATTTGTCATTTTAACTTAAAATAAATTGTATAAGGTTCTTATGACTCCATAATACGTAAATATATAAATATATGTTTCACAAACAAATGATAATACATTAACACTTCTCAACAACAAATGTATAATACATCAAGAATTTAAAATAAAATCCTAAATAGATAAATTTCAACTTTTAAAAATATTTAAAGAAATAATAGAAACAATTTAGTTTTAGATAATCATCTCTCAAAAGTTTAAATATCAAAATTATCTCTCTCTCTCTATCTTTCTCTCTCCGCCCTCTCCCTCTCCTTCTCTCTCTCCCTCTCCCTCTCTCTCTCTCTCTCCCTCTCTCTCCTCTCCTCCCTCTCTCTCTCTCTCTCTCTCTCTCTCTCTCTCCTCTCCCTCTCCCTCCCTCCCTCTCTCTCCCGCCCTCCCTCCCTCTCTCTCTCCCGCCCTCCCTCCCTCCCTCTCTACGCCCTCTCCCTCTCTCTCCTGCCCTTCCTCTCTCTCCCTCTCTCTCCTCCCTCTCCCTCTCTCCGCCCTCCCCCTCTCTCCCTCCGCTCTCCCTCCTCTCTCTCTCTCTCTCTTGCCCTCCCTCCCCCTCTCTCTCTCTCCCCCCTCCCTCCCTCTCTCTCTCTCCCCGCCCTCTCTGACGAGAGGAGACCGCGAGGTCATCAATTTCACACGGTCTCGTGTCAAAACAATGTCCAAACTTACCAATTTGAAGAAATTAATTCTAATTGAGGGGTATAATGGTAAATTAAGGGTCGAATCCACAGGGAAATAAGGAAATTTATGATGATCTCTTCGAATTTTATCAAATCGGACAATGAATTGATGATAGAAATTAGGGAAAATGGTAGATTATGAAATAGAACTTCAAAACATTTCCACGCAATCAAAAGTCATTGAATTTGACTTTGATTTCATGGAGGAATTGAAGATCGAAGTGGGGAGATATTTCATAAACTTTAAAATCACGATTTTGACGAAAATTAAACGAAATCAAACTTAAATTCCTAATCTAAATCAAAAAAATTAAATATAAGTAGACGAAAGATAAGTAAAAATCGCTTCCATTAACCCCAAAGTGCAATTATATTAGCTTGATTAATCATTGTTAATCAAAAATCCGAAAGAACCACGATGTTGAGATTCAAGCGTCGATTTCTCCCTCTCTATTCGGCCAAATCTTGATCTTAAACCCTCCGTGGATGCCAAATTGCGTGTAGAAGAGGATAGGATCGAGAGATTCAAGAAGTTTAGTATCTAAACAGATCAATTGGATTGATTCTTTCTCGAATATCATACAAATCGAAAAGAACATCTCTATTTATACTATTTTTGGGCGTAACCATCCGATGAACTTCAATCGACGGTTCTGATGAAACGGTTCACCGTGAACGGTTTCACTTAAATCGCAACCGTCTGATCTTGATGGAGCGCCCCTGATGAGTCCACTTGGATTGACGTTATTAAACGCATCAGATTGCGCCCGTTGGATTGCGATCCGACGATCAGGATGCACTCATGCGCGTGAGATCTGAGCCATTATAACTCCCACCTTTAGAGCACGTGCACGATCGTGATCCGGTGGACCATGAGTCCACACAATCCACACCCTTGATCCGATGCCTCTCATTAAGCCATGTCACTTGCACTTTAAAAACTGTATGGAACTTAGTCCCACAAGGAAAAATTTAAGGTAAACAAGCAGGTATATAACGTGTGATGTTTAAGAGGGTTAGCTTAAATCCCAAAATATCGGATGCTTATATGTATTATAACCCTATAATTACAAGTAAATATAAATATGCACGTCACATCCGCGCCACGTAGGCGCTCGCGTGGGTCCGCGTGGCTATGTCACGTGGCCCTGAGTGCCACGTCGCATCCACGTGGGTCCCGCGCGAAAATATACCCCCTTTTTCCCTTTTTAATTGTTTTTTTAATACTTAAAAATCGAAAATAAATTCAAAAAATCCCTAAAAATTAGAAAATTCATAACTTTCAAAATATAACTCCAAATTAATCCAAATTTCTTTCATTTGATCCGAAATTTAATTATCTATCATTCAAAAAAGTCAAAATTAATAAATAAAGAGATTTTTAATTTCCATTTCAAAAATACATATATTCTTTAAAGATTTTAACTTAAGAAAATGTAAATAAATGTTTATAAAATGATTTCTCTCATTACTTTAACTTTAAAAACATCTATAATCTCAAGTAAAGATGAGTTATAAAATTATTTATCTTTAAATCATCATATTTAACCCTAATTTAAAATATTTTTGAGATTATAATAACTTTTTCATGGAATGATAGAAAAATATTCATAAATATGATAACATGCATACAAATGAAATCATTTATGCCTTAATTTGCATCAATAATCATGTTTTATCATGTCTAATTAGCATGGTATCACCCTCCCTCCCTACCTCTCTCTCTCTCCCGCCCTACCTCTCTCTCCCCTCCCTACCTCTCTCTCCCCTCCCTCTCTCTCTCTCCCGCCCTCCCTCCCTCGCTCTCTCTCTCCCGCCCTCCCTCCCTCTCTCTCTCCCACCCACTCTCTTTCCCGCTCGCCCTCCCTCTCTCTCTCTTCCTCCCTCCCTCACTCTCACTCTCCCGCCCTCCCTCCCTCTCTCTCTCTCTCTTTCCCTCCCTCTCTCCCGCCCTCCCCCTCTCTCCCTCCCGCTCTCCCTCCCTCCCTCTCTCTCTCTCGCCCTCCCTCCCTCTCTCTCTCTCACCCTCCCTCCCTACCTCTCTCTCTCCCGCTCTCCCTCCCTCTCTCTCCCTGCCCGCCCGCCCTCCCTCCCTCTCTCTCTCTTTTCCGAAAGGAACACAAATTAATCTAGGAAAATTGGGAGAATTAATTAGTGCACAAACAAAGCACCTCACAGAAATCCGTGATTCCTCACGGCATCCATCATCAAAAATCCGATGATTAGGGGGAGAGAGAGAGAGAGAAGAGCTATTTTCAGCTTCTATGCGTGAACCTTTTCAGCTTTTTTTAAAGTCCACAGGCCTGATGAAACCCTTGAAGACGCTCCCGAATCCGCCTTCTCCGATCTTCAAACTGAGGAGTAAACTCATTGGTCGCTTCTGCGAGCTCTCTCAGAAATGGTACTCGGAGATTTCCAGCTTTCCTTGGTCGGTTCGAAAGAAATGGTACCCGTGGACTTTGCTAATGCAAGCTATGTAACCTATATTTAGAAGGGGAAAAAATCAAAAGCGATACTAGTATTCCAGTAAAAAACAACTTCACAGCAGCTAAAAACGTACCTAAAAACAGACATTAAGTAAAGGCAAAAAAGTGTATCCCAAAGTACCTAAAAGCATCCTTAAATCAAAGATTTAGGAATCGAGACGTAGAATAGAAACATCAAAACTTCGAACAACGCAAATTCAAATACAAAAAACACAGGACCAAAATATAGCTTCTAGGTCAGCAAATCTTTCTTCGCAACAACCCACCAAGCAACGAAAAAAACATAATTTCACATAATTTCACATCAAACTCCACATCAAAAGCAAGGAACTAGAAAAAAAATTCACTGTTCCTTTGCGAGGTCAGCGAGCAACGTACCTAAATCTAAAAAAACTCACCTAGGAACCACCAAAAACATGAAAACCTCAAACTCTGCTAAAATTTTTGCACCTAAATCAAAGGCGACGACTGACAAAAAACTCACCTCAATCCGCAGGTTAGCTCCAAGGTCAAATGGAGCCAGTGAGAAGCCAAAATACACCTAAATCCAAGGTCTCTCAGCAGACGCAGAGAGGGAGACCTTCACTTGCCGTGCATGCCGGAGAACTTGGAGAAGAAGCTGGCCACGGAATAGAGAACTGATACGACCAAGTAATAGAGAACTGAAGCGGAATAGAGACCTTCACCTGCTGTTTGTTTTTCTATTATTTCATTCTCCTCTCTGCACGTTTGTTTTCTTCGTGACAATGCCAATTTGAAAGAGAAATAAGAGGCGTAAATTGGGATGAAAAATAAGCTTTTCCGGACACCAATTCTATTATTATATATATAGATGTCAAGTGGATTCATGTCACGATTGTGTGTGTGGTCTTTTGAGTTGAGACACCAAAGACATCTTGTGGATGGATGACTATGTTTTGATTACCACTTATGAATCCCTAGCCATGGGATCTTTAAAACATAATATATTAGATACGACATGAAGTCCTTGAAAATAATTGTGTGGTCAAGATGGGATCACCCGTCCTCAATATTTGAAGATATTGACTCAAAGAATCAGATGTGATGACATTCTCGACGGAGGTAGTAAAAATGTTAAAAGAATTCTTGAAAATTTTCTCCACACATCATTACTAACTTGAGTGATCAATTAGGGTTTGACAATTGACTATATCCTAAGGCATTCATAAATCTCATGCGGATGAAGGATTATGTCTAAATGGTAATTGATGACATCAAGATTCCATACAAGATTTCTTATATACTGTGTATCTCCTAGAGTACATGGTGTAGCTTGGCACCCAACAGGCTAGCAACTCAACCTATCAATTATGTTTAATAGATCCTTAATTAATTAATCAATATGTTGATTAGATAATTAATATATGTTAACCAATAAGGTGTTATTTGTTCTATAGAGTTATTAAATAATGAAATATAAGGCCCTAGAGGGTCACACATGTAATATCTATGGACGTTAGTAGATATAGACAGAATTATGAGGAGTTTTATGAAAAATCTATATGCCAAATATCTATAAATAAGGGGAGAATGATCACAACTCAAGAAGCCCATGCAAGCCTTGTGAGAATTCTCTCATTTCTTCTCTTTCTCTCTTGGTGAAGAGCTTTGAAGAGGGGATCAAACCATTCAATGGTCTTGTGGATATCGCTTGATGCTAGATATTTGAATAACTTCAAGAATTCCTTTAAGTAAACCCTATAAGTATGTTTTCTCTTACATATAAGATTATAAGATCTTATGTTCTTGGTACCTTGATATTTTAAATATCTAATTCAATGTATTTTATTGTATTTAATGTTCTTATCAAAATTTTAGAAGGCTTATCAACCTCAAATACCAAAAAGTCCATTGACCCTATATGTGTGTCAGCCTATTAGATGTCAAGTTACACCACATGCTCTAGAAATATGGTATATAAGAATTCCTTGAAGAGACCTTTATCATAATTGATTTCTTTGTAAATATAATCCTTCATCTATGTGAGACTTTTGAATTCTTAGGGTATGTTAACTTATCGAAACTCTTATTGGTCATTCTATTTAACATTAATGTGTGAAGAAAATCATTGAGAACAGATTCACTAATACTTCCATTGCCCAAGGATATAACTATAAATCATTCCTTGAGTCAATATCTTCTAATACAAAGGATAGATGATGCTTCTATATTTACCACTCAATCACCTTTGAGGACTTCATATTATATCTAATATATAATATTTTTCAGATCTTATACTCATGACTTCTAAGTTACAATCAAAAGATAATCACTCATTGAAAAGATGTATTTGGTATCTTTAAGATTAGCGATTACTTACATACCCCCGACATTAATTGACCTAATTGACAATTGGGTATAATACCATTTAGGGATTTGATAAACATGCAATCTTAAACATGATAAAACATGATTATTAATGCAAAATAAGGCATAAAACATTCCATTTATGTGCATGTTATCATACTTTGAGTGCATTTCTATCATTCCATACAATTTTATGTTATAATCTCAAAATGCATTAATTTAGAGTTAATTATTATGAATTAAAGATTAGAGATTTTATAACCTATCTTTACTTGAGATTATAAGTGGTTTTTAAAGTTAAATAATAAGAGAAATCATTTTTATGAACATTCAATTATTTTTCTAAAATTAAAATCTTAAAGAAATGAATGTATTTTTGAAATAAGAATTAAATCTCTTGTTATTTAAATAATTTGACTTTTTAGAATGATAGATAATTAAATATCAGATCAAATGAAATAAATTTGGATTAATTTGGAGTTGTATTTTGAAAGTTATGATTTTTACAATTTTAGGGATTTTCCCAGATTTTTTTGAATTAATTTTGATTTTTAAATAATAAAAATGAATTAAAAAAGGGGCAAAAAGTGGATGAATTCCGCGCGGGACCCGTGTGGATGCGACGTGGCACGCAAGGCCACGTGGCAGCGCCACGCGGACCCACGCGGCGCCTACGCCGCCGCGTATACATATATTTATATTTTATATAGTTTATATAATGGGTAATTCAGCCTTTCGTATATCGGAAGGGTATTCAACTCCTAAAATCATCGCCCTTTTTAAAACCGTTTATTGTCTTTAATTTTTCCGTGTGGGGCTAAAGTCCCACACAATTTTTAAACGTGCAAGTGACGTGGCGAAAAGGAGAGGCGTCGGATCGGATGGAGCGCAGATCGTTACGCGTCGATGCGGTGGACACGAGGTCCACCCGATCTTCGATCAATGCACGTGTCTTTAAAGCCACTTAAGTGAAGCCCATGCGATTAATCTCGACCGTCCGTCAACCGAGCTATAACGGTCGAGATTGATTGCGATCGGTGGACTCATCAATTTATCAAAACGCATCTCAAACGCTCGATGAAGATCCGACGGACGACGTTTCACGCGTTTTATAACACCTCCACACGTGGCCTTATCTCACGCGTCCGATCGTGATCGGACGGTCAGGACTTAAGTGTAACGGTTCGTGATGAACCGTTTCATCAGAGCCGTTAATCTAGGCGATCAGACGGTTTCACCCAATTTGCCTATAAAATGAAGTGTTCTTCAATTTTTGTAAGCATTCTTGGAGGATTTCAATTAATCGATCCATCTAAACCCTTCCTCTCTTGAATCTCTCACTTCTAATCTCTTCTAGACTGGATTTCGCATCCACGGAGTGATTAAAAGTGAGATTTCGTCGATCGATCATGGAGAATTTGTGTCTTGAACACCGATGTTCATGTTTGAACTCGCAGAATGAATAGCCGTCTATCCGGTGATCAATTGGATCGATTCAATCGTTATCTCGGGTTAGAAAACAAGTTTTCCCTCTAATCTATCCTCATGTATCACCAATTTTTAGCTTACGATCTTAATTTAGCTCAATTTCGTTTTCAATTTCAATTTATGTTCTTCGCGATTCCGAAAATTTTATCCCACTTCACTCTTTGATTTCTCCGCGATTACTAATCCAAATGGAGTGATTTTTGATTCCGTGGATAGATCTTTGAGTTATCTTTCTATTTTCCCTAATTTCTCACCTTAATTTATCGTCAAATTTGATCAATTTCTAAAAGATCTCTCGAAAATATCTTAATTCCCTGTGGATTCGACCCTTATTTACCATTATGCCACTCAATTCGTTATTAATTCCTTAAATTGGTAAATTAGGCTTTATTTTTTACACGAGTCTGTGCAAAATCGACGACCTCGCGGTCTCGTCTCGTCAGGATTCATACGAATCAATTCATTGAACTCTTTCTTTGAAGTGTACTCATTATCTATCCTTAGTGTCTCCAAACCAATGGCCATAATATAAGCTAAACTTATTATATGAATGAGACTAGATAGTGTTACTCTTATTAGATATTTCAATGTCCTTCTCAAGTGTCCTTCAAAAAGGAATGTTTAAAACATATGATTAAAGGTTAGTGATCTTTGTATTTTTATCTCCTTATAATTCACTAGGTCATTCCATATGTTCACAACTTTCCTTGCAAATATCACAAAAAATGATAGTCAATAAGAATTTTATGTGATTAAATGTAAACGAGATCTTGAAGTGTAATTGGTTTGTAGGCCACACAGTATCCATCTACCTATACAACTAGTGCAACCCATAACACACGTATCACTAGAACTCATGCAACCCAAAATTATCACAACCTTAGTCCACCTTGATATTGCCCTATCACAACCTCACTCGATGATTGATGAGAGCATAAAAATGATTGTAAGTACTCATAAAATGCTTTTACATCATTACACTAACCTCTTGAATAGGATATTTCACTCACCATTTCATGACTTAAAGTTTTTATAAAGTAATTTTTGTTGAAATAGAATTTCTCTACATAAATGTTGATTGTTTATTTCAGGAAAATTTATAAAACAGTCAAGAAGAACATTGACTAGACGAAACTCCGAGGTCGTCGATTTCAAGCAGTATCGCGTCAAAAATTCACTCGAATCCACAGGGAATTAAGGAATTTATTGACTCAATCTTCAAATTTGATCAAATCGGACAAGAAATCGATGGAAGAAATTGGGGAAAATGGTATTTTATGAAAGTAGACTTCAAATCGATTCCACGTAATCAAAAATCGTCCAATTTGGACTTGATTTCGCGGAGAAATCAAGATTCAAAGTGGAGAGAAATTTTCGGATATGAAAATCGCGATTTTAGCTAAAATTCAACGAAATTAAACTCTAAATGTTAATCAAAATTGAAATCAAACCTTATTAAACTAATTCTTGGTAAAAACCGCTTCCACTAACCGTGATTAGCGATCGGATTAGCTCGATTAATCCGATTAATCGACGAAAATACCGAAAAACGCCGCGACGAGTTCAAGCTGCGATTTCTACCAAACTACCTAATGAAATCTTGATTTCAAGCGCTCCGGAGGTGCAGAATTCAAAGGAGAACACGTTGAGATCAAGAGAAACGAGAGAGAGGGGTGTCTTGACAGTCAATTGGATTGAACTCTCCTCGGATGCTTAAGAACGTGAAGAACACATCGTTTTATAGGACGAAATTTCGTAACCGTCCGATCGTTTCGATCGACGGTTACGATGAAACGGTCCATCGTGGACCGTTTCGAAAATATCGTAGCCGTTAGATTTTGATCAACGGCTCAGATAACATCTGATGAAACGCTTTATAAAAACGCCTTGAATCGCGTCCGTTGGATCTTCATCCGACGCTCCAGATGCTTCCTCCGAGATCTAATTTGGACCGTTATAACGCTTCCGATTAAGCACGTGCGTTGATGCGTTTTGATGATCCGTGTTCCACGCGATCGACGCGTGTGATGTTGCCACGTTGCAGCGGATCGGACCGTTATAACTCGCCTTAAATAAGCACGTGTTTGATTGATCTTCCGTGGTCCGCGCTCCACGCGATCGACGCCTGTCGATCGTCCGTCCACGAGATCCAACGCCCGTCGTCGCGCCACGTCACCTGCATCAAAAGAACGTGTGGAACTTAGTCCCACACGGAAAGAAATAAGAGGAAATGTCGGGTATATAACTCCCGACATTTAAGAGAGTTAATACCCTCCCCATCTAGGCGAGGCTGAAGAACCCTTTTCTTATATATATAATAATAATATACTATTAACATATTACGCGCCACGTAGGCGCTACGCGGGTCCGCGTGGCGCTGCCACGTGGCTTGCGTGCCACGTCGCATCCACGCGGGCCCCGCGCCCTTTTTTTATTTTTTTATTTATTTTTTATTTATTAAAAACGGTTTAAAAATCGAAAATAAAATAAGAAAAATAGTTTAAAAAATTCGAAAAAAATCCCCAAAAATAGAAAATTCATAACTTTTAATATATAACTCCGAATTAATCCAAATTTCTTTCATTTGATCCAAAATTTAATTATCTATTATTCTAAAAAGTCAAAATTAATAAATAATGAGAGTTTTAAATTTTATTTCAAAAATATAGTTATTTTTAAGAGATTTTAACTTAGGAAAATATAAATAAATGTCTATAAATGCTTTCTCTCATTATTTTAACTCTAAAAACATCTATAATCTCAAAATAAAGATGGGTTATTAATTTATTCATCTTAAAATCATTATCTTTAACCCTAATTTAAAGTATTTTTGACAATATAGTGACTTTTCATATAATAATAGAAAAATACATATAAGTATGATGACATGCATGAAAATGAAATCATTTCTACTTAAATATGCATCAAAAATCATGTTTTATGATGTAAATATCGCATGTTATCAAACATCGTCTAGAAGGAAAAGCTTGAAGGAAGGATCATACTTCAAAGGCTTCATTAAAGCATAAAAAGGGGGCCCATCAATGCCACTTAGGAGGAGACGCTAAAAGGAGAAAGGTGCATAACCTTTGTTCTTCTTCTTGGTCTTCTTCTTCTTTTGTTATTTCTCTCTCCTAGGTTTTGAATTTCTCTCCCCGTCGGAATATAGTTAAATTGAAGTTCATTCTCAATTTTGTTCCTCTTCACGTCCTATTCCACATTTTGTCACATTCCAGCTCTCCATCGTCTCTCTTGCTCACCCATTCTCTCCTTCTCGCGATCTTTTTTTCCTCCTCATTATTTCTCTTGTGATACTTGCTTCTCTGTCAAAATTTATTCCTCCATCTCCTCTCGCTCCTTTTTTTCCCAATTTCACTCTTTCACTCTTTACTGGTTGTTTCAATCCCTCTCTCACCCCTCATTTCTTTCTTTTCCTAAAGGTCTTGTTTCTCTTTCTCTCTCTCTCCCATTCTACTCCTCAACTTTTTTATTATCATTAAGTTTCTAATATCCCTCTATTTCTTACATCTTCTAATTGCCTGCTAATTAAGCTTTCTAATTAATCTTGAACATTTCCTTCTCCTATCGCTAAAATATAAATTTTCTCATCCTAAAATCCCTACAGATAGACCTAGGAAGCTATATGCCTTAATTATCTCCATCTAGTCTTAGTTTTCTAGATTATAAATAGTACATTTTTTGGGCTTGGATGAACAATGACTCGCAACTCAACACTCATACAACACGATCTTCTGCTTAACCTTAGATTGATGCCACACTAGAACTTGAGTGTTAACACAAGTCATGCGCTACTCGTGCAACACATACTACATGTGAGCCTCATGCATAGCAAAGAAATGACACGTGTCTAGTGCATGTGAACAGCCAAGACTCATGACGCATGCCCATGCAAGTCTACTACATGGCATATAGATGCCCACAAGCTCCACTCACACGGTTTATGCATCTACTTCACAAAAGTTCTTTTTACATCTAAGTGTCCAAGGTTTCTCATCTTTGCCCCACTGACCCAAACTGTAGCGACCCAAAGCTACCAATATTAAATGTTCCTCTTGATGGATATTATGTGACCTACAAGCTAAGCACACTTTCATCTTTTGTTCATATTCATTGAAATCAAAGTTTTATTCATTCTCATTCTTGTGTGATATTTGTAATGAAGTTCATGAGCATACACAATGACCAAGTAAATTATGATGAGATCATAATACAGTGATCATTGGTCTTAAAACATATGTTCCAAATATTCATATTCATGTGATATTTGAGGACATCGAAATTATTTAACAAGAATAGCACTGTCTAATTCGACTCATATGATGAATATGGTTGATCTTGTGGCCACTGGTGTAGAGACACCAAGGATAGATAGTGGGTGTTCTTTGGAGAAAGAGTTTACTAAATTGATCTGTATGAATCCTTGAGTGGTACTATGTCAAACTATCAATCAGATTGATTTATGTCATAGTTTTATATGTGGTCCTTTGACTTGAGGACTCAAAGACATCTCATGGATAAATGATCGTATTTTGATTATGACTTATGAATCCCTAGACACTGGATCTCCAAAACATCATAGATTGGCTACGACATGAAGTCCTCAAAGGTGATTGAGTGATCAAAGATGAGATCATCCACCCTCAGTAGTAAGATAAGATTGACTCAAGGAATGAGATGCACTTAAATCCTTGGCCAAGGTAGTGGAAATAATGGAGAAGCTATTCTTAATGATTTCCTACTCACATCAATACTAAATTAAGTGACCCATTGGGATTTGAAAATTAATCATACCCTAAGTCATTGATGAGTCTCATGTAGATGAAGGATTATACATACATGGTAACTGATGATGGAAAGGTTTAATGAGGGAGTTCTCATATACTCCATATCTTTTATAGTACGTGGATTAGCTTGACAACTAATGAGCTAGCAACTCAACCTATCAATTGGGTTGAGTTGATCATTAATAAATTAATATATAAATAAGTAAGAAGGACCAATAAGTATTATTGGGTTGATGGAGTTATGAATTAGTGAGATATATGGACCTAGAGATTTACACACATAAGGTCAATAGACGTCGATGGATATAGACATAATAATATGGGCTTTTATAAAAATTGTGCATTCCAAAAGTCTATAAATAAGGAGAGAACAACTATAATAGAGGTTCCCATGAGAGCCTAGTGGAAAACTGTCCCCTCTCTCCTCTTCCTCTCGTGGTGACGAGTGTTCTAAAAGAGATCCAATCATCCGGTCATTAACCGGATATCACTAGAGGCCAGATGCTTGAACGGCTTGAAGAACTCCTTCTACTAATCCATGTAAGTATGAATTTTATTCTATACTATATGATAGGATCATCTATTCTTGGTGTTATAAACTTTTTAAATGTTTGATTCAACGTCTTCCACAACATTTGATATTTTTATCAAAAATTTGGAGAGCATGGTGAGCCTCAACCCCCAGCACCTCTACAACCAGCCAAGTTGCAAACTAATCACAAGAGGTCTCAAACCATAGCCTTAGCTCTCTACATTTCACCATGACTACCACTTGCCTTTCTATTGGATCTATTTCTCTCCCATCACTTCTCTCATACCCATGGCCTCATGATGTCTTGCTTATGACGAGACGAATCCGTGGGGTCATTGAAAACACATAGAGACGTGTCAAAAAAATTTCTAAACTCACCAATTTAAGATAAAAATCATACTAGAATTGAGGTGAGAAATGAGAGATTTTAGTCATTTTAAAAAGAGAACTCAAAGACGACTCCACAATTAAAAATCACTTGATTTGGATCAAGATTCGCAGAGAAATCAAAGAGCAAAAATTAGGTAGAATTTTTCAAACGCAAAGAGAGAGAAACAGAAATTAAATCTAAATTTGACTAATCTATGATTTGAAATTGAAATTTAATATTATAGAAAGAGAGATAAGGAGGAAAATGCTAATTCTAACCCAAAATAGTGCTTGAAAAGATCCAATTGATTTCCAGATCAAGGGCTCTTCATTCCGCGATTTCAAAGACAAGTTTCATCATTCAAGAAGTAATTTCTCCCTTTTCTCTCCATGAAATCTTACTTTCAAACACTCCTTGTATGCGGAAATTGATCTAGAAGAGGAGTAAAGGAAGAGATTCAAGGATTGAGATATTTAAATAGTTCGATTACTTGAAACACCCAAGAATGCTTTACATTTTTTAAGAACATTCTTATTTTAGCCTAAATTGGACGTGGCCGTTGAATTTGATTCTTCATCTTCAATCAATGACTCAAATGAAATACTTGGATGCGAAATCGTTGCCATTAAGTCATGTCTATTCGATCAGATTTTGCCATGTCGTACGTGAAGAGAAGCGCTCGGGCGATCTCGTATGTTTGATCGTGAATCAACGCCGCAAATTCTTAAATGGCTCTTCAAATCCTGGCAGTTATAACTCCTCACATGAATGGACCGGATTGATCCATTTGATAAAATCGAATCATCGTCCACTCAGATGCTGCCACGTACCCCTCCTCACTTAAGTGAAAATGAGGGGTTCAGATTAAATGTCCTTATTCGCATCAATTGAACGCTCGTGAGCATGACATGTCAACTACGAAATTGAATAAACAAGCATAGCCCCACATGATAAAAATAAATGCAAAGTGACAAGTTTATAAGTAGAGATGATTAGTGAGTTTAGAGAATATCCTAATAAAGATGTTTAACCCACTAATCTCACACACGCACACATGTGTGCTGGCACATGCACACCTATGCGCCACGTAGCGCATATACATGTCACCATGTGGTGACATGTCATTTCGCTCGCCGCGTCAGTGACGAAGCATTTGGTGCGGTCATTAAAACACACAAACGTCGGTCAAAAAAATTTATAATACCGAACTCACAATGACAAAGATATAAAATCAAGTAAGTGTAAGTATCGGGTCGATCCACAAAGAATAATGCTAACTTTTACTACAGAGTTAACTTGGTCAAACATAGGCTTAAAAGAGGTTCTAAAGAACTAGAAATAAGATTTTATGAATAGAAATGATATAAATATACTAAATAGCAAGTTTTAAGATTTAAGATTGCGGTTTTGATAGAGAAAAGTCAAAAGTCAAAATAAACGTGTTGACTTTGACTAACAGTCGAATTTCTGTAAAATCAAAGAATCAAAAGATGTCAGAAGATTACAAAAATTATATATTCAGAATCTATACATAACATGGAATTTACTGATATAAGATTCGTGATTTTTCAATAAAAAATGGATTTATTATGAATTATTGAAAATCAAAGATTAGAAAAATCCCGAAATGAACACTTCGAAGAAAATCTTCAAATTGACTTATCAAATGATATCCAAATATTTAAATTTATATATCAATAGAAAGCTAAGAACCACATGATTCTAAATAAATCAAAATTAACAAATTCTGATTTATATTTTGAAAGTAATTGACCCCGAAAGTCAACAATCAAATTCAGATTGAAAATGAACAGTGCTCCGTCAAACGTCGAATTGAGGGGTCAAATGATCTTGGAATTTGACCAATTTTCTATCCACGGAAAGATGATGAAATAAGGAATCTAATGAAACCAAAATCAGATGACTCGGAATTATAATCAGAGAGTTATCCTATTTTGAAAATCAGCAAAATTTTGGACTAAAATTAGGCAAAATTGAAGAACACTATGAACTAAAACTCAAAATTAACGATCTAAAACCAATCAAAACTCAAATTACCACCAGATAATCGATCAAATCTCACTACTAACCCGATTTCCACAAAGATGGGGCTTCAATTCACGCGGATTGAAGCGAATTTGCTTGATTTCTTCCTCGTGGACGTTCGGTGTTCAAGGGGAAAATTCGATGAAATCCGATGGAAATTCATGATCAATCCCGCTCTGATTGGATCCCAATCGAGTCTAAATCTGGGGGATCACGAAGAACTCAAGATATTCCTTTAAAATCGCTTAATTCCTTCACGATTCAATCAAGAGTTAAGAAAATAAGAGAAGAACATCAGTTTTTAAAGGAGATTTCGCCTGAAAATCTCGGGCCATTTGATCCGGTGACAGGTGGAATTGATAGCCACGATCGCACGATGATCGTGGGCCACTGACAAGACGAGATCGCGAGGTCATTGATTTCACACGATCTTGTGTCAAAAATAATTCTGAACTTACCAATTTGATGAAAATGTATCAAATTGAAGGCTATAATGGTAAATAAGGGTCGAATCCACATGGAATTAAGGTATTTTGAGATATCTTTTGGAAATTAATCAAATTGGACGATAAATTGAGGTGAGAAATTAGGGAAAATGGTAGATTTAACAAAGATAACTCAAAGATCTATCCACGGAATCAAAAATCACTCCATTTGGATTAGTAATCGCGGAGAAATCAAAGAGTGAAGTGGGACAAAATTTTCAGAATCGCGAAGAACATAAACTGAAATTAACAATGAAATTAAGCTAAATTACAATCCTAAACTAAAAATTGATGATACATGATGATATATTAGAGGGAAAACTTGTTTTTTAACCCGATATAACGATCGAATTGATCTAATTGATCGCCGGATTGACGGCTATTCATTCCGCGAATTCAAACGTGAACATCGTTGTTCAAGAGACAAATTCTCCTCGATCGATTGACAAAATCTCACTTTTAATCACTCCGTGGATGCAAAATCGAGTCTAGAAGAGATTAGAAGTGAGATATTCAAGGAAAGATGCGTGTAGATAGGTCGAGTAAGTGAAATCCTCCAAGAATATCTTACAATTTCAAAGAACACTTCGTTTTATAGGCAAAATTGGGTGTAACCGTCCGATCGGTGCGTTTAAAGCTCCATCAACGGTCCAGATGCACGCGTAGCGGGGAACCGTTACAATTATATTTCAGCCTTCCGATCTTGAATGGACGCTCTTGATTCGATCTTCGCGATATGTGTTATAAAACGCATCAAACAACGCCTGTTGGATCACGATCTAACGCTTCAAATGCGTTTGATCGCGTGAAATCATGGCCGTCATGACTCTTTTTAAAAGGCACGTGCGCGATCTCTTATCGGTGGTCTGTTCGTCCACGCGATCGACGCGCGGATTTCCAAGGTGTCGCCGATCCGACGTCTCCCCTTCCGCCACGTGTCCTGCGTTTTAAATAAAAACCGTGTGGAACTTAGTCCCACACGAGAAAAATTAAGAGACATAGTCGGGTTTATAAGAAGCAACGGTTTTAGGGGATTAATATTCCCTTCCAATATACGGAAGGCTGAACACATTATATATTATAAACTATATAAATATAAGTAGATAAATATCGCGCCGCGTGGGCCCGCGTGGCGCTGCCATGTGGCTTTTCGTGCCACGTCGCATCCACGTGGGTCCCGCGCAGAATTAACCCGCTTTTTGCCCCTTTTAATTCATTTTTATCATTTAAAAATCGAAATAAATTCAGAAAAATCCGAAAAAAAATCCCTAAAAATAGAAAATTCATAACTTTTAATATATAACTCCAAATTAATCCAAATTTCTTTTATTTGATCTGAAATTTAATTATCTATCATTCTAAAAATTCAAATTATTTAAATAACAAGAGATTTAATCCTTATTTCAAAAATACATTCATTTCTTTAAGATTTTAACTTTAGAAAATTAAATGAATGTCCATAAAAATGATTTCTCTCATTATTTAACTTTAAAAACCATTTATAATCTCAAGTAAAGATAGGTTATAAAATCTTTAATCTTTAATTCATCATAATTAACCCTAAATTAACGCATTTTGAGATTATAACATAAAATTGCATGGAATGATAGAAATGCACTAAAAATATGACAATGTGCATATAAATGGAATGTTTTATGTCTTATTTTGCATTAATAATCATGTTTTATCATGTTAAGATTGCATCTTATCAGCCATCAATACTTGAAAATCGTGGTCTTGATTGTGCATCAAATGAGCCATTATCGCGCCACGATCGGGCCATGATCGCGCGGCGATCGGACCATGATCGCGTAGCGATTGGGCATCATTGCGTCTGATGCACCAGATGTGTCCACGTGTGCCTCTTTGATGTGCCAAGATCTTGATGAATTGCGACCGTCCGATGAAGCCAGGTATCCTCTTTGACGAAGTTGATCGCGATTCAATCAGAGCCATCCGATGAAGATTGACGCCTCCTCGCGAAGCCACGTGTCGCCCATCGATCGCTTCACTTATGATTTTTTTACGCACATGTCTTGATCAAGATCGTGTGGACTCGGGTCCACGCGATCACATTCAACGTCTGCGATGCCGCCACGTCGCCTGCACATTAAAAATACGTGGGAACATAGTCCCACATGGAAGAAAAAACATAGAGGGTGAGCATATAATGTGGGGCGGTTAAACGCTATTGTGTTACCGCCCCAATCCTATAATCAGGGCCCACTAACCCGTGGGGCCTCCAACTGCCAGCCCCCCTGTGCCACGTGGCACCCCTCACGGGCGTCTGCGTGGACTGGCGTGGCCTCCTGCCACATGTCTGCGCCAGCCGCGCGCCACCTGCGCCTCGCATTGGCCATGTGCGGCCCTACCATGTGGCCTCAGTGCCGCGTCGCATCCGCGCTGGTCCCGTGCGCCACGTCAGCTCCACACGCCACGTGTCACCCGCTGGTTCTGCGGAAAATAAACCCCCTTTTTGCGCGATTTTAATCCTGAAAAATCATAAAAAGTAGGATAACATGCATTATAATTACATAAAATAAGTGTGAATAGTAGTTAAATAAGATAAGAATTTAAGTTATAGATGCATGTTATCATTCAACTACCACATGAGTGCGCAATTAAAATTGAATTTTTTTATATATTTTAAAATAGAAATAAATTTCTAATAAATCTAAAAAAATTCAGAAAAATTGTATAAAAATCCCTAAAAATTAAAAAGATCATAACTTTCAAAATCTAACTTCAAATTAATTTAAATTTATCTTTTTTTATTAGAAATTAAATAATCTATCATTCTGAAAAGTTAAATTTAATAAATAATAAGAGAATATATTTTTGTTTCAAAAATACAATCATTTCTTATAGAAAATAAAGTTAGAAAAATAAATGAGTGTATATAAATATTTTTCTCTTATTATTAATCATTAATATCTAATTATAATCTCAAATATAAAATGGGGATAATCTAATCTTAAATATCTCTCTTTAATTATTCATGATTATCCCTAAAATAGTGCATTATCATATTATAACTCATATTTTTATAGGATGATAGATATACACTCAAAACATGATAACATGCATAAGAATAGAATATTTTATGCCTTAATTTTCATTAATAATCATATAACTACATGCGTAAATTGCATGGTATCAGCTTACTCACTAGCATTTAGCACCCCCATGGGGAGGACTAATGGGACAAGCTGACCTCTTGTCTCCCACTTACTCGTTGGAATCAAGTTCCCCTAGAGGAGAGGATCAAGGGGAAACAACAATGCAAATCATCGATAACATAATGAACCTCATGTTCTCTAATATACTCACAAGAGTTGAGTTTTAAAAGTGGGGATGATTGATGGGACAAGCACCCTAGCCCTACCATTAGATTCAAGCTTTCTCTGATACTTAGATTTGTTCCGCTAGTTTATTTTTTAATGAAGCATACCTCATTAAGTATGTGTCATGCACTTTTCCTAGTCTTTTACTGATCTACGTGAAGATCAATGCACAAAGAGGCCAAGAGGAATTTTTAAAGAAGGATTAGATGAATACATGAATGAAGGATGCATTATTGTGAATCTATTAACATGGATGGGGAATGGTGGATTCTTATAATGTCTCAAACTTGCATATCTGCGGAATATTACCTAGGAATTTTATCAACTATCACACCCACAAATTGCCTCTTCTAAGATGGACGTGAAGTTAAAACAGACAAGATAGGAGCTAGCAGATCAAATAGTTTATAAGTTTGTTATAAATAAATATTTGGCAAGAAAGGGGAATAACAGGTATCGACATGAGGCAAAGCATGTCAATACGGATCAAGGATCACTAATATGAAGAGTTCTTAGACCTTTGGAAAACATTTCATGCTTTCACGAGCCTTTAGCTCATTTCACGATGTTTTATTTGATAATTTCTATTAGGGGAAAATTTTATAATTCATTTTGTCAAAGTATTATTTTTCAGCTTTATTACCATGGCTTCTCTAAATAAGTGTCTACTTTATAGTTATAAAATTGATTTATCAAATTTATTTCTGAACAAATTTATATTTTCACTTCTGACGCCCAAGAAATTTTAACTTTTAAAGGAATTTATCCACCGTGCATGGACAATTGGGCCGTGGGCCGTGCCGGACCAAAACTGCCACGACGAACTCTAGCTATAGATAGATAGAGAGAGAGAGAGAGAGCAGAACTCGATGTAGCCGTTATGAGTAAATAATCTCGTAACCACATGGTTTATTTATGGGTAGAGAGAGCGGAGTATTGGCATCTTTCAACAAAGACGACATCTCTTGATTTCTAAATCAAGACAAATGGAAAATTCAAGAGAGAGCGCGCCGCACGCGTGAGCCTGTGATCTTCATCAGGGTCTAGAAAGATCGTAGCACGCTTCAGTGAAATATCTCGTCGTTATCACGGAAGAAACTCTGAGAGAGAGATGGGTTACAGGCAGAGAAAATGTGCGATCGACAGCGACAGGGTTATAAAAATATATGGGGCGAGAGAGAGAGAGAGAGAGAGAGAGACAAAGTTTAAAATTTCTTGTAACTTGTACACAGAAAGAAGACATCAGAGAGAGAGAGAGAGAGAGAGAGATCTTATGCTCGCTGTACTTCACATTATATACGGAGCATAGCAAACGTCTGTGAGATCTCTCGGTATCATCCCCGAATCATGCCACTGACTAGAGATCTCGTTATTGAAAGTATAATCCAGAAGATCATGTTCCGGTTTTGCGTCCACTCCCCAATCAAATATATCGTTTTCCATGGCCCCGCTGTTAGGGTTGCTGCTGTTGCTCGACGCCTCTCTGCTGCCGTAGATCTCCGACCCGTCGGTCAGGAGCGCAGGATGGTTGAACAGAAACCCAACTTGATCATTGGGCAAAGATTCATGATACACGCATTGACCTGGGGTGACCTCGACAACTTGTTTTGAAGGGAAGTCGAACTCCGGGAACGGATCAAAGACGGGTTTCGATGGAGTAGTTTGAGGTTGACTGGTCAACGGCTGGTGGGTTGATGGGTCAATTCCACGCTGCGTAAGTTTCTTCTTTAGGCACGAGTTCCAGAAGTTCTTGATCTCGTTATCTGTTCTGCCTGGCAGTTTTGAGGCTATCTGCGACCATCTGAATGCATTTACAAGAGATTGAGTCGTATACAGAGATTTGCATTTTAGGGTTAGGGTTGGTGTTTTCGGAGGAGATCAGACCTGTTTCCGAGAACCAGGTGGAGGTTTATGATGAGATCCTCTTCTTGCTGAGAGAAGGAGCCTCTCTTGAGATCAGGACGGAGGTAGTTAATCCATCTTAATCTGCAGCTCTTTCCGCATCTGTGGAGGCCTGAAATGGGCAGGATGAAGAAGCCGTGATAATGGTGATTAAGATTACGATAATGATCACCATTATGGCAGGAAAAAACCTAGAAGATGATGACCTTTACAAAATGACGGTGAATCCATGAAAGAATTAGAAGAAGATGACCATTATGATGATGATGAATTCATGGACATTAGTAGGAGACAAATGTGAAATGGTGATGAAGAACATGAAGAATAGATAGCGGATGTAAATAGAAGATGATAATGACGGTGTTGAAGCCATGGCCAGAACAGAAAAGGATTAGCACGATGAGGACGACGACGACGACAATAATGATGATGATCTATTGTAGAACAAGCAACGCGCGAAGAATGAAATAAACAAAGATATTCTAGAATTAGAAACACAATAATAAGAGGAAGATGATGATGGCGACGACGATGATGAGGATGATGATGATGAGAAGAAGGAGGAGGAGGAGGAAGAGGAGGAGAAGCAGGAGAAGGGAAAGGAGAAGGAGAGGGAGAACTCACCGGCTTGTTTGGGAATGGTGCTCCAACAGCCGACTCCGAATCTCATTATGTGATTATAGAGCTTCTCGTCCTCTTCAGGAGACCATAGCCCTTTCCTCAGCTTCTGCTTGTAGCAGCACGAATGCCTGCCCATTTCCCACGTGGACGCCGAATGGTTCTCAAACACCCGACGACGATTTATGGGCACTATGCTTGATATACAGGCCTGGAGAGAGAAACAGGAGAGAGAAAGATAGGGAAGAGATCAAGTGGGTTTCAAGTATGAGGGAATAGATTCGCTTTTTTGCTGTCTTTCAGCTGCCGACAAAGCAGATATCGTCCGAAAATGAAAGCGGAAGCCAACAATTATTAGGTTAAACGAGAGTTTCAAAAGATTCCTCTGACCGACAAGATCACCGACCGTAAATCCCTCCCGTTCATATCAGGATAATCAGATCCAGCAGACATTCTACTCTCTGAATTCTCAAGATTTTTCACGGCATTTACCCAAGATTACTCGATCGACGTTCGTTGTGATGTCATGCTTTTTCACGGCAACTGCTCCCTCTACACTTGAATTATCTTAATATTCTAGAACATTAAATTGCAAATGTGGGCTGGAGAATCGGTAATTTACACCTTCTTTTTCAAGTTCTAACCCTAGAATAATGAGGAAGACAGCTGGAATGAACGAAAATCGAGGAGCTCTAAAATCCATGGAGAGTTTCGAGGAGATAACTTTAGAAAACTCTAACGACTCATCAGAGGTGCTTGCCTCTCACGTCAGCCGAAGAGGGAAAGTTTTCTAGCAGAGGACTTAGCCGGAAAACAAACGCAACGGGTTCATCTGCCGTGACGAGATGCGCTCTCGTACTTGGAATTTTTTGGATTTACGTTCCGAGATTTATGCGTGCCGTGGCATTTTACCACCATTTCGATCCGAGTTGTGATGCCAAAAGGATGCCCGCATCATCATTCTTGGTGCTTTCCAGTACAGATCAAAAGCTCAGTGATCCGTCATAGCTAACCTACCCACTTAGCTCCCAAAGAAAGAAGAGAGATAGATAGATAGACGATAGCTAGAAAGATTAATGGATAGAGAGAGAAGGGTTTAACTGTAGCCTTTCTCGTTAATAAGATAGAGCAAATCTTTGGAAGGGCTACACACCCTTTTTCCACTCTGATTCGTCTGCTATGAGCAGGATGGCAAAAAGTCCAAAATCTGAAGATCTTCGCACGCCTTGAATTTCTGGTCGGCACCGACGCGCTGACCGTGTTCTATTCACGGGAATACGACTTTCGAACACCGACCAGGAAAACAACAAGATTTGAGAGCCGCGAGGGTCTTACAAGTTGTTAGTAAATCAATGGACAGATAATAGACCTCTCTGGGCGAACCTTCGTTCGCCCAGAGAGTCATGCCATTTCCGTCTACTTCGTCTATATCCCCATTATTCTGAAGGAGAAGGACCCTCCCTGCATGGCTGGCTCCTTTAGAGCCACCGACGCCGATTAGGCTGCAAGTTGACCAAGAAACTTTTAAAGGGTAGCCATTCGTCCGGAAGGTTGTGGTGGTCAATGCTCGTGGTCATATAATATTTAGCACATTTTCCAACTCCTAGCCTTGTTTTTAAATAATAGCATGATTCTTCATCTTATAGAAATGTTGGGAAGGATAGGTGGAGTGTGATCCGACCTTGGATCGCCCATGAAGGGCGGTGATTCCCCCATCGGTCATCGGATTCTAAGACGGTTTCGTAACATTTCATCAAGTTGGGTTATAACGGCGGTGGAGGCAACGCGTTGGATGCCCGGGCGACCCGTGATGGTTAAAACCGTTATGCCTTCTTTCTTTAGTCCACTAGGCAACAAAATGCCCGTGAAATGTTTGACAGTATGTCGAACCGTGCGTGTATCTGCTTCTAGAAGAAAACATTTGTCTTGTTGATTCCTCCATGTAATCTCTTCTCCTTCATCTTACTTTCGTTCCTTGTGGCCTTCTCGTGCGCTATCACTAGGCACTCATGTTCACATAGTTTTTATTATTTCACAACTTTGACAAAAATTTGCCTATAATCTCTAAAGCATGTTCTGATTTCACAATGTTCTAGAATTCTTAGGCATGTTGTGATGGCATGATGATTTTATTAGGTCACATCAAAACACCATTTTAATATCTTATGGCATGGGAAAAAAATGTAAAATAACTCATTTATTTTCATGTAAAAAAAAAAATATTTTAATTGATACTTTCCATTCCATTTGATGATATATTTTGGGAGATCATTCAATCGACTAGGAAGATTAATGAATGAAGAGTGGTACAAAGAGAGTTAGAAAAATAAAATATCAACTAAATATTACAAAGAGTGTGTTTCTGTCATGATATTGTGAAGATTATCATGCAAAACCGATTCATGATTTGTCAAAAGTGAAATTTATCTTTTTACAAAGTTTATTATAAAAGCCCATTAAGGCCCAACACTCACCTATCTCTATCTTCTCTCTCTTATGCATCCGTACATATGAGTCTCCTTTATTCCACACCTAGTGCGCTATCTTCTCCTAAAGCTTTCAAGTTCTTTTAACCATCACATACAATTGTCATCATCTTCTCCATCACTCATCACACTATTAATATATAATATGTGGCCTATAAATCAATCACACTTTTATTTATCTTATTTATATCCATTAAAATGAATTTTATTTATCTTATTTATATCCATTGTGTGATGTTTATAATGAAGTCTACAAGCTTATGCAATAATTAAGTGAATTATGATGAGATCATAATACAATGATCACTAGTCTTCAAACATATATTCTAAACATTTCTATTTTTGGGATATTTAAGAAGGATACCGCATTATCTAAATAGAATAATACTATCTAATACGGTGATGAGACACTAAGGATAGATAATAGGTGTTCCTTGGAGAAAGATTTTACTGGATTGATCTCTATAAATTCTTGAAATTTTATTATACCTAACTATCAATTAAGTTGATTCATGTCATGATTGAGTATATGGTCCTTTGACTTGAGACACCAAAAACATCTTATGGATAGATGACCATGTTTTGATTTTGACTTACAAATCCATAACCATGAGATCTCTAAAATATTATATATTAGATACAGTATGAAAAGTCCTCGAAGATAGTTGTGTGGTCAAGATGAGATCGTTTGCCTTTAATATATGAAAGAGATTGACTCAAGAAATGAGATACAATGAAATCCTCGACCAAGATAGTAGAAATATTGGAGGAATTCTCGATGATTTCTTACACGCATCATTAATAACTTGAGCGACCGATTAGGGTTTGATAGTTGATCATACCCTAAGTCATTCATGAGTTTGTGTAGACGAAGGACTATTATATATACATGGTAATTGATGATGGGATGGTTCCATTTAGGAGTTCTTATATACTCCATATCTCCCAGAGTACATGGTATTGCTGGCCACTCGACTTGGTGATTGGGTTAAATAGGTCCTTAATTAATTGATCTATATGTTGACGTAGATAATTTATAAAGGTTGATTAATAAGGTATTATTGGGTCTATAGAGTTATTAACTAGTGAGATATATGGACCTAGAGGGATCACACACATAAGGTCTATGAATGTTAGTGAATATAAATATAATTATGAGGGTTTTCATGAAAAATTTTCCTATCAAATTTCTCAAAATAAGGGGACAATAACCACAACTCAAGGTGCCCATGCAAACCTTATGAGAATTATCTCATTTCTTATCTTTCGCTCTTGGTGAAGAGCTTTGAAGAGGAGATTCAATTATCCAGTAATCATGTGGATACTGATAATATGCAATTTATACTTATAATTATATGATTATTAATACAAATTAAGGCATAAAACATTTCATTCTTATGCATGTTATCATACTTTGAGTGCATATCTATCATTCCATGCAATTTTAAAGTTATAATCTCAAAATGTATTATTTCAGGGATAATCATGCATAATTAAGTATTATATTTTAGAGTAGATTATTCTCATCTTTATTTGAGATTATATTTAAGTTTTAATTGCAAATAATAAGATAAAATATTTTTAGATACACTCATTTATTTTTCTAGTTTTATTTTCCAAAGAAATAAGTGTATTCTTGAGAGAAAAATTATTCTCTTGCTATTTATTAAATTTGACTTTTTAAAATGATAGATAATTTAATTTATGATAAAAAAATTAGATTAAAAAGGAGTTGTATTTTAAAATTTATGAATTTTCTAATTTTTAGGGATTTTTCTAAAAGTTTTCTGAATTTTTTTAAAATAATAAAATACTCTTTAGTTATCACGGTGATGTGGCAAATGACATGGCAGCGTATGCACGTGTCACGTGGCTCACACGTGTGTATACATATATGTGCATATACGAATGGGTCAAGCCTCCTTTTTAAGGATATAAGCTAACTCATTATCGCTCTTCACTATTTAAGCATGATAAACACTGATTTTTTACCATGTAGGTAGGGAAGGCCAAAGACCAACCGAAGTCCGGTCGACTGAACTGAACCGAGACCGTCGGTCCCACAAAATGGGCCGACTGGTCTCGGTCTAGTCTCGGTTTCGGTCCGGTCCTCTTCAGCCCTTCGGTCTTGGACCGAACAGAAAATCATTCTCTTCTCTCTCCTCATTCCCGCATCTCTAACCTATTCTCTACCCTTCTAGCCTTCTCTGTCTTCCCGCTAGGCAAGAAGAGGGTAAAATCCAACCGGGAATCTTCATTTTTTGTTCTCTCGTGTCATCGAGTACTGGCGCCAAGTATACTATCTGAACTCTTCTTCCATTATGCATCTAGGTTTATCTTTTGGTCTGTTTTTCAATTCAAAAAAAAATTGATTTTTCATTCCGCTCTAGGTTTTCCATTCCGATGTTCTCTCTCGCTCCCTCTCTTCGTGTGACGTTTATATTTCTCTCGAGGTTGGACCGGTTCAAAAGGAGTCCGGTGGAGGGTGATGTAAGAGATAATGAAAGTGTGTGTCATCTAGCAAGGTCATGTCAATAAAGGTTGATGAATTGGATCAATGTGCATATGCGAACAATAGAACAATCAAACCCATCAGAAAATTGAAATTTTATTACCGGAACAATACCGGCGAAGAACTTGGTCCATCCGCGAACGACGGACATGGGTTTGACATGGGTTTGACATGGGTCCATCCGCGGACATTGGACATGAGGAGGGTGCGAGAGGTCTATTTGACAACCATTATGAGCGTTAATGGCATGCAATGGTAGAATCCTTTTGGGGGATTTTATCAATTGATGGCAGATTACTTTAGAGCCGTGACTATGAAAACTATGATTTACACAAAAATCAAGATCACTAAAAGACCATCCCTGCGTGCAGAGTACTTGACTACTTTTTGTGCGTCAACAGTCAACTAGAAAAAAATGCCTCAGTCGGCTTTTAAATACCGATCCAGTAGTATCTCAAAGCAATGTATTCTAGGAGGTGATGATCTAGAGAGGTGGGAGATCAGTCCCATTCTGTGCTTTCAAACTTTCTCGCTCTACACATCTAGTCTTGAATGCCAATAGTAGGTAGAGAGAGATGGGGAGGACATAGAAGGAATTAAAGTGGCGCCACCAACCTATGGTGGTCCATTCATTGATCTAGATCGAAGGCAGCTTTCATCAAACACTGCTTACTGTTGAGAGTGATCCATGGCTTCGTTCTTCCCGGTTATCACTCTGTAACTCGATGTCAAACAGTAGAGAGAGGAAGACTGCAAATGTGAAGTATAATACAAACTCCTAATGAAGGAAATGTTATCTAGATTTTGAAACTTGATGGTGACAAGTGAATGTGATGGGGAATCTCGAAGCTTTTCTAGAACCTTTTTTTTTCTGTTTGAGGGCAAGTAGTTACAACCGAATTTGGGGGATTTCAATGGCCCACTGAATCTCTCACCAAAACCAAGCCATAGTTGACTAGCCTTTCTAGGAAGGTATCCTTTGAGAGGGAAGTTGGAGGCGTGTAAATTCAAATGTAGAGGTAAATGGAGTGAGAGACCTTTCTTCAATCACGCTCACTGACTGCAATGGGGAAGCATGTCATAGCACGAGGCAGCGTTTCTTCCATGGGATCAGTATTTTACCAAAAAATGATTACCATTTTGTTCTAAATAATTTAGTATTTTACAATATTATTTTTTTGCTATTGTGATCATTATGATTGATCAATTCAGTATCTTGTTTCCATTCCTAAGTATTAAATATCATTTAATTTTGATTTTTATTATGTTTTTTATATTATATTTCTATTATATTGATATGCATTAAACTAATATCCATTATGGATGGCCCACATTAGTTTCTAATTATTTTTTCCTTTTGAATCTAATTTTTAACATGTGTTTTAGATTGTCATCAATGGAATCAATTAGAGATGAGGTACATTTTATTTTACATTGATCTCTAAAAAGAATTCACCAGTACAAGGAATTATGTGAGAGGTATAAAAAAACTTATTAACCATAGATGTCCCCACTAAGTGAAATTCGACATATGTCATGATTACGACAACATGGGACAAGAGGAAGGTGTTGAATGCAATGGCAACAACTTGTCTTAAAGATGGTAAAGAAATTTTTTTAATCATGTCGGAAGAGTGGGATCTTCTTAAGATTTTAGCAGATAAACTTCTAGCTTTTCAGGAAGCCACCGAGATATTTTCTCAATCAAAGGCCATTACATTGCCTAATGTTACTTCTATTTTTGATCTTTTGTTAAATCAGTTGAACACATCAATTGTTGCCTTAGGTAATCCTTCTCAAGGTGTGATGGGAAGACCAATGAGCATAGAGCAATCAATGGCACTCAAAGTAGCATATATTGTGATGAAAACAAAGTTAATTACATATGAGCCACAGGTAAAAAGAAAGCCAATATTTCCTATTGCTACAATGCTAGATCTATCTTTGAAATTTGAATAGATTCCAACTGATGAGAAAGAGTATATCACAAAGACTTTGAAGAATTTGCTTCAATTGATGCTTGCCCCACCAATATCAAGTACTTTCTCACAAAGTGAGCCATTATCCAATACTTCTACAACTTTTTCGAAAATGATGGTTGAATTGATGAAGCGCAAAAGGAAGAAGAACAAAAACATCTTATTAGAAAAACCAATATCTGATGACATATTTGATTATTTGCATGACTCTCAAGTGGAATGTTCTCATCTTGATGATCTACAATGGTGGTGTAAGATTGGGTCAGAAAAATATTCACGACTTGCAATGTTAGCAAAGGGATTTCTCTCAGTTTGTGCTTTGAGCTCTCCATCAAAGCGTCTTTTTTCATCAGGACGGGGAATCGTTAATGGATATTATGTGGCCTATAAGCCAATCACACTTCCATGTATCTTGTTTATGTTCAATGAAATGAAATTTATTCATTGTCATTCTTGTGTGATGTTTGCAATGAAGTCCATGAGCATGTGCAATGACTAAGTGAATTATGATGAGATCATAATATACTGATCACTAGTCTTTAAACATATGTTCTAAATATTCCTATTTGTGGGATACTCGAGAAGGACATCAAATTATCCGAAAAGAATAGCACTATCTAATCTAACTCATATGACAAGTATGGCTTATCCTATAGCCATCGGTGTGGAGACACTAAGGATAGATAGTGGGTGCTCTTTGGAGAAAGAGTTCACTGAATTGATCCATATGAATCCTTGAATGGTATTATACCTAACTGTCAATCAGGTTGATTCATGTCATGGTTGTGTATGTGGTCCTTTAACTTGAGACACCAAATACATCTTGTAGATGGATGATCGTGTTTTGATTATGACTTACGAATCCCTAGCCACGGGATATCTAAAACGTCATATATTGGATACGACATGAAGTTCACAAAGATGATTGTGTGATCAAGATGGAATCATCCACCCTTAGTATATGAGGAGATTAACTCAAAGGAATGAGATGCGATGAAATCCTTGGCCAAGGTATTAGAAATATCGATGAAGGAGTTCTCGATGATTTATACACACATCAGTACTAACTTGAGTGACCAATTAGGGTTTGACAGTTGACCATACCCTAAGTCATTCATGAGTCTAATGTGGATGAAGGATAATACATAAATGGTAATCGATGACGGGAAGGTTCCATAAGTGAGTTCTTACATACTCCATATCTCCTAGAGTATGTGGTGTAGCTTGGCACCCAACGGGCTGGCAACTCAACCTATTGATCGGGTTAAATCGATTCTTGATTAATTAATCTATATGTGGATGTGGATAATTAATTAAGGTTAAACAATAAGGTGTTATTTGGTCTATAGAGTTATTAACTAGTGAGATATATGGACCTAGAGGGTCACACACATAAGGTTTATGGATGTTGGTGGATATAGACATAATTATGAGGGTTTTTATCAAAAAACCTCATACCAAATGTCTATAAATAGGGGGTGGATGACCACAACTGAAGGTGCCCATGCAAGCCTTGTAGGAATTCTCTCCTTTCTTCTCTTTCTCTATTGGTGAAGAGCTTTGAAGAGGAGATCCAACCATCTGGAGACCGTGTGGATACCGCTAGAGGCTAGACACTTGAATAGCTTCAAGAACTCCTTCAAGAAAACCTGTAAGTATGTTTTCTCATACATACTAGATGATAGGATCATCTATTCTTGGTGGCTTGGTATTTTGAATGTCCGATTCAATGTTTGTCCGTTGCATTTGATGTTTTGATCAAAATTCTGGAAAGTTATCGACCTCAGATCCCCTCAATCGTAACATACAAAAGGGAGAAATTATCTCCAAGAACTATATCTATTTTGATGACCTTAAAATCGCAGGGTAAAAAGGATGAAGTGAATACTAATGAAGAAGAATTTGATGAAGATACACACTAATTTTCATGTTATTATGCTTTCTTCTTCTTTGTTCCAAATCAGTAAGTATCATCGGTAAGGTTTCGACTATGATTTTTCTTTATTAATAGACGTTGATATATTTATCTCTTTTCAAGTACGCATATCCATGGTCAAGAGAGACCAAAGTTACGACCGAACCGAACCGTGACCGAGATGGATCGAGACCGAGACCGAATTCAGATTTGGACCAAATGGTGTGCCAGAAACCGGACCGTGACCGGGACCGCCCAACCCTATATGTAGGACTATGTTTTTGTTTTCTTTTACGTAGGTGATGTGGCGCACTCAGAAGCGTCCAATTGGCATGAAAGGAAATTATTTAATCTTAGCCCTCAATTTTCACTTACTCAAAGGGGTACCCAACGCACTCTGATTGGGCGATGATTAGTGTTTTGAAAGAATTTTAATATCAACCATTCATCCGAGTTATAACGGTCGAGATGACATGTGCATGATGGACTTCCATGGATGTGTGACATCATTTCAAGTGTTCAATGAAGATCGAACGACAATTTTTACACGACGATTGTTCATCAAGTGATGACGCAGTATAATCTTGATACTCTACCGAGATCCAACGCCCAAGACTTAACAATAGTGATTCATCTTTGAAGGATTAATCATGATTGTTGATCAAAGATGAAAAGATGATCAAACGGTTGCATCCAATTTTAACTCTATTTATACTCTCTCTCTTCGATGAAAAATATATTCTTCGATGTTTTGAGTAATTGAACTGTTTAGACATCTCAATCCTTGAATCTCTTACTTTCTTCCTCTTCTAGACTCATTTCCACATCCAAAGAGTGTTTGAAAGTGAGATTTTCTCCAGAGAATTAGGAGAATTTGTCTCTTGAACACCAGATTTTTATTTTTTGAAATAAGGAATGAAAAGCCTTGCTCGGATGATGAATTGGATCATTTTGAGCGCGATTTTAGGTTAGATTGTGTGTTTTCTCCCTAATATTTCTTCATATAACAATATATTTCAATTTTGAATAGTAGATTAGTCAAATTTTACAAAATTTCTTTGTTTTCTCTCTCTTTGCAATCAATTTTTCTACTTTGATTTCACTCGTTAATTTCTTCATGAATATTGATACAAATCGAGCAATTTTTTATTCTATGGATTCTTCTTGGAGTCTTCTTTCCAAATATTTTTAAAATTACTAATTCCTCACCTCAATTCATCATTAAATTTGTTCAAATTTTAAGAACACCCCAAAAATTTCACTTATTTCTTCATGGATTTGACTCTAATTCACCATTATACTAACTAATTCTTGATTAAAACTTAAAATTGGTGAGTTTGGTAATTTTTGTTACAAGCGTTTATGTATTTCCAACGACTGCACAAAAACATTTTCTTAGATATCACTAGAGGATAGACACTAATATAGCTTTAACAACTCCTTCAAGTGAACTGTATAAGTATGTTTTCTGATACATACAAGATGATAGGATCATCTATTCTTTATACCTTGATGTATTGTATATGATTCAATAGATTATGTTACACTTCATATTTTGATCAAAATTTTGTAAGGGTTATCTATTGGATTTTGGGGTTGATAAGCCTTCCAATTTTTTTATCAAAACATCAAGTGTAGCGGAATACATTGAATTGGATATTCAAAAAATTGAGGCGCCAAGAATAGATGATCATATTATCTGCATGTATGAGAAAACATAGTTACAGGGTTCCCTCTAAGGAGTTCTTGAAGCTATTCAAGTGTCTAGCCTCTAGCGGTATCCACACAATTTCCGGATAGTTTGATCTCTTCTTCAAAACTCTTCACCAAGAGAGAAAGAAAAGAAAGGAGAGAATTCCCACAAGTCTTGCATGGGCACTTTCAATCGTGGTCGTTCTCCCCTTAATTATAAATATTTAGTATGTGAATTTACATAAAAACCCTCATAATTATGTTTATATCTACCAATATCCATAGACCTTATGTGTGTGACCCTCTAAGTCTATAAATCTCACTAGTTAATAACTATATAGATACAATAACATCTTATTGGTCAACCTTAATTAATTATTTACATGAACATATAGATTAATTAATCAATGATCAATTTAACCCAATCGATTACAATTAGGTCATATGGATGGGAAAAGTATACATATGTTTCATACACCTGGGCTGCTACCTAGAGTTAAATCTTGGATCTTGGAGTTGTGAAAGAACACTTTCATGACTTAATAGTGTAGGGCGACATTTAATAAGTCATAACATAATACTATAGATAGAGTTGATTAGATTTATGTTGATATTTTTTCAAGAGGTGGTGTCCGTTAATTTTTTTTAAGAAGGTCTAGATTCACATTTTGACACAAAAGTTCAATGTGTTCTCTTGGTCCAGGACATGGTGTTCCGAGGTTGAAAATTAGATGGGGGAGGAAGATCAAGGTCTTGTGGATTGACATAGAGACTCATTTAAAGACCTTATAGTTTGATCATTTTTGTGAAGAGCATGGGATTGAATGTCACTTTACTCTAAAAATAACTCCTGGGTAAAAATGGTGGTTGCGAAATGCATGAACCACATGATAGTAGAGAGAGTTTGCAGTTGAATGCAGGATTGGCCTAGTAGTTTTGGGGGAAAAGTGTGCACACATGTTTGGATGATTAAGTGAATACCAATGTTGCATTTGGCAATGATGAATCAAGAAAATCCATTTTTTTATACTATCATACTAAAAAATTACCACATGATAGGTAAACTTGATGATGAGAGAACAAACTCTCCTCTTGATGGGAAGGTGGCCCAAGATGTATGGACAAGAAAATATGATTATTATATTCTTCATATTTTCAAATTTCAAGTTCAATCCCTTACCCCTACTAATGAGAGATCAAATCTTGATGCAAAGCACAAGAAGTGCATTCTTTTGGGTACGAAGATAGAGTGAAGCATGATATATAACATTCAATATATGCTTGTGATTATATGATTATTAGTGCATTTGAAGGAACATAACAGACATTTATAATTACATGACATCATTTTTTATGTGCACTGGTAACATGCAAATTAACATATGAATATCATTTATCTATATAATAATTCTCATAAAAATAATTATCAATGCATGTTATCTGATATTATAATGATGATGTCTATGTTTACTAGGATATTTTTTATTTTGCATAAATTGATAACATTTTATGAGATTGTTTGGGCATTCACAAGGGAGAGAAAAGAGGGGTGCCATTCACATTTCTCCTCTTTCCTCTTTGGGGTTTCTCTTTTTAACAATTTTTGGGTCCCATTTAATGGTTTTAAGAGTCCCAAAAGGCCCATTAAGGCCTTTGATGAGTGGCTCTTCCCTTGTAGAGCCCTGTGGTTTTGTGGATTTTCCCAAGGCAAAGACGTCAAATTTTATTTCAAGATATTCCACTTTGAGCCAAGTTCATTATAAAAATGTCAAATCATAAAATGATGTTCAAGAATTTAGTATAATAATTAATAGTAGTTTATATGTAGTTATAATTACTTTTCATGCTATTACCATGTAGCTCGACACAAATTAGGTGTTGGCAACTTGACATATTGAGTGGGTTAAATCGATCAATGATTAATTGATTCATTAATAGTCTATATCAAATTAATTAGTTGGTAATCTAATAAAGAGTAATTTGGCTTGTAGGGTTCTAACTTGATAAGTACACTTATAAGATTTTATTAAAATGGATAAATATATTATTATTTTGGGTTTTTATGAAAAACTCAAAACTCTCCATGAGGACCTTAAGGGGTAAGATTTGGAGAACCTATGCAACTTTTTCCCTAAAGCCACCCATGTCTGCTTCTCCCTCCCTCGAATCTTTCTGATGGGGGATGATGTAGACATTGCTATGAGTTAAGACTATGATGACTAGCACTTTAGAACACATGAAAGGATAAGATCCTTTGAGATAAGAACCATATGGATATTGCTTGAAGTCAGACATGTGCACGGCTTATGGTACTACATTCAAATATCTAAAAGGATTTCAGATCCAATTATACGCTAGGTGATATGATCATGTTTTTTTTTTGCTCTCATTCATTTTGATTATCTCCCCCATCGCGTGATAGTGGTGATATCTAATTCATTTCCATAATACATATCCAATTCTTCCAAGTGCCTTGGATCCCAACAATGGCTTCATCACAGCCGCTTGATTTCATCAATGCAATAGAAAAATTGAGAAGTTATCAAGCTCTAGCCAATATTTAATCTTAATGCTCTCCTTTAAAAAATGTCTCTTGGATCTTCCAATTAAATAGAACATGTGGCCAAATATCAATGAATCTCTTGATCATTTTGATTTCTAAACAAGTTTCCACATTAATTGAGCCCAAGAAATTAATATTTGAGGAGAAACTGTGAATAGACAACTTAAACGTGGAAACATGCCAACGACATTTCCATATGAAAATCTTATGATTGTACCATTAATTTTTTATTTCTCGGTGACTCTCGAAGAATTTGGACTGATTTCCATGATCTATTGTTATCTAGACTTAGATTTATTTTAATAAGCTTAGAATATTCCAAGACAGAATAAGTATCATGATTTCTCTCAGTTCCAAGGATTAGGTGGGATCTAATACTGATGAGAATTTTTTGATAATTCTATCTCTCATTCTCCCCCCCCCCCTTCTTAAATGTATAATAACCTTCCTCTTATTTTAGAATATTTAATGAAACCTAGAGTTTCTCTTGCTTCACGTGGTATATAAGCAAAGCTAGCTATTTTTGCTGCCACCATTATCACTTGTCTTGCCTTTTCTTATCTCCTTGCCTCTCTCATCACCATTCACTGTGAATAAAAACTTATATGCATGCATCAAAAACTTCAATTTCATATAGATTTTAAAGTTTTTTTAGTTCCTAGCATTCTCTTTTAGGAAAAATAAAATAAAAAACTAGATGTCAAAAGTTCCTTTGAAAATCTAGGGGCAACATAAAATCTGTGAAAAGAAGCTTTGTAAAGAGTTGACGTTGTATGTAAATCTTATTGTTGGTTCTAGGCTTTGTTTACTCTCATCCCTAGATTCTTGGTGGATATTGAGCTTAGTTGGGTACAAAGTTTAGACTCTTTTAAGAAAATATCCTTGCCATATTTTAATACTAATTGATAACAGGCAAAAGTGTACTCTAAACATCCATTTTATCTGTGTTTTGGTCATTGAATGTCTTAAATCAACAATTATTTTGCATGTTATCATGATGTTATGCCTAGAATAAACACTTTCATTGCACATGCAATTTGAAGAGTTAGTTCAAATAATTATGGTTTTTATGAGAGGTTTTGAGAAATAATTACTTTAACAGCAATTTATGGATAGGATAATCCTTTACTTTAGCAACAAGTACTTTAATAGAAATTAAACCTCTTTTAACAGCAATAATTACCTTTAGAAACTACCTTTAAATGTCAATTTATGTTAATAATGCCCTTAATGGGCCGATTTTGTACTAATTAGTGTTCGAGGCAATGTGGACAGGAGATGCACGGCGCCAGGCCTCCACCAATCACACGATGGAGCGTAAGATTGCATACACAACAATGTGTACACAGTCAAAGTTGGACTTACTTGTGAGGTACGAGCACCAAGACGCGAGATAAGTCCTCCACCAATCAGATGGAGGAAGACAAGATGCCAACCAATCAAAGCGTACAGACACAGATGCGCATGCAGAGCGATGCACACCAAGGGACGTAACAAATTTGCAAAAGGGGGGACGTCGCAATTTCAAAAGGCATTAAGAGGAAGAGGAATAGAGGCGGAGAGCTGGTTCATGATTTCTCGCCCGAGGAAGCTCGGCCTGGAGGACACAGGGGGAAGAAAGTTCCTTCGTGAAGCAGTGACAACCGGGAGCACTAAAAGAGAAACGATTTCTCCGATTGAACATTGCAATTAGGTTTGCATAATTAGGTTTAGACACGAAATATTTCTTACCGTTTTCTTTGATCAACTTTTCTATTCTTTCACTCTCTTCTGAATTGAATAATTCCTCAATCGTATTCTTTTTTTATACTTTGATTGTTCGAAATTTTTTTACTCAGTCATTTTTTTTAGATCCTTTCTTAGTTTAGTCCGTGAGCTCGATTCAAGCTCAATTTCAAATTGAATCTTAATTGAATCTTTCCTTCGTAATATTCTTCTTGTATCTTGATTGTTTGAAGTTGTTACTGATAATTTTTTTTCATATGCTTAATCAGTTTAATCAGTGAGTTAAATTTAATTTTCAAGTCTGAATCGCTTATGATTTTTCTCTGATTTCAAGAGAGTTATTTTTCTCAATAAGAAAAGCCTTAAAAAAGTAATAAATGAAATTTCTTCTATTTTAGTCTTAGTCTTCTTCTTTTTTTATTCAGCTGTGAATTTTAAAACTACAAAGTCATTTTGTCAGTTAGATCTTTCTTTAATCTCTCTGGATGTAGATTCAGTAATCTACTATTTCACATATCACTTTAAAAACAGCAACATCATATTACACGTAAATTCGGCATTATTTTGTGAAACAGAGAGATTAATTCCTAAGCATTATTAAGACATTGACAAACACATTTAAAAAGACTAAGAATGACAAAACAAAACAGTTATTAATAAATTTTTCATTGAATTAAAGATTATGTGGAAAATAAAATTTGATAAATCAGTTTAGAAATTATCTGTAGAACTTAATCAGGAAATTAATATTCTTGATATAGTTGATAAATAAAAAAAAATATGTCTGAAAAGAAGTTTACATAGAAAATAGAAGAAGAGAAGTCTGATTAAGAACATTATAGTGGATGTTTCTTGATTTTTTTTGTCTTTATAATTTGAAAATGCAATTCATTTCATATAATTCTCTTGTTGCTTCGTGTTAGTGACCTAAAAAAATTTCGGTCTTGAATATATATATAAAAAGGATATTATTGTTGCAACCTCCCTTGGATTCGACCCTTACTAAGCCACATCTATTGATTTTGCAAATTTTAAGGGAAGTTCTTTTATATGCATTTTATTGATTAAGTCTGAACAAAAGTACAACGACGCATTGCATCCATATTTCGGACTTATCACTAAATATATTTATACATCTAACATATGTGTAGAAACAAGGATATTAGCTTATATTTCCAAATATGCATAAATCAAAGATTTTTGCTTGGTGAGAGACCATTTGGTCTAACCTTGGGGCAGGAGGGAGAGGGGGAGAGAGAAACTGAGTTTCCCCTTTCTTGATTTTAACCGTACCACACATCACTCATAGATTATTTATTAGACAAAAAGCCATATAAAAGGAAATTTCTTGATACATATAAAGTAAGTAAATTATATAATCATATTTGTAAGAGTGAGTTAGATAATATATATTATTAGGATAATGTATCCATATAATTAGGTGTATATTAGTGGCTAAAATTTAATCATAATCATAAATATAAATATAATTAGTTCATCCATAAGTCATTTGATCAGAGCTAGATATATGTATACACGATAAAAGTAATAACTTATTTGATCAAGAATCATATAATCATGTATATTCAAGTTTATAAGATGAATTTGTGCAAAAATGGTATACATAAATGAACTGAATTTATAAATATATGTATTAGAAAACTAAAATAAAATTTATATAAATGCTTATGAATATAAATGTGTGTCTATGAATTTATATGTATATGGGTATAAGTGCTATATTGATGAAATTATGAAAATAAATGAAATAATGCTGAAATAAGAGTAAATTTAAGGAGATGCCAAAAAATATATTAAAATGAAAATAATTTTGATATACTATCTCTCTCCCCTCTCTACCTCACTATCACCAATCACCTCACCATGAAACTTTGACTTCTTCAACCAAAAAGACTAATTTTCTCTAAGAAGTTTCTCTTCATGTCTCAGCTATGAGATTAGATAAGACACAAAAATTCAAATCATAGAGATAAGGGCATTAATTCATCAAAATCAACTTTTCTTTCAACTGGTATACTTGATTTGAAATCAGGTGTGAATACTTCAAAAATGATGTCACATCAATGAATGAGGAAAAAAAGTGAATTGAAGGCTAAAAAAGAAATTGGATCTAGAGAATGAAAATTTTCAAAATCAATTTGCCAAAATTCCTTACATATGTGCTTATGAGAAATAAAAAGGCACCTAGACCCAATGAGAGGAAATAAACTCTTCACACGATGACAAAAAATGAAGACAAACAAAGGTCAAGGATTGATGAACCTCAAGAGGGAAAAACTTAGATGTCATGGAGTTCAAGGACAAATAAGACAAGAGTGGGTATCGAACCACATGTTTAATCCAATAAACTGATGTCATCAAAGGGCTTGTAGATTTTTATATCCATCTTGGAGCAGTTCACTTGATTCTCTTACATTTCTAGTAATGTGTGATTGAAGAAGTTAGGCTTAGCCCTTATTGAGAGGCAAAATAGTATGTTCATATATGTTCAATAAGGGCTTAGCCCAAATTGAAACACAAATATTTTCATATTTTTATTTATTTTTATTTTCTACTTCTCTAATTGAGTTTTTGTTTACACTTTATGAGTTTTTTTTTCTATACTGAGTGAAGAGAATAAGAATCTTAATTAGGGAGAGAAAAAAGAATTTATTACAACAATAATCAAATTTCCATTGAGTTTTCCAAAGCCTACTTACAAATAATCGTTATATCATTTAGCATGTCATGAATTATCATTATTGATGTTCTCATGTGCATAAACGTTTGATTGGGGACATGATATATTAAATTTTAGGGACAAGGTGTTTAGAAAACCTTTATTATTTGTCAAAGTCTTGACATGTACTTCTAAATTTTAATTTGGAATTTTTTCATCCTTCGTGAATGATTTATTCATGGATACATGTGAAAATCTTATAATATAAACCCACTTATGAATTGAAACATAGCATATGTATGGTAAACCCTAAACATAATAAAGAATTCATGGGAAGAGCTACATTGAATCTGAAGTTGGGGGTATTACCTGGATTAATGGAGCCATGGATTTAGGCTTCATGTTGGGGTTAGATAGATATTATAATTATGAGTGACTATTATATAAAATCTATTAATAAATATATGTATGTATATCAAAGTAAATATGTAAAATCTAGAACAAACATTCATAATTTATATATGCATGTATGCTCATCAACATATAAGGTATATGACACATTAAAGCATATGAGTAAGTGATGTTTGATATTAATATGCCCATATGCTTTTATAGGTTGAGGATACGGCCATTGTAATGATAAACACATTTAAATCAAATATAGGGATATACATACATACATATATACATACATACATACATACATATAGATGTGTGTATGTGTGCGAGCACAGAAGCATCACCATCCCATATATTTATGTGTGATAAAGATCATCATCTAATGTGGGCATGAGTAAGACCATCATCTTGTATAATTATGAATTATTTAGATTTTTATCTAATATGTGGCGGGGATAACCGCGAAGAGGGATCTTTGATGTTCTTGGACTTATGGCAAGGACACTTTGACAAAATAATAATTTCATGCCTTGATTTATATTGAATTATCTCTGGGATAGTGTTAATGGCATGTTAACCATTATTGGGCTTCAATCGAACTTCAATTGGCTTAAAAATAGACGGATTTGGACTTGTAGAAGGGCATGGGCCCTTAAAGTCTGGGCCTGCAGCATGAACCAGGCGATCCGGGACGTTTGGCCCAACCCATTAGGTATCAGGTCCACCGGGTCATGGACTGGGTAATCCGACGAGAGCCCGTTAGGGTTAGGACCCCTTTAGCCCACTCATAAAGGGAAAGAAGAGTCGTCAGTCGGACTGTATTTCTTTTTCAGGTGCACGCCTCGAGGGGAAGTGGGGGAGGAATTGTCACTTCAACCTTGGTGGCCTCATTCGAGGCGAGGAACTGACAATGGCGGTACAGCGGCGTGAGAGTAAAAGCTAGGCGGAAAGGCAGGCTTATCTCCTTGTGCTGATGTAGTGGAGAATCCTCGAGTTGTATAACGCGGCCTTCATCAGTCTAGACGGCGGGCAATTAGATCTTGCCCGATGCTCTTCAAGATGCTAGGTAGCAGCTACGAGGATCAAGAATCCTCGATATTTGGATTTCCTTCGCACTGCATGACACTTGGAGCTTCTCCAAGTGGTATCAGGGAGAATGGGAGAGCAGAGGTCCTTGATTCGGCAGATTAAGCGTCATCTCGGGTGAGTCCTTTGGCACGATATCTTGGGGATGAAGGTACGGCCCAACGGAAGGGAGAAGTCACTGGAGGTGGAATCCGAGGTGCGGGGAGAACGATCCACGAGTATCTCCAACATTTCATCGATTTTCACCCTCCTAGGTGATTGTCGAGGATGCAGAAGAATCACTGTATCCATGAGCCATGATAACTTGACGCGGTGTTGTTCATGAGCTGTCGACAATTTGAATCAACGGACGTCAGATAGCAGACGCGTGAACTTGAAGTAGAGAATGATGTAGCGGAATGGATGGAGAAAAGAGTAAGTTCCGCTTGTTTCTCGGAATTGGCTGCAGGTACTGGCTTGAAGACCGATGGGGGCAGAGTCAGGTAAGGGGTAAAGGGAGATTTACAAGAAAGGAGAGGCGATAGAAACTCGTCGAAGCAGAAACAAGAAGGTCCAACGTGGGAGGAGACAAACCTCCAAGTTTACCAAGGGGAAGGCAAGGGTCTTGGCGAAGTCAACGCTCGCAGAAATTTCTTTTATTCTACTTAAAAATTATTTGTAAATCACTTGCTTTAATTATGAAATACTTTGGCAGGTAAATAACTGCTAAAGGGAAGAGGGGCGTGGTTTGCCTTAATCGACATCGTCCGGTGAGATGTGGGGCACGTTATAATCACTGCGAAAAAAGAGACTCTCAAAATAAACTGTGAAGACGAGGTTGCTGACGTGTTCGCTCTTCAAAAGGATTGCATATGAAACGACGACACTCGCATTCTGACGACATGCTATGGCTTTTAGACTCGAGCGGCATAACATGGCATGGCATGATGATGCATGACATGGCATGACATGCTATGGCATGATGATGTAATCAAGGAAATGACGTGTCGCTGATACGTTGTCAGGGTACAGATGGCGCACAGTTTTGGTCCATATGATCAGCTTGAGATCCCAAAATCACAATTCAGTGGAATTTTACAGACCGTTTGTCCGGGGAGTGTAGATCACGGATCAAAAACGAAGGAACTCATTGCCCATCAATATGTGCTTGTAATCTTAGTAAAGCTGGCATATTTTTTCATTAAGATAATTGTCAATTTGGGTGATATGAGAGAGAAATGGAGAGAAACAGAGAGAGAGAGAGAGAGAGAGAGAGAGAGAGGGAGCTCGAGCCAGGGGTGTCAAATACAGCAGGGTCATGTGTGACCCTATTAATGAGGTCACATGTGTGACTTTACAGAGGCTCATTTAAGGGAAAAATAAATGCAGTCTCATGTGAGCCACTTCTAAGATGGGGCCTACAAATAGACAGGAAGAGATTAGGAGGCTCGGTCCAACACCCCCCCCCCCCTCCCCCCCGGGATATTGACCGTGCCTAGCTTGATCACCAACGATTGGAACCTCAAACCAGGTAGAGGCTTGGTGAAGATGTTGGCTTTCTGATCAGCAGACATAACAAAAGCTAGTTGAATGATGCCATGATCGATATTCTCAAAGATGTAGTGCCGATTCATGGACATATACTTCGTTCTGTCGTGTTGGACAGGGTTCCTTGCAATTGCTATAGCTGATTGATTATCACAATAAAGTCTGACACCAACATTGTTATACATCTAGATGTCTTCAAGCAAGTGCTTCAGCCAGTGACACTCTAAACACCCTGTTTGAGAGCTCGGAGTTATATCTCGACACTGGAAAGAGAAACCTCCTTCTGCTTTTTGCTCCTCCAAGTAACTAGGTTGTCCCCTAAGAAGGTGCAGTAACCCGACGTAGAACAACGATTGATCAAGGACTCTGCCTAGGCGAAATCAGTGTATACTTCTAATGATAGACCTCTTTCTAGAGTGAAGAGAAGTTCTTGCCCAATAGTGAATTTCAAATATGATAGAATCTTGTATGCAGCCCGTAAGTGAACCTCATATGGCTCACTCATGCTCTGACTCAGCAAGCTGATGGCATGAGATATATCCAGTCTCGTGTGATTGAGGTAAATCAACTTCCCAATTGGTTGCTGATAGAATGCTCTGCCGACGGTTTCCCCATTGTCTCCTTTACCAATCGTTACATTGACGTCCAGTGGGGTCGTGGCAGGTTTATAACCCAAATGCTTTAACAGGCCAAGCTGCTTCATCTCAAATTGTCTAGACAATGCTTAAGCTAACTTGCGTATTTCCTCAATATCTCCTCCAAGTGATTAATATGTCATCAACGTACACTGATAAGATAGTGACAGCTCCTCCATTTCTACCATGCTTGATAAATAGGGCATGATCCCCTCTCGCATGGTGGTACTCCAGGTCAATTGAGGCCCTGGTATAGCAACCAAACCAAGCTCTAGGCGACTGTTTAAGTCCATGCAAAGCCTTCTTTGACTTGCACACTTGATTCGGCCGACTGGTCAGTTGATATCATGGGGAAAGTTGCATATAGACTTCTTCCTCCAATTTTCCATGGAGGAACACATTTTTCACGTCGAGTTGGAGGATTTCCCAATCACATTTGGCTGCTAATGCAATTAATATCCAAATGGTGTTGAACTTTGCCACTAGGGCAAAGGTTTCACCATAATCAAGTCCTTATGTCTGCGTATAGCCTTTAGCCACCAATCTGGCCTTGAGTCTCTCTAGTGTTTTGTTTGCCTAGAATTCTGAGGTGAATACCCAACGGCATCTTACCACTTTATTTCCTTTGGGTAGTGTAGTGAGCTCCCAAGTATCGTTATTTTCAAAGTGCAGCCCATTTCCTCATCCATAGCATCCTTCCATCCAGGATCTCGAAGAGCATCTTCTACCCGATTTCAGAATAAAAGTATTGCCAAGAACTATGAGGAAATTCTTATACTGATGACTTAATTTGTCATACTTGACATAGTGACCAATAAGATACTTGACATTAGCCCTACAGGATTGTAACCCCTTCCTCAGGGCAATTGGCCAACTCAGGTCTTCATCAACTATTTACACTTGGGAATTTAAGGTTGGCTCTTCAATTAGTACACTAGAGTCTCTATGGTCAGCTTCCACTTTCAACATTATCTTGACTGTCTTCGACCTCGAGTTGTTCATCCTCTTCTTCTAGTGATGGATTCATTTGTCCTGCATCTTCTCCATCCTTTTCATGTGCATTCGCACTAGTGTATACTGAAGTTATTGTAGGCTCATGTACTGGTATGAATTACACTAAACGTACGAACTCAAGGTTTGTCGCATCCTTCTCAAGTGGCGTCGTTGCAAAAGATGTTTTCGACTTATAATACAGCTCAAACTCATTAAATATAACATCAACAGACATAAAGAACTTACATGATGGAGGATGATTGCAACAATAGGCCTTTTAAGTCCCTGAGTATCCAACAAAGATACAATGGAGTGCTCTTGGATCAAGCTTGACAGAATTATGATGCACAAATACTACGCATCCAAACACCCGAGCTGGAATTCTGGAAAATAGCCTCACCATTGAAAAGACTATCCTCAGCCGACCCAATGGGCTCTTGTAATCAATCGCCTTCATAGGGATCCAATTTATGAGATATGAAGCGGTTAGCATTGCCTCCCCCTAGTACTTCTTGGTCAGATTTTCTTGGAAACAATAACGACTTGGTAGTGGCGAGAGTGTACCCTAGACGCCTTTCAGCCAGTCCATTCTGCTAAGGGGTATTCGCACATGATGATTCGTGTATGATGTTGTTATCCAAGAAGTATGACCTTACTTCAAAATTGAGAAATTCAATCCCATTATCGGATCTGAAGTGTTTAATCCTCTTTCCAAACTAATTATATATCATCTCACAGATCTGGAAAATTATTTTTGGAACTTGCCCCTTGGTTTTTAGAGGGTGTAACCACATTGTTTGGCTATAATCATCAACGAAAACAACAAAGAATCGACATCATGTCAGACTCTCAACTGGGCATCATACAACCATATACAAATATGGTTGTATACGCAATCAAATGGAGAAGAACATTGGTCATCCAAGGATTTATAAGATGTTCGTCGAAATTTTTCCATATGACATGTCTCACAAAACAACTGTTCAATCGAAATTCCATGAAACAATGAAGGATAGCAAGTTCTAAGCAAATCAAAAGGAGGACGTCCCATCCGCTGATGTAGAAAATCACGCTCTCCTCCTTGGAGCAAGTTTGGCGTGAGACAAGGCACTATTGAGGCGAGGCATCAAGGAGGAGCATGCCACCTTCCCATCTAAAGGATAAAATCCTTGTCTTGGAGACCTTGCCACATAAAAAGTAATCATCATTGTCTAGGATAAACTGCCAACCATAATCATTAGCTAATTTACGTATAGAGATCAAATTGGCCCTGAAATCATCAATAATTTACTCAAGACTTCTTCGAGGATGTCAAGTGAAATAAGTGGAATATCCCCCATTCCTTTTTACTGGTGATGTATCTCCCCCAATGGTCTGAACTTTGTGAGTCACTTGAGTAGATGAATACTAGTTAAACATTGACTTTTCTGTAGACATATGATTGGTGGCTCTGGCTAGGATATGAGGCTCGACAAGCTCTCTAAGTTTTCGACCAAAAAAATAATTATAACACAAGATGTTAAATCAAAACATTTAACATAGTTGAAGAAACAAGAATAGATGATCTCATCATCCATTCTAGGTGATCTTATCGTGTAGTATAAAATAAAATTCATACTTATATGGATTATTTGAAAGAGTTCTTCAACTGTTCAAGCGTCCGGCCTCTAGCGGTATCCACACAATCTCTAGATAATCGGATCTCCTCTTGAACACTCGTCACTACAAGAGGAAGAGAAGAGAGAGGAGAGGTTTTACTAGGCTTATATTGGGCACATATATTATGATCGTTCTCCCCCTATTTATAGACTTTAGGAATATAAATTTTTTATTAAAACCCTTATGATTATGTATATACCCACCGACATCCATTAAACTTATGTGTGTGACCCTCTAGGTCCATATATTTCACAAGTTAATGACTCTATTAACCTAATAACACTTATTGGTCTTCCTTATCAATTAACTATGTCAACATATAGATTAATTGACTGAGGATCGATTTATCCCAATCGATAGGTTGAGTCGCCAGCCCGGTGGCTGTCAAGCTAAACCACGTGTTCTAGGAGATATGGAGTATATTAGAACTCTTTCATGCAACCCTGTCGTCATTGGTTATCATGTACGTATAATCTTTTATCCATTCGAGACTCGTAAATGACTTAGGATATGGTTAATTGTCAAACCCTAATCGATCACTCAATTTAGTACTAATGCGAGCAGGAAATCATTGAGAACAACTTCTCTAATATTTCCACTACCCTGGCCAAGGATTTAACCGCATATTGTTCCTTGAGTCGATCTCCTCATATACTGAGAACGGATGATCCCATCTTAACCACTCAATCACCCTCGAGGACTTCATGTCGTATCGAATCTATAACGTTTTGGAGATCCCGTCGCTAGAGATTCATCAGTCATAGTCAAAATACAATCATCCATCCACAAATGTCTTTGGTGTCTCATATCAAAGGACCACATACACAACCGTGACATGAATCAACATGATTAACAATTTGACATAATACCATTCATGGATTCATACGGATCAATTCAGTGAACTCTTTCTTCAAAGAGCACCCTCTATCTATCCTTGGTGTCTCAACACAGATGGCCACAAGATCATCCATACTCATCATAAGAGTCAGATCAGATAGTAATATTCTTTCTGGATAATTCGATGTCCTTCTCGAATATCCTATGAATAGGAATATTTAGAACATATGTTTAAAGACCAACAATCACTGTATTATGATCTCATCATAATTCACTTGATCATTGCATATGTTTATGGACTTCATTGCAAACATCACACAAGAATGTCAATGAATAAAAGTTAATTTCAATGAATATAAACGAAAGATGAAAGTGTAATTGGCTTGCAGGCCACACAATACCCATCAGCTCTAGTATTCGCAATCCATTCATGGGAAGAGGGGTTACCTGACTTGATAAGAGCAATAGTGCTAAGCCTCTCCTACACTTCCTCGACTCTAGGACTCTCCACGGCCGTTTCGGGGTTCTATGACTATGACGTGGACACAAGTTTTTTTCCCGGTGTTCTGATTTTTCCATGCCAACGTCTAGCAGGTTTCTTTCGTGTGTTGACACTTCTTGCAGTATGCCAATAATAGGGCCTCACGACTGTCCTCTCCTTCTGATCCTAAGGTCGAATTCGCTTGTGGTGGATGCGGTGTCCAATTTTTGGAGGGTATTGCTCGAGTCTCTGGTTTCTTAGTCAAGAGAGTAGCTGAATTTTGTACTTGAGGCTCAAGAGTAAGTCTAAAGCGACTTTTTGCCTGCCTGACATCGTCAATTGCATCTTACAAACTGGGCATTTTCTCTTGGTAAAGGAGTTGGCTCCTCTCAAATTCATAGATGGGATTCAAACCCATGAGGAAGATGAATAAGCGATGCTTCAAGATGTACTGCCGCTCCACAGATTGTGGATTCCAAGTGGGCCACAAGGAGTCAATTTCCCGCAAAATCGCCTTCAGTTTTGATGCATACTGCAGCACATTGTCACCTCCTTGACGTGCCCGCGATGCCTGCATATTTAGCTCATAAATGCGCTTATCATGAGTCTGCTCCTCACTCGTAATTCTGAATATCATCCCACATTTCCTTCACTAAAGCACAATAAAGGAAATCTCTGCGCATCTCAAGTGTCATAGACCTAAAGCATCCAGTTGAGGATAAGTGATTCCTTAGCCTTCCACTTCTTGTATTCAGGATCTGTCACTAGCTTTGGGCCCTCTGTCAAATGATCTCCCAACTAACAACCATTCAGAGTAAGAGTGATCATTTTGGACCACTCAAACATATTTCCCCCATCAAATTTGCCCTCTAGTAGGGGAAAAACAAATGTAGATCTTCCAATATGTTGAGAGTGGGCCACATCTGACCCCCTTACTCCAATTGCACTTGTCTTGACTTCACTGTTGTCTCCTTCTCCTTCCATGTGTAGAGAACCAAAGAACATATGTAGTACCTCTTGAGAACTAGGAAGAAACCCTAGATCTCCCTTCCTAAAGAAATCACAGAAGAGGAGTGGCACCAAACTGCGACATGAGAGATTTAAGCTCCAACATGCAAGCCCTCAATGGATCAGATTGCTCTGATACCATGTCAATTTGGGTGATATGAGAGAGAAATGGAGAGATAGAGAGAGAGGGAGCTCCAGCCAGGGGCGGCTCTTGAGGCCATAGAGAATGAAGAAGAGCCAAAAAAGAAAAAGAAAAAGAAATTTAGGGTTTCTTCTGACCCTTTTATAAGGTTAGATACAACAGGGTCACATGTGACCCTATTAATGAGGTCACACGTGTGACCACTTAAAGGTCACGTGTGAACATTAACATGAAATGGTGCTGCATTTTTCATTTTGATATCGTTGAAATGTTTAAATTTTTGTAATCAATTCCATTGCATGGGTTCCAATGTCAGTTTTGGGCTTTGGAATTTTCCCGGGGATACTACCAGATTTAGGTTTAGTTTTAGTTATTTGAAAAAAAATGGGGCCAGAACTGAGTACGAAGAACCCTACTTCCTAGCACTCCTAAAACACACAAAATAATGCCCCCAGAGTTCTAAATTCAAATTTAATAAATGCAATTATTTAAAAATGAATGTTATGCTTCATATTTATCCATATTCATTGTTAGGATTATTAAAACTATCGTTCTAGAAGATAAAAGCTAATGCCATAATATAAAATTTCAGTGAAAAATAGTTCCAATAAAAGGCTAAAACAGAGTTCTATCGTGTTCATAAAAATGAAGCCAAAAATGTCATCCACGATGGAACATAAATAAAACTGATACTTCATATTTACAGAAAATCAAGAAAAAGTTAGTGTCTTTTTTTTCCTAGTCATGAATGCCAAACGGAATATTGCAAAAGAAACTTCATGAAAAAAAACATTGCAAGCTTGTCTAATTTTTGATATTGCGAGCAAACTAAACTTTCTATATTAATCAGAAAAATTTTCTGAATTGAATTGAAGGGGCGAAGTATCGCATTAGCCATACACTTACACTTATACTGTATGATCTGAACAACAAAAAGATATGATTAATCCCATTATTTTATAATGAATTAAAAAGGATACAAAATATATAAAATGGTAATTTTAGAAAGGCGCAAAATTAGCAGAAGATATATATAGATTTCGAAAAATCGTCATCTTTAGTGGAGTCAACAATTGATAAAAAAAATCATCATCTCACGAGTTCTCCTCTCTCTCTTGCGCTCCTCCCCCCACCTCTCTCTCTATTCCCCCTGTAGTCAGTCGATTCGATTGATTTGCATCATCCAATTTGAGTTGATCAATCATGATCGGCCATCCCTATTATCAATTGTTAAATATAATTACACATAATTATATAATTATAAATTGTTTTGTATGATTTCCTAATATCCTAACATCAAAAACTAAAATAAAAAGGGGAAATATTAATTTCGGGAGGCGTAAAATTAGAGCAAGAACAGATTCTAGTAGTCCCTCGTGTAACTCATTAAAGCCCCTACAGAGAGAGAGAGAATTAATATAATTACAATTTATTTTATACGTTTTCCACATATCCACATGCTAAAAATTAAAAATTAAAAAAATCGTATAACGCATAAATTTCAAAAGCCGTACATTAGCAGCATATTGTGCGAGCCAGTAGAAACCAAGAACCAATTCGAACAGTATATAAACCCCCCGTAGTATCAACTAGAGAGAGGTAGAGAGAGAGAGGGAGACAGAGACAGAGACAGAGACCGAGACCGAGAGAAGAGAAAGATGGCGGGGGTATTGAACGAGGGCGCGGCGCTGCCGTCTTCGGGAGCGGACGCGACGAAGCGGCGGGTGAGCTACTTTTACGAGCCGACAATCGGCGACTACTATTACGGCCAGGGCCATCCCATGAAACCGCACCGCATCCGTATGGCCCACAACCTCGTTGTTCACTACGGCCTTCACCGTCTGATGGAGATCAACCGCCCTTATCCCGCCTCCGACGACGATATCCGAAAATTCCACTCCGACGACTACATCGATTTCCTCGCATCCGTCACTCCGGAATCCGTTATCACTGACTCGTCTGCCACGTCATCGTCGAGTGCAAGACAGCTTAAGAGGTTTAACGTTGGGGAGGACTGTCCGGTTTTCGACGGGTTGTTTGATTTTTGTAGAGCGTCTGCTGGCGGTTCGATTGGGGCTGCGGTCAAGGTCAACAGGGGGGACGCTGATATTGCGATTAATTGGGCGGGAGGATTGCATCATGCCAAGAAGGGAGAGGCGTCGGGATTCTGTTACGTGAATGATATTGTTCTCGGGATTCTAGAATTGCTTAAGTATCACAGGGTATATTTTCATACTTGACCATATATATCAACTTTCCATCTTCTTTTTTCTGTTCAAGTAGCAATTTGACTCTTCATTCCGGGAATTGTGCTATCCTTATTTCGTCTATTCGCCTGAAAGTTTTAAGCCTTCTAACTTAGTTATGACATAATTCAATTTATAAACTAATTCTTCTTATGTTCCAGCGGGTTCTTTACATAGATATAGATGTGCACCATGGAGATGGCGTAGAGGAAGCCTTCTTCACTACTGACAGAGTAATGACCGTTTCATTCCATAAGTTTGGAGACTTCTTCCCTGGTACCGGACACATTAAAGACATTGGATTCGGTCAAGGAAAATACTATGCATTAAATGTTCCATTAAATGATGGAATGGATGATGATAGTTTCAGGGGAATATTCAGGCCTATAATTAGTAAAGTCATGGAAGTTTACCAGCCAGAGGCCATTGTTCTTCAGTGTGGAGCTGATTCATTGGCTGGAGATAGGCTAGGGTGCTTTAATTTATCAGTTCGGGGGCACTCTGATTGCTTACGCTTTTCTTCGATCTTTCAATGTTCCACTGATGATCTTGGGAGGTGGCGGTTACACAATCCGTAATGTTGCTCGTTGCTGGTGCTACGAGGTAATGTATCTTTACTGATAACACAATTGACTTTTATTATATTTAAATTATGGAAAACAGAGGGTAAGAAGTTTGAGCAATCAAATCATATCATCAGATTTGACCATGATCATTGGCTATACAGTCACCTAAGTGTGCTGATCTTGGTCATCGTGATTGGGTGGTCAGTTGAGTGATCGTGGTGATATTTATTCCCTCTCTCTCTCTCTCTCACCCCCCCATATCTCATTATTCTCGCTTTATATCCCCTCTCTCGCTCGCATCTCTATCTGCACCCGCTATTTCAGCCATCTCTCTCCTTGCATTTCTATGTTTTGCCATTATCTTGTTTGCTCACACATATTCTCACAACAAATGAAAATAGAAGGGCATTACTTATCACAATCATCAATCCACCAATCCTAAAAAGGAGCCTGAGAGAATTGGATGGCATGGGAGAGGGAGAGGAGACCCTGCTGCTGCTACCTGCTTTCTCACTTATAGACATCCATCAGTGATTCAGATATGCATCCATCCTTTTCAACCTGAACTTGGGGTTGAAAAGTCTATTGAAGAGATCCATGGCATCTATGGGCCTAAACCACTTTGTGGCCAAAAATACCCTTTACTGTACCATTCATTTACTGTTAGTAAATCTCTGAATTAGACACTAAAAATAGATTGCTCTAATCTACTGAAAAAATCATGCCTTATATAATTACACCTCCACAGAGTACTAATGACCCCCGTCGGCTACCTAATTACCATACTGTCTTTTACTCTATCATGAATATTTATAGACACTTATTGATCGCTGAGATGTGGGTCGGGGTCTTTCTGGACTCTGGCATCAAAGCTACTGTTGAAACTTGCAATGCCCAAGAGGCTTGATATACATACTTTTATTCTTATAATTAATAATTAGATAATTAACTGACTTTTGCGTTTTCATATTTGTTTTACAGACAGCAGTTGCCGTTGGTGTGGAGCCGGATAATAAGCTACCATTTAATGAATACTATGAGTATTTTGGGCCTGATTATATGCTTCATATTGAACCAAAAGCCATCGAGAATCAGAATTCCCCCAGAGATCTAGAGAAAATAAGGTAGTTTCGAAGCAGAAGTTCTCTAATTTCCATCGTATAGCTAGTAGATTGATTGATTCTATTTACCTTTGTGTAGAATTTTTTTCTCTCAAACCTGCTATCTTTTGAATCTCTCTCTCTCTCTCTCAGTCTCTTTCTCGTTCAAACAAATTTTCCCTTTGCATCTTATGATTTGAAGGCCAAACCATTTTCTTATTTAACTTTTGTAGTAAAAATTACTGATCTCTCCTTTCCAGTACATTTTCTTATATGTTATCCTCTCTGTGTGTGTGGATTCGAGCACATTTTGCTCTCTTTTCCATCATATGATTTGTCGATAGGATGCGTCTATAATTTCCTCTACCTAGTTTAAACGTTTAAAACCTGATATCCTCTCTCTATCGACCTCGTTTCTCTCTAGGTCAGTGCTCTTGGAACATCTTTCCCATCTACAGCACGTTCCCAGCGTCCAATTCCAGGCTCGCCCCCCAAACACTGAACCTCCGGAAGAAGTATTTACTTCAAACATCGTTTTTTTCTTAAATATGAACGCTCTATTTCTTCCCTATTTCATTTTATTGGGCCGATAAATGCAGGAAGAAGAGGACTTAGAACTGAGGCCCAGAAGAAGTTTGTGGGCCGGAGATTCTTTCGATTCAGAGCGTGATGATGATAATAAAGATGGAATACGCGTTGACCCTGATTTCGACGAAGAAGATCATCAGTCGAATAACGAGTAGGTCTCCTCTCAAATTAGTTTCGAATTAGCCAACGCTTTGACTTTAGAGGGATTATTGAATCTTCTGATGCAGGGGAGGAGTCTAAAATTTGTGGTTTGAATACCGGCACCTTAGCGGGACGAAAAATTTTAAACTTAGACAGATTCAACTCTGTTCTGTAAATAATGCGCAATTTTCCTGTCTCCATCTCTTTTTGCGCAATTTAATGCGCTGTACATGGGTTTTTTAGTTGACGGGATGGCGACATTCCTTTAATTATTTTAATTCCAAGATAAACGCGAAATGATGAGGTCAAATTTTTCTGTGCCCCGAGAAGGATTTTTCTGAAGATAATTTTAAAAAAAGGAGTGTCATATTCTGCTTCATTTTTTTAAATAATTGTACGTTTGATGTTCGAAGAAGTCTCAATCCGGCGTCCGTGACAGGCTAACAAGCTGTAAACGTTGAAATGAATTAAAAAACGTTCGCGTAACGATCGGAAACAGTATTTCTTCGCTTTTTCGTTAATTTTAATGGGGAGGTTTGATCGTTAACCGGCGCCGCAGACTCAGTAATTGCAAAAATGGCCGCTGTCGATGCTCTTTGGGCAACGTCACGCTTGCTTTTTCGCGACGCGGGTTTCAAAATGGTCCCTCGCGGGCGGCTCGAAAATGCCCTCTTCTGCTCTTCCTACGAGGACTTAACTGCAAAAACACTTCACAGAAGCTGCTCTCCCTTATTTGTCGGCAAGGATTAAACCGCAAAAAGGCAACTGCAGAGCCCAGAATGTAGATCCTCAGAACACCGTTTCTCCCTCCCCTCTGCCGCGGGCGTCAAACGTGACTGTCGGTTTCTTTATCTTGAGAAATGCGAGGGTTTATTTGTAAAATAATGTGCAAGTATCTAGCCACTAGATTTCGGTCTAAAGCGAAGTTACCATTTGTCAAACGGAGGTGAAGCGGGACCGCTAAGACCGTCCCTCTTTTTTCCATCGGATTCCACGCCTTAGGTTTTTTTTTTCCTTGAAGCTCGCAACGAAAGAGATTCTCAATTTCTCTGGCAGCGCTCCCGAGACCGTGTCTTCGTCCCCCCTACGCCGGTGTTCTCCTCCCCGGCTCATGTAACCACCATCCTGAGTCCGTCCAAGGCTGTAATAGTGCAGAACTGCTGATCCTCCCCACGAATTTCTCTCTCGCACAATTGAGGCTTCTTGCAAACGTTTTTTTTTATAGATTTTCAATCAAGCGGAGGATTGGTGTTGATTATAGATGTCAGGACCGCTCGATCGACTTGCCAGACCTTGTGAGTGTTATATGTTCTCCTAATCGTCGTTGTCGGTTAAATAGGGATTAAAAAATCTTCTATTCCTGTGTTATATCGCGAGATCTGACTTGTTTTTGACATTTTACCAGGTTTCGAGGGATTCCCCAGCCACGACGAACGAAGAGAGAGGAAATCCGACTTCGAAACTTCTGAAGACGAGAGGAGAACGAGGATGGGGTCTCTGAAGAAGAAAGCCTTGAATGCTTCTACTAGATTCAGACACTCGTTGAAGAAAAAGGGAAGAAAGAAGAGCGATGGACGAGTCAGTTCTATTTCAATCGAAGACATTAGGGATATTGAGGAGCTGCGAGCTGTCGATGCTTTTCGACAAGTATTGATTCTTGAAGAACTGCTGCCAGCGAAATATGATGATTATCATATGATGCTGAGGTACACAGTTTATTCTTTGATGTTGTGCCACAGTTATTTTAAATTCTTGAGTGGAAGGCGGTCTTTCTAGCTCTTAATAGAATTTAATACCTTCATGAAACTAGTATTATCAATCTCATTTTATGGCTACTTATTCATACATGTATTCTCTATTCATTTATGGAACGAATCAGACAGACTTCTTTGATGCTTTCTTATGTTTTCAAGTATCATCACTTCTTTTGATCTAATGCAGGCTGGGACAAGAATCAACTTGACCTCACTAACTGAACATCAAATTTGTGGTTTCCTGGGTTACTCAGGCCAAGTTTGAAGAAGATAACATAATTTCTAAGCATGCGTAAATGAATGAGTTCACTCTTTCTGTTTTTCTGATTTTTTTTCTCTTTTGTCCTCTAACACCTTGATCCATTTAGTTTTGCCCTTTCAGACTTACTCTCTAGGTGATCCCAGATTGTCATTAGTGGATTCACTTAATTGGTCTTTTTGGGACAAACGCTATAATTCTCTTTATTCAGTACATAAACAGGAATCGATGTACGATAGAATGTTCTCGTTTTAGGTAAAATCAATGTACCCTAGCACTCTGGAAGGGGCTTCTAGATCTAGGTTCTTGAGGCAGAATTCTATAGACCAAGACATGGGTCCTCATATTGGGATTGAAGTTCGTTAAAATACCACTCCTCAAACATGGTTTGCAACATGTGGAGCTTTTACTTGAACATATCTAGTGATATGTTCTTTTAGAAAAATTAAATTACTGGATCAATATGTATCAGAAAAGGTTTTGGTCTGCTCAGTTTCTGTCCGTAATGCAGAAACAAGAATCCTGGAAGAACATAAGAGAAGGATGACCCCTCTCTAGCTCCAGCCGAATAAAACTGGCAACTTACCCTAGGCCTCCTTCTGAACTACCCCAATCAAGAGTTGAGATAGGTACATGCGGTAATTGAATTTCAACAATAATGTCCCCTATGCCCAATAACAGTGAGGACATAATTGTAATGTGGTAAATTATGAATGCATAACTAGAATCTTCTAATGAATTTAGCATATATAAGTACATCTGATATATCCGAGGTCTGGGTTTATAGTTTCTATCACCATAGCTCTTTGGCTGTCAACATTTGATTATTTTTAAGGGGTAATCCTCTCCACTTATTTTCTGTCAGATTTCTCAAAGCTCGAAAATTTGATGTTGAGAAAGCAAAGCACATGTGGGCCGAAATGCTTCAGTGGAGGAAGGACTTTGGTACCGATACAATTATCCAGGTAACCTCTTAAGGAAATATTCACCGTGTCATCATAATATCTAATTGATGCAGTATGTTATTCTGTTGCTTCAGGATTTTGAGTACAGCGAAGTGAGCGAGGTTCTAAAGTACTACCCGCATGGTTATCATGGAGTAGATAAAGAGGGGCGTCCTATCTACATTGAAATATTGGGAAAAGTGGAGCCCACAAAGCTCATGCAAGTGACCACCATTGAACGTTACATCAAGTATCATGTAAGGGAGTTTGAGAAGAGCTTCTTGATCAAGTTCCCTGCTTGCTCAATTGCTGCCAAGAAGCACATTGATTCGAGCACCACTATTCTTGATGTTCATGGCGTGGTTTGTTACTAAATCTCTCTCTTCCTCTCCTCTCTCTCTTTATCTTTCTCTTTATATATTACCATCTTTCCTATTCCCAGGGGTTGAAGAACTCGAGCAAAACTGCCAGAGAGCTTCTCATGCGGTTACAGAAAATTGATGGAGACAACTACCCAGAGGTGCAGAACTTAAATAATTATTTTTAGATATATCTAACTTGCTGATTATTAACGATGGACCATTTTCCTCAGACATTATGCAGGATGTTTATCATCAATGCGGGTCCCGGTTTTCGTTTGCTGTGGAACACTGTGAAGTCCTTTCTTGATCCTAAAACCACCTCAAAGATCCATGTCTGTAATTCATCATTACGATTCCAGGTTTTCAGATTCTTTGATACTTGAATTTTCTTTCTTTCTCCAGGTACTTGGGACCAAGTACCAGAGCAAACTGCTTGAGATAATTGATTCCTGGTAATTATCTATTTTCCATTTATATATGCTTATAAACATCTCTATCAATAACTATTAATTTTGTAGTGAATTACCGGAATTCCTTGGTGGCACGTGTACATGTGTGGATCAAGGAGGCTGCCTTAAATCAGATAAAGGGCCATGGCGTGATCCCAATATACTGAAGGTCACTTATATCCTGTTAACTACATTATGAATTAAATTAGTATTCTGTTATTAATTTGACTTTTGGCATGTAAATAGATGGTTCTTAATGGAGAAGCCCAATGTGCTCGTCAAATTGTGACAGTGTCCAATAGCGAGGGGAAGATCATTGCTTATGCAAAACCACACTACCCAATTGTGAGGACATTTATCCTTTTCCCCAACCATGTTCAACTTTTACAAATAGCATCTTGATTTTTATAATGGACTATGTTTGGCTTTTATATTGTTGATTGTGTTTGATTTTTATAATGGTCCACCTTTGATCTTTCGTAGTGTAATCTGTATGGTTTTTAGAAACACATCACTGTGTTTGACTTTTCGATTTCACTATGTTTGTCTGCCAGGTCAAGGGGGGTGACACATCAACAGCTGAGTCAGGATCGGATGCAGAGGAAATTGCTTCCCCAAAACCACTAATAAACTATGTTTCGTTTTCTCAGTTGACCCCTGTTCGTGAAGAGGCAAAAGTTAATTTAAGAGCAGGGGCGGAGTATGATATTCCCTATGGTTGACAAGGCCGTAGATTCAGGTCGGAAGAATGAAGATCTATCTTCAGTCACAGGTCTTTCTTCGTCTCTCTAACTCGCACTATCTCTGGGATCGTTCTTTGACTTTATCCAATTTACTGATCATGTCCAGGGATCCTAACTTCATCCGAGAAGAGGAAACTTTCCAATGTCATCATAAGCAAATTAATAGCATTTATTGTTGCCTTCGTGCTAACTCTATATGCCTGGTTCCGATCAATGAAGACGCGATCTGAGAGCATAAAGTATCATGCGTCATGCTCCCGTTGACTTTTCCGTTGATCCTGTTTCCAAGGAGGAAAGCTTCTCATCTCTGTTGGACAGGCTGAAAGATCTGGAAGAAAAAGTCGACTCTCTTCAAGCTAAGCCATTGACGATGCCCCTTGACAAGGAGGAGCTTCTCAATGCTGCTGTTCGCCGCGTGGATGCACTTGAAGCTGAGCTCATTTCTACTAAACAGGTTAGAGAAAGATATATTTAAATACACACATTTGTATGAGATAGATAGAGAGAAGATCTAATGTCACCGCCGATTGGATGCCGCCTTGAGCCCAGGAGAGAGAACCCTCTTTATTTTCAAGCAATGAAATATTTCACCATTGATCGAAGTTATGGAGTTGATATTTGGATATTGGTTTTATGCCAGGCTCTACACGAAGCTCTGATGAGGCAGGAGGATCTCCTTGCTTACATAGATCGCCAAGAGTATGCCAAGTTCCAGGTGAGAATTTAGAGAGACAGTCTCCTATTTTTTTACTTGAAAATTTTCTGTCGCTTTTTTCTGAGCTTTTGATTTTTACTGGCAACAGAAAAAAAGGTTCTGCTGGTGATATGCCGGCAAATGGACCCCTCTTAAGCGGGTCCCGGATCCTTGTACAGACTTTGAGTAAATTGGGTTTGATCTGTAAGGCCCAACTGCTAGAGATGTGATAAAACGCCATTTGAATCAGGGTGGACTGGTTTGCTGCTGGGCGTTCCGTCCCTTGAGCCAACGCCTTACGGCCCCTATAAGAAACTCTGTTTAAATATTTAAAATATGTTCCATGTACATTTGAATAACAATGATTTAACGTACCACGTTTAATTAAAAATGCCAATATTTGACTCTGTGACCACAATCATCGATGACTATGTTTCCCTTTAACTACATGCAAATTGCATGACAAAGATCGCTTTCTATCAGGTCAAAATCGTGCAAGTATTGATAAAACATGACTGCCGATCAAAGACAAAGTTTGAACTCACTTAATTATTGATTAATTTTAGTATAATTAGATAATAAAGCACAAAATTCTTAGCATCTTTATATAAAAATTTTAGTTATAAGATTAATCATACTCATCACATGAGTGTGGTTGAATAATACTATTCTTTTTGGATATTTTGATGGTTTTTCTCGAGTTTCTTTTTTAAATAAGAATAATTAAAATATAGTTTTGAAGACTAGTGTTGTTTATATTATGATCTCATTACAATTTACTTAGTTATTACACATGTTTTTATACTATGTAGAGAGGAGAAACACGAATTGATGAACTGAGAAAGAGAGGAGTACATGGGCCCCTTCTTACACTGACTTCCTCCTTTTTCATAGCTCCTGTAAATGGTCAATCTCATTTATTTTTCTCTTAACACATACCCCATTGTCGTAGGTCATTTCTTACTCAGCTTCCTCCTATACTTGACTATTAGTGTCTCACTACAATATCCATGAGTATAAATTTTTCCTGGTTTATTAGGTTCTAGTTTAATATTTTATATCTTGTAAAAAATTCATGAATGCATTATTTTTTTATTTTTTTGCATAAAAAAATGAGTCTAAAAGCCAAAATTGCCTTGAAATATTGATTACAACTTATCCCTACCTTCATGCTCTAACACATGGAAATGACTTTTTATTCATGATGTACGTCATGCAAATTACTTAAAATAGTTTGTTATGCTCAAATTTAGTAACTCAAAAACTTATTCCATCAGAAATAATAATGAAAGTCGTGGAAAACACGATGAGATTGGCGCAAGTGCTTGGATACCTAGACAAGTACCATACCAACATGTAGGTATTGGGGCAACCTTGTATACACTCAAGACTTTACTCAGTCCAAGATGGCTATAGGAAGGTCTGGAGGGGCTTTCTAAGACATCGTGCAATCCTGGCATAAGCGTGGACAAGGACTAGAGAACTCCAAATTTTTACTAAAAGAACAAATATCGCACCGAAAAGTGACATCATCGGTGTTGAAAAAAATGCGCAAACCAAAGTCCAGTTTTTTTCCGGTGTCAATTTCGGTTTGGGGTTTCGCTGGAACCACACTTTTTCTATCCTATCTAGGTTGGCTATGTGAATTGCAAATTTGCAATTTTGTGAGAATATGAGAGTTGCAATTTGTGAATTGGAGCTTCTATTATTGCCTCAATCGAATCAAAGCTTATGTCGTCTTGTATCTCAAGGGCTTTTTATATCTCGAAGCTGCTTGTTCGTCTTGTATCTCGGGGGCAAGATCTCTTGAATTGGAGCTTCTGTTGTTGCCTCTATCAATAGAGGCATCGACAAATCTGTGTCTCTCTCTTACGCAACGTATAAAGCCTCGTCATAGGGAGATAAATAATTATTTATCATCTTCTTTTTGAAGCATCATCTTCTTATGTGAATTCTAGTTATATAAGTTTACAATCATTGAGCATTGACGACCCCAAATGGATATCTCTCAAGATAAGATAACTTATACTGTATTCTCTTGCATAATTTCACATTGATCATGAATGAAATATTTTTCTATCTTAATAACTAGAGTGTTTGATATCATCATTCATATACTTTTTGAATATTGCCTCAAATAATATAGAGATGCATATTTCTTCAAGTGTGAGCACTTTCAATTACTCACAACGTGAGTAATTGGTCTATTATACAAAGAATGGCAATGGCGATTACGGTTGTAACATTTGTAAGCAAAGCATCTGCTCAAGAGAGCTGATAATAAAGACAGCCAAGACGGGAAACACTATGTCTCTTTGGAAACACTTAGAAAATTTTCGTCTCTCTATTTATAAGGATCTCAAGCCTTCAAGTAATCTAAATCCACTCATCATTTTTTTTTCAAAAAAAGTAAATATTTAGGAAGAGCTCACTAAGGAAAGATGCATTGATTTGATAGTCACGATTGATCCTCCAGAATTTTAAGATTTTTGTTCCTATTTTGAATAATATGATGTGTCTCTTCCAAGTGGAAACACATTAAAATATTGCGTCTTTATAAAGTTTGATGATGAAAAGGTCAAAACGCGACAATTGTTTCGACCAATTGAGAAAGTATTACTCACAATGGACACTTAGACTTCTACAGATTGTCTAGTATTACTTGGGGTCATGATTCATTGGATTGATGACATGTGGAACCGTCATGAACGTGTACTTATTGCTGAAGAATTGCGTGAATCTCATGGAGGTGCGCAAATGACAAAAGTGTTGCATGAAGTACTCATAGACTATAATTTGACCGAAAGTGTAAGAATTTTTTTTGAATAACTTTTTGAACTAAATACTTGTTTTCCTTTTTTTAAAGCAGTGTGCGATTACAGCTGATAATGCAAGCAACAATAGTACAATGATAGAAAACTTAGAGAAATTGTTGAAGGGTTATAGTTTAAGGTTTACCAAGAACTATCCCACGCCTTGCATGACCCATGTTCTCAATCTAGCTGTACAACACGGCTTAAAGGAGCTCATTGATGACAAGTTATATTCACATAGTGAGGATGACAACACACTTATAGAGGAACTAGAAGGCATTACTCAAAAACCATTTGGTGAGATTCTTCATAGACTTCTAAAAACTTATGATTGTAGTTAATCATTTGCCTCAGAGGATTCATCACTATAAGAATTTTGTGTGATGAGTTAGAAATGCCAAATAAAAATATTATTGTTAAGGATGTTTGGACTAGGTGGAATTAACATATGACATGATCAAGTATGCATGGGAAAAAAGAGAAGTGTTGAAGGCATTGGTGAGCCATCTAAACACAGATAAAGTAAAATTTTTAATTAAGGATAACGAATGGGAGCTCTTAACGATGTTTGCAGATGAACTCAACTTTCTGTGAGGCAACTGAGGTAATTTCTAAGTCAAAATCAATCACATTGCCAAATGTATCAGGGCTTTATAGACTTATATTTGAACAATTGGACTCATTTATTTTTTAGCTAACTCATCCTCTCCAAGATCTCACAAGGGCAAACATGAGTAATGACTAAGCAAAGACACTAAGACATGCATACACAATTTACTGGTGAGGAGAAAGCCTATGATTTCTATTGGCATAGTCGTAGACTCTAGATTCTAGTTGGGACATATTCCTCATGGTGAGCACAAGTTTTTTATGGAAACTTTACTTAACATGCTTGAATCAGTGCGTCCCATACGAGTTTCGACTTCTACACCAATTGATGATGTTTTGGCTTCGTCGAGTCATAAACATTCAAAAGTAATGATGCAATTTATGGAGTGATAATTAAATAGATGCACAATAATAAAAGAGAAATTAGCTGACACTGAATTGGAAGAGTATTTACGTGAAACTTGCATTGATTGCTTTTATGATGACTCGTTACAATTGTGGCGCAAGATAGGATCTAATAAATATTCACTCATTTCAGTGCTAGCAAAGGAGTTCCTCTCTATTTGTGCAGTGAGTTCTCCTATTCAGGTTTTTTTTCTACGGGCTGAGGAATTATCATGTTTAGAAGAGGAAGGTTAGCGCTCGATACTATAGCCGCTTTGAGGACCTTGAACTCTTGGACTCATCAGGATTAATTACAAAGTTAAAATTGATTACGAAGTTGTTGAAATTGATTACGAAGTTAAAGAAAGTGGACTTGTGAAATGATAATTTTCTAAAACTTTTTTGTTTATTCTCTTGAGACTCTAAAGCTTTTACTATTTTTAATAGCTCAAGTTTACCTATTTGAAAATTTTATCTTAAACATTTTAAATGTTAGATATATGTTATTAGGAAAAGATGATCTTTCGTCATTTCTTTATTAAACATATACTTAAAAGTATTTAGATTTTGGTATTATAAAAATCTTAATTCATGTTCAACTTAAACAATACATCACCAAAAGTATATGTTTAACCGAACCGACACCGAACCGAAGTTAGGTATGGTTTAGGTTCTCACAAAAAACCGGTACTGACACCGGACGCGGAGAAACCGCTAGTCAAGTACATAACTCTAGGCTTCTAAGACTCCATGAGGCCTGGCCAATTGAGGGGCAAACTGACCATACGTCGATACATTGGTTCCCAGTGTGGAGCACACAATGTGGAGGATCTCGACAAGTTTAAGCTAAATGAGAAGGCAAAAACGTCAGGATGGGACCAAGGCCGACCAAGCCCTAGAAATCGTTAACTAAACTAAACAATGATCTACATGCCGTCGGATGGAAATAATTGAGCGATGAAAATGTGCTTCAAAGATCCAAATTTAGCAATTAATGTTCAAAGATTATCCCAATTTGATTAAAAAAAGACTGTAAATGATGTGATTTATAAAAATTGGTGCTTACTAGACCACTCTCCTCTTTATAAGCCCTATTTAAATACATTAAATTTAGTATCTGATATCTTTGTAAATGATACCATTATTCCTTAACGGCGAGAGACTTTTACTTACTCTCAACGCCTGACGGAAACGGATCTCTGTCGCCGGCATTTTTGAGGGATCCAGCTTACTCTTGCATGCCAAGCCGCCGAGAGGAGTACAAGAATTCAGATCGTTCGCGATTATCTGACCTTCGCGCGATGGTGCTCGTCACCGCGGTCCGGGATTACATGGGGCGGATGCTGCAGGATATTTCGGGCATGAAAGTTCTCGTGCTCGACTCGGAGACGGTACGGCTTTGATGGTAGCTTTTAAGCGAATTAATTGATTTTGGAAACAAATTTATTGGAGATTTTTTCTGAATTCCATGTGTCTCTTTGGGATCTGGGGGTAAAGTGATTAGTAAGTTGACCTTGATCCAGAATTTCCTGATTCTATGGAAATTTGCCTCTCAGTGACAGAGATTGGTGAGATAGGTGAAAATTTTCCTCCCAGTGATCTCTTTTGGCGCTTAACTTTTCGCGACGATCTAAATGTGCATTACGTGGTCAGAGAATACTGAAATCTCGAGTTTGCGAAAATTCTCTCGAAAGTTTAGTTTAATGATGCTCAAAACACAAAGTAACAAACCATTCGGATACATTCTTTAGTATTGAGTTCACTAAATGAGAATATCTGTTCCTCAAGCTGCGTCTCAGTCATTGGTTCTATGATGGAAGAATTTTCTGGAGTAATCCATCTAGCCAGGCTGCGATTTAAAAATCTATTGCTTCCTCGGAGCGACCCATCGCTTATTTGGCGGCTGATCACTTGACCTTATGGAGTAAATTAAAGCCATAATGGCTGGTGAAAATGTTTTATTAAAATAAACTATAATTTGGAATAATTTGTTTGAAGTCATCAGGGGATAGTTCATATCTTGGATTTTCCGTTTATTCAACTTTCACTGTTCCATGTCTTTGGTGATGCGACATAAATGGTAGGAAAAATAAAACTATAAGGAAAGAGATCGCATAAAAATTGGGCCTCTCATTTTGCGTGCCTGATCTGTCTTTTAAAACTCCGTTTCATGAAAGAGATCGGATTGAAACTATTACTGTATCCATAAAACATTCATTCTTTATCATCCGACTAGCATGAAAATATCAATTTATTACGTAGAGAAGAAATCACATATTTCCCCTCAGATGCAAAACTATTTTTAAAAAAATCCCAAAAATCACGAAGTTGATTATTTTTTTTTGAATAAGGTCATGTAGTTGATTATGTTTTCAACTTTTTCGGTTATTACATATTAGACTGGGTTCCAAGGAGGTAGTTCTCTTTTAGAATACATCATATGGTCCTTGATCTTATGTCTGAAGAAGGGAGGGTGTGGTGGGGGAAAGCGAGAGAAAGTGAGATTCTGGTTCTTTCCAAAAGTGGTGCACCAAATGATCTTGGGAGGAAGGGAGAGAGAGATATTCCAGTATTCCTCATAATTGATGGATGAAATGAGGCAGGGAGCATGGGAAAGAAGGAAGGGCGGGGGGAAGGGGAGATTCCTGTCGTCTTTGAAAGAAAGCCTCCAAATGACCTATTTCTCACATAGCTTTCCCACTCAACCCAAAACCCAAATTACGCTCTTTCTATAAAGGGTAAAAGGCAAGAAATTCCTTACAAATGTTCTCTATTGATGATTAAAATAGCCTCTGCCCAGCCTCCATTCTGTCTCTTATTCAAGAAATTTAATCATTTCCTGGTTCAGATGATTCTTTTTTATTACCTTACTCCAAAGATGACCTTTCACTGATGTAACTGTCTATATTTTTATATTTTTTTACGCCAGAAAGTCTTTTGAATTCATTTTTCAACCCTTCAAATGCGACAGTGTTCTGAATCCTACTATTCACAAGCTTGTGTATTTCCTGCCTGCAGGTAAGCATTGTGAGTGTTGCCTACTCTCAATCAGAGCTGCTTCAAAAAGAGGTTTTTTTGGTAGAACTATTGGACTCGATGTCAAAAGAACCCATGGCGCATCTAAAAGCAGTTTACTTTGTTCGCCCATCTTCAGAGAATATTCTACATCTCCGACGGCAATTATCTAACCCAAGATTTGGAGAGTACCATCTGTGTGAGTTCTGGGAATTTTGGTCACCTTCTTGAGTTTGATTTATCCTTACACGTCATCTTCGTCAATGCCATTATTTCTTAGAGTTGCACAACAGATCATCTTGTTAGGGCTTGGAAAGGGTTAGGTGCATAGTACATTGTAGTGTGTATTTTATAGAAAAACTTCTTAAAGACTTATGAGAACCTAAAGATACTGACAAGGTGGCTGAATAAGTATACAATACTTATATACTACATGCATGACTGACTGAAAGGCCCAACTCTGCCAGAGACAAAGAAGAATCCAAAATGAACAAAATCAACCCAAAAACAATCCACTTGCTGTGTTCCAGAATCCCAAAGCAGAGAACCTCAAGAGCAAGGAGAGCAAGCAGTGAACTTGCCAAAATGACGATTCCCTAAGACTGGAAGAGGGAGGGGTTGGGGGGGGGGGGGAGAGAGAGAGTGAGGGTGATTAGGAGGAGGAAGAATCAATGGCGCTCATGCCTTGGTTCAGTTCTCCACACCAGGGAACGGGATATTGCATCCCTGCTCTGTGCTGCACCCTGTGCTGCAGCTTCAGGTAAGGTGTCTCCAGTACTATTTGATTGGTGGGCTTATCAGTGACATTCTTTTAGTTCCTCTGGAGTGTATCATCCCAGCTAGCCCTCTTAATTCTGTTTATGTTTCTTGTGTTTGAACCAAGATTGATATGTATTTTTTTCACCTCATTTTTTTTGCAGTTTTTTCCAATATCTTGAAAACTACTCAAATCCAAGTCTTGGCTGATTCTGACGAACTGGAAGTTGTTCAGCAAGTTCAGGTGATTCATTGTGACACATCTCTTTGAAACAATCACTGTACACTCCCCTCCCTGCTAGAACTCTCAAATTCCCTAGTCCAATTATCACTTACAAGGGCTGGCAGAGGACAGCTCACGTGAGTACATGTGGGACCCACAATGCTGCCAGCTAACTGATAGTTATGCCACAACTGTCGTAAGGACTAAAAAAGGGTTGTCTCATATAGACAAAATATTCAAGAAGATAGAAACAGAGTTGTGGAGAACTGGGGAAAGTCTCTTAGATTTCTTTCCCACATTTCCTGTGGGTGTTACTACTCCTGCCCAATCTATTGTACTTTTTCTTGCATCTTCTTGAAATGTCAAGATCGTGTTCACTCTTGTTCTTCCCATGCCGAATCCAAAAGGACGTATAGTTGTGCCAGTCCCAAACACACTGGTAGAAAGAAACAGTAAGGATATAAGTTTTAAAAATTCTATGGGCTATAACCCCACTTGAGGATATTTGTTTTTGTTCCCAATTGCTTACACCTACAATAGTGTGTCTCAGGGTTAGTACCAGAGTTTGCATAGGAGGGTTCATGTAATGGGCCGATCCATAAGCAAAACACGAAGTCTTTGAGAGTCAGTTTTGAACTTAATGGCTAGCTTTGTTTAAAGTGTGATGATGTATTTATTTTTTAGTGCCCCAGAAGTAATGAACACCTAGATAATAGATCTAAGGTCTTTCCTTGGACCATTTCTGCGCTATTTATTTTGTAATTCGTTTGACACAAATATGAAAATTTTGTCCAAAAACAACATTATAGGATAAAAATTTTATTCATGGGTTCTTATACTCTTTGAAATAAGGGGCAGCAGTTATCTTATTAGTTTGGCGAAGAACTTTATCGCAATTTATTATTACTTCTTTTTAGTCTTTTTCAAGGGACTCGTACTGAAAAATTAAGGCAAAAAGACTTTTTGCCCTAATTTCATGGGTAGTGGGGATCCCGCTGCCCTGCTTATATGTCTGTCTCTCTCATCCCTCTTAACATATCACCTGATACAATAGCGCTGCCTTTTCTAAGTATGCTGAGCTCTTAGTTGCTGATGCATAAAACCTGAGTCCCCTGCACTGCTTTCCCTCTTTTTCTCCTACTCTATCTCTCTGTCCTTTTCTTCATGCCTCTGCTTCTCTTTTTAGTCAACAGCCTCTACCCGCCAACACCCCCCTCTTCTCTCTCTCTTTGTTCAGACATTGTGACGCATGAAGAATTCTGAATCTTGTGAGAGATAGTTTAGATTTTCTGTTCAATAAGTGAGTATTTCATTTTATATTTGTATATATACAGAATAGAAAACTCTTCTTGAATGAAAAGAATTCATTGTGGGTTCAATTTATTGACGCGTGAAGAATTTTTTCCGAAAATTTTTGGCATACTGTTATTTTACTTCTACCCAAAATATGATAAAAATTTGTTGTTTCAGGAATTTTACGCAGATTTCTGTGCTACTGATCCTTATCACTTCACCTTAAACATGAAGTTGAATCACATGTACATGCTTCCTGCAGTCATAGACCCTCACAGTTTCACAAACCTTTTGTGATCGAGCAGTTGATGGCCTTGCTTCACTCTTCTTAGCCCTGAAGCGCCGCCCTGTCATACGTTATCAGCGTTCATCTGATATTTCCAAAAGAATAGCTCAAGAAAGTGCGGTGAGCATGTGAAAAAACAAACTAATATATTTTCTGTTATTCATATTTAGAGTCATTTCTGGTAATAATTGCAGAAAATTATGTATGAGCATGAAAGCGGGCTATTTGATTTCAGAAGAACAGAAGTTTCTCCGCTGTTGCTAATTGTTGATAGAAGAGATGACCCCGTTACGCCATTGCTCAATCAATGGACCTATCAGGTGTGGATGGAAGTACTAAGTGTTTTTCTTGCAAAAGAATATCTCATCTAATGAAATTCCATTTCTCAGGCCATGGTCCATGAACTCCTGGCCATTGTGGACAATAAAGTGGACTTAAAATCTGTTGCAACGATTCCCAAGGATCAACAAGTTGTTACTGAGCTCTGATAATTTTTTACTTGCAGTGTCAAAGTAACCGATGGTTTACTTTTTGCATCTTTTTTTCTCACAGGAGATGGTGCTTTCATCAGAGCAAGATGCCTTCTTCAAGGGTAACATGTACGAGAATTTTGGAGACCTCGGAATGAATATAAAGAAAATGGTGGATGAATTTCAGCAGGTCTCCAAGAGTAACCAGAATATTCAGACTTTAGGTACTCTTATGCAGAGTTGCACTATTGTGTTGATTTCTCACGTAAATGCACGATTCAAATCATTTAGTTAGTTATAATACTTCTCTAATTGACAGAGGACATGGCAAAATTCGTCGACAACTACCCTGAATATAAAAAGATGCAGGGAAATGTGTCAAAGCATGTGACCTTGGTCACAGAAATGAGTAGAATTGTTCAGGAGAGAAAGCTTATGGTTGTCTCCCAAACAGAGCAAGAGCTGGCTTGTAATGGTGGCCAGGTTGCAGCCTTCGAGGTATCTGTAGTCTGTATTTCCATAGCCTGATGTGTTATATACTTACTGTAATAGATTGTTTTTGCATTTACTTTTTACGCAGGCTGTTACAAATCTTCTGAATGATGAGAATGTTTCTGATGTGGACTGTCTCAGGCTTGTGATGTTATATGCTCTGCGATATGAGAAAGAAAGCCCAGTTCAACTGATGCAGCTGTTCAATAAGCTTGCTTCTCGGTCTGCCAAGTATAAATCTGGTGTGAAGTACCTAAACTAACCTATCTTTTTGGTTTGAATTATTTCTCTGCTCTTAAACATGCCTTGATGAGTCATTTACTCTGCCAATTATCCAGTTCCGTAAATTAAGAAGTCAATTCGAAATCATTTGACTTGTGTGCTCGCTGAATACAGAAGTTCTCTTCTATTGTGGTAATTAAATCTAAGATGGTAAAAAAATATCATTTATTTTTGAAACCGTATGGATTCAGATCTGTTCTGGTCTGTTTGAGACAACTGCCCATGAATATAATATTGTTATTACAACTTTCCCAAGTTCCTCTCATGGATTCAGATTTGACGTCTTGTCTTTAACCCATGATTTTCCAAGATCCATAATTAATTTTAAAGTTAAGGATATCCTAGTCATCATGAGGACAAGTGGTATTTTAGTCATTTTTACTTTTTTTCTGGTACTTCTATTATAGGGATACTTCTTATGAGTAGAGCTGTCCTACCTCTCTACTGCACAATTCACAGCTATTATCACGTTGTTGGATAACTTAAGAATATTATTTTAGTTTTGTGGACTCTCATAGATATCAATTTGTGCATCAGATCGTTCAATTTTTATTGAAGCAAGCCGGAGTTGACAAGCGAACTGGTGATTTGTATGGGAACCGTGATCTTCTTAGTCTTGCTCGTAACATGGCTCGCGGTCTCAAGGTGAGCTTGATCAAGTCAACAATTTCTTAAAATTTACAGTGTTTTTGACATTTCATAAGATCATACATTTATATTTGTGTATTAAATTTGCTGCATTTTAGGGGGTTGATAATGTGTACACTCAGCATCAGCCCCTTCTCTTGCAAACGATGGAGAATATAACCAAGGGACGACTGCGAGATGTTGACTATCCATTTGTTGGGAATCACTTCCAACAGGGCAGGTTTGACTCAGTGAAATTAATTTCATTTTCTCTCCCCCCCTTCATCTCTGTCCATTTTTTTTTCATCCCATCTGTTTTTTTGTTCCAACGTTTTCAGACTTTCTATTCCCTCGTTTGCTCCCTCTCTCTCTCTTTCTCTTTGTGTCTTTAATGGTACGTGGCTACTTTTGATCCATGCCTCTCTTTATCTCTCTTCAATGGAGGATGTGACACTTTTGACTCATGCCTCTTCTTCTAGTCCTCTCTAATGAGGCAGTGACCACTTTTGATCCACTTCGCTCTCTCTCTCTCCCCCTCTCATAATAACTGCCCTTCCTGGTTTAACAAACAATGTCTAATGCAGGGCCTCAGATGTGATAATTTTCATAGTGGGTGGGACAACTTACGAGGAAGCTCGCGCAGTGGCCATGCAGAATGCTGCGAACACAGGAACACGCTTCATCCTTGGAGGTTCAATCATCTTGAATTCAAGCCTGTAAGGACAAGAACACCTTATTTAATTGTAACTCTCTTTGCATTTTTCTTTCTTGACATTTATGAATTTTATCAAATCTTTTGTAAAATTACAGATTCTTAAAAGATCTTGAGGAAGCACATAATATCACCCGAGCAAGCACAGCGATTTGAGGTGTGGTTCCTGCAATTATCATCTAAGAACAGGGAGTTGGCTGATGAAGATCTCCGGGAGATGGTCATTGTTATCCCGCATGAGTGGATTATTTGGGTCCTCATCGTTCAAGCTATTGGCATTTGTTATCCCGCATGAGGTATGTTTAGGGTGGAGTTGTGTAATAGGAATGAGTTTTTGTTTCACGAAGAAGGTTACACTTTTTCTTTACATACATTCTTTTATATATTGGCAAAGTGAAAGGAAATTATTGATCAACATACTAGTGTACGAAAAATGACTATCATAAAGATGTAAACAAGGGTTAACAGGCCCTTTAGCAGAGGATACTTTTGGCTGTGAGACCCATGGCCAATTACTTGTGGATGGGGGATCCCCTTTAGCAGAGGATACTTTGGCTGTGAGACCCATGGCCAATTTCTTGTGGATGGGGGATCCCCTTAGGGCATATACTCCATCTTTTACCTCTTATTTTAGTGTTTTTGAACAAGACATTATTTTCCTAGGTTGATTGGACAATGGGAGTTGCTTTGATGTGATGACTCAAGTTCTTTCTAATGATCACATTGAATCACTTGTCTTCATGTCATTAAGCTGCTTGATCATTTGTTGTCATAGTAAACTTGTATTGATCCTCGATTTCACAGCTCTGTCCAAAAACGTGTAGTGATTCATGCACGTATGGATTTCTTTGCATTCCATGATAAATGCTTAGCTATTTCTCTGCATTCAAAGTAATGACTTACCGTGTCTTTCTCAACGTTATTCAAAGCTTTTTTTAGCTTGCCTGTTGAACTTGCACAAGCGAAGGACAGTGGTGTATACTTTTCTAGAGAGAGATAAGGATGTCTAAGAAGAGATAGAGAGAGAGAGAGAGTGGAATACTTTGTACATCATGCATTGTAGTCTGGTATCATTTTCTAGAGAGAGATCTTCATAATTTTATAATCAAAGATATTGATAATTTCAAAATGTGTCATTGCCTTTAAATTATCAGAGAATGCGAGGATGATCATTACAATGTGATATGGACCATAAGTAAATATTTGCTTTATTAAAGCGAGATATAAAATAGTGCCGACAGGTGGTTTATAGTTTCAGAGAATTATTAAAATAGTAAGAATAATATTGATTTTAAAAAATTAATTTTTATATTTGCTTATTGTCTAAAGTTTTGGTGTTTTTGAAGTCAATCAATGGAGATCAATGGAGTTTTGTTTACGGATTGAAATTGATAGAAAATGATTCCAGTATCATTTTTATTGTGTTAAAAATTAAAAAAATATTATTTTGACAATACAACACAAATTTATTATGATTAATTTTTGTTGATCCAAACTAATGATTTCAAATCTAATGAAAAAATATTTTACAGAAGTGTTTTGAAATCACCCTAAAATCAAGCAATATTTCTTTGAAGGTCTGAAAGCCAGAAAAAAAAATGCTTCACAAATTAAAAAACTAGCCTTTAAAATTAAAGAATGAGATGATCTATTATTTCCTTTGAAAATCTATTGGGTCTTTAACACATATCCCCCCAAATCTTTAGAATCGCAGCCTAAATCCTCTTCGCTTTTAGTAATTACTAAAATATTTGTTAGAATTATTACAATCATATGTCAAAATCACATCCACATGGAATTAAATTTGTCTTACTAAGAGTGATGGACATATTTTCGAATTTAGGAAAATTTGAGGAGAAATGATGTTTGAATTTGCAGATAAATAATAACTTATAAGGAAAACAAATAAAGGAACCAAATAAATCAAATCAGAGGTGAATCAAATGATAGTCAAAGAATAAAACCAATAAAGAAACTCATCACAGTTATGGAGAGAACCACAGGTAATGGTTGAAAACAATGAAATCTAATTGTAAATTCTAATATAACCCTAAAAAACAAAGAAAACTTGATAAACACTCATCAATGTTGAAAAATATAATAAAGGGCCCTTTTTTGTCATATAAAAGGCTTTTCATCAAATTTTATCTCCAAAAATATGCCCCATGTTCAAATGATGGGTTCATCACAACCCAAGGCCATTCAACGAGATTTGTTGTGCTAAATGTGCATAAAATGTAGAGGAACATATTGAAATTGTGAATTTGATACATGAAACAAGTTAAACACTTGATTTATCAAAACATAGAAAATAAGAGGAGAGACAAAGAGACTTATATCACACATTTAGACAGAAGACATCATTGAGTCATGATTCTTTGAAATTTTAAAGTGAAGAGGAAGGGGAACAATTTTCCGAGGTTCATTGGACAGAGTTGTCAATGATCTAAAAAAGACTTTTAGAAGTTAAATTGCACCTAGTTGGGAGAGAGGATATACCCTAGGTGTGTAAATAAAATTGAATAGTTTTGATTAAAAATGTTCATCTTGCGCACAAGATTGTGCCATATTGTTCACTTCACCTTGAAGCTCTAAGGGACTCATCTCCATCTAATAAACAAATGCAACGTGTTAACCTCAATCAGGTGCTCCAAATCATTCCATGCCATATAGCTTCTTGACTAAGCGTGATTGTGCATTCATCAAAAGCACACATCCACACATCAAAGTAAAAACCATACTCACTTTATTTCAAGATTGATTAGGAATTAATTTGTATATAGGTGAGTAAGGGTTGAATCTACAGAGAATTAGTGTTCGTCCTGGAGATGTTTTCAAATTCTATCAAATTGGATAAAAAATTGAGATGAGAAATTATGAAAAATTAAATATTTGAAAATAAGACTTATAGACCTATCCGCAGAAATATTAAATCACTCAATTTGGACTTGTATCCACAGAGAAATCAAAGATCAAAGTAAGAGGAAGAAAATCATCCATGAAGAGAGAGGAAATGACAAAAATTTATAGAAATAAACCTCATCTATGATTCAAAATTAAAATCTAATCCTAAATGATGAGAGATTATGGAGAAAAACATAAAATATTACCCAAAATCATGTTCAAAATGAACCAATTAATTTCCAGATCAAGGGCCTTTTGTTATGGGCTTTTGAAAATAAAAATTTGAAGTTCAAGAGGTGATTTTTTCTCATTCTCTCAATGAAATCTCAACTTCAAGCACTCCTCGGATATGAAAATAAGTCTACGAACATGATTGAATTAAGAGATTCCAAGATTAAGATGTGTAAATGGTTTGATTAATCAAAACATCTAAGAATGCATACACTGATAAAAGAATTTATAATAGTTTGAAATCTAGCGTGACCGTTCTATCTTCTCTTTTGATGCATAATAACATGAGAAATATACTCGTAATTAGATGATTATTAATGCAACTTAAAACATAAAATATTCCATTATTATGAATGTTATCATAATTTGAGTATATATTCATCATTATATGCAATTTAATTAATAAACCTCAAAATGCATTCTTTTAAAAGTTAATCATTTATAATTAAAGTAAAAATTTTTTAAGTAGATTATCCCATTTATATTTGAGATTATAATTGACTTTTAAATGCAAATAATAAGAGAAATTATTTTTATATACATACACTCACTTATTTTCTAGTTTTATTTTCCAAATAAAATGAGTATATTTTTTAGTTAGAAATTTATTTTATTTTTATTCATTCAATTAAAAAAATTCATAAAATGATAGATTGTATAAATTTTGACAAAAAAATTTAGATTAAAAAGGAGTTTTATTTTGAAAGTTATGAAATTTTCTAATTCTTAGGGTATTTTTTTCTAGAATTTTTCTGAATTTATTTTAATTAAAAAAGTATTAAAAAAAGTTTTTAAAACTACACGCTGACGTGGACGATGATGTGGTATGCACACTTGCATGTCAGCACGTGATAGTGTTTGCTCTTGCCTAGTGGCGCATGCATCGTAGGCGTCATTGATATGCAAATTTTTCTTAAATTTATTTAATGTGGGATTATGTTTTTTTTTTTTTTAGTGTACGCAGGCGACATGGTGCAACAAGGAGTGTTCGATTTTTGTAATTTAATCAGTGCCATTGATTCATTTTATCTTAATCATGTGATTTCAGCCGTTCATTTAAGAGGTTAAAATTTTGATACATAAATTAGTTTAATGTTATGTAATTTGATCCTTTTCTATCTTTTTGCAATATATTTTTCTCTCCTCATTTCGCTGTTTGATTTCTCTATGGATGCTAATCCATGTTGTCTGATTTTTGATTCTGTGGATTCATCTTGGAGTCTTTCTCTCTAGAATTTTCCTAATTTCTCATCCCCAATTCATCATCCAGTTTGATTGAATTTTGAAGATATCTCAAATTTTTTGAATTGTCCATGGATTTGACCCTTAATCATTAGTATACTAATCTATTCGGGATTATTTCTCTAAATAAGTGAGTTTGGAAAAAAATTTGATGCGAGGATGTGTAGTTTCCAATGATCCCAGATTCTCGCTTTGTTAAGTGAGAACAATGATCGTTATGGAATTTAAAGGGTATAATTGTTATGATTAAGTCACCATCATTTAGATCTTTATCCCAACACCAAAATCATGCCACATATTCATGTGAAGGAGAATCATCGGGCGATTGTATCCATTAGATCTTGATCTAATACCTTTGAGTGTGTCGCATGTCATGGTGAGCCCATCTGTCACGTTTAATCTCGACCATTATAAGTCTCGCGATAAAAAACCAAGATTCATTAAAATTTATGGGGGAATCGTTGTCCAATTAGATGTCATCACGTACCCCTGACTAAACGTGCACATCAATGGTCACAATGTGATCTTGAAAGTCGAATGTCTCATTGGACGGAATGAATTCGCAGGGTCATTGAAAACACGTGAAGTTGTATCAAAATGAATACCAAACTCACCAATTTCAAGGTTTAATGACAAAATTGACTAGTATAATGGTGAATAAGGATCGAATCGACCAACAAAAAGGATATATTTTTTTAGATGTATTCAAATTTTGATCTAATCGGATGATGAATTGAGGTGAGAAATTAAGAAAATTAGTATTTTTTGTAAGAAGACTCTAAGAAGAATCCATGGAATAAAAAATCACTCAATTTGGATAAGTATTTGCAGAGAAATCAAGGAGCAACATCAAAAGAGAAAATTTGATCACAGAGAGAGAAAAATGGACTAAAATTCATAAAATTAAATTAATCTATTTTTAAAAATTAAAATATAATATTCGCAGTTTACTTCGCGTTTTAAATATAAATATAACTTTTTACTTCGCGTTTTAAAAAATAAAAAGTCAGAGTTCAAGGGGCGAATTCTTCCTATTCTCATGATAAAATCTTGATTTTAAATACTCCTCGGAGGTGAAAATGAGTCTAAAAGAGGAATAAAATAAGAGATTGAAGGATTAAGATGTCCAAAGGGTTTCAATTGATCAAAACATTTAAGAATGTTTTACACCATTGAAGAGAGAGGATATAAATAGATGAAAATTGGGCGTGGTCATTTGATCTGCCTCTTCATTTTCAATCAACAACCTAGATGAATTTCTTGGAGTAGAATCGACGCCGTTAAGTCATGTCCCTCAGATTTGGAATGGAGCATCCAAATTTTGCCCCGATCACCGTGTGTATAGGAATCGTTGTGAAGCGCTCACCGTTTGATCTTCCAGAGACACCCACGATGCTGCCACACATTACTCAATGAAGTCCATTGGGGCCCATTGAATTTAGACCGTTATAACTCCCTTGGTGGATGCCCATGATTCACTTCGTTTTTATAACACTAATTGTCGCCCAATCATAGCGCACCGTGTACCCGTCTGAGTAAGTGAAAATAGACGATCATGATTAAATCCACGAATCAAACGTCTCACATCTCACTACATCACTTGTAAAGAAATAAAAACACAAATAGTCCCTACATTAGAAAAATGAAGATGATGTGATGGGTATATAAGGTCAAACACCCTTAGTAGTTAGTTTATGCCCTAAACAGGGCGCCTAACCTCTACTCACGCCCGCAAGCGTGCGACAAGTGGCACGTGCACATATCATCACGTGTCGACATATAATCGCTCTTGCCACGTCAATTACCACGTCAACGCGTATAAAAAGCTGAATTATTAATGTTTTTTTAAATTTATATAAATTAAAAATAAATCCAAAACATAATTTAGAAAAAATCTAAAAGAATCCCTAAAAATTAGAAAATTTATAACTCTCAAAATACAACTCTTTTTTAATATAATTATTTTATCAGAAATTAAATAATCTATCATTCTAAAAATTCAAATTTAATAAATAATAAAAAAAAAAATTATCTAAAAAAATACACTCATATTCTTGAAAGATAAAGCTTTAAAAGAGTGCATGAGTGTATAATAAATGTTTTCTCTCATTATTTTGTATTTTAAACTCAATTATAATCTCAAATTTAAAGTGGGAATAATATACTCTAAAATAGCACCTTTAATTATGTATTATTATTGACGATAACAATCCATGCGGTCGTTGAAAACACACATAAACATGTCAAAGCATAATCCAAACTCACCAATTTCAAGATAAAAATTTAAGAATTCAATAGTATAATGGTGAAGAAGGGTTGAATCCACGAAGAATTGACGTATTTTTTTGAGGTGCTCTTCAAATTCGATCAAAATCAGACAAGGAATTGATGTGAGAAATTAGGGATTTCGATATATTTGGAAAGAAAACTCAAAGACGAATCCACAGAATAAAAAATCACTCCAGTTGGATCAAGATTCGCGGAGAAATGAAAGAGCAAAAATTAGGTGGAATTTTTTAATGCGAAGGGAGATAAAACCAAAATTAAATTTAAAATTTGACTAATCTGCAATTCAAAATTGAAATTTAATATTATATGAAGAGAGATTAGGAGGAAAACACAAATTTTAACCCAAAATAGCGCTCTAAATGATCCAATTGATCACCGGATAGAGGACTCTTCAGTTCACGATTTCGAAGACGAGTTTCATAACTCAAGAAGCGATTTCTCCCTATTATCTCCACGAAATCTCACTTTCAAACACTCCTTGGCTGTGAAAATTGATCTAGAAGAGGATGAAAGCAAGAGATATAAGGACTGAGATGTCTAAACAATTTGATTACTCGAAATACCCCTAAATACAATCTCTATCGAAGCGAGATAATTTATAATATTTTTAATTTGGGCATGACCATCGGATCTTCTCCTTGATGAGATCAACGATCAAAATGGAATCCGAGGAGGCAAATCGTTAAGGCTAAGTTGCAACTATCAGATCTTCATCGGAGCGTCAAGATCGCAGCACGTGACTGTGTGAAGAGAAAGTGTCGCAAGATCTCGTTCGTCTGACCGTGAATTGATGTTTCAGATTCTCATATGGCTCTTCAAATCTTGGTCGTTATAACTCCTGAGATGAATAGGCAGGATTGATCCGTTTAATAAAATGAACCATTGTCCATTTAGATGTTGCCATGTACCCCCCCTCACACACTTAAGTGAAAATTAGGGGCTGAGATTAAATTTATTTTATTTCCGCCGATCGGATGATTCTAAGCGTGCCACATCATTTTCAAAGAGATAAAAGCCGAAAGATAGTCCCACACAGGAAAAATAAGAGAAAATATCGCATATAAAAGTATATGAGATTTTTAACGGTTACAAAATACCCTTAATAGGGTGCTTAACCACTTAATCACACACTAATCACGTGCGCACTGTGCGACACGTGGCGCGCGCATATGCTGCCAGGTGTCGACACATGAACATAATGCCACGTCAGGGTGAAAAATTAAATTTTTTTATTTTATTTTAAATATATCCATAAAGTCAAAATAAATCTAGAAAAAAATCAGTAAAAATTCTAGAAAAATCCCTAAAAATTAGAAAATTCATAACTTTCAAAATACAACTCCAAATTAATTCAAAATTTATTTTTTTGGATTAGAAATTAAATAATCTATCATTTTAAAAAGTCAAATTTAATAAATAAAAAGAGAATAAATGTTCATTTAAAAAATACACTCATTTCTCTTAGAAAATAAAACTTAGAAATAATCTTTAAGTGTATAGAAGGTATTTTCTCTTATTATTTAACATTAAAACCTAATTATAATCTCAAATATTTTCTTTTAATTATGCATAATTATCCCTAAAATAATGCATTATTAGATTATAACTTAAAATTGCATGAAATGATATATATGCACTCAAAGTATGATAACATGCATAAGAATGAAATATTTTAATGCCTTAGTCTGTATTAATCATATAATGAAATAATCATATAATTTCATGTATAAATTTTCATGTTATCAATTATTCGTTAAGATAGTGCAATTTGAGATTTGTGAAATTGCATCAAATGATAGATATGTACTATAACTATGATAATGTGCATAAGAATATAATATTTTCTGCCTTAATTGGAATTAATAATGATGTAATTACAAGTATAAATTGCATGTTATCACTATTTCGGGTCACGTCATTTGCATATAAAATAGTAACCCCACATTAAAAATATCATAGTATTCATGAATTATAAATATAAGTAGAGAATTATTAATCAAATTTTGGTCCATTAAGGGTACTTAACATTAAAAATCTCCATAATGGCTAGCATACGTGTGACGATACATATATGTGCGGTCATTGAAAACACACAAATACGTGTCAAAACATATTTCACACTCACCAATTAAAGATAAAAATCAAGAATTAAAGAGTATAATGGTGCATAACGGTCGAATCCACAGAGAATTAAGCTATCTTCAAAGTGTTCTTCAAATTTGATCAAATCGGACAAGGAATTGAGGTGAGAAATGAGGGATTTTGGTATATTTAGAAATAAAACTTGAAGACGAATCCATGGAATCAAAAAAATCACTTGATTTGGATCAAGATTTGCAGAGAAATCAAGGAGCAAAAATATATATAGAAAATTTGATCGCAAAGCGAGAGAAAACCAAAAATTTACCTGAAATTCAAATAATCTAGGGTTCAAAATTGAAAGATAATGATACAAGACTTAAGATTAGGAGGAAAACACATAATCTAACCTGAAGTCGAACCCAAAATAATCTAATTGATTTCTGGATCAAGGGCTTTTCATTCCGCAACTTTGAAGACAAATTCGGCATTCAAGGGGCAATTTCTTCCTATTCTTTTGACGAAATCTTGATTTCATGCACTCTTTTGATGTGGAAATTGATCTAGATGAAGAAGAAATCAAGAGATTCAATGATTAAAGATGTCTAAAAAGTTTAATAGCTTGAAAACATCCAAGAATATATTTTCCGTCGAAAGAACATTCGTATAAATAAGCAAATGTGGGCATAGTCAGTTGGATTTGATATTTTCATCTTCGATTCAAAGTGTTGAGATGAAAAGGCACGGATGAGAATCATCATCATTAAGTCGTACTTGTTCGATTCAAAATGGAGCGCTCAGATGAAGCCACATCATCACGTGAAGTTTGATCGTCGTACAATGCTTGCCATTGATCTTCATCAAACGCTTGAGATGTCGTCACACATCCATGAAAGTCTAACGGACGCATTTAATCTCATCCATTATAACTCCTCAGATAAGCGGCTGAGATTAAAGTCCTTTTTAAAATGAATCATTGCCAAATCAGATGTCGTCGCGTACCCCTCGACTTAAGTAAAGATTGATGGCTTCGATTAAATACACGAATCAGACGCTTCCCATTGTGCCACGTCGCTTGCACAAAAACAAACAGAAAGATAGTCCCACATCACAAAAATAAATACAAATCAATGGGTATATTAGTAAAGAGTATTTATTGGGTTAGTGTACATCTTGAAAACGATTGCTTAACCCACTAATTACACTCGTGTACACATGCACACACACGCGCACATATACATGGACACACATATATGTTGTCACATTGATGAAACGAATGCGTATGGTCATTGTACACACACGATGTCATGTCAAAACAAAGTCCAAACTTACTAATTTAAAGATTAATTCACGAATTGAAGGGTATAATGCTAAATAAGGGTCAAATCCACGGAGAATTAGGGAATTTTGAGAGATATCTTTCAAATTCGATCAAATCATACAACGAAATTGAGATTAGAAATTGGGTAAATTTATGATATTAAGAAAGATAACTCAATTGCCAATCCACGGAATCAAAAATCGAGTGATTTGGATTAGAATTTCGTAGAGTAATCGAAGTTTGAAAATGAGAGAAAATTTGATCGTGAAAATTTGATTAAAAATCAAAATTAAAACAAAATTAAACTTAATCTACAATTCAAAATATAAATCTAATGCTAAATGATGAAAGATTAAGATGAAAACACGCAATCTAACTCAAAGTCACGCTTGAAATGATCCAATTAATGGCCGGATGCATGGCTATTCATTCCACAATTTTTCGAAGACGAAGATGGCGCTCAAGATGTGATTTCTCCTTACTCCCTCAATCAATTTTCGATTTCAAACACTCCTTGGACCGTGAAACGTGTCAAGAATGCAAAGAAATCAAATGACTCTCAAATTTTTGTGTCTAGATAGTTCGATTTCACTCGAAAATCCAAGGGTAAGGTTTCCATTGCGAAGAACATTGAATTTATAGAGGAAAAGAGGTGTAACCGACGGATCAACGATCGGATCGCGATCAACGGTCAAGATTTTGTGTTGTTTGGTGAATTGATGCGATTAAGTCATGAGTGTCCGATCGGCGATAGAGCATCCACAGTGAGCCACATCGCGCGTGTGAAGAGATGCGTCGATTCATCACATCCGTTGTATCTCCATCGATGCGTTATGGTGAGTCCACGTGTCGCCGCACGATTAATCGTGTAAACGATTAATCGCGACCATTCGATTTTATTAATGAGATCGACTGCTTAGAAATAGTCACGTGCGTTGATGAAGATCTGGTGGACCGTGGTCCATGCGATCTAAGTGTGATAATCTATGCGCTTTGATCTAGCGCACCGTTATCAACCACGTCGCTTGCAATTCAAAATAAAAATGGAACATTATCCCACACGGAGAAAAAGAAAAGAATTGGCAAGTATAAAAGGTGGGGCTGCATAACGCATTTGTGTTACCGCCCCAATACTCTTTCATGGGCCCACTAACCCGTGGGCCCATCACTCGCAAGCCTCTCACACTGCCATGTGGTGCCACCTGGGCGTCCGCGTGGACTCGTGTGGCCCTGCCACACGTCCGTGCCACCTCCGCTCGCATGGGTCCACATGGCACTGCTAGGTGGCCTTGCGTGCCATGTCGCATCCGCGCGGGTTCCGCGCCACGTCAACCCGTGATTCCTGAGGGAAAATAACCCCCTTTTTGCCCCTTTTTTAAAGGAATTAAAATGAATATAAATTCAGATAAATTCTTGAAAATTCTTAAAAATTGGAAAAATCACAACTTTTAAAATACAACTCCAAATTAATTCAAATTTGTTTTGTTGGATCAGAAATTGAATAATCTATCATAATAAAAAGTCAAAATATTAAAATAACTAGAGAATGAATTTTAATTAAATAAATACATACATGTATCTCATAAAATAAATTTATAAAAATACATGAATGTTAATAAGCATCATTTCTCTTATAATTTAATCATGAAAACATACTTATGATCTCAATTATAATTAGGATTAAAATCACATTTTTCAATTATGTATAATAATCCATAAATTGATGTATTTTTTTTATCATAACATGAAATTATGCAAAGTGATATAAATATACTTAAAATATGATAACATGCATACAATTAGAACAATTAATGCTTTTATTTGCATTAATAATCATGTAAATTCATGTGTAAATAGCATGTTATCACACGTAGACGTGTACATACGTTGTCACGTGGCGACATGTTATCGCCCCTTCTGATGGAGAATTATCTCGACACAAGAACACAAGGGTTCCAAGTGAACCTATATATGAATTAAGGAAGAGAAATCATTCTCAAAATCAACAAAAGAGCATACTCCTCCTTATCCAAAAGTTTGAGAAATTATCCACTCATGAAAGGAATGAAGAAGACCTCTCCAAGACATTGAAAGAGAGTGTAGATTCAAAGGGAATTATCTTCCCTCCTTTTCCCATTTTACCCTGATCTAAAGATTGACTTGGTCATATGAAGTTAAGCCTTATTCCCTAAAAAACCTAGAACTCCATCTTTGGACCAAGTCAACCATTTCTCACCTTGATATAGATCCCTTATCATCCAAACTCTACTCACTATATCATAGGTACCATGTGTGAATAGCTGATCTCAAAATTCAGTAGGAAACATCTTGTTAAATTCCCTTACTTCTTTGATCAACCACCAATAGTTAGGAGCATAAAAGAGATCTATCTTATAGCCACTTATGGAGACATGTATCTTCGGGTTATACTTCAAGTTAACAACCCATGCATGAATAAAGCCAAAATCAAAGCCAATCAAGCGTTTATGAAGACACTCCAGCATGAAGAAAGCTTAGATGATGACAATTAAACATGAAGGAATCCAATAAGATGACAATTCAGCTTGAAGAAAAATCATAAATTACCTCCTATCTTAAGTGAGACTTTCACGGTATTGCTTTTGAAATCCCTGAAGGCCATCAACTTCAAGCACAGTCAGAGAAGTTACTACTACAACTAAGTATGTAAGGAATCACAAATCAAGAGTGAAACTTAGCTGACCAAGTTCGCGATGTGCTAAGCTTCTTCAAATTGGGAGCGGTCATGTGCTTGGGTGTTACTGCTGGCGCCTATGTTTTCACCCTATTTAATATAAGGTATGCAGAACAGGTTCACGGGTTGATCTTGGTCTCCCTCGGTGCAAAAATTCCATTGTGGATTGAGTAGTTCGTCAATACGAGCTTTTCGAAATCTGTTCAATGGGAGGCAAGGCACAAACATCTGACGAATCCTCCAGTCTATTCACGGAAGACGCGACATCCGGACAGGATTCCAAAAACAGAAAACCGAGTCAACCTTGTCGACTACGTGATATTGCAACAACGTCAAGAGATGAAAGGAGGATACCGAGCTGTATTGCGCACGTGAAAAAGTTATGAAGCCGATCACGAAAGTATAAAGAAAGGAGGACTACCTACCACGTGAGCAAAGCTTCCACGACTTCTGACGACTCTGAAGACTCGGCCGGATCATTACTAACTGAGTAATAACCACCGTTTCTGACGTCTACAACTGCCTAAGGTTTTTAGGAGATCTAATTACTCCCCGCATTCCTTCCCTGCTGAGGTGGAACACTAAAGAGTCGTGAAACCTCCACGAAAAGATGCCACAACTATCTGGAAATGCAACTTCCATTCCCAGCGCAATTCTTCACATCAAGTCATCTCTTTCCCTTATCTCTTACTCTATAAAAGAGACAACTGTAGCCGAGAAGAAAACAAGTTGTTTTTGAATAGAATGAAAGTGTTTTTCCGTAAGAAATTTCAATGTGTTCTTGTGAATCCCGTAACCTCTCCTTTTTTTTTCTATCATCCCGAACTTCTATCTCCCTTTTCTGTTCTCCCTCCCAGTTCTGTCACTTTCACCCATTATCTATCAGAGAATATCCGAGGAATTCTATTATCGTTTGGTGATTCAGGAACATTGTCTTCATCTCCAAATTAGGTACTCATCCTCTCTCCTTTTCACAATGATTAGGAGTTCAATCTCTTATTCAGTTCGTCCAACATTATTTACTTCGTCCTATCTATTCTCTATCATTTTCTTTTACTAACCGAGATAGTTCCAAAAGAGAAGTCCCAATCATCCTTTTATCATTCCTATAAATTCCCCACACTATAGAATTATATTAGAACTCATCCTTTTCGATTATATAAACCGTATTATCATTTCACTCTCTCTCTTAATCCTCGCATTCTTAATTAACATCATTTCCCTTTTTTACCTCTTTCTGAATTATCGTACACTAAATCTTCATTAAGTTATCACCTCATTCCATCTTGATATCAGTCATAGATCCTCTCTTATCTTGTAGGATTTAAATAGATTCAAATATATTTTATCAACCATATTATATTACACTCATCTATCTATCACCACTGCTCATCCTCGTTTGCATTTTCATATTTGTCATATCCTCTTCATATCTATCATCACCTTTATGAACTATCCTACATCACCTTCCATGTGAGCTACCACATTGATGCGCGATAAAAAAGTGATAATTTTTTTAATGAAAAAATCCAAATAAATCTAAAATAAATTCATAATAATTTTAAAAAATTCCAAAAATCCTGAAAAATTAGAAAAATTCATAAATTTCAAAATACAAATATAAATTAATCCAATTTTGTTTTGTTAGATCAGATATTAAATAATCTATCATTTTAAAAATTCAAATTTAATAAATAAACAAGAGAATAAATGTTTAGTTAAAAAATATAATTATTTCTTTTTATAAAATAAAGTAAACAAATAAATGAGTGTATAAAAAGTATTTTCTCTTATTATTTAACATTAAAACCAATTATAATCTCAAATATAGATGGGAATAATCTAATATGAAAAATATTCTTTTATTATGCATAATTATCCCTAAAATAATGTATTTTGAGATTATAACTTAAAATTACATGAAATGATAGATATGCAATCATAACATGCATACGAATGGAATGTTTTATGGCTTAATTTTCATTAATAATCATTTAATTGTATCTTTCAATTACACGTTATAAGCATGCACCATGTGGCCCCTCTATGTGTTTGATAATATGCAATCTATATATATAATTATGTAATTATTTTTGCAAATTAAGGCATAAAAAATTATATTCTTATGCATGTTATCATGTTTTGAGTGCATATCTACCATTCTAGGAAAATTTAAGTTATAATATCAAAATATACTATTTTAGGGATAATAATTAATAATTAAGAAAGATATTTGAGATTTAGATTATTCCCTATTTTATATTTGAGATTTTAATTGGGTTTTAATGTTAAATAATAAGAGAAAATATTTATATATATACTAATATATGTTTCTAGATTTATTTTCTACAAGAAATGAGTGTATTTTTTAAATAAAAATTTATTTTCTTGTTATTTATTAAATTTGACTTTTTAGAATAATAGATTATTTAATTTCTGATCAAACAAGATAAATTTAGATTAATTTAGATTTCTATTTTTTAATTTATGAATTTTATAATTTTCTTGAATTTTTAAGAATTTTTCTGAATTTATTTAGATTTATTTTTTATTTATAAAATTAAAAATATCATTTTTATATTGCGTGCTGATGTGGCAGCTGATGCAGCAGGCGAATGACATGTCGCCATGTGACAAGGTGTGTATGTGTCACGTGGCAGACACGTGTGTGCGCATGTGTGGGTACATGTGTGCGCGCATGTGTGCACGATGTATGCGCGTCCGTGATTAGTTGGTTAAGCATCTTTTTCAAGAGATTCGCTAAACCCACTTAACTTACACTAGTTAGATAACTAATATTTTGCTTTCGTGTCATCTGGGACTATTTATGTTTATTTTTATGCACAAGTGATGTGGCGCAATATGGAGTGTGCGATCGTGTGAATCATTCATGATCGTGGACTTTCACTTAAAGAGGGGGGTACGTGGCGCATATTAGTTCGTCATCAAATTTTTTTAGAACGACTTAATCTCACCCATCCATTTTGAGGAGTTATAATGGGTTAGATTCAAAGTGCCTAATGGACTCTTTAGTGGATACATGTACACATCCAGAGGGATCCGATGAAGATCAAACATCACACGTTACACGACATTTCTTCTTCACGCGCAACGTGGCAAAAATATGAGCACTCCATCTTTGACCGAACATACACGACTTAAACGATAAGGATTTGCTTCCAAGAATTATTTTTGAGTTGTTGATTAAAGATAAAGAGACACATCAAACGGTCACACCCAATTTTGCCTATATATACGCATGTTCTCTGACGGATGTAAAACATTCTTGGATGTTTTCGAGTAATTGAACTGTTTAGACATCTCAATCCTTGAATCTCTTGCCTTTATCTTCTTCTAGACTAATTCCTCCATCCAAGGAGTGTTTGAAAGTGAGATTTTGTTGAGAGAATCAAGAGAAATTGTATCTTAAATTCAGAAATTTATTTTCGAAATCACAAAATGAGAAGCCCTTGTTCCAGCAATCAATTGGGTCATTCCAAGCGTGATTTCAGGTTAGATTATGTTTTTCTCCCCCTAATATTTCATCTTATATCATTAGATTTTCGAATCGTAGATGAATATAATTTTATGAAATTTTACTGTCTTCTTTTCTCTTCTCGATCGAGTTTTTCCCTCTAATTTTCTCTCTTTGATTTCTTTGAGAATATTGACCCAAATTGCATGATTTTTTATTCTGTGGATTCGTCCTTGAGTCTTCTTTCCAAATCTACTAAAATTCCTGATTTCTCATCTCAATTCCTTGTCCGATTTGATGGATTTGAAGAATACCTCAAAATTTCTCTAATTCTTCATGGATTTGACCCTTATTCACCATTATACTCCTTAAATATTGATTAGAACTTTAAATTAGTGAATTTGGAATTTTTTGGCACTTCTGGGTGTGTTTTCAATGATCTCATGAATACTTAGCGTTAGCATTGTTGCGTGGTGACATACATGTGCGAGTGCCACATCAATTTCGACGTCAGTTTGCACTTGAAAGTTATTTGTTAGAATGGTTTTATTCATATTAATTCTATAGAAATTTCAAATAAATCAAAAAAATTTCAGAAAAATCCCTAAAAGATAGAAAATTCATATGTTTTAAAATGAAATTCCTTTTTAATCTAAATTTTTTTGTTTGATCAGAAATTAAATAATCTATATTATGTGCATTTTAATTTAAGAAAAAATAATAGAATAAATTTTTAACTAAAAAATACAATCATCTTTCTTGAAAGTAAAACAAAAATATAGATGAGTGTATATTAAAGTATTCTTCTCCTTTTATTTACATTTAAAATTCAAATAAAATCTCAATTATAAATGGGGATAATCTATCTAAATTCAAATTTAATTTATACATAATTAACATTTAAATTAATGCATTTTGTGAATAAAATTCTAGTGCATGATGAAAATGCACTTAAAGTATTATAACATGCATAAGAAATATATGAATTATGCCTTAAAATATGTTTAGAATCATGTAATCTCAAGTATAAATTGCATGTTATCACTTATCTAGCCCCTCAAGGGAAATTTATGGAAACTAGAATGCCATTTAATTTTTAGAAAATATGGGATTTGAAAGGAAACCCACTTTGTATGAATACAATACTTTATCTTCCTTTACTAGTGCATTGTGATAATATGCCATGTATACATGTAACTATATGATTATTAATGCAAATTAAGACATAAAATATTCCATTCTTATGCATGTTATGATGTTTTGAGTGTATATCTATCATGAATAATTAAAGAGAGATATTAAAGATTAGATTATTCTCACTTTATATTTGAGATTATAATTGGGTTTTAATGATTCATAATAAGAGAAAATATTTTTATAGATACACATTTATTTTTCTAACTTTATTTTCTAAAAGAAATGAGTATATTTTTGAAATAAAAATTATTTTCTTGTAACTTAAGTTTTTAGAATAATAGATTATTTAATTTGTTTGATCAAACAAGACAAAATTTGGATTAATTTAGAGTTATATTTTTTAAGTTATGAAATATCTAATTTTTAGGGATTTTTCTACAATTTTTCTGAATTTTTGTAAATTTTTATTAAATTTAATTTTATTTAAAAATATTAAAAATTTTGGTTTTTGCATACGCGCTGACGTGGCAGCTGATGCGGCGGGGGAATGATGTGTTGCCACGTGGCGACATGTATACGCACCACGTGGCGTCACATGTGCATTTGTGGCGACGTGTATGTGCGTTTGTGCGCGTGTGTGCGTGTGTTAGTGGGCTAAGCATCATTTTCAAGATGTACACTAAGCCCACTTAATACACATCATCTACATACTCGTCGGATCGTGTTTATTTTTCATGTGGGACATATCTTTCTATTTGTTTTACGCAGGTAACATACCACGACGGGAAGCGTTCGATTCGCGCATTTAATCGAAGGCGTCGATCTTCACTTAAGTTGGGGGTTCGTGGCAGCATCTGAGTGGACGCCAATTCATTTTATTGAATAGATCTATCATGGCCATTCATTTGAAGAGTTATAGCGGCCAAGATTTGAAGATCCATCTAAGAATCTGAGACGTCAATTCATGATTAGACGAATGAGATCTCGCGACGCTTATTCTTCACACGCGATGTGGCCAAATCTGAGCGTTCCATCTTTGATCGAATAAACGCAAGATAACAGTAACTATTCGCATTCAAGAATTTTATATGAGCCGTTGATTGAAGATGAAGAGCCAAATCCAATGGCTACACCCAAATTTTACTTATTTATACGCATGTTCTTCGATGGAAAATGTATTATTTGGTGTTTCAAGTAGTCGAACTGTTTAGACATCTCAATCTCTGAATCTCTTGCTTTCCTCCTCTTTTAGATCAATTTCTGCGTCCAAGGAGTGTTTGAAAATAAGATTTTATTGAGAGAATACAGAGAAATCGCCTCTTAAATGCCAAACTTCATCTTCAAAAATAACGAAATGAAAAGCCCTTGATACGACGATCAATTAGATCATTTCGAGCGTGATATCGAGTTAGATTATGTGTTTTACTCCTAATGTCTCTTCATGTATCAGTATATTTCAATTTCTAATCATAAATTAGTCGAATTTTAGATTATTTCTTAGTTTTCTCTTTCTTCGCGATCAGATATTCTATATGATTTTCACTCCTTAATTTCTCTGCGAATCTTGATCCAAATTGAGTGATTTTTGATTCTGATGGATTCATCTTGGAGTTATCTTTCTAGAAATTACTAAAATCAATAATTTCTCACGTCGATTCCCTGTTTGATTTTGATTGAATTTGAAGAACACTTCAAAAATGCCTTAGTTCTTTGTGGATTCAACCCTTATTCACCACTATACTCTGTAATTCGTGATTATAATCTTAAATTGGTGAGTTTGAAATTATTTTGACACAACTCTATGTGTTTTCAACGATCCCATAGATACGCCTCGTCACATTGTACTAGATTTTATGTGATCCCATGTGGTAGGTCTTGTCTCATGTGTTTCTACATAGATGGCCTCTTTTGTCCATAATATCTTAAAATCAGATTTTTTTTTCTCCTCAGTGTTACATGAAAAGTAACACTTTATAATTACTAGTTTAAATTTAATGTTAAACTAGATTGACATAAAAAATTATTTTATCCAATTTTCCTTCTCTTATTTTATCTTGATAATTAACTATACCTAAGTCTTGAAACCATATAATCAATATAATGAAATAGTCTATGATTAAGCTAATAGGGGGGGTTTGAATCAGTTTGTTGCATAATAAATAATTTTTTTCGTTCTTCACCTAATTAATTTTCTAGATCTCTCAATCTTTCACAACACCAATTCATGTTAATGTATCATGGTTCAAGAATGCTAGTCCCTCCGAAACATATAGACTCAAGGCCCTAATGACATGCATATTTATCTTGAAATATTCTCATATTAAACTGATATTAATACTTATTTTGTGTACTTATGATGCATGTTATCATAGTTTTATGAAAATTTTCCTTATTGGCATGCCATTTTACTAAATTCCCAATTTTTGTATTATTTAGGACTAATTATGTGCTTTATTGATGTTTGTTCTTTTTCAAGGTCAAAGAGCTTGACAATTAACTATTCTTGTTGATTTTATTTTTGACTTTAGTTGATGATTAAAAGAAGAGATTAGAAGTTGAGAATGATGGGATAAATCAAAAGTCAACTTTAAGGGGTTGACTTAATATTATTTTGAATTCATTATATTTTCTTATTAAAATTTATATTTCAGGTAGCATGGGGTTAAAGAAAAAGAAATTTGTGATCCAGTGGAGAAAATTTGAGTCTTAAAAGGCCTTTTAAATTGAAAGTTAAGAATTTTTGAAGTTTATATATTTTTTTGGATTTTATTTTCATTTTTCAGGAAATTTTCAGGAATTTTTAGAAATAGAATTTCTAAAAATTTTAGAATTTCACAAAAAGGGTTTACTAAAGCGCAAGACTCGTGCAGAGCTGGCGTGGCGCGACGCGGACATGTGGCGGCGCCACATGGGCCGATACGGACCCACGTGGGCACCTACGTGGCATGCAAGCTAAGGACGCGAGCTAAAGTGACGAATCGAGACCAAGTGGTCATTGAAAAGCACATGGTCAAGAGTCAAAATAAAGTCTAAACTTACCAATTTCAAAGATCAATTCACGAAATTGAGGGGTATAATGGTAAATATGGGTCGAATCCACAGGGAATTAGAGAAATTCTTGATGATCTCTTTGAATTTGATGAAATCAGACGATGAATCGGTGATAGAAATTCGGCGATTCAATATTTTATGAAAAATGACTCAAAGACGAATCCACGAAATCAAAAATCACTGAATTTGGATTTGATTTCGCAGAGAAATCATTGAATGAACAGAAGAGATTTTTCCAAAAATGTAAAGAGCGAAAAATCCAAAATTAAGATTGAAATTAACTCAAATTATGATTCTAAAATGAAATTAAAAGCTATACGAAGATAGATTAGGATGAAACACGATAATTAACCCACAATTACGATAGAATTGATCCAACTGAATTTCCGAATCAAGGCTATTCATCAAAATTCAGAAAATCGCGATAGTGGAGTTCAAGTTTCGATTTCTTCCTCGTCGATCGTCGTAATCTTGATCTCAAGCACTCCGTCGAACGTGAAAATGGGTCTAGAAGAAATTGGGAACAAGAGATTCAAGAGATCTGGTGTCTAAACAATTAGATTTTCCTCGAATTGCTCTCGAATGTCTTTCATCGTCGAAGAACATCTCAATTTACAGGCTAATTTAGGGCGTAACCTTCCGATCAACGATTCATCTTCGATCAATGGCTCAGATGAAGCGTCGCGGATGCGAATTGTTGTAGTTAAGTCATGATCGTAAGATCGCAGATGGACCGCCGAGATAATGTCACGTTGCGTACATTATAAAAACGTATCAAATCCTCGTCGTTGGATCGCGATCGGACGATTCATATGCGCTCCATTGGTTCTAATCTCAGCCATTATAACTCCTTTGATCAACGACTGAGATTAAATCTTCTAGAAAACGATTCGCCGACAAATCAAGATACGCCACGTACCCCGCCTTTAAGTGATCATCAACGGTCACTATTCGTCGTGCGATCGTATGCTTCTCACGCTGCCACATCGCTTCCCGATTTGATCGTTGATCGCAACGTGATAGGACGCTCCAGATTGCGCCACGTCACTTGCACACTTTAAAATTTCTGAAAAATTGATTTTTAATTAGAAAATTCGATTTTTCATTCCAGAAAATCCTTAGAAATTCATTAAAAATTCAGAAAAATTTAGAAAAATTCTAGAAAAATCCCTAAAAATTAGAAAATTCATAACTTTCAAAATGTAACTCCAAATTAATCCAAATTTCTTTCATTTGATCAGAAATTAAATTATCTATCATTATAAAAATTCAAATTTAATAAATAACAAGTGATTGAATTTCTATTTCAAAAATACATTCATTCTTTAAGATTTTAAAACTTATAAAATTAAATGAATGTTTATAAAATGATTTCTCTTATTCTTTAACTTTAAAAACTAATTATAATCTCAAGTAAAGATGGGTTATGAAATTATTTATCTTTAATTCATCACACTTAACCCTAAATTAAAGTATTTTGAGATTATAATGACTTTTTCATAGAATGATAGATAAATACTCATAAATATGATAACAAGGATATAAATGAAATATTTTATGCCTTAATGTGCATTAATAATCATGTATTATCATGTCTAATTATCATGTTATCACTAAGCTTATTGGGCCCATGGGTATAATGGGCCGAGGAGAGTGTAGGGGGGGGCATACTAGGCCTAGTGGGAGACGCAAACTCACAGTGAAGTCTTCCCTTTTATAGGCGACAAATCCTCTGATTTTCATCATGTGGGACTAATGTGTTTCACCCTTTTTGCAGGCGACGTGGTGGACCGTGGAGCATCCGATCAAACGCGTGAAAGATACGCCTTGATCTGGTGGATTTTTGTCCACCAGATCTCGATCATAAGCACGTGACGAATGCGTGACTGTCGACCTCATAAGCGAAATCTAATGGCTGCGACTTAATTTTGCAATCGGCGAATTGTGGAGTAACACGCGCTTGTGTGTGGATGCTCCGATGAAAATTGAACAGTGGAAATGAAGGAGAAGTGGAGACCGCGTCATGCAGATCGTGGCCCACTTCACACGCGCGACGAGGCTTTATTGTGGCCGTTCAAGCCTCTTTAGCAAAACGGGTGGCCCAGATTTATCGCGATGAATTCTTCTATAAATCAATGTTCTCTCTTGCGAAAATATTCAACTCTTGATTAATCAAGGAAATTGAGCATTTTTGGACGAAGGTCTGGAGTTCTTCGTGATTCTCTTGCATTCTAGACTCAATCGCTCATGTATTGAGACAATTTAATCACAAACATTGTGAGAAAACGTTTGGAAATCGCCCCTTGAACGCCGAAATCACGACAAAGAAGGAATAAGAGAAATTCTCAGCAATCAAAGTAATTTGAGGCTTAATCTTCGCGTCAATCGGGTTAGTAGTGTGATTGCTTCTTAATTATGACATTTTTGATTGTTTATATTTGATTTAGATAGGTAATTAGAGTTTAGGACTCAGAATTTTTTCATTTCACCCATATTTAGTCGTAAAGTTTGTCTGATTTCCGAACAAGGATTTCTCCTTGATCTTAAGTCTAATTCAAAAAAATTGGTGTTGTTGGATTTCTTGTTCAATCAGCTTTCCAGTGGATGTCTGATTCATAAATTTTTATCAAGATTTGACCCATTGATTTGTCCTTTGATTTAGTCGTAAATTTGGGTGTTGACTTTCAAGGGCCAATTTTGACTTATTTTGAATCCTCTAATTGTAAATTTTATACTCATATGTGATTTGCTAGATTTGGATATCGTTTGATCAATCAATTTAAGGATTTTGACCGAAACCTTTAGTTCAGTGATTTTTATGTTCATTGATTTTGGAAAAATCATAGTAAATCTAATTCTTCTCTAAAAATCATGATTTTTATATCAGAATTCTCCTTCTTTTCTCTAGTTTTTTGTAATATTTTCTCTTCTTTTTCCTCTCTTATTTTATAAAAAGTGAAAGTTCTGGTCAAAGTCAATGTTTTGACTTTGACTTTTGATTTTTCTTCTCAAAATATTTTTCAAAATTCTTAAGATATCTTCTCTCATATATTAATACTATTTCTATTGATAGTATATTGTTTTCATTTCTTAAAACCCCTAATTAGACTTCAGGTTTGACCAAGTCAACTCTTTGATAAAAGTGAACTGTGGTCTCTATGATTCGACCTGATCTCATCAATGTACTTAATTTCATATTCTTTAAATCATTGTGAGTTCTGAATTATAATTTGTTTTGTCCGACGATCGTGTGTTTCAATGACCGCAGAAATCGTTTCGTCGGGCCCCCACCTTGGTTCCTCTTCCTTTATAAAAATGATAAAAACCTGTCAAGGTCCAATCCCATGAAGGATTAGTCCAAAATTAGGAAAGTGAAACCTAACACTAGTTCAACCCGAAATAGGATTTCAAAAAATATTGACACAATGATTCATTCACCAATACCTCAGTTATGGGTTTGGTAAATCTCAATGAATCTAAGATCAAGATATCAGTGCAATTAGTCTAAAAATAATGGTAAAATATTATTTATGTTGAATTTTAACTACCTTTAATGTTAAATGGGATTTTTGGGCCTTGGCTCAAGCTCACACAATTATGTATGTGCTAGTGTCCATGTTTTTTTCAAAAAAATCTCAAGTAATTCTTGGCTCTATGTTTGATAAGCCTTCCAAAATTTTGATCAAAATATCAAGAGAAACAAAATATATGGAATCAAATATTCAAAACATTGAGACACCAAGAAAAAATGATCATATTATCTAGTAAGCATGGGAAAACATACTTACATGGTTCCTTTGAAGGAGTTCTTGAAGCTATTCAATTGTCTAGCCTCTAGTGGTATCCACACGGTCTCTAGATGACTGGATCTCCTCTTCAAAGCTCTTTACCAAGAGAGAAAGAGAATAAAGGAGAGAATTCTCCCAAGGCTTGTATGAGCACCTTGAGTTGTGGTTGTTATCTCCCTATTTATAAAACATTTGGTATGAGAATTTTTAGAAAAACCCTCATATTTGGGTATAATATTTTTATAATATTATATTATATTTCTTTTAGTAAATATTTAGAAAATTGTCTTATATATTATATAACTTCTAGTATATAGGTGAATCCAAATATTCATTGACATATTCCCCCTCACTCCCACTTGTAAGGCATTTATTGGAATGTGTAGCACTAGATGGAATCTGTGACATTAGATGCAATCTGATATACATGGCTAAAACAAATCGGAAATCTATGACAATTTCAAGATGAGAGAGACAATTGAAATGGAGGCGAGAATTAAAAAAACAAAAATATAATGTGATCGCCTTGGGAAGAAGCATAAGTGTAACCCTTTTTGGTTCCTTGAATGCGATACCACAAGTTCCACACGTTCCCCACCTTTAGAGGTATCTACATGGTTCTTGTCTCAATGAATCTTATCATAGCCTTGATCACAAGTTCTAGCCAACATAGCCTTGATCTGTAGTGATCTTTCTATTATCACCCATCACATGGATTTTAGGGAGAAAGGGTAGCTCAAGGGAAGCAAGCTACATGTGTCTCCCGAAATCTTACCCCTTAAAATATTTACATTGAGTTTGACATATTTAAAAAAACCACATGTTTAGATGATAATGGGGTTATGCTACCCACACATAAATGCATAAGTCATCAGTACACTCCTCAAAGAATGTATAATCCCTCATCTATAGGACACTCCGCAAAGGACTTAGGATATGGTCGATTGTCAAACCCTAATAAATTATTCTACTAAGAAGTAATTCAATAAAAATAAAAGCAAAATCCTTTTATGATATTTTTTTCTTCAATCTTGGTAAATGATTAATCGCAACATTTTGTATAGTGATGATCTCGATCGCGTATATTTTTCGTCGTTGTTGTGTATCGATTTCATGCAATAAAATTTAGATTTCCTTACTTAGTATAGCGTAATAAAGGGTCTAATCCACAGGGAGCTGAGGTAATGAGATTAGATATTCAAATGAAAGGTGAGAGAGCGTGGAAGAAGTGAGAGCTTGGAAAGAAGTGCAAACGTAAATGCGTCATGTAGAGATGAATATGAGTGATAGTTTTTAGGTTTCGTTTTTAAATTAGGAGAGAAATATGAATTCCAATGGGAAAAAAATGTAGAAAGAAATGCAATGGGGATGAGATGATGACAAGGTGAGAAGAGTGGTCGGCAGTAGTGATGGATCGACGAATCGATGTGCAGCGATAGGGAGAGAGAGTTGCAAGTCTCGATGATGTCAAAGCCACTACATTAAAAGAAAATAAGAAAGAAAAATAAAAGGAAAATATAAATTTAATTTTTATAGAGATGATGAAAAAAAGCAAGAACTCAATCTAGATCGTCGCACAAACCCCATCGGTGTGCAGGCCGGGTGATGCTCAATCCGCTCCGATCACGATCTTTGCTTGCTCCCTTCTCCACTACAAGGTTTAACATCAAATAATGCTCCTCCTTGGGCCTTGAACTCCTCTCCCTTTCCTTCTAGTAGTCTGATGCTAAGAGAGAGCCAAAAAATATAAGGAGAGAGAAAATGAAGGCTTTTATAGTGTGTTCCTAGGGTTTGAGTGTAAAGAGGGGTAAAAGAGTTCAATTATTAAAATTATTTTTTTTCAAGCTCAATTGTTTGATCAAAGGGTATGGATGGATAGATGGTTACAAGATGAATCTAGAAATAAAATTTCAGCTCAAAACTCCATCTAGATCATGAGATATCATGATTTTAATTTAGAGAAATCCTAGTCTTTGATTGAGATAGTGTAGAGTGGCATTTTTGTAAATTTCTGACTTCAAAAATTTCTGTAAATCAGAGGGGCATTTTTGTAAATTTTCACTTTAAAAATCAGAGTGTCATTTCTGTAAATTTATGAATTCAAAAATTGGAGGGGCATTTCTATAAATTTTCACTTTAAAAATTGGAGTGGCATTTTCGTAAATATGCTCAAAATATGAAAAGTCCCTAAAAATTCAAAAAAATTCTAGAAAAATCCCTTAACTTAGAAATTGAATATCTCAAAAAATACAACTCCTTTTTTCATGAAATTTTCTCCATTGGATCAAGAATTCAATCCTTTATCTTTTCATCCCAAAATATCTAAAATCATGAGAAAAAATTAAGGTCTCATTTAATAAAAATTAAGCTTGGTCCAACCTCCTTAAAAATAAGGAGATTGGCCCAACATTCACTCTAAATAAATTTTGAATTAACCTAAAAATCTTATGATGATCCCTTACCAAATCCAAATCTCATTTACCACATTTCATAAAAATATGTTGTCTTGGTGTTCAAATTTAGTAGAGAGTTGTTTCCTCTTTCCTCTTATCGTTATATATATCCATGCTTTCCTACTTTCATACCTATGTCCCTACACTCACATCACTCATAGAAAATGTGAGAATTCAACCACTTGACTTTGAAAGAGTCAAATGGGGTTAGTCTCATAGTATAAGTAATTGAAAAGAATGGTGCATGATAGGACATATCTATTTTTATACCAAATTAGCACTAAATAGATACAAGTTGAGTATATGAGTGGAATGAGATGATGAATGCAAAAAATATCATAAAAAGATGATAACATGCATTACATGACTAAGAATTATGTGTTAAAACCCATTTATAATGATGAAAATGAATGCATCAATGACATGTTATCATATAGTCTATCTCTTATTAAGTAGCGAGAACAAACTATCCCATCTTTACCACACAATCACCTTCTTGGATGTATTATTATATTTGAGCTTTAACAATTTGGATTCACATGGTTAGATACTAGTAGGACACTATCAAAAGATAACTGCCTATCCAAAAGATGTCTACAGTGTCATAGGTTTAAGGACCATTAATATAGTTAAGTCAAAAATCCATTTGATTGAAACTAGGTATAATACCATATAGGGATTTATATAGATCATTTCAATGAACTCATTTCTAAAGAGAACCCAATGCCCCACCTTAGTATCTCCATAGAGTCGACCATCCTTATGAGATAACTAGGAGAAATCAAAACTATTCTATTATAATATTTGATATCCTTACCAGATACTTTATGAATAGAAATATTTAGATTATGTGTTTATTGGTAAGTAATTAGTATAATGTGATCTCATCATAATTTTTCATAATTACACATATGCTTGGACTTCACTATAGACAACGCATATCTATAATAATGAATCTACGACCTATAATAAAGTGAATGAGATGTGTATAGTTTGATATGCTTGTAGGCAGATCATTACCACAACACCCCCTTGGCATCTCACAAATCCCTAGAGGGGCACTTGGCACCATGACAACTCCATGTGATCACCCCATTTTCATGTCCCCTAGAGACCACCAAGAACAATGTGTGGGCACTACATCAATGAGTCATGGCGTCAAGCCTAAGAATTACTAGGCTGCTACCACATCAATTGTTTCACAAAAGGCCCACAAAAAATCTAAAAATATCCTAAAATTATAAAAATTTGAGAAAAAGAAATTTCTCTAGATTCAAGATCTCAAAATATAGACATTTTTTTATTGAAATTTTTGTACATTGTGTTTTCTTGCCATACATCTTGTGTATTAAGAGTACATGAGGATAAGAAGATATATTTCTCTATCCTACTTAACCTGGGATGTTTGTGAAGCATATCATCATCTTTTCTCCTTGCATTTGGATTTCCTTCACTCAAGCCTTGCAATGAAATAAACTTGAGAACGTATGATTACTCAAAGGTTTTTTGCTCAAGAAAAGTTCAAATGTGATTATTTTATCATTTTAACCCAAATTTGTGGAAAAATAGACAAATGAGTTCATAAGTACGATGAATACAAAAAAATTCAAAAAAGAGAATGATAATATGCATGCTTATTCAAGAAAATATGCATTAGTTTTAGTTAATAGTGATGAAAATGCATGCAAGAATGGGGCGTCACTAATGATTTTCTATCATATCCAAGAACCAGATCCATAAAAATGTACAAATTTCCTTCTAAAAAGATAATTTGTTCACATCAAATTGGTGTAACTTTCTTACATCAAAATATTATTATTGACCTTCTGTAATATAATTATGGTCCCATCAGTGCCATTTTTCGTTCCAATTGAAAGGTTTCTAGATAATCTTTGGCATAAACCTTTTGTTACCAACCTATTCTTATACCTTACTATGTTCTCATTTGATCTATAGTTCATCTTGCACACTTATTTACAATCCACTGCCTTCTTTCTAACTGGGTGATAGAAAATATCCCAAGCAATATTTTTTCGAGATCCATTAATTCCTCATCCACAACATTCTCTCATTTTGATATAGAAGAACTTGATTGACATTTTTGGGATAGAAGGCTCTATGTGTAGAGGATATACGTGTATAGTTTATATAATCATCAATAGGATGAAGGTTTTTTGAAATATTATTGCTTCTTCCTTTTCTAATGCCAATGAGAAGATCTAAATGTTCTTCTTCCAATCCTATGATGACTTTCTATAGTCAAGATTAGCTTGATTTTTTTGGGGTCAATTTCTGACTTGATCACTTACAAATTCAACATGATCACCCATTTTTCTCATGTCCACCTCTATTTTTGGAAAAATTTACCCTCATTAGAGGATTCCTTGGGATGTAATAAAGCCACAAGTTCATCAATCTCTTGGAATTCCTCTTTATCTTTTATTTCCCTACCAAAACAAGGTTTTCTTGAAAACTAACATCTTTAGAAAGAAAAATTGAACCGAGGAGAATAACACAAATCCCTTCAATGTATTGGAACATGCTATAAATACACTCAAAGAAATTATTATCTGAATTATCAAGTCCCTGGTTTGGTCTATGAACACCACAATTACCAAAAAAAATTGTAGCGGTCAGATTATTTCTAAGTTTTTTATGTGGGTAAAACAAATTTAGACTGTTAATGGTACCCTCACTAGTCATGTATAGAAGGTAACTTGTTTATCGAGTAGAAGTCAATATTGCTTTCCCTCAAAAACATTTCGGATTCTTAATTCTATAAGAAGGGCTCTAGTTTTTTTTTTTCTGATTTATGACCTATTTGCCTTCATCAATTCCATTTTGTGGAGTATAAATGCATGATGTTTCATGTATTATCCGACATGGAATGCCATTTTGCGGAGTATATGACCTTTCTGATGCATGATGTTCTTCATCTTGAAAGAAATCCGAAATTTTTTATTTATTAAAAGAGTTTTTTGAATTATCACTTCCGAATTTCTGAATTTTAGCATTGAAATATTGATTAAATCAATTATAAAAAGAAGAAATACTGTCAGCAAACTCAAGCTTACGATTTGCATTAAGAGTAGTCATCAAAATCTAGTGCTAATTAATAAGGGGTTTTATCACCAGCTACCCCAACCTTTCCCCCGACTCAAAGATCTACCCCAACCTTTTAAAAGCCCGAGATCTACCCTAACCTTTCAAAAAGTTGGTGAGATCTACCCCAGCTGCTGACATGGCAAAATCGGACTCCACCTGGCCGCCACGTGTCAGCCGAGGGAAAAAAATTAAATCACGGGGGAGCATCTCCAATAGCGCCATCCCAAAGCTGTAAACATCTGTTTTCTCTGAAGCGCCGCTCTCTAACATCCACTCCGGCGCTAAGTAACCTCTCGTGCCTCTCACCGTCGTCAAAATTCGACCCTCGTCTGCGCCCATCAGCTTCGAGAGCCCGAAATCTGCTACTCGTGCGCGGAAATCTCCGTCCAGGAGAATATTCTCCGGCTTTACGTCCAAGTGCAGCACTCTCGTGCGGCAGTCATGGTGGAGGTAAGACAAAGCTCTCGCCATATCGACGGCGACGGAATACCTGAAAGCCCACGGAAGTACTCTCCTGTTATCACCGTTGAAGATCCAGTTATCTAGGGAGCCGTTCTCGATGAACTCGTACACGAGAAACCGCGGGCCTCTGGGGACTAAACAAAATCCCAGCAGTCGGACTAAATTTCTATGCTGTACGGTGGCGAGGGCGGCGACTTCGGCTTTGAACTCTTCGTCGTCATGTTCTTCTCCGTCGATGCGCTTCACGGCGATTGCAGTGCCGTCGTCGAGGATACCCTTGAAGACAAATGTTCGTCGAGGATATCCCTCTCTCTCCTGCTCTCTCGCGCACGAACGGAAGACAAACAACCCTCCCTCTCTCCCGCCCTCCCTCCCTCCCTCCCTCTCTCTCCCTCCCTCCCTCGAGCGTCGTCTGCTTCTTTTTTCGCGTGCTACCTTCATTTTTTGTTCCATCTTCAGTAGGTTTTTCCCCTTGTTTGCTTGATCAATTCGCAACCCGAGTTCATCATCTCCTTCTTTTATGGTTATTAATACTGTTGGGGAAGGAGAGATAGAGGAATCATGGTTTTCGTAGAAGGGTTGTTTGTCTTGGAGAAGACATGCTCTGCTGGGTTTGTTCTTCGCAAGAAACCCTGAGATAATCTTCGACGTTCATAGAAAATAGATCGCTCCTTTCCCCTGCCAGCAGATCTTCGACGTTCATAGAAAATAGATCGCTCCTTTCTCCTGCCTCGGCCCTTAAAGAATGGACAAAGGCTCGCTCTTTTCCCCTGCCAGCGCGGCCGCAGGGTGAAGCCAGATCCCAGCCAGCGGATCCCGACGATAAGACATGTCGCCCTCACCCATGTGTCACGGGAAACCCTAACCCTAAGTCTCGGAAAAGAAGGAGATGATGAACTCGGGTTGCGAATTGATCAAGCAAACAAGGGGAAAAACCTACTGAAGATGGAACAAAAAATGAAGGTAGCACGCGAAAAAAGAAGCAGACGACGCTCGAGGGAGGGAGGGAGAGAGAGGGAGGGAGGGAGAGGGAGAGCAGGAGAGAGAGGGAGGGAGGGAGGGAGGGAGGGAGGGAGGGAGGGCGGGCGGGAGAGAGAGAGGAGGGACTGAGGGAGAGAGAGAGAGGAAGGGAGAGCGGGAGAGAGAGAGAGAGGAAGGGAGAGCGGGGAGAGAGAGAGGGAGGGAGGGAGGGAGGGAGAGCGGGAGAGAGAGGGAGAGCGCGATGGAGGCCGGGAGGGAGGGCGGGCGGGGAGAGAGAGAGGAGGGACTGAGGGAGAGAGAGAGAGGAAGGGAGAGCGGGAGAGAGAGAGGGAGGGAGGGAGGGAGAGCGGGAGAGAGAGGGAGAGCGCGAGGGAGGCCGGGAGGGAGGGCGGGCGGGAGAGAGAGAGTAGGGACTGACGGAGAGAGAGAGAGGAAGGGAGAGCGGGAGAGAGAGAGAGAGGAAGGGAGAGCGGGAGAGAGAGAGGGAGGGAGGGAGAGCGGGAGAGAGAGGGAGAGCGCGAGGGAGGCCGGGAGAGAGAGTGAGAGAGGGAGGGATAGAGAGAAATATAGAGAGAAGTAGAGAGATAGAGAGAGAGCAGTCCGCCGCGGCGAGAGAGAGAGGGAGGGAGAAAGGCGAGAGAGAGAGGGAGAGAGGGAGGGAGGGAGGGCGGGAGAGAAAGAGAGGGAGGGCGAGAGAGAGAGAGGGAGGCGAGAGAGAGAGGGAGGGAGGGCGGAAGAGCCAGTCTAGTCTTCCCTCTTTATATTCTCCGCAGGGTTTTATCTCTTCTCCTCCACTGCTCTCCAACGCCAGCTCTCTCATCCTTCTCTCCTCAGCCATGGCGCCGGTCGTCGTCTCCCACGCAGTGGATCGCCACTCGGAGTTCGAAGGGAGGATTACCTTCTACGTCGTCATCTGCGGTATCGTGGCGGCGTCCGGCGGTCTCATGTTTGGCTACGATATTGGAATATCCAGTAACGCCGGCTCCCTCTTCTTTTGGTCTCCTGATCTTCTTTCTTACGTGCGAAAAGATACATTCACGTTTATCAAACGTTGTTGATATTGTTTCTGATTTATGTTTTGTTCGAAGGCGGCGTGACCTCCATGGACGGTTTCCTGGAGAGAGAGAGGGAGGGAGGGAGGGAGAGCGGGAGAGAACGAGGGAGGCCGGGAGAGAGAGGGAGAGAGCGAGGGAGGTCGGGAGAGGGAGGACGGGCGGGAGAGAGAGAGAGCGAGGGAGGGCGGGGAGAGAGAGAGAGACCTCCCTCACTCTCTCTCTCTCTCCCGCTCTCCCTCCCTCCCTCTCTCTCTCCCGCTCTCCCTCCCTCTCTCTCTCTCTCTCCCGCCCTCCCTCGCCCTCCCTCCCTCTCCCGACCTCTCGCTCTCCCTCCCTCCCTCTCCCGACTTCCCTCGCTCTCTCCCTCTCTCTCTCCCGCTCTCCCTCCCTCCCTCTCTCTCTCCCGCCCTCCCTCGCCCTCCCTCCCTCTCCCCGCCTCCCTCGCTCTCTCCCTCTCTCCCACGTTCTCTCTCTCTCTTCTCCCTCTCTCGCGATGCCCCTCTCTTCCCCATCTTCCTTCCTCCTCTCTTGCATGCGGGCATACGCGCGCTTAAGGGGAAGGAGGAGGAAAATTTCTCTTCCCTCTCTCCCGCGCTCTTCCCTCTCCTCTCTCCTCGTCTCCTCGCGACGAAAATTGCTTCCGTCGTCTTCATCTCTCCCGCTCTCTCCACTTCTCTCTTCCTCTCGTCTGGTCTCTCTCCCACATTCCCTCTCGCGACGGGAATTCCCGCCGTCCATTCCTCTCTCTCTCTCCCGCCCTTCCCTCCTCTCTCTCCCCGTGATTTAATTTTTTTCCCTCGGACACGTGGCGGCTAGGTGGCTTCCGTCCCGTCAGCCTCCGCCGTGGACTCCACGTGGTGGCCAGGTGGAGTCCGATTTTGCCATGTCAGCAGCTGGGGTAGATCTCACCAACTTTTTGAAAGGTTAGGGTAGATCTCGGGCTTTTAAAAGGTTGGGGTAGATCTTTGAGTCGGGGGAAAGGTTGGGGTAGCTGGTGATAAAACCCCAATTAATAACTAAAATCTAGGCTTTAGTTTAACCGTCTCAGAAAAAAGACAGATCTTTCTGTTGCAGCCGCGACGATAATTCCCGTTTAAAAATTTCTGAAATTTTGAAAAATCGGTTACTTGTTATATTGATAAGAATGAATCATGGCTTCTGGAAATAAAAGGGAAGGCCAAGAAGCCCAGAGCATCCTCATTTATACAACTATCTTTTGTGCAGGTAGGCGGCTCATCGATGAAGTGTGAGGCAAGTAGAGGGTGCCCATGTTCCCCTCGGCAAAGAGATAGCTGCGCGTTTGGTCGGCCATGAATGCATTGAAAAAATTGTTCCTGGTGCTCGCATTGGTGGCGGCTGCTATGGTGGGAAGCAGCTCACCGCCACCGTGGAGAGGAGAAATTCCGAGTAGCGTAGACAGCGAGGAGGCGGCGAAGATTGAAGAAGAAGAAGATTATAGTTTCAGCGAGACAGTTCCCGTCATGTGCCCTGGTGCGCAAGGAGGACCCATTCCTCACTCCTGAGAGGTGAGGAAAGTTTCTCTCTGTCTCTCTCTCTCTTCTCTGTTTCTTTTTTCTCGTGATGAAACTCTGGTTCTCTTTACTCCCACCCAGGAGTCTTAGTTCTCGAGTTGGGACTTGGAAAGTCTCTCATGTCCTATTTTGTCCCCTTCATTTTCGAGCTCTCTCTCTCTCCCCCCTATGCTGTCAAGACAACGGTCTTTGCCTCCTCGGTATATTTCTCTTTCTCCTCTTTCCTCTATGTTTCATCCTTCTCCTGCCGGGTCTCTTTCTCTCTCTTAACCCTCAATTATATTATCTCTTCTTCGTTAGCTTTTTCTCTTGCCGGTCTCTCTCTACTCTGCTCTATCTCCTGCGTTCCTTTGTTCTCCTGGTCCTCTCTCTAATCGATTCGATTTTACTCTCTCTCTCCTCATTCGTGAAATCTCTGTGATGCAGATTTGAACGACGGAACATCAACCGTGACTTTGAATCATGCGACAGAAGCCTTCTGCACCGAACCGCAGCATCCGATACGAAATGAAGAACACTTTTCGTGAACGGGTGGGTGGAGAGAAGATGCCTCCATTAAATATACTTTTACATAAATACAGATAAATACGCAGATGCATGCATGCTGCAGTATTTTCGCAAAACCTCGGAAGAGTTTATTACAAATCGGCGAACATACGTTTGCCGCGTTTCCATCACATATTGTACATATCACAAACATCACATCTGAAGGCGCGCCTTCTCTCTGCGCTCTTTCTTTTCTCACCAGCGGAAGGGATTCTGCAAAATCAAATTTAGATACCCAAAAACAAGTAAAAGAAAGAGAATGCATGATTTTGATCGTGATGATCTGACAGGAAGAGAAAGGAAGGGGGGAGAGACTTGTGACACGTGGCAAGAGCCCGCTTACTCCACGTGGCATACCATTTTACTCTTCTTTTTCTTCTTTTCGACGACCGCACGAAGCTCCTCTTGTCGCGCTAGCGACTCCTGAAGAGCCTGCAAGAAAGGCCTCCCTAGGTCAACGAAATCCCTCCGTAGACCAAAAAGAATTCCCTCCGTCGACCGCGAAGTGAGAATCATTACCTTCTTCGTTGACTCCAGCTCAGTTTCCAGGTCGTCGATGCGGCGAATGGCGGCGTTCAATATCTGTTCTTTCTCGGGGGCCATCTCAGCGGGCTTCTTGGACAAAGCGCTGACTTTTTCCTCCAGTTCTGCCAGACGTTTGAGAACGTTGCCGTACTCCACAGGAGCAACGACAGTTGCTGGCTGCCTGCAGAAGCTTGCTTGACTTTTGACGCTTTCCGCACCATAAACCATGGCATAGTCAACGGCCGCGTGGGTAATCTTCCGCGGGATGGTACGCGTCATGCGTAGAATGGTCATCACCCCCATGACGAAAGCCATGACGCCGGCAAGAATATGGTTGCTGATCGCGTCTGGTGCCTTGAAGTTAACATCCGAAAAGTCAAACGAAGCTGAAATCGAGAAGCAAATAGAAAATTTTAATACGTTTCATAAATCGAGTTTGAGAGAATGATGAACTGACTCTTGGAGTTGACTAATTTGTCAGATGTGAATTCTTTCTTCCAGCAGGCATCCACAGTCTTCTCCACTATGGGGATGTAATCATCATGATAACCATAAGACGGTGGAAAGGACCCGAGGTATGATTCAGTCTGCGACAAATTTGATAGATAAATATTTAATAAATATGAAAAATTTGATAGACGGTGGTTATATTGATATCATATAACCGGTTCAGGAACGGGGGAGAGCTGCGAATGTTTCATATCTTCACTATCCATTGCTTCTTCGGGGAAAGCCTCACGGCACTGAAAAAAAAGGTCAACAGATGATTTGTGAGAACTAAGAATATATATAATGGTGATAATGCGGAGGATGATGATACCTGAGGATGGATCATTTCATCTTCGCAGATGGTCTTCTCATCCACGGCAGAGAAAGGCGTAGTATGCTGCCTCCGGCAGCATTTTGCTTCGCCATTCAGAACCATCTTGAAAGAAGAACTTCAACTGTTAGGGACCAAATAACGGAATAAGAAGAACAAATTTATGTAAGTAAAAAAGTCAACCTTGACTAACTCGGGATCTTTCCATGGGCCTTTGTCTGACCTAAGGCATCCCCCTGACTCCGCACAGGTACAAGTCCCACCGAGAAAATCTGGCAATTCACTGAGAGAAAGAGGCTGCACGTCAGCAAATATTACATATAAATTGAGTTTCCTACTGTGCAAAAGCAAATGCTGACCTCGCATCAATCACTTCGAGCAATTTGCTTTGGAAATTTGTTGCCCAAAACCTGGGGGAGCAAAATTTCAAGTAGATTAGTTGATTTTATTATAAATTTTATTTTAGAAAGAGCTTACGTGGATCTTCTCCGTGGTTTTGGGATCGAGGAAGGATTTGACGGTGCCCCACAACATCCTGAATCCGGGACCCGCGTTGATGATGAACATTCGGTAAAGTGTCTGCCGCGTAAATAAAACTAATTACTATGATTTCAAGATTAATTTTCATTTTTGAATGAAAAAGAAACTCACCTCGGGGTAGTTATTTCCGTCAACGTTCTGAAGCCTCGAAATCAGCTCCCTAGCAGCTTTGTTGAAGTTTTTCAGTCCCTGAGGAACAAATCTCTGCTTAGAGTTCTAGAGAGAGAAAATTACATCCTGATGTAGGTTCGTCACAAATTTCTACGGAGAGAAAGCAAAATCCAAAGAAATTAGAGAAAGAAAACATACCACGCCTTGGACATCAAGAATGGTTGTGCTCTGGTCGATGTGGCGTTTTGCTGCCAGAGAACAAGCAGGAAATTTGAGGTCGAAGTTTCTCTCGAACTCCTTAACGTGGTACTTGATGTAGCGGTCCATGGTGGTAACTTGCATTAGTTTGACAGGGTCAACTTTCCCGAGCCTTTCGATGTAAACTGGGCGCCCTTCCTTGTCAACTCCATGATGCCCGTGTGGGTAGTGTTCGAGGACTTCATTGATTTCTTCGAACTCGAAATCCTTATTCATCAATAAATATTGAAATTATTGTTCGGATTTCCGACTGACAAAAATGGTTCTGCTGTCTTAATTTGCAAATGATCGTTGAGTTAATCAGACAGCTCTTCAGTTGCTAGAGATCCATCATCGCTAAATTCGAATTTTGAAACTTGAACTTTATACCTCCAGTATCGTGTCAGCGCAGAATTCCTTCCTCCACTGAAGCATATCAGTCCACATCTGCTTGGTCTTTTCCATGTCGAATTTCCTCGCCTTGAGAAACCTGCATTACAGAGATAATTCTTCAATCTTCCGCAGAATTTATTGAGACTTTATAGTTTCATGTAATCTGTTATAGTTTAACCTCAGCATCATGTGATAATCATCGTGCTTCGATGGCAGTAACTCTTCCAATATGAGGGTTTGGCGGAATGCATCGACCGCCTTTAGCTCTTCATCATTGCACACGTCCTCAATGGAGACAGAGAAGGCCTGGCTCTGGCTCTGTCTCCTCACTCTTTTAGTGAGAGAATGGCCAAGTCTAGCCGATGCATTAAGGGCTTTCTTCTTGAAAGATGCTATCGTTGTTTTCCGTTCATCCTCTGGGTTCTCAAAATCGGATCTTTTGTCTCGTTTTTCACCACCTGAATACAAAGGATTATTGCAATTTTCTTCCATCATATAAGTAGGAGAAATCATGGCATGATTGAAACAAGAATGCGATATTCAGAAGGCAGTAGAGGAAGCTAAACGTTTCGGGAAATACCAGGTGCATGATAACAGTCCACTGGGCGCGCAGTAAACGTCCGCCATTTCTTAAGCTCCAAAACGGTTTTCTAGACAGAAAAAAATGCCCGAGCTTTAAAAACTCATATGAACAGCAGATTTGACGGCCCCTCCAGACCCCTGTATGTTAACGAACCCACGTCAAAGAATCACAAAATTTTGGTAAAATTTTCCTTCAAAGCACATCGAGCGAAGTGTCACAAAATTTATTGATATAACTATCACAGCAAATTTTACGGATTTCAAATGAAGATAACCATTTCAAGATTATTTTGCGATTATCGCCATTTCGAGAGACCTACGAATCTAGTCAGTTGAAATATGCTGTTAATGAGAGAATTCACGAGATTACGGACAACAATGATTGGGGAGGGGAGAGAGACAGACAGAGACAGGGAAAACTGGACTCCTCACCTCCGAAGATAATTCAGGCTTAAACGCAGGGTCTTGAGAGGGGGGAAAGAAAAGGGAGAGCGTGTGCCTTAAATGGCGATAGAGGCTTCCACGAGGACCGCGATTGACCGGGAGTCGATTGGTTCGACTTGAGCGTGCAGACATAAATAGCAGTCCGTTGACGAGGTTTCCTCTCCTTCCTCCGTTCCAGGAGGATCGTCCCTGGAAGAGAGACGGCCACTTCTCTTCCAACATCTTCGGAGAGCCTGCAGGTATCCGGAGGAATTGCAGCAACATCGTTTTATTTTTCTGGTGAATAAATTCTCAGCTCTTTTAGATTTGGATGTTCATATTCGCTGCGGTTGGACGTCAGAGAGAAATGAGGTTCCCGCCAAGATCGGTTGATTTAAATGTCGGTATAAATTATAAAGTATTTATCAAGGTGTACTATTAAATGAGTAAATCGTAAAATTTGCCTCAAAATTAAAAAAAAAAAACTTGAAAGCAATCGTAGGCTCGCTATTATGACTTTCATGATAATGTCTTGGAAAATCTTGGAAAATTTGCTCATCTTTTTCCTTTTTACAGTGCAAAAGGACTTGTGAACATGTAGAACTGTGATGCAATGCTAAATCCAAAAACTAGAGAACAATAGTCTCCCTTGTGTTTCATTTTCTTAAGAGAAAACTTGATCCTCTCCCAAAATTTTGGTCTTTTCCTGATCTATAACTTCAATCTTGATGATGCTTGATTTACTAACACCAAAGGTCAAGAAGTCAGTTGCTAAATAAATATCTTGTCTTTATGGACGAAATTATTATCAGGAGCATGCAATAGAAAAGTGTCCTTATCTTACATCTAAATTTTTAAGAAAGATTACAACAATGAAACCACATAAAATCAGCACAAAACTTCCCTTTTTTCAATTCCTTGTAATTTTCATCATCGTTGCTTATTGAACATTTATGGTGATGAGAATCGATAGAAATCAAGTTAACCTTCTTATTTTATTGTTGAGAAAATATGCTCTCTAATGTGCACAAAAATTCTTCTTTTAAATGAGAATAAATTCCTCGCAAGCTACTTTTTTGAGACCAACGTCTTGTGCCACCATTTTGAAGAGTCATCATGAAAGTCATTTGTGCAAATCTTGTGTAAATATACATCCATGAAGAAGCAATAGTATCTTTCAATTTCCTTTTGTAAGTCTTCATCTCTCAATGGTTTTATGTGTATCATTTAATCCAAAATCGATTCATTTTCTTGATTGATTTCATACCCTCCTACTTTCTCTCAATAGAAAGAACTATAGAATTTTATGGGGCAATGCGGTATGTGAAGAGACAAGATAAGAAGTTCATCAAAATCTCTTGTGATGAAATGATGACAAAGGTTGGACTTTTTTAGCTAATGATAGATATTATGTGGTATATAAGGCAAATCATAGGTCTATATATCATTTTATATTCATTAAAATAAACGTCTACTCATTCCCATTCTTGTGCGATATTTATTATAAATTCTATGAGCATATATATTGACTAAGAGAATTATGATGAGATCATAATACATTGTTCTCTAGTTTTTAAACATACATTTAAATATTTCTATTCAAAGGATATTTGAGGAGAATATCAAATTCTTTAGAAAAAATAATACTATTTGATTTGACTCATATGAAGAGTATGACTAATGTTATAAAAATTAGTATAGAGAAACTAATGATAAACTGTGAGTGCTATTTTGAGAAAGAGTTTAGTGAATTAATTCATAAATTTCCTAAATAATATTATTAATGCAGTTAATTTATGGTATCGTTATGTATGTGGTCTTTTGACTTCAAACACTAAAGACATCTCGTGAGTAGATGACCGTGTTTTGATTATGACTTATGAATCCTTAGCAATGAGATCTCTAAAATGTCATAGATTAGATACGACATGAAGTCCCCAAAGGTGATTGAGTGGTGAAGGTGGGATCGTGTGCCCTCAATATAAGAGGAAATTGATTAAAAGAACAAGATATGGTCAAATCTTTGGCTACGGTAATAAGAATATTAAAGAATATTCTCAATGATTCTCTTCATGCAACAGTACTAACTTGAGTGATCCATAAGAGTTGGACATTTATGAGTCTTACACAAATGAAAGATTATAGTCGCACAACAACTGTGGATGGCCAAATTTGGAAAGTGAGTTCTTATATAATTTATATCTCATAGAGCTCATGATTAGCACATGATGGGCTAGTAACTAAACGTATTGATTGGGTTGAATTGATCTTCGATTAATTAATTTATATATTGATATACTTTATTAATAAGAGTTATTAGGTCTTTAAAGTCATTATCTAATGAGATGTATAGATCTAAACAATTACACACATAATTTTGAGGTTGATGGGCATTGATATATATGAAAATAATTTTGAGGGTTTTTGTGAAAAGTTCATATACTTTATGTTTATAAATAAGGGGAGAATAATCACACCCAAGAGTGCTCATGTGAACCTTATGAGAAACTATCCCCTTTCTTCTCTTTCTCTTATACTGAAACACATTAAAGAGGAGATCTAATTGTTTAACGATTGCATAGATATTCTTAGATGGTGAAAGCTTGAACAATTCTAAAACTCTTTCAATGAACCCTCTAAGTATAAATTTATATATATACACTAGATGATATGATTATCAATTCTTAGAGCTACGATATTATAAATGTTTGATTTAATGTCTTCTATTTCATTTCAATGTTTTGATCAAAATTTCAAAGGATTATTCAATCTCATAGGGTATTATGGCAAGCCTTGCGATAAATCTACCACGAGGATCCTAACACTGATTATCCTACAATTTACTTTCGCTTTCATATTTCTTGACGATAGCGTTGGAGCCAATCTCTCAATCATCAATGATCAAGGAGCAAGTGGGAGCCATCATATTGACCATAGCATCTCAAGGTATGCTCCTGATCCATCATATTGCTGACCAGCCATCATGCACAATCTTATGTTGCCTTTTGAGTGGGAGCTATTTTCACACCTAGGGAAGATGATGAAACCATTTCAAGAGGCCACCGACTATCTCACCACGGGCAGAGGTTCTTTCTGCAACCTTATGGTCTCGATCATGATCTCCATCTAGTCAATTGGATCAGGGGTAGTTTCGTCAATTTTGGAGCAGTATTTACATGCCCTCTTCTCCTCCTGCTTTGTCGGGCATGTAGCGGCACAGTCTTCCGCAGCATGCGTTTGGGGCTTCCAACTCTTGTGTCGGATCCCTCGCTGCCTCGGCTTAGTGCCCACTCTTCGCAGAGGAGCGCGAGAAGAATGCAGTACTGAGAACTGCTCATTAGCCCTTCTGTTCCTTGTATTCATGAGACGCAGAGGTTTCAGTTTTAGGTTTTGCGAGGTAAGGAGACGAGGATCTAAACTTTTAATCGTGGAATTTTTCTCTCGGCGAATGATCTAGACGATTCTTTACGAGGAAGACAACTTTAACTGCCGAAATTGCTGTTGCGTTATTCTTTTTCTGACATTTGTTATCCATCTCTTTTCCTCGCTGAGGTGAACTTTCGAATGATGTGCTTTTTATATTTTAATATTTTTGTGTGTGGAAATTTTCGCACCTTTTGATTTATCTTCACCTGCACAGCATTCCCGGCATGCAGAAAATTTGCGCGATCTCCTCGCGATATTTTATTCCTTTTCGAAGAATGTTATTTTTTTCTCAGTGTTTGGCATTACTGGAGTTTCCGGTATTACTGGACTCTACATCTCGATGAACGCGGTAAACTGAATGCCACGAGGAAGTCTTTTTGTTGGGTTTTATCGTGTAGCCAGTCTCCATTTTGATTCCGCTTTTCGTATGTCTCCTTTTGCTGTAAAGTATAAAAGGATTGTTTCTTGCATTTTTTGGGGGATCCCTAATATGAATTATACATATATATTCAAGTTGACCTTGAATATTCTTCATGGTGGCTGAATAATTTGCTTTTATAGTTTTTTCCATCACTAGATCCAGGAGGCTTATATTACTCATCAATCATCTCATTATTTCTTGGGTGATTTCTTGTTCTTTTAAGCTTGCATTCACTCTGTTGCTTATTGAAACCTCAATTTGAATTAACTACGATCGGGCTCAATTCTAAGACGTGCGCAGATCTTCTAACGTTTTGCAGGGCATACCACTCTTCCTTGGCAACAATTTTTTTAGTTCCAGAGGACCACCATTTCTGATGGCTAGTGACACCACCATTACTAACATCCCGAATGGCCGTGCCCTTGTTCAAGATGTCCCTCAAAGGCTTTTTCAAGTCGTTGTTGCAGCAACTAGACACATGGGCATTGGTAAGGATGGAACTTTGCCTTGGAAGTTACCTTCTGACCTCAAGTTTTTCAAAGAGGTCACATCGTCTACATCCGATCCGTCAAAGAAAAATGCTCTGATAATGGGTAGAAAAACATGGGAAAGCATCCCATCTAAGAACAGACCACTACCAGGGCGCCTAAATGTTGTTCTCACACGTTCTGGAAGTTTTGATATTGCAACAGCAGAAAATGTAATTATATGTGGGAGCATGAATTCAGCATTAGAGCTATTGGCTTCGTCTCCCTATTGCCTTTCGATTGAGAAAGTCTTTGTGATTGGCGGAGGGGATGTATTGAGGTGAGTGTTTCATTCATGCTCTGGATATCATGTATTAGATGTTGTACATGTCATCTGGGTTCTGGGAGGTATTGAGGTGAGCAGATCACTCATTTCCTTGATATTATGTCACCTTGTTTTAGAGTTTAGGGTTGCTATTTGATTCATGCTCTTGATATTTTCTGACGACATTGTAGATAACCTTGACTTATGGTTAGCTCAGCTGTTGAGGGTGAGCGTTTCAGTGATGCCCTTGATATTTTTAGAAGACATTATATCATCTAGGTTCAGGGCAGGTTCAGGGCAGGTTCAGTGCAGCAGTTTATTCCTGGTCTTGATATTTCTATATAACATATTATATCACCTTGATTTAGGGTTTAAGATCTAGAACAGGCATCGGGCATTTCTGTCATCAGGTTAATATGATCCTCTCAATAGCCTTAGGCTTTTCCCTTTATAACCCTCGCTATAGACACAATTGGGTTCTTATCACAGAGTGAGCTCTTCTTTCATGTTTTTGTTATTGTCAGATGACATATAATATCTATGTGCTTAAGAGTTTAAAGCTGGTATTGACCTGAGTCCTTCATTGATGTTCTTGATACCATTAGACTACATGATATTTCTCCTGGTTCTCTTTTTTTCGAATAGAAATTCTCCTGGTTTTATGGTTTCTTGTTTGGGGATGTTGTACATGTAAGCGTGCCAATAATGATTTTAATGTTATAGTGTTCATGTACGCACGTCATATTAGTTCTCTAAGGTTTAGGGTTCTAGTCGGGCAGTGAGGTGATCATTTTATTCATGTTCTTCATTGGTGGCTAACTGCAGAGAAACTATGAATGCTCCTGGGTGTGAGGCTATACATTTTACAGACATTGAATCAAACTTTGATTGCGATATTTTTATCCCTCGCATCGATGAATGGTTGTTTCAACCATGGTGCTCCTCATTTCCATGTGTTGAAAATGGTATCCGATACTCTCTTGTGACCTATGTTCGTGTTAGAAGTTCTTCACTTCAAAATGGGGAAGCTACAAAGATAAACAAATTTGATGTGGAAAGATTTTCATTTTTGCCCAAAATGGTATTCTCAAGGCATGAGGAGTACGAATACCTCAAGCTTGTGGAGAACATAATATTGAATGGCGTTCAGAAGGGTGATAGAACTGGAACAGGAACTTTATCCCTTTTTGGTTGTCAGGTATTAATCCTTTTTTAATTCCTGGTAATATGTATTTGTCTGCATTAAAAATATATATTTATTATTCCCTCCACAGATGCGGTTTAATTTGCGGAAATCTTTTCCTCTTCTAACAACCAAGGTAAAGTTTCAGTTTGAATTGAGCTTGAGGTATTTTTACACCAATGACAGTATTTGTGATTTTTTTATAATCAGAAAGTATTTTGGCGAGGTGTTGTTGAAGAGCTTCTGTGGTTCATCAGTGGCTCAACAAACGCAAAGGTGATAATAGATTTTTTTTATTAAAATGTAATTTAATGTTAGAAGTGTTTAATATTTGGAGAAGTTCTCCTCCGACAGGTGTTGCAGGATAAGGGAATACATATCTGGGATGGAAATGCATCGAGGCAATACCTCGATAGGTATCATCATTACCACCATCATCTATATCGGCTTGATCATTACTATCATCTGCACTGTCATCATCATCATCATTGTTATTGCTGTGGTTTTCGTCTTCATCATCATCATCATTTTTTTGTTGTTGTCATAGCCATCATCTTCAATATTGTCGTCATCACCTTTGTCATCATCATCTTCTACCTCATCTCCATGGCTATTCTCATCATCCGTATCATTGTGTTCAGTAAATGCCCAACATAATATTATCCTCGTTATAAATTTCAACCAGTATTGGAATGCAAGAAAGGGAAGAAGGGGACCTCGGCCCGATATATGGATTTCAGTGGCGTCACTTTGGTGCAAAGTATAAGCAGAATTTAAGATATTGTTCGCTATAGTTATACTAAAATAAAATAAACAAACTTTTTTCAGGTATGAGGGAATGCATGCAGATTATAGAGGGAAAGGATTTGACCAATTGCTAGACGTGCTTAACAAGATCAAGAATAACCCGGACGATCGAAGAATTGTTCTTTCTGCATGGAACCCTTCTGATCTCAACTTGATGGCTCTTCCTCCCTGTCACATGTTTGCTCAGGTGTTTCATAAGTTTGATTATCAGGTTTTAGTGACTAAGAAAACTAATTATTCTATTCTTTTTTAAATTGATTTACAGTTCTATGTTTCAAATGGGGAGCTTTCATGCCAAATGTACCAGAGATCTGCGGACATGGGTCTCGGAGTGCCATTTAACATTGCTTCGTACTCTTTGTTGACTTGCATGATAGCCCACATTTGCGGTAATTATTCTTTTTTATTAATATGGCTTACTTTTTGTATAACGTTGACTTTCTATGGACGACTCCTAGGGCTAGTTCCGGGAGACTTTGTGCACGTGCTTGGAGATGCTCATATTTACAGCACGCACGTCAGGCCTCTAAGGGAGCAGCTTCAGAAGCAGCCGAAGCCTTTCCCGGTGCGTTGACTTTCGGTAAATTTTGACCATTTGGGCTGGCTTTTTTATGTTAGCAGTATGGCGGTTTTTTTACAGGTGTTGAAGATTAATCCCGAGAAGAACGACGTGGATTCATTCGAGGCATCAGATTTCCGGCTGGTAGGTTATGATCCGCATGAGAAGATAGAGATGAAGATGGCGGTTTAGAGGCCATGGCTCCGGGGCGGAGGCTACTTCGTCAGTCGTCAGTTACCTTTTTCTGCTTGTCCCGGGTAGCAGCTTCTCTCTCACATTTCCCCACTCTCACTGATCAGTGGATCCCTCTACCATACGCTTCCCGAGGAGTAAAAACCCGGCCGCATGGATGGCTTCTCATCTTTTTTTACCCTTGAGAGCCCTCCGATCTACTGTTATTTCAGTATTAAATCTCATCCATATCATCCCGCATTACTTCGTCTTGTTCGGTGACTTATATAGATCGAGAGAGATTGACCCATCATTTGCACGTATTCAAATTATTTGCAGAGATGGAATCGATGAACTCGGTCGATTGAAACGGACACAGATTTATTATTCATAAACAGATCGGAGACTTTGAAAGCGAGAGAACTCGGGCTAATTAATTTGAATAGAATACAATTTCAAGCAGCCAAAAGAGTCCTACTTTTGATTTGGCCTTCTTCTTCCACCCGAGTATCCCCACTCCGCTCTTCCTCCTCCCACCACTCCCCTCCTCCCCCTCGATACCCCCCGTATCTGCCAATACGGTCACCGCCGCATCCGCCGCCTTCTTCCACTGGTCTATCTGGACCGTCAACCTCCTCATCTCCACCTCCAGGGACGATTTAAACCCGTCCGCCGACTCCAGCTTCTCCGCCAGCGCCTCTGCCGCGGCCCTACTCTGCGTCAGTTCCTCCGCCACCTGCGCCAGCTTCAGCGCCGTCTCCTCCTCTCTCGTCCACGCCGCCGCTGCCTTAGCCGCCATCTCCTCCAGCTGCTTCTTCAGCTTAGCGTTCTCCTCCACGAACCCTTCTATCTCTCTCTCCTTCTCCTTCAATTTTGCTTTCAACGATATTTTATCGTCGGCTTCGGGTGTATGCTGCTGTCGTTCTTCTTGAGGTTGCTGAAGTGGGGCATCGTCGGTAGAGTCGGCGACGAGTTGCTGCTTCAGCTTTCGGAGCTGGTCCTGCACGTGCCCCAACTTGGACTCCAGGTTGGAGACACGCGTCCCTTTCTTTCTATGCGTTTCCGCCGGAAGCTGCATCGACAATTATAATGAAGATCACGGTGCAGGATGATGATCATAATGATGACTGACCTCATTCAGAGGAGTGCGAGTAGAACGACGGGGCGCGCGTTGAAGAGGAACAGAGGTGGATCCGGAACTCGTCATCTTCGTCTGGATTGCGCCACGTGGAGTTTGCCGCATCTGCTGCGGCGGCGGCGGCGGCGGCGGCAGCGGCTCAGATCCTCCCCTGAATTCACACCAAATCTCTTAGATCTTTATTCCATCTCTCTAATTGAGATCATGCATCACAGTTCTCACCTCGATTTAGGCATCTGCGATGCTATTTGCCAGTCACCAGACTTCCCTGCTGAAAAGACAAGCTCAGGAGCTGAATCGAAGAAAATGTTCGAGTTGATCTCTCCTTGGTGGGTTCAAATGGCCAGCGAGGAGTTCACAAGTGGGGACGGAGAAGGTAGAAAACGACAAGATTTAACCGACCTAACGAGCGCCGGAACGATTCAGTAGGAACTCGGAAGCGAAGGCCAGGATTTCTTCCTAATTTGGTCCCTGCATTATTTATTTCTTTTGAGGAATCCTTACTTCAAAGTATTATTTTCGGGTCGGGAATCATTGGCCGCCACCGACCGCGGAGGATGAGCGACACGGAGTTAATGTGCCACATGATGATCGAGATCGAGATCTCCCGCGGAGGATTTTTTTTGTGTGCATGATTGTGCGTGTGCCGCTAGAAGCAATTAATTGGCTGGCACAGGCTCTGTAGAAATCTTTCGAGCATTTACCAGTTTACTCGGTTTAACGGTTTTACGTTCTTTCGAGGAATCGCGGATCAAAACGTGAAAAGCGCAGAAAACAGTAGAGAACCGACGAAAATTTTGAATCGGGAAATTCTCCGCAAATGCGGAGGGAATCCAAAAATGAGAAGAACGTCCTTCCGACATCAGGAGAGAAACGAATTGAAGATAAATCTCACCTCCGGATTGAATCCCCGCGCTCTGCAGTGGGAAATGAGCTTCGTCTTTGGCGGTGGATAGAGAGAGGAGAGGAGAGAGGAGAGAGAGAGTAGGAGTCTTGGAGGGGGAGGGAGAGTGAGAGAGAGAGAGTTGCAGGGAGAGGTTGGTGGAAGGGGCTGAAGTGAACCCGGGGCCCGGGAGGAAGGAGGAAGGTAAGACGCATTGAACTTCAAAATAGAAAACTGCGTTTAAAAAGCGTCTCGAGTCCGCCCACTGCCTCAAACCGACACACACTCTCTCTCTCCCCCACAGTCCCACTGCCCCAGTTTTCCCCTCTCTTACTCTCGCTGTACTTCGCTGCGTGCCGACGAAGGACATGATTACGTGAACCGCGGCGGCGCCGCCGGGAGGAACAGTGATCTGAACGACGCCATGTACGCCGCCGATCGTCAGCGTATCGAACGGATGGCTCGCTTTCTCTGTAAAAGTGGTCCCCAGTTGGGCTTCTCCTGCCATGATGACGTCATCTTAAATCAGACATACTTCTCCCTCGACCATTTTACAATTTACCCCCTGATTTGTTCACAAACTTTTAATACTCGACCTTGAATGTTCTCATTTATGAGTGTTCCTCAATCAGATTTACTCTTAAATGTTTTATTTATTTCCATTGGGACGAGAACATTCTAACAAACACCGTTTTCACTTAACCTAGGAATTTCTCACGAAATTATCTGTCATTAACCATTAGAAAAATATTTACTACAAAGCCACTTGAAATTATCACAATTGTAACCACAAAATAAAAGTATTTGTCTCTGATTTGAGTGTAAACAAATGGAGCCGAAGATTCTCAAACTTCAAGAAGAGGATCATGAACAAGAAATGCTCCAAGAGATCAACAAGAAGATAGAACACTCAAAGAAATTATCTAGAGATTGCTAGAACACTCAAAAAAAGGGAGAAGGAACAAGAATAGATTAAACTCATGGGCCTTCGAAGGGAAGCGATATTTATATGGCTAGGATTGTAATAGCTTATTGGAGAATATAGAAGTTCATAAGAGAAGAACAGATGAAGAGACCCAAACAAAGAGGACTGTTTTATGGCCCATCTAATGAAAAAAAAAAATTGAAACTTCCAAAATGAGGGAGAGAGAAAAAGACGAGAGGAGAGAGAAATGGCTAAGTCGTTTCTCTTACAAATCTCCACATTGGATCTTCAAGCAAGTAGGGATAATCTTCTAATGGCATATAGTCTAATAAGACTAACACAATACTCAAATTTCTCTCAAGATACTGAGTTGGTCTTCATATTGTCAAGGTTGCCGAGTGTTGATCATCATGATATGTATATCTCCTTTCATAAACACATCTAGTATAGAGTGCTAATATATGCATATGTTTTTTATTCTCTCATGGAACACTTGATCGTTTGAAAGATAAATATCACTTTTTTTCTATCACATAGGAGGTTGATAGAATATCTTTTCAACATATTTTGTCTAAAAATCCTCCTAACCAAATTGTTGACGAAGCAAGATCATGCGATCATGGGAGACATACGCCCATGCTTGAATTTTTTTTTCTAATATCACTAATTTGAGAATTTAATCACAAATTGATCAGTATAACGGTGAGCAGGGGTTGAATCCACAAAGAATTAGAGATATTTCCTGACATATCTTTAAAATTAGATCAAATCAAATAATGAATAGAAGTGAGAAATTAGGAAAATTAGTATTTTTGGAAAGATAATCAAAGACAAATCCAAAGAACTGAAAGTCACATGACTGGGACTTGTATCCACAGAGAAATCAAAGAGCAAAGCAAGGAGAGAAAAATTGATCGTGAAGAGAGAAATTGATAAAATTGACCAAATCTATTAACTGAAATTAAAATCTATACCATTGTGTAGGAAATAAGTTTAGGAAGAAAACTAGTCAAAGTCCTTTGATGCATGTTCCTAGGGTGTGGAGTGATATTTATGGTTGATGTTCTATTGTCAAGTTTACTCACATTGTCTCGTTGGGTGGAGTCAATAAGGATATCAACTATCTTAGATTATCCTACAAGTTGAAAACTAACGGAGTGCCTATCTCTCCTATCATTCCTAGCCTTATCGTCTAGTTCATATTCCCTAGCCATTTTCCTTGGTCTTAATTCCTCATTTTATAATATTAATTTTCTACTTTCTTTATCATAAATTTCTTTTTCTACTTTCCTAGCCTTGACTTTGATTGGATTCTAGCCAAAGAGCACTCACTATCTATCTCCAATTAGGTGAACTCTTTTTCCAAAGAGCATTCACTATATATCCTTAGTATCTCCACACCAATAGCTACAGGATTAGCCATACTCATCATATGAGTCAGATCAGATAGTGTTATTCTTTCCGGATAATTCGATATCCCTCTCGAGTATCTCAAGAATAGGAATGTTTTAGGAACATATGTTTAAAGACTAGTGATCAATGTATTATAATCTCATCATAATTCACTTATTAATAATATATGCTCATGGACCTCATTACAAACATCTCTTAGGAATGATAATGAATAAATTTTATTTCAATGAACAAAAACAAGATACATAGAAGTTTGATTGGCTTATAGGCCACATAATATCTATCAGATGCATACTTAGGTGCATTTGATTATGAATTATTTGTGACCTGTAAATCTTGCATCATGGGTAAGCTACCCGTTGAGGATCTTTATAATAAAGGAGTCTAAAGTATGTATTCAACTAAGCTTAAATATCCACCGAGAGTCTAGGGATGAGATTAGACAAAACCCACTAATAAATTAGAGAAAAAAACCTTCTTAAATGGGATGATAAATGTTCACAATAGAGGTCCAAAACAGTTAGGACAAAAGGAGGAAAGAGAACAAGTTTACTAAAGGGACTAACCAACAAGAAGAGCCACACTTAGTGTTACCTCTTCACAAAGCTTCTTTTAAAGATGCTATGTTGCCCTCTCTCTTTTCTCCAACTATCCAAGTAGCTTGACCCTTCATTCACAAGGGTTTCACTCCCTTAGGATGCTCTTGAGTTGCTTCCTTTTAGGTTGCTCAAGCTTGAAGTGAGCTCCTCCTTTTATAGAGCTCCGTAGAAGCTTCTAGAGACTCTCTCTCTAGAAGATGTCCATAACTTTCTAAAACATCTATAAAGTTCCACAAGCTTCCATAATCTTCTAGGGTAATCTAGAAGACTTCACAAGCTTCTAGGAGAAGCATTAAATATTCTAGAAGATTCTAGAAATATCTAGAAGATTCTAGAAGCATCTAGAAGATTCTAGAAGCATCTAGAAGATTCTAGAAAGCTCTAGAACATTCCATAAGCTTCTAGAATAGAGAGTTGACCAAGTCAACCCTCATACTACCCAAATCTCTTTTATTAGTAAGAAGAGAGCATGCCAAGGGCATTTTTTATTGGGATTTAAAGTCAATAAGCCTTAAAAAACTTTGATCAAAACATTTAATACAATAGAATAGATTAAATCAAACATTCAAAACATTGAGGCACCAAGAATCGATGATCTTATCATCTAGTACCGATTTAAGTCCATATTTTAGAGGGTTCACTTGAAGTAGTTATTGAAGATGCTTCAGTGTCCAGCCTCTAGTAATATCCACACAATTGTCAATGATTGGATCTCCTCTTCAATGATTTTCACCTCGAGAGAAAGAGAAGTAATAACCCGCTCTACAACTAGCTTCTCGTTCACCTCACACGGCTTATATGGAAACCTTGAGTTGTGGTAATTATCCCCTTATTTATACACATTGGGTATAGAAACTTTTCACAAAAATCCTCATAATTATGCTTATAGTCACCAACATCTATCGACCTTATGTGTGTGACCCTCTAGGTTCATATATCTCATTTGTTAATAACTCTATAGACCCCATAAGACTCTATTGGCTAACCTTATTAATTATATATATCACTATATAGATTACATAATCAATGATTGATTGAACCCAATAACTGATGGAACGAATCGATGCGGTCGTTAATTGCACATCGATTCGTGTCAAAACAAAGTCCAAACTTACCAATTTTGTGAAATTAATTCGAATTAAGGGGTATAATGGTAAATAAGGGTCGAATCGACAGGGAAATAAGTTATTTTTGAGAGATCTTTTGGAATTTGATCAAATCGGACGATGAATTGGTGATAGAAATTAGACAAAATGGTGGATTTATAAAGATAACTTAAAGACGTATCCACGGAATCAAAAATCACTTGACTTGGATTAGTAATCGCGGAGAAATCAAAGAGCAAAGTGGAGAGAAATTTCCAAAAATCGGAAGAACATAAAACCGAATTTGACGATGAAATTAAACTAAATTATGATCCTAAATTACAAATTGATGATACATGACGATAGATTAGAGGAAAAACACGTATTCTAACCTGAGATAGTGATCAAAATGATCCAATTAATCTCCGGATCGAGGCTTTTCATTCTGCGATTTCGAAAATGAGCATCGGTGTTCAAGAGACGAATTCTCCTTAATCGATCAACGAAATCTCACTTTTAATCACTCTATGGACGCAGAAACGAGTCTAGAAGAGATTAGAAGTGAGAGATTCAAGGATGGAAGGGTGTAGATAGATCAATTTGATGAAATCATCCAAGAATGTCTTACAAAATTGAAGAACACCTTAATTTATAAGCGATTTGGGCGTAACCATCGGATGGAGGAGCTTAATCTTCATCAACGGTCCAGATTAAATGCGTAAGGGTGAACCGTTATGATTAAATCTCGGCCCTTGGATCGCAGATGGATGCTCCCGATGAAGCCACATGTTTATGCGTTATAAAATGCCTTGAAAACGCATCCGTTGGATTGCGATCTGACGCTTCGGATGCGTTATGATCTCATAAAATCTGGACCGTTATAACTCCCGCTTTAAGACACGTGCTTGATTGATGATCCGATGGACTCTAAGTCCACGCGATCCACGCGCGATCTTCATCGCGCTTCTGATCCAACGCTTCTCCTTTAGCCACGTCGCCTGCATTCAAAACTTAGAGTGGAACTTAGTCCCACACAGTAAAAATAAAAGGAGATAGACGGGTTTATAAGGTGCGACGAAAATTGAGGGATAGCGTAATTCTGATAATCGGAATGCTTATATGTACTATAACCCTATATTACGAGTAAATAAATATATGTGTCACATCTACGCCACGCAGGTGCTCGTGTGGGTCCGCGTGGCTCTACCACGTGGCCTTGCGTGCCATGTCGCATCCACGTGGGTCCTGCGCAAAAATAAGCCCCCTTTTTTTGCTTATTTTAATTAATTTAAATAGTTTAAAATCGAAAATATATTCTGAAAATTTCAGAAAATCTCTTAAAATTAGAAAATTCATAACTTTCAAAATACAACTCCAAATTAATCTAGATCTTTTTCATTGGATCTGAAATTCAATTATCTATCATTATAAAAAGTCAAAATATTTAAATAAAAAGAGATTTAATTTCTATTTCAAAAATATATTCATTTCTTTAAGATTTTAACTTTAGAAAATTAAATGAATGTTTATAAAAATGATTTCTCTCATTATTTAAAAACCACGTATAATCTCAAGTAAAGATAGGTTATAAAATCATTTATCTTTAATTTATCATAATGAACCCTAAATTAAAGTATTTTGAGATTATAACTTAAAATTGCATGAAAGGATAGAAATGCACTCAAAGCATGATAACATGCATGAGAATGTAATATTTTATGCCTTAATTTGCATTAATAATCATGTTTTTGCATGTTAATATTGCATGTTATCAATAACCAATTCGAATTTCTAGTTCATTGGGTGCCAAGTTACACCACGTGCGCTATGAGATATAAAATATATCACAACTTCTATATAGAACATTCCTGCTATCAGTTAACACATATATATCATCTTTTGTCCGCATGAGGCTCACAAATGACTTAGTAAATGGTCAACTATCAAATACTAATTGGTCATTCGAGTTAGTATTCATGCGTGAAAGAAATCATTGCTATCCTTGATCGATATTTCTACTACCTTGGCTAAGGATTTCATCGTGTCTCATTCCTTGAGTCAATCTCATCAATGATCCAATTGATCGCGGGATCAAGGGCTTCTCATTCCGCGATTTCAAAATTAAATTTCAGTGTTTAATAGGTGAAATCTCCTCATTCTTTTGATGAAATCTCACTTTCAACCATTCCTTGGATGCATGAATGAGTCTAGAAGAGGACGAAAGCAAGAGATTTAAGGATTGAGATGTCCAAACAGTTTTATTACTCAAAACATCCAATAATACATTTTTTGTCAAAGAGAGAGAATATAAATAGAAAAAATTTGGGCCGTGACAGTGGATTTGGCATTTCAATTTCGATTAACGGCTCAGATGAAATGCCAAGATACAAATCGTCATCATTAAGTCGCATTCATCCGATTAGAAATGAAGCAATGAGATGAATCCGCGTCATCGCATGAAGTTTGATCGTCGTGTAGTACCTGTTGTTTGATGTTCATCAACGCTTGAGATGTCGTCAAGTGTTTACGGAAGTCTGATAACATGCAATCTTAACATGATAAAACATGATTATTCATGCAATTTAAGGCATAAAAAATTACATTTATGTGCATGTTATCATACTTTGAGTGCATTTCTATCATTTCATGCAAATTTATGTTATAATCTCAAAATACACTAAATTAGGGTTAATTATGATAAATTAAGGATAAATTATTTTATAACCTATCTTTACTTGAGATTATAAGTGATTTTTAATGTTAAATAATAAGAGAAATTATTTTTATAAACATTCATTTAAATTTCTAAACTTAAAATCTTAAGGAAATGAGTGTATTTTTGAAATATAAATTAAAACTCTTGTTATTTAAATATTTTGAATTTTGAAAATGATAGATAATTAAATTTCAGATCAAATGAAAGAAATTTGGATTAATTTGGAGTTGTATTTTAAAAGATATGATTTTTACAATTTTTAGGGATTTTTCTGTATTTTTTCGGATTTTCTATGATTTTATTTTCTATTTAAAACATTAAAAAATAATAAAAAAATTAAAAAAGGGGGCGCGGGACCCGCGTGGATGCGACGTGGCACGCAAGGCCACGTGGCAGCGCCACGCGGACCCGCGCAGCGCGCCGACGTGGCGCGTGTATATATTATATTTATTTACTATATATATTATAAAATGGGTCTTTGTCCTCGCCTATATGGGAAGGGTCATACCCTTATAGATCGTCGGGTCTTATAAACCCGACGATCTCCTTTTTATTTCTCCGTGTGGGACTAACCCACACTTTACTTACCTGTTTCAGGTAACGTGGCGCGAGGAGGATCGTCGGATCGACGGCGTGCGTTGATCTCACGCGTCGATCGCGTGAGCCCGGACCATTGATCGCGATCAAGAAAACGTGCGGAATTAAATAGTTATAATGGCTCAGATTGTTTTGGCAACATGGCTGACGGAGGAGCGTCGATCGGGCGGAGCGCGGACCACCGGATCACGATCAAGCCACGTGCGTCAATTTGAAGCGTTATAACGGCTGAGATCAATCGGCGCGGATCGAATCTCAGCCGTTGGATCGAGATCGAAAGGGCGAAATTTGAAGCGTTTTTATAACGCTTATCTCCGGATCAAATCGTGGCCGTCCATCACGATCCGACGGCCACGACTTAATCGAAACGGTCCACGATGGACCGTTTCATCGTAACCGTCGATCGAAATGATCGGACGGTTACGCCCAAATTTAGTATAAATAGAGTTGTTCTTCACCGATGTATGCATTCGAGTTGGATTTCAATCAAATTGACTTGTCTAGACACCGATCCACTCGTTTCTCTTGATTCCTTCCTCTTCCTCTTTCATTTCCGCATCCATGGAGGGGTTGAAATCAAGATTTGGTTGAAAATTGAGGGAGAAATCGACGCTTGAAGCTCGGCGTGACGATCTTGATGTTTTCGGTGATTAATCGGCTTAATCACCTCGTTTCGATCGCTAAACGGGTTTAGTGGAAGCGGTTTTACCTTAATTATCTTCCTATTACCTTTAATTTTCATTTAGATTAGGTTTTAGATTTTAATTTCATAAAATTTCATCCAAAATCACGATTTCGATCGTCCGAAATTTCTCTCCACTTTAATTTGCGATTTCTCCGCGAAATCAAGTCCAAATTCGATGATTCTTGATTCCGTAGATTCGTTTTGAAGTTATCTTTCCAAAAACACCATTTTCCCTAATTTCTCACCTCAATTCATCGTCCAATTTGACCAAATTCCAAAAGATATCTCGAAAATACCTAAATTCCCTGTGGATTCGACCCGTATTTACCATTATACCCCTCAATTCTCTCTTAATTCCCCAAATTGGTAAGTTCGGTATTATTTTTGACACGAGACCGTGTGAAATCGACGACCTCGCGGTCTCGTCTCGTCAAAGTCCATCTAGTCCATTTAATCTCAGTCATTATAATTCTTCAGATGAACGGCTGAGATTAAATCGTTTGAAAAAAAAAACGTGAATCAAATGTTGCCGTCTACCCCCCCATCCCCCTCCCCCCTACTTAAGTTAAGATTGATGAGTTAGATAAAATACGTGATCAGATGCTTCTCGTCGCACCCCATCACCTGCATATAAAAAGAAACACAAATAGTCCCATGAAAAAAATTAACGTGAAATGTCGGATATATAATTAGCGCATGTTAAGTGGGCTTAGTAAATATCCTGAAAAAGGATGCCTAACCCACTAATCACACACGCGCACTGACGTGCACACACGTGTGCCCACACACATAGACACGCACACTTTGTACGCCACGTGGCGCGTATACATGTCGCCACGTGGTGACATGTCATTCGCCCATCGCATCAGTTGCCACATCAGCACGAGATAAATGAAGAATTTTTCTTTTATAAAAATAAAATAAATCCAAATAAATTCAGAAAAATTTTGATTTTTTTAAAAAATATCTAAAAATTAGAAAACTCATAACTTTCTAAATCAACTCCAAATTAATTCAAATTTATTTTCTTAGGTCAGAAATTAAATAATTTATTATTTTAAAAGGTCAAGTTTAATAAATAACAAGAGAATAAATTTTAATTTTAAAAATACGCTCATTTTTCTTAGAAATTAAAACTTAGAAAAATAAATGAGTGTATAAAAAGTATTTTCTCTTATTATTTAACATTAAAAACTAATTATAATATCAAATATAGATGAGAATAATCTACTCTAAAATCTATTCTTTAATTATGCATAATTATCCCTAAAAAATATATTTTGACATTATAACTTAAAAATACATGAAATGATAGATATGCACTCGAAGTATGATAACATGCATTAGAATGAAAATATTTTTATGCCTTCATTTGCATAAATAATTATATAATTACATGTATAAATTGCATATTATCACTTATGACTTTGATTTTTTGAGTTTTCTTTTTTTACTTGTATTTCAATTTTTTTAATTGATTGCTTTTGAATTTATTCTTTCTATTCCTTATTTTATTTTCAATTGTATATTTTTGAAATTTTCTTTTAGTTTTGATTTTCTATGTTTTTCTTATACTTGAATGTGAATTTGATTTCTATTTAAAAAATAAAATAAAATGTAAGACTTTATTTTTTATGATTATCGTTTAATTTTAGAAATTTATTAATTTAGTTAGAATTTTAGAAATCAAAACTTTAAAATCTAGCTTTAGATAATCTATTTGATTCCATTTTTTAAAAAAATAGTTTTATTTTAAATCGAGTGTGATTTTATTCAAAATTTATCTGAGTTCTATAAATCTGATTTTGGACTCTTCCAAAAATCATGTTTTAGGTCTTCTTCTTGGAATGGTCACTATTATATTATGGGGTGTAATTAGTATTTATTTAGTGAGGCATTACACCATTGAGAAGTTTTATTTCATTGATCAGTAAGAAACTCGTACAAGTCTACGTCAAGGTGAGTTTGATCCTCCCTTCAAAAGGATTTTACTCCCTTAGGATGCTCTTCGGTTGCTTCCTTAAGGTTTCTCAAAGCTTAGGGTGAGCTCCTCCTTTTATAAAACTCCTTGGAAGCTTCTAGAGACTCTCTCTCTCTCTATCTCTCTAGAAGATGCCCATACCTTTCTAGAACATCTAGAAAGATCCACAAGGTTTTAAAGATATCCATAAGCTTCTAGTATAATTTAGAAGACTCCATAAGCTTCTAGAAGAAGCATAGAAGATTCTATAAGCATCTAGAAGATTATAGAAAACTCTAGAAAATTCTAGAATGTTTTGAAAGCCTCTAGAATAGAGAGTTGACCAACTCAATAATCCTCACATAGATGTTGAGTATCAAAGTCAAAGGAAGAAGCCAAAGTTAGTTGTAGAAGTGAAAGTAATTCTTCAAGGGGTCTTTCTTTTAAAAATTTGTCTCTTACAATTTCCTTACCTTAAATTTAGATTATATGTTGTTAATTATTATGTGTGAGTTAGTTTGAATTCATTTTATCTCTATATTCATTTGAATTGTTATGTATGAGTTAGTATGTTTTCTCATACATGCTAGATGATGACTATTAGGAACTGAGGTCAATAAGCCTTCCAAAATCTCGATCAAATCATTGAGTGCAGCATAATACATTAAATATGATATTCAAACCACCAAGGTACCAAGAATAGATGATCCCATCATCTAGTATGTATGAGAAAATATACTTGTAGGGTTCACTTGAAGGATTTCTTAAAGTTATTCAAGTGTCTAGCATCTTGAAATATCCACACAATCTCTAAAGGTTAGATCTCCTCTTCAAAGTTCCTCACCAAGAGAGAAATAGAAGAAAGAAAAGAATTCCTACAACGCTTACACGAGCACCTTGAGTTGTGATCCTTCTCCTCCTATTTATAGACACTTGGTACACATTTTTGAAAAAAATCCTCATAATTATGTCTCTATCTACCAACTGTTGGGATCTGAGGCTCTAAAAGCTCTCCAAGTCTTTGACCAAAATAATGATTGCAGCGGAAGGTGTTGAATCAAAACATTCAACAGAGTTGAAGGACCAAGAATGGATTATCTCATCATCCATTATAGGTGATCCTATCATCTAGTATAGAATGAGATTCATACTTACATGGATCATTTGAAAGAGTTCTTCAACCGTCCAAGCGTTCGGCCTCTAGCGGTATCCACACAGTCTCCAGACGATCGGATCTCCTCTTGAACACTCGTCACCACGAGAGGAAGAGAAGAGAGAGGAGAAGTTCCACTAGGCTTGCATGGGCACCTCTATTATGGTCGTTCTCCCCTTATTTATAGACTTTAGGAATGTGAAATTTTCATGAAAACCCTTATTATTATGTCTATATCCACCGACGTCCATTGACCTTATGTGTGTGACCCTCTAGGTCCATATATCTCGCCAGTTAATGACTCTATCAACCCAATAACACTTATTGTTCTTCCTTATCAATTAACTATATCAACATATAAATTAATTGACTAAGGATCGATTTAACCCAATCGACAGGTTGAGTCGCCAGCCCGGTGGGTGCCAAGCTACACCACGTGCTCTAAGAGATATGGAGTATATTAGAACTCTCTTATGGAACCTTCCCGTCATCGATTAACATGTATTTATAATCCTTCATCCGTAGGAGACTCCTGAATGACTAGGGTATGGTCAATTGTCAAACCCTAATCGGTCACTCAAGTTAGTACTGATGCGTGTAGAAATCATCGAGAACTCCTTTCATATTTCTACTACCTTGGCCAAGGATTTCATCGCATCTCATTCCTTGAGTCAATCTCCTCAAATACCGAGGGTGGATGATCCCATATTGATCACACAATCATATTCGTGGACTTCATGTTGTATCCAATATATGACATTTTAGATATCCCGTGACTAGGGATTCGTAAGTCATAATCAAAAACATGATCATCCATCCACAAGGTGTCTTTGGTGTATCAAGTCACAATCATGACAATCATGACATGAATCATGACATACACAATCATGACATGAATCAACCTGATTGACAATTAGGTATAATACCATTCAGGGATTCATACAGATCAATTCAATGAACTCTTTCTCCAAAGATCACCCACTATCTATCCTTAGTGTCTCCACACCAATGGCTATAGGATCAGCCATACTCATCATATGAGTTGGATTATATAGTGTTATTCTTTCCGGATAATTCGATGACCTTTTCGAATATCCCACGAATAGGAATGTTTATAATATATGTTTAAAGACTAGTGATCACTATATTATGATCTCATCATAATTCACTTATTCATTACACATGCTCATGGACTTTATTGCAAACATCATACAACAATGACAATGAATAAATTTCATTTCAGTGAACATAAACAAGATACATGAAAGTGTGATTGGCTTATAGGCCACATAATATCCATCACCAACATCCATAGACCTTATGTGTGTTGCCCTCTAGAGCCATAGATCTCACTAGTTAATAATTTTATAGATACAATAACACCTTATTGGTCAACCTTTATTAATTATCTATATCAACATATAGATTAATTAATCAATGATCAATTTAACCCAATCGATAGGTTGAGTTGTGATCTCGTTGGGTGCCAAGCTACACTACGTACTCTAAGAGATATGGAGTATATAAGAACTCTCGTATGGAACATTACTATCATCAGCTACTCTGCATGTATAATCTTTTGTCTACACCAAACTCATGAATGACTTAGGCTACAATCAATTGTCAAACCCTAAGCAGCCACTCAAGTTAGTTCTAATGCAGATAGGAAATAATTGAGAACTCCTTCAATAATTGAGTCAATAAATTCATTTTCTTAATTTTTCTGGAATTTTTTCAGACTTAGTTTATAATTTTGGAATTTTCAAATAATTTTAAAAATTCACAAAAGAAACTATCTATATACCTGAAATGTGAGCTTATGTAGAAATCGCATGTAACCCAGCTTGCAATAAGCTTAGGTGCCTTGTGAGAGATTTGGGTTTGAATCCCAGCTCCCACTCTTCTGAATAAAATCAAATTTTAAACCTAGTTCAATTTGCGCTGACTCAGACCAAACTAGTTGAGCCCATCGACCCACCCCAAGAGGATCGCATCAACCAATGACCAATGCCACTTCACTCACATGCATGTCCGCATAGAGAGGGTCAATGACGAAACGAATGCGCGAGGTCGTTGAAAACATGCGGATAGGCGTAAAAAAACCAAACTCACCAATTGTAAAGATTCATCACAAATTAGATAGTATAGAGGTGAATAAGAGTCGAATCTATAAAGAATTAAGGAATTTTTATGTATTCTTCAAAATTCGATCAAATCAGAAAATGAAATGAGATGAAAAATTAGGTATTTTAATATATTTAGAACAAGAACTCAAAATCATATCCACTGAATCAAAAATCACAAAATTTGGATCAAGATTCGCGGAGAAATCAACGAGCAAAGTTTAGAGAGAAATTCGGATCGTGAAGAGAAAGAAAACCAAAATTAAAAATGAAATTGACTAAATTTAGGATTCAAAATTGAAATCTAATGTTATAGGAAGAAAACATGATTTGTAGCCTAAGATAATTCTCGAATTGATCCAATTATCAAAGGCTTTTCATCCCACAAATTCGAAGATGATCGTTGGCATTCAAGAATCTATTTCTCTCTATTCTCTTAACAAAATCTCACTTTCAAACACTCCTTAGACGCAGAAATTGATCTAGAAGTGAAGGGAACTTTTGCAAGAGATTTAAGGATTGTGGTGTCTAGACAATTTGATTACTCAAAAAACCAAAGAATGATTTACATATTCAAATAACATCTCAATTTATAGGGAGAATTGGACGTAACTGTCGGATCGGCGTTTAATCTTCGATCAACAGCTCTGATGAAACGCATATATGCAAATCGTTACGCTTAAATCGCATTTGTTGGATCGGAGACAGACGTCTAAGATCTCACCATGTCGCGAGCAAAGAAGTAATGCCAGAAATTGCCCGCCGTTTGATCTCGATCTAACGCTCTGGATGCATTTTGGGCGATTTTAATCTTAGCTATAATAACTCCTCATATGAACGACGAAGATTAAATCATTTTAAAAACAATTCGTCGATGAACTAGAATGCGCCACGTACCCCCCGTTTAAAGTGAAGATCGACGATATTCATTCAACGCATGAATCAGACGCTCCACGCGGCTCCACGTCATCTGCGCATATTAGAACAAACTGATAGTCCACATGACATAAATTAAGGTGATTTGACGTATATATAAAGTATGCATCATTAATGACATAACATAAACTCTGATAAGAGTACTTTATCTCACTAAGTACACTCACTCGCACACACACACGCGCGCGCACATACGTGTGCCCCACGTGATGCATTCATACCCCGCCATGTGGGGACGCCCTTTTTGCTCACGTCACGTCAGCTACCACATCAGCAAGCGATAAAATTTGATTTTTTTGTTCTTTTGAATTCAAAATAAATCCAAATAAATTCATAAATAATTAGAAAACTTACAATAAAATCCCTAAAAATTAGAAGATTCATTGATGCAGGACCGAGGGATGAGCTCGGCCTGACGCTAAGATTACTAATGGGGAACTAGGGCCAGGGATGGCCTACGGTGTCTAAAGGATATGATGATGGCTAGACGTCCTACTCAAGCAATCAACCTTCTCGGCACGTCGTCACAGAGTTCCTGGGATGCTCCGAGTAGGATGGGTCGGGAGTCCTTCCGGGCTCGTCGATGCAGGGGAGAGAGCGACCTCTAGTTGTCGGTGGGAGCTCGATCGTCAACCCGGCGGCCGGTTCCACGATCCCAATCCCGTAACCAAAACTCACTCAACCTAACTAGGCCCGATGACGGTAGAAACAAGTGCGGAAAGTACTGAAAGAGATAATGCTTCAAATTAAAGAGGGGGGGGGATGTGTGCCTAACTTGCGGGGCGCGAGCCCGGTCGATCGTGGCGAGGGAGGTGGTTCGGACGCGGCAACATCGGTTGATGGAGGGGCGAGTCAGCGTGGATGGAGCGGAAGAGCAGACGGTCACGACCAAGGGGCAGAGGTCGCGGCGAGCAGAGCTCGCCACGGCGTAGGCGGGGTGGATGGGCGTAACCCCTGGGGCGGACAACGGTCGGATGGCGATCCGCGGCGGCGGCTTGGGCGACCGTGGAGAGCAGCGGATCGAAGGAGGCGTTGAGCGGCGATGGCAGCGGAGCAGGGCGAAGGGAGATCTGGGCAGATCGGGGAGCGGAGGCGATTTGGGCGTCGATCTTGGCGGCGTCCCAGTGGTGACGGCGTAAACAGGCGAGACGACGAGTGGAGGCGATGGAGGCGGCGGATCGAGGCGTCGTTGCGGCGGACTGGGTCGGCGGCTACGGCGGCTATGAGGCGGCGGCAGCGGCGGATCGAGACGGCGGCGGGACGATCAGGATCGGCGACGACGAAGGGCGCGGCGGCGGCGACCGGGCGCTATGGCGGCGGCGGCGAGGGCGCGGCGCGGCGGACGCTGGTGGCGGCTGAAGCGGAGGGTCGCGGCGGCGGCTGCTGGGCGCTGCGACGGCGGCGGTTGGGCGCAACGGCGGCAGCGGCGAGTAGGGGCGGCGGCGGCGCTAGGCGCGGCGGCGGCGGCGATAGCAGCTGGGCGCGGCGGTGGCGGGCGCAGCAGGGGCGGCGGCGGGTCGATACGGGGTCAGGGCAAGGGGTGGCGGCGGAGGTGGCGGCGGCAGCGGCGACACGGGTGGTGCGGCGGCGGCGGCGGCGACGTCGGCGGTTGGACCCCTTCCCTCACCTTCCTTGAGCAGCCACTCGAGAGGAAACTCTTTTTTTTTCTCAAATGACGGCTAGGGTTTGTGGGGGGGTCCCTTCCCCTCTTATAGAGCCCATGGTGGGCCAAGAGAGGAAAGGGCCCACTTGATGCCCACAACCCACACACACGCACATAGAAAGGAAATAAGGTTCACAAAGGGAAAGGGCCTTAGGCTAGGGTCCCGAAACGAAGGGAACCCACCCCCAAGGCCTAAAAGAGAGAGAAGAAGATATGCAAAGGCCCGCTTAAACACGTGCGGGCTACAAAAGTGCGAAATAAAGGAAAGGGTAGAACGATAAATCCCCGCGCGTGCGAGCCTGATGAAGTCTGTGGTGGCGAGATGAAGTCCTCACTTAGTGTAGTGAAAGTCGGCATCCTTCGTCTTCGCCTGTCCGAGGGGCTGGACGCGCGTGGGTGTCGGCTCCTCCGGCGCCGTAGTGTCATGCCTTGGTGGCAACGGGGGTCGTACGCCACCATTCATAAATTGTAAAATACAACTCCAAATTAATTTAAATTTATTTCATTAGATTAGGAATTAAATTATCTATCATTCTAAATATTTAAATTTAATAAATAAGAAGAGAATAATTTTTTTTAAGACTACACTCATTTCTTTTAGAATTTAAAACTTAAAAAATAAATGAGTGTATAACAAGTATTTTTTCTTATTATTTAACATTAAACCTTATTATAATCTCGAATAAAATTGGGGATAATGTAATCTTTAACAAATTATTTCTCTTAATTTATCATAATTATCCCTAAATTAGTGCATTTTCAGATTATAATTGTTTTTCATAGAATGATAGATAAACATTCAAAGATATGATAACATGCATTAGAATGGAATGTTTTATATATTAATTTGCATTAGTAATCAAATATTTTCACATATAATTTTCATGTTATCAGTCAACAATTGATCGTGATGCCGCATCACCCATGTGAGGCCTCGATTAGATCGGGTCAACCATTGACCCTGTTGCCATGTCACCCACTACCCTTGTCAACTCGGATCATTGACTGGGGCACTAGCGGCATCGTTGCCAGATTTCGATGATCATGGCGACGCCACTACCAAAATCCAATAATGAGGTTTCAAAATTAAAAAACTTCATCTCCTCATTTCTTGTCAGTTTTGGACACTCTTGAGCTCATTAGAAAGCTCATGACAAGTAGAACTTGGATCTCATATAACTATTGGGTTCTAAAGTCAATAATCTTTTCAAAATTTTGATTAAAACATTGAATGCATCAAAATATATTTAATCAGATATTCAAAATATTGAGACACCAATAATAGATGTCATGGATATTATATGGCCTATAAGACAATCACACTTCCATGTATATCATTTATGTTCATTGGAATGACATTTATTTATTGTCATTCTTGTGTGATGTTTGCAATAAGCATTTGCAATGACAAAGTGAATTATGATGAGATCATAATATAGTGATTAGTAGTCTTTAAACATATTTTCTAAACATTCCTGTTCGTGAGATATTCGAGAGAGGCATGTAATTATCCTCAAAGAATAACACTATCTCATCCGACTCATATGATAAATATGACTGATCGTTGCGGAGACACTAAGGATAGATAGTGAGTGCTCTTTGGAGAAAGAGTTAACTGAATTGATCCTTATGAATCCTTGAATGATAATTATACTTAAGTGTTAATAAGGTTGATTCATGTCACAGCTGTGTATTTGGTCCTTTGACTTGAGACCCCAAAGACATTTTGTGGATGGATGATCGTGTTTTGATTAAGACTTACAAATCCCTAGCAATGGGAAATCTAAAATGTCATATATTGGATACGACATGAAGTCCACGAAGATGATTGTGTGATCAAGATGGGATCATCCACCCTCGGTATTTTGGGGAGATTGACTCAAGGAATGAGATGCAATGAAATCCTTGGCCAAGGTAGTAGAAATATCGAAGAAGTAGTTCTTGATGATTTCCTACACACATCAGTACTAACTTGAGTGACCGATTAGGGTTTGAGAATTGACCATACCCTAGTCATTCAGGAGTCTCCTACGGATGAAGGATTATAAATACATGGTAATTGATGACGGAAAGGTTCCATAAAGGAGTTCTTATATACTCCATATCTCCTAGAATACGTAGTGTAGCTTGGCACCCAACGGGCTGGCAACTCAACCTATCGATTAGGTTAATTTGATCCTTGATTAATTAATCTATATGTTGATGTGGATAATTAATAAAGGTCAACCATTAAGGTATTATTTGGTCTATAGAGTTATTAACTAGTGAGATATATGGACTTATCGGGTTACACATATCAGATATATGGATGTTGGTGAATATAGATATATTTATTAGGGCTTTAATAAAAAATCCACATACCAAATGTCTATAAATAGGGGAATAATGACCAAAACTCAAGGTATCCATGCAACCCTTATGAGAATTTTCTCCTTTCTTCTCTTTCTCTTTTGGTGAAGCGCTTTGAAGAGGAGATCCGACCATCTGGAGACCGTGTGGATACCGCTAGAGGCTAGATACTAGAATAGCTTCAAGAACTCTCTCAAGGAAACCTTGTATGTTTTTCTCATACATAGTAGATGATAGGATTATCTATTCTTGGTGCCTCAATTTTTTGAATATCCAATTCAATGAATTCCGCTACATTAGATGTTTTGATCAAAATTTGGAAAGTTTATCGACCTCGAAACTCTTCAAGATAATCCTATCATCTAGAATGTATGAGAAAATATATTTTATAGGGTTTTCTTGAAGGAGTTCTTAAAGCTATTTAAGGGCCTAGCCTCTAGCGATATCCACACAGTCTTCGGATAATTGGATCTCCTCTTCAAAGCTCTTCACCAAGAAATAAAGAGAAGAAAGGAGATAATTCCCTCAAGGCTTGCATGGACACCTTAAGTTCTGGTCATTCTCCCCTTATTGGTATACACTTTTTGGTATATAAATTTTTAAGAAAAACCCTCATAATTATGTCTATATTCACCAACATCAATAGATCTTATGTGTGTGACCCTCTGGGTCCATATATATCACTGATTAATAACTCTACAGGCCCAATAACACCTTATTGGTGACCCTTAATTAATTATTCATATCAACATATAGATTAATTAATCGAGGATATATTTAACCCAATAGATACGTTGAGTTGCAAGCTCGCTGGGTGCAAAGCTACACCACATACTCTACAAGATATGGAGTATATTAGAACTCCTTTATGAACCCTTTCCATCATCAGTTACCATGTATATATAATGCTTCATCTGAACAATACTCATGATCTACTTAGGGTATAGTCAACTGTCAAACCCTAATGAATTGCTGATGTTAGTACTAAGACATGTAGGAAATCATCGGGGACTCTTCTAATATTTCGACTACCTTGGTCAAGGATTTCATCGCATCTCATTCCTTGAGTGAATCTCCTCAAATATCGATGGCAGACGATCCCATCTTAACCACACAATTATCTACGAGGACTTCATACTACGGATTAATAAGTCATAATTAAAACATGGTCATCCATTCACAAGATATCTTTGATGTCTCAAGTCAAAGGACCACAAACACAACTGTGACATGAATAAACCTGATTAACAATTAGGTTTAATACAATTTAAGGATTTTTAAGGATCAATTGAGAAAACTCTTTTTTCAAATAGGACACTCTATCTAACCTTGATGTCTCCACACCTATGGCCACAAGATCAATCATAATCATCTCATGTGTCAGATCTAACAGAGTTATTCTCTCCTAATAATTCAATATCCTTCTTGAATATTGCATGAATAGGAATGTTTAGAACGTATATTAAAAGATTAGTGATAATTATGTAATGATTTCATCATAATTCAGTTAGTCATAGCATATACTCATGGGATTCACTACAAACATCACACAATGATGATAATGAATAAATTTCATTTCAATGAATATAATCGAGATACATGTAAGTGTGATTGGCTTATAGGCTACATAATATCTATCAAAGTAAAAAAAGTCATACTAGTAGTCGAGGTAGTGAAAGAAAATGACCCATGAGAGCCAAGCCCACTATAGCAGGGGCTAGTACAAGCACATCTAGCCCTTCTTGGCCCAAGAGGGCCTTTTGGCTAGGGTTTGACTAATTGGCTAGCCAAACCTAGCTTGTAGTCCCTACTCTACTAGTTGGCGTGGCTCAACTAGAGGGCATGGACCAAAGGGGCCTTCTAGCACGACTTAGACTCAAACTAGGTTGCCTAGGCCTAGGTAGTCCATCTTGCACAAGCTAGGATTGCCACCTTGTGAAGTTGGTCCCTCTTGAGGCTACTTCTAGCCCCCCACACCAATTCCTTATCTTCTCAAACAGCAAAGGGGCCTCGTGGTAGTATGTCAATCGTTAACTTGCAAGTTTTTGGGATCTAAGACTTGATACGCTCTAAAAACCTTTGATCAAAGCATTGAGCATATGGGAAGATCCTGAATAAAAAATTCATAATTACTAATAATAGTTGATCTTATAATCTCGTAGAAAATAAATTTCGTAGTTAACATGTTTATTAAAAGGATTCCTTAGAATTTTTCAAGTGTCCAGCCTCTAATAGTAACCACATGATCTCTGGACAATTGGATGTTCTCTTAAAATCTTCTTCATCAAGAGAGAAAGATAAGAAAGGGGAGATTTTCCAACAAGGTTTGCACACTTAGGCATGGTCATTCTCTCTCTATATTTATAGACTATCATTCTGTGAAATTTTTATAAAAGTCCTCAAAATTATGTCTATCTGCACCAACATCTATCAACCTTATATGTGCATCTGTCTAGGTCCATATATCTCACTACTTAATAACTCATGGATCAACTTGATAAATTTAAACCTCTAATGACCAGAAGTATGCTTCATAGCCTTGGACTTTGAGGATTTTCTCATAATCCATAATGTAGCCCATCATCTAATAGAGCCTTCATCTACCTAGACTGTTCTACGTTATGCCACATGGAGTCAAGTTGGCCTTAGACATTCGAATGTGGATGTACCAATCCATCAACCATGTTGTCATCCAACCTCTTGTGCATATCAAGAATGGGCATGAACAATGACGTACATTTGGAGACCATATATGTAAATAAGAGCAACATCAGTCACATGGCCAAACTCTTCAAGTATATCGTTGCATACAAATAAGGTGATCAATACTTTCCTAATCACTTTGGTTGCCTCCAAGTACTTCTCCAAGAGTGGCTTCTATATCAACCAGACATATCATAATCATCTTTGCATTGAGGATTCTTCTAACTCTAAATATATTGGATACTAAGGAGATAGGGATAGAGCACATGTGTTGTAGCAATCTGGTCATGTCGGACTCTTAGAAACAAAAGGTGGTTTCTTGTTCTAGTGTAAAAATCTAATACTATGCTATGGCTAACATAACTCTAGAGATGTGGTGGCATTAATCCCTTCAATAAGACTTGGGTGTTATGCCTCACATGTGCATGGTTATGTACCATGATAACCAAGTAGCTATCTTCACTGTTAGGAATCTTACATTCCACTAGTGCACGAAGTACATTTAGATGAACTCTTTCATTTTATTCATGATGAGATGCTAAAGTGGGATCATTCCAACAGCTCACATACTTTTCTCTAACCAACTAGAATGCGGGCATTTTGGCTGAGAGCCTGAATGGAAAATCATATTAATTCCTTGGATAACAAGTAGGGTGTGCTTAATCTATACTTTCCACCCTAATGGAGAGTATTAGATTATGGACCAATGGGGTTCGCCCACTAGGGCCTTCATCTCACATCAGACAAATCTCTTCACAACGATCACCTCTATATATACTTCTAATTCTTGTATAATCATCTAATCACCTATTTATAAATTATATACTAAGTTTATATACGTGATGGAATGGATGAAACAACTAATGATCAAATGTGTGAAGAAAAATGGAAACCCTAATTATGTCAAATGATCACCCATCTAGACAAGAGAGATAGAATAAGTTTATAAAGAGGATAGAAAGAGAGATAGATGGCAGGCCTTAATCGGCTAACCCCTCATGGGTCCGATAAGTTATCCTAACACTCCTCTCAAACAAGATGATAGACATGCACAACTTGGCAAAGAATGTTTAAGGATTCCAAAGAGAGAACCCAAGTAACTTTTAAGGAGACGACAACCCAAGTGTGCAATAGAGGCATGTCGATGTGAAGCTAAGACATGTACATGAGTCTCCCCCTCCTTGAGGATACTAAGTGAGTTTCAAAGAGACAAGCTGCCAAGACATGTAAATGAGTCTCCCTGTCGTTGAGGATACTACGTGTGTTTCAAAGAGACAACCCGCCAATACATGTAGATGAGTCTCCTCCTCTTTGGCAAGATCAAATGGGCCAGAGAAGAAAAGTTGTCAAGACATGCAAATGTGCTTCCCTCTCTTCTAAGGAGATTGTATGGGTGAGGATACATACCCTAGCGGTGAGATGATCTAGGAGGTGGCCCAGAGGTTGGATGGCGACAGAGGCACCTCGGAACCAGCCAATAAGTGGGCTTCAAGATATGTTGCCAATGCTTGGCCTCCAATGACAGTAACATGGACAACAAGCATCGCCACTCTGTGATGGCAAGGGAGCCCGAAAATGTACAGCCGCAGTGATGGCAAGGGCAGCAAGCAAAGCTGTTGACGACAAAGGCAGCAGGTCAACCGAAGGCTAGAATGGTGGCAGCAAGATGAAACTTCAATACAAGCAAAATTATACAATGTACAGCGATGCAAGGGAGGTACAAGACAAGGCCCTAGCAAGAATGCTTGGCGCAAGGCAAGGCAACAGTCTGAAGCCATGTCAACAGCAAGGACAGCAGGTAGAGACCATAAAGGCAGCTAGGGCACCATGTACAGGTCCTGACAATGACAAGCGCATCAAGTATAGGCAACGGCTATCCTCAAGGGAAGGAGGCGCAATAGTGGGCGATGAGTGGGCCAGCGATTGACTGGGCCAACTAGACCGAGTCGTTATATCTGGGCCGACCGACATGTAGAGTCGTGACATGGCAGTAGTTGCGTAGTGCTAGGAACACGTGGAAGTCGGACAACATCAAGACGCCATGTGTAAGATCTAGAAAGCAGCTAGATGCCACATGGCGGCGCTGACCATACCTAGGCAGCAGCTAAAGTATCCGCAGCACTGGGTAACGAGCGGTCCAGCGACTACGCCTGCCAAACTGGGCCGGCGATTTCCCCCGCAAAAAGTTTCAAGCGTTCTCTCTCCCTCTCTCCTCCACAATCTTATTAAAGAGCCCAAAAATGGGAGGGCAAATCTTAATAGACAGCGCAAAAATGGGACCGGCAAATGTTTGTCAGGAAGAAAAAGACCTCAGGAAAATAAAATGCCCGGATTAGTTCAATAAAAAGGCGTCCGAAGGTGAAGACAGTTCAGTTTCCCCAAAAAGTCAATGCGCGGTAGCGCGAGGACCGCGAGGTCTCACTGGAGTCTTCGAAGGGCTGACCCTGATAAGAAAACAGTCAACCGGCATCACAGATCTGACGGCCGTGGTGAAATCATTAAAATATTCGTCACACATTTGAGCGGTATATACCTGATCGGGAGATCTCCTAGACGCATGCCACTTCGACTTAGCGCAATAATGGCGCTTTCAGACTGCGAAAATTAAGGTAAAGAAAAATGAATTATGCGTACCCCGTAAGCAGATATACGCCAGAATTTATTGACTTGTATAAAAACTATTCATCAGCCTCGGCGGGATTTGATACCATTTTCCGTATGAGATGATGATGGTGATTGTGATGATTAGTGGGCCCGTTTGTTCGACATCGAGCAGCCTTCTGACGGCTGCTCGATCGACAGAAGCTGTTTGATGGCCGTCTATCAAACAGCCCCGATTAAACATCTTTACTTAATCATTATGACCGATCCCATTTTATCATTGGCGATCGATCATGAGGTCCATGAAGTCAATATGATGATCAACAGAGGCACTGATCTCGATAGATAAATGGATCTTTAGCGGTCAGTCCTAGAAGCCCAAGGACGATGCATCCCACAAATCTTACCCTAACATCTTCTCTTTCTTTTTGTTTCCTGCCAAATGATATATTTTAAAACTCTCGGTCACTCTCCCCCCCAGAAAAAAACCCTCTTTCTCCCCCTAAACAGCATCTTTTAGTACTCTCAAATAATCATCTTCGATAACTTTTTTTAATTTTTAAAAATTAAAATTATTATCTCAAAATTCACTAAAAAATACTATCCTTCGGTACTCAGTCTTTCTCACTCGTCAGAAATTATAGTTCATGCTATCTCTCTCTCCAAACATCATCTTTTATTAATCTCTCTATCTGAAGTTATTCTTTCATAACACTATTTCTTTTCACAGATGTAATCCTTAATAACGTTTCCTCTCTCTCCCTCTCTAAAATCTAACTATATAGGAAATGTGAACTAACATAAAAAATGAAAAAAAGATATCACACGGGAAGTTACCTCGAAAAACTCAACAAAGGCTATGCGAGTGGAATGAACTTGGTCCCCCAGAAGCCTCAGGCGTGACACCTGGACAAATTACACGGTGCCAGCTCAGAAAAAAAACTCACATACCTACAGCTGTCTGGCAAAGCCATGCTGACCTCCCCACAACACGCTTCGAAGAATGCCTTCACATCTGCTTGTGTCACCTGCAGGAAAAATTTAAGAAACTAAAACCAGATTAATCTTAAAATGGGGGAAAAAAACCTAAGGATGTATTTCACCTTCCTATCAATATTCGTGCAGTAGATCGTCCTCGTGCACATTTCTCTCTCATCGTCAGACTGTTTTTAATTGAAAATAAATTCCTTCGAATGCCCCTATAAAAGTTGGAGGAGGAAAATGGAGATGACGTGGACAAACCCGGGGAAGAAATGTAGGGTTCACTGGCAAGATAGCTGTTTTTGATGGTAGAATGCGAAGAGGATAGTATCCCAACATAGTTCCAGAGAGATTCAAAGCTCTTCTTGAACCATCTGTAAATAGAAAATTAAGAAAAAAATTGAATTTCCAGATACTGAAGGATTAAAATTGGAAACAAATAATAAATAGAGATAAGGGATACATTGAACACTCTCTTGAGATCGGCTGATAACATGCAATGGCCGTACGGCAACACAGTATAAAATTTTTTGAGAAAAAGATCATAATGAATTCTGAGTTTAAAATTATGGCTTTTATTTTTTGATCAATGAGACAGATTGATCTACTTTTCATTCTTTTGTTTAACAAAAACTAATCTAGAAAAATGGGTCGGTCAATCTTGTTGCTGGCCAGTAATCATCAATCACCCGTTCAATCAGGTGTACATGATAGCTAGAGTCATGAACAGTGTGGGACATAGATCTTCATGGCAGTGATCTTCATTGGATCAGAACACACTGATGGCACCATCCGATATTTTTTGTGGTAGAGAAGAGAGATCAACTACCAGCATTTTTATTATAAATTTAATTTCAAAAAATGGGCGGGTTAATCATGTTACATGGTCCACTATAGCCTACTATGCCATGGGTTGATCAACATTGAACAATCAATTGACCATTGTTGATTCTTGACTTCTCACAATCATGATCATCATCGGATCACGGTGGTCCACCACAATCCCCTGACCCTAAAAGAAAGTAAAATTCAAGGGACTCACATTCATCGGCAAATTCGACAAAGGCAAATCGGAGGAAAGAATGGGGATCACCACAGACACGGCAGTCAACAACCTAAAAACAAAAGATAATTTATTATAATTGTCATTACAGGGCTAGTTCAATTTTGATCACTATAATTTAAAGGAGGAAAATGTTGAGAGAGTAACATTTCGAAAAAAGTTTGGGTTCTTCAACTGTTGTCAACTTGAACCTACCAGAGTAGAAGATAGAACCTTACTGAAAGTAGATCTCATATTTTATTAAATTTTCCCAATCGATTCATTTAGAAAGCGGATGGAGATGGATAGAGAAGTTAAAAGATATAGAGAGAGGAGATAGGAAAGATAGTAAGAATAAGCACAATCTCTCTATCTCTCTTATAGAATGTCGGGGGAGGTGAAATCAAGAAACTTACTTGGCCGCAACAGCTAAACATAGAAGCAAGTTGCTCCTCAGTTACCTACAAAACATAACACTCAAAAATCAATGATCAAGGATTAAGAAAATCAGTGACATTCAGTTTAGTTTTATTACATGTACGTCGATGTCAGAAACGTAAACCGTTCGTCTAATGCTATCTTCTCTATCGCTTCTGCAGTGTCTCCCTGCCCTTTTTCCTTGATTAAGAAAATTTCTCTTCTACAAGGACAGACGACATTATATAACATCATGAACTTAAATGATTTCACAGTAGAATTAAAATTTCTAAAAAAATAAAGCACGATAGAAATTCGCTTATGCAAGCATACTCGTCAAGAGAGCCAAGTTTGGTTTCCTTAAACAAGCAAGGATATTTTAACGGAAATAAGAATAAACACAAAATAAATAAAAAAGGATAAAAGAGGAAATTACTCTGCGTTGGATTCCCGATCCGTCGTTTCCTGGATCATTAGCATCTACTGGGGGGCTGGGAGACTTGGAAGAGGGGATAAATTCCTTTGCGGAGGGGTTCAACTTGGAAAGAAGATCGACAAGTTGTTTCACATCGTGCTGAAATTCGGATTTACAATCGGACGAAGGCGGAGGAGACGGCGGTGGCGTCCTTTGGCGGGAAAATTGGTGATCGCCGGAACAGATCGCGTTCTCCGTCTCGGCAGCCATTCCTTGAATTCCGAAAAAATTAGAAAGAATGCAGTATTTATGATGACGAGAGGAACGTGGAAGATATACAACAACTATAGGATTCTCTATTATTCGTCGAAATTCGTTTTATCACTGTTCATAATGCGAGGAAAAAAATGGAAATCGAAGAGGATAGACGATTTCACTCAGGTTGATTTCATGCGATCAGATCAAGTTCTCCTCCGGTACTGATCGGCGTGATCTGCACTGAGAGAGAGAGAGAGGTACAATGCACATATTACACAGGCACGATTTTATGCAACTTCCTCTGGCAGGAGTTTGTTGGGGTCGCCTCCACGGTTTCTTAGTTGACTAAGCAAAGGAACGTAGACACATCTCAGCCGTCGAACTTTCATCTCAGGTGAGGCTCCATCCGGCTGTTATAAGTTTGTAACCGGCTTGTAGGGGTTTGCAGATGTCCGTTTTTTCCACCTCTCCGAGAATGAATCACAAAATACTAAAAGATAGGGGCTATTTGTTATAAATACATTTAATAGGGGATTACAGTGAGCAATAAATGCATTTCCCCTTACTACAAAATCAAGATACTAATGTTTCAAACCATTATAAATTTCCATTCCCGCGCTCAGTCACCGTACCTAGAAATGGCGCTTGCTTCGGCTTTCCAGGAGAGGCTGCAGCAGATGGAGACAACGAGGAACGAGCAACTCTCTCTCCTCCAGGTAATCTCGACTATTTCTCCTAAAATTTTCTCTTCAGAAATTCTTTTCAATGTTTTCAAAGAGGAAGGGATCCCTGATTTTTTGCTTTGTAGGCTGAGCAAGAGTTTCAGAGAAGTAAATCTCAGATCCTGTCGTCAGATCTCTCGAAACTGAGGTGCTCAGAGCATAGATGTTTGGCCCTGGAAAGGAGGTGCGCCGAGTTGGGGTGCCAGATCCTAGCGAAAAAGGCAGAAATCGAATCCAGTGAAGCGCAGTACCGGAGTTCAGTTGAACTATTAAGGTTACCTGAAGTTTCCCCTTCGTCCTCTATTTTCTGATTCTGCGATTTAGGAGTTGATTGCGGTCCCTTCTGTGGTCTAATAAGGACCCTAAAAAGCAAGATCGTGGATCTGGAAGAGAGAGAGAAAACCTTGGACAGATTTTATGCGACAAAGGCAGCTGAGATGGAAGATTTTAAAGGTCTAGTAAGGCAACGTCTGTTGGATGTTCGTTCAGAGGTGCAGATATTGAGAGATTCCGTATCTGAAGTACGATTATGCGCTTTTAGCTCTCTTGGCTGCAATTGTGATACGCTTTTGCCTGTTTTCTTCTCCGGAATTTTCGTCCTTAAGATTAGATTCTACTTGAAACATCATCGAGTGCAAAATGAAATCTCTCTGCATCATCACAACTCTTTCCACAATTTTCCTCAAATTTTAGTTTTGCTTTTTATCCGTCAAATTAAATTCTATTTCAGCTATACAGAAACGAATAAATGAAATATCATCATAATTTGTCGCTAATTTTCCTTAAATTCTTGTCTTGCTTCTTATCCATCAAACTTAATTCTATCTGAACTATCCAAAAATGCCAAAAAATAAATCTCATAATCGTAATCTGTTGCCAATTTTCTTTTACCGTTTGTATTCAATCTGCGGGTGATCAAATAAATCGGAAATAAATTGTTGCAGTTACGTTCAACCCTGAAGGAACTCCAAGGTAGAGATGGATGCGCAAACAACTCCGAAATTGCAGAAGCAGAGGAAAGAAAAGCGGAACTCTCAGCTACCGAGGAGAGTATACGGAAAACCCTAACTTCAAATATCCAATTAAGGTCATCCTTGCAGAAACAGATTCAAAGACTCCTCTCTTTTGGAGACGATGGGAAACAGAGATCCGTAAGTTGATCCAATTACAAAGGTTTACATACTCTCTGAGGCACCAAAACCATCGCTTGCCGTCTCTTTTCTTTCATCTTCCGTACTCCTTTGCGTCTATAGTCTTCGCCTGAATATTTTTTTTAACCTGAAGTTATTATTATTATTTTTACTGCACATTATTTATTGCCAAAGTATTACATGTTGTCCTTATTTTTCTTGAGATCTTTCGATTTTCTCACCTAAGAAGCGGGCCCCGCATAAGAGCAGTTGGGCTGTTCCGGCGACCAAGCGTCCCCAATTTTCTTCTTCAGGACGGAACTTCTATCTTCTAGGCTTCCCCGTTCTCTGTAAAAGAAAAAGCCGCAGAAGACGGCGATTTTGTTTATTTGAGTAAATCTTATGCCTGCGGAAAAAGAATTTCAAGACGTGCGTCATCTAGGCGGAAGAAACAGGAAGCGGGGGATCTGACCTCTCCTTCTCTCTCTCTGTCAGTGCTTCTTTCAAGGTAATTGCGCAATTGAAGGGAGGAAGATGAGGTAATGTTTCCTGTCTCTCGACCATCCTCTTGCCCTCCTACTCAACCCCTTCCATCTTATGCTCTTCAGCGTTTGAGCCATCCTTTTTATTGATTCGGCCGGTCGCTGGCTCTTGGAAAATTTCTCAGGTGTTCGTTTTTTTCAAGGTGCGATGCGGTTCTTCTTTCCCTCTCGACGGTCTCTTTCGTTCTTCCCTCTTTTTGCGATATCTTTGTCCTTATAGTTTCTTGATGTTATTGGCGCTGGTAATAAGGATGGGGAATAAACTTGGGAGGAAAAGACAGGCGATAGATGACAGGTACACGAGGCCGCAGGGGCTTTACGATAATCCTGACATCGACATCAAGAAGGTACGGAAACTTGTTCTCAAATCAATGCTGGCCCCTTGCTATCCTGGCGATGAAGAAAGTTCGAATGATCATGAGCAATGCCCCATCTGCCTCCTAGTAAGTATAAGTTTCAGGAAGAGAGGCATGAAGTAGAGATAAGAGATAGAGTAGAGATTTATGAGCGACAAATAAAGGGATGAGAGAGAGAACATTAAGCGAAGATTGAAAGGACTGAGGAAAAGGGGTCAAGTATAGCTTAGATAGTTGCAGACCAAGGAATGGTAGGCGGAGAGGGAGGGGAGAGAGAGAGGTGACTAAGATATAGATAAGGCATCATCTAGAAAAAGTGGAATGAATGGGTGATACAAAACTAGCAAAGTGAATAAAATGTTAGAGACAAATTGCAAATGAGAGATGGAGGAGACAGACTAGAAACTAGAGAGAGGCAGGGATGGGAGGATAGGGATAAAATCAGGTTGGACGGAGAAGAACATAGAGTAGAGATCGGGGAGAGAAAGAAAGAGAGAAGAGGCATTGACTAGATATTCGAGAGAGATCGAGGAGACTTAAAAAAAGTTGGTGAGAGAAAAGACAAATTTGTTACCGGGGAGAGAGCTAGAGATTTTGCTTTTTTCATTTTGCAAAGATCAATTGCAAAAAGAGTCTACTTATACATGATTGCTTTCTATTTCTAGTATTATCCGAGTCTAAACCGCTCTAGATGCTGCATGAAAGGGATCTGCACCGAATGCTACCTTCAGCTGAAGCGCTTTCGCACCTCACGTCCAACACAGTACTCTCCCGGTCTCCCAGATATTCTCTGGAATTTTTTTTTTTTTAATCCCATAAATTCCAACAATATTTTTCCCCTCTTTGTTACGAAGGTGCCCTTTCTGCAAGAGCGTCAATTACGTGATAGATTACCGGGGCATAAGGACCAACGAAGAGAAAGGCTTAGAACAGATCGTATGTTTTCGCCTGATTACTGAATCAAGTTAACATTTACAGACCCATTACTTAATTTTGTAAAATTTGCAGGAGGAACAAAAGGTCATAGAAGCGAGAATTCGGATGCAGCTGCAGGAAAGGCTCGAGGAGGAGAGGATGGAGAGAGAAAAAGTAGAGCGAGGGGGGTTACCTGGTTGCTCAGATACAGGTTGAATAAATTTATTCGTTGATCAATTAATTAGGAAATTCTTTTTGTATTAATTCAATTAGTTTTTTTCATCGACAGGACAAAACAATGGGATCGTGTCGTCACGGATCTCGCCCTCTTTACTGGCCTCGAGGAGGATTCCGCCACTCGGGCAGATTCGGTGAGCTGATTTGTCCTTTGAATTTTTCGAAAATGTATCTTTTGTCATTTACAGGGTAGGGTCTTTACCGGAAAGAATGTCTCAGGGCTGAGGACTTAGATTCGGATCTCGAAGACTTGATGCTGAATCAGGCCATCTGGGATTCTATTCATGAAAGTGGGCCACATTCGGATTCCAGCCCATTACCAGGCGCATCGAGCTCCGCTTATTGGCCTGGACTGGGCCGCAATCTGAGAGAAGATGACGTCAACGGGACATCAAGGGAAGAATATGTTAATTTGGCGTTTTCTAGGCGGCAGGACAGCTTCGAGGAGGAGATGAAGCAAACGCTAGCCATCTCCCTCGCGGAGGCGCGTCCTAAAAGGCCTAGCACTGGAGCCATGGACTGGTGAGCTGGCTCCTGCCAACGCTTTATTCTTCATCTCTTCGTACAGATAGATTCCATGTAAAAACATAGAATGAGAATGTTATGGTTGATTAGACAGATATAAATTTAAAAGAGTGAAAAAGAGAGATAGAAACAGCGAAAGGGGGGGGGGGGGGGGTTGGAGGGAGAGAGATTAGACATAAAATGGAGAAAAGATATAGAAAGAGGAAAAATGAAAGAGACGTTAAGGCAATACGAGAGGCAGGGAGGAGAGACTAAAATGAGATTCTAGAGAAAGAGAGAATGAAGCGCTAGTAGAAGATGAGAGTGATGAAAGGGACAGGAAACATTCGGTAAAGATGAGACATACACAATATGACATTTAACAAGGATTACAGAGAAAGAGTATGAAGTAAGAGAATGAAGGGTGTGGTAGAGAAAGGTCAAAATATTTTAGGATTATTAGACAAGAAAAGGTTGAAATGGAGGATGGGCACATTAAAAAAACTATGCTAAATATTATCCAGGTCAATACTTGATTGAGTGTCTTTAAATATGAAATTGGAATAACTGAAGTTTGGTTAGTGTCGGATTTGTGCTATGTAGTTATGAATAATACTTCGAAAGCACCAAGTGAAAGTTTTGGTTTCAAAATACAACTAAGTATTTGACTTCTGGCCCTCTCCTAACACCCCCCTTGTTCACCATTAGAGATCTTTAAGTGCGTATTTGACTCTTCGACAAGCTCTTGGGGCAACCCACTCACACACATCTCCATAGCATCTGGTATGCAAAATATGGAAGGGGTGAAACTCTCCTTGATTTCCGCACCAGTCGATGCGTGCCCCAAAGACCATAAGGGACTTCATAGAGTGGCTTCGGAAAACTCGTTTCCTAATTCTTGCTACAGCAAAAAATTCTTTTCCATGACGACTAGGAACGTTCTGCAAGAAATAAAAAATTTCACTTCGAATTCCGGACCTCAACATCCTGCTGCATGACAAACTCACACCATCCATTTCAAATGGGATTTGTCCCGTGGACACACGAGCAATCCAACCCGAAAGACTCTAAGAATTTGGGAATCCAAGTCACTCGTATGGCAATAAGGACTACCATTCACTTCTTCAATTGGCTACCCCAGCATCTAGGCTTTGGAAGCTCATCGTACATGCAGCATCTGGGGAAATCCTAGCCCAACTAGAGAAGGAAGCATAATACACAAACATATAGGCTTTCATTCTTTTTTCCTTCACCTACTTATACGATATCCACACCAACACCATTGAGGAGGCTATGGCAATACAAGATGGTTTACTTCTCTCGAGGAGCATGACCTCTATGATATTGTCCTAGAATTTGATTCATACATGTTAGTCGAGAAGGGGAAGAGGAATCCCGTCGCAAGGAGATTTTCTCGCATAAGTGATGAAGTCAATTTCAGGGTATTTTTAATCGTTGTTTTGAATCAATTTCATGGAACAAAATATCTATAATTCCTTAATTTGTATATAGGTAAAGTAAAGGTCAAAGCCTCAGGTAGCCTAGGTAATGAGACTAGTGCTTTTAGGGAGTAGAGATACTATTATATGACAAAAACCAATGCTAGAAGGGATTTTGGAGAAATATGGAAGGACAAACAAATGGAATGAGTTGTGAATGAAATTATAATTAGATATAATTTTATATTCTATAATAAATAATTATAAAAATATTGAGAATGAAATGATGAAATGGAGAGATGAGAATGATAGAATGGAAGATGATGAACGAATGATGAAAAATAAAAAAATTGGGTAATTAGGAAATCGAGTAATGATGACAAATTTTTTGAAGAAAAGATAACAAATCTAAAATCTAAAAAAATAAGTAGGGTTTAAACTATCAATGTAAAGGATTACAAGAGAAAATTAGATCCACATCCTCACACAAACCTTGTTTTGATGCCAATCCTAGGTGGGGTGATGCTAGACTTATTACGATCTCGATCATCCTTAAAAAAATTGAATACAAAAAATTTCCAAGCTTGATCCTAAGACTCTCCTTTTCCTTCTAGTAGCTTGATGCTAAGAGAAAGAAAAAGGCAACAAAAAAATGAAGAAGAAGATTCGTTTAAATGTTAGGTTTAGAGGCTCCCTTAGATTAATGGTAAAGATTTAGTCTTTTTGAGTGACACCAAATGAATGGTGGAGATTAAATTTATAGATGACGACCATAACAACCCCCTAAGGAGGTGAGCCCCACAACCACCTCGCAAGGGAGTGGGTTGACCACTCTCTAAGAGGTGGTAATCTTACCACTTCCTTAAGGAGGTGGGCTTATCTCTCTCTCCTCTTATAAATATAGATTCTTATTGAAATAATACAAAAATATATAAATTGATTAATAATAAATAAAAGGAAATAAATTTGACCTCTTTGACCATTCAAGAATGTCTTGGACCATGTTTGACTTGTGAAGAATCACTTTGACTATCATTGACTTCCAAGAGAAAGTGAGTGACTAGTCTCCTAAAGAGGTGGAATGAGTTGACCCCACCTTAGAAAGTGGTTGACTAAACTCCTATAAAGGTGGAAAGGTTTGACCAGCCTCCTAAAGATATAGCAAGGTTTGACCAACATCCTAAAAAGGTGAAAAGGCTTGATCATCCTCCTAAAAATTTAGAAAGGTTTGATTTAACTCCAAAAAAGGTAGAGCACCCATTTTCTTCTTATTCTTCTAGATAGTTTGCATCTATACTCAAGTTAAACGTCACCCAAGTCCTTGCATCCACATAACTCATAAAAATATGAGAATTCAACCATTTGAATTCTAAGAAGTTGATAAAATTCAATTAAACATGAAAATACATGATTATTAATACAAATTAAGGCATAAATCATTCCATTCTAGTGCATGTTATCATATTTTTTAGTGTTTATCTATCATTCTATGAAAAAGTCATTATAATCTCAAAATGCATTAATTTAGGGTTAATTATGATAAATTAAGGATAATATTTTCATAACCCATATTTACTTGAGATTATAATTAGTTTTTAAGGTTAAATAATAATAGAAATCAATTTATATACACTCATATATTTTTTCTAAGTTTTAAAATCTAAAATAAATGAGCTTATTTTTTAAATATAAATTTATTCTCTTGTCATTTATTAAATTTGACTTTTTAAAATGATAGATAATTTAATTTCTGATCCAATGAAACAAATTTGGATTAATTTGGAGTTATCTTTTGAAAGATATGAATTTTCTAATTTTTAAGAATTTTTCTGAAATTTTAAATAATTTTTCAAGATTTTTCTGAATTTTTCTGAATTTAAAATCGATTTATTTAATTTAAAATAGATTTTATAAGTGCGGAGGTGACGTGGCAAAATATGGAGCGTCCGATCACGTGTTTAATCATGACCGTTGATCATCACTTAAAGGGGGGTACGTGGCACAATCTCATTCGCTTGTAAATCGTTTTAAAATGATTTAATCTTAGCCGTTGATTTGAGGAGTTATAATGGCTGAGATTAAAATCGACGATATGCATCTGGAGCGTCCGATCGAGATCAAAGGTCGGCGGTTTAATGCGCTACTTATAAGTGCACAACGTGGCATCATCTCGGCAGTCCATCAGAGATCCAATGGCTACAATTTAATCGTAACAATTCACAATCGTGTGTTTCATCAGAGCCATTGATCGAAGATTAAATGCTCGATCAGATGGTTACGCCCAGTTCACCCTACAAATTGAGATGTTCTTCGACATTGTAAAGTACTCCAGGAAAATTCGAGTGATCGAACTAATTAGACATCAAATTCCTTGAATCTTTTGCTTTTAATCGCTTCTAGACTCATTTCGGCATCCACAAAGTGCTTGAAAGTGAGATTTCATTGAGAGAATAGGAAGAAATAAGTTCTTGAACATCAACAATCGTGTTTTAAAATTCATAAATGAAAAGCCTTGAATCCGGCGAATAATTGGATCAATTCAAGCGCAATCTTGGGTTAGGGATCGTGTTTCATCCTAATCTTCCTTCCTATAGCTTTCGATTTGAATTTCAAATCGTAATTTGAGTCAATTTTAATTTTAATTTTAACTTTTTGCGATTTTAATTTTCAGAAATTTCTCTCTTGATCATTTGATGATTTCTGCGCGAATCTTGATTCAAATTCAGTGATTTTTGATTCTGTGGATTCGTCTTCGAGTTTCTTTCCAAAAATATCAAAATTCATAATTTCTATCCACATTTTACTGTCCAATTCGACCAAATTTCAAAAGATTATCCAAAATTACCTTAATTCTCCATGGATTTGACCCTTTTTCACCACTGTACTCCTTAATTCATGATTATTTGATAAAAATTGATGAGTTTGGTAATTGTTTTGACTCTTGATTGTGTTTTTTCAATGACCTCGTGGTGTTGATTCGTCAAATGGCACCTGTGCCAGGGAATTAAGGCGTAATTTTGATTATGTTAGTCAATTTTGACTTGTTCAACTCGGATTTTTCTTTTAATTTCTTGAAATTAACTCACATCGATCCTACATCGAGTGATCCGAAGTAGAAATCAATCTTCGAGATCCTTAATTCTATAAGATCAAGTGATTTCTGCCCCTTTTCTAAGGATTATGGGAGATCATTTTTCTAAATTCGCGTTAAGAGCGCTTCACTCTCATGGATACGAACACTCAGGTACGATTGACGTCATTATTTGATAATTTATCTTATCTACTATTTATATTCATCTAAATATCTGCTCTACCCTTCCATGAGACGACATACCACTTGGATATTATAGAATAATCCTTTACACGTAGATCTCTTTGAACGATCCTCGCAATCCCCCAACACTACCGTAGAAATGGCCTGGAACGACAAGGGAAATGCACGGAAATGCCTCAGTGACTACGCCAGGCCCATCCTCCGGAGACTTGTCACAAGAATTTACGTACCCCAAAATATAGGGGCAAATTTTAGAATAGATTCACATGTTATGAGCATGCTTCTTATCTTCTATGGTAAACCTTCCAAGGACCCATATAGACACGTAGATGAACTTAGCCAAGTATGTGAAATCAATCATATCCAAAATTTCCCCGTCGACATAATAAAGATGAAATTTTTTCCCGCTACACTTAGAGAGCAGGCCAATGATTGGTTTTTAAAATTAGGAAAGTAATTTGCTAGTTGGACCAAAATGGAGGAGGAATTCTTAGAAAATAATACTCCGTAGGGAAAACTACCTCCATACGAAAAGCTATCTGCGAGTTAACCCAAGGCACAAGTGAAAACTTTCACTACGCCTGGGAGCAACTGATTGACCTCACTAGGGAGTGTCCACACCATGGAGTGTCTAACCATGAATTAACGCAAATTTTTATGATGGGTTAGGCCCGCAAGATAGATATCTTTTAGATGCAGCAGACGGTGGCATCTTCGTGAGCAAACATGAAGACAAAGCCATGTAACTCATCGAGACTGTGGTAGAGAATAGCCACCACAATGCGGCTAAATCATTCAGAAGAGGTGCAATGCCGAAGGGACAATTGATCGATGCAAAATAAGTGGAGACGGGGAGGCTACTTGAAAGAATTAACAAAATGGCGGAAGTCTAGAATCTACTACTGTACCGAATAAACATCTGCAACGGTTCTAAAGGACTCGCCCATGTCTCACTCCAAGAAGCATTGCCGTGTGCCAATTTCTTAAGAGTTGACCACGTCGAATTAGATTACCCTGTAAGGGTGATCCAAGGGCAGGGCATGTTTAGACAAGGTCCATCAGGAGGACCGACTCAACAGGGATGGCCAAATTTTCTAGGGTCCATACCTGAATTATTATAATACCCATGTTTTCAATAACAATTCTTCACAGCATGCAAGATTTATGAGGAACAACGATCAACCCTATCCTCCATCATACAACGGTCAGCAAAAACATCAAAAACCTTACACAAATCAAAGACAACTGTCATTCGTCCTGCAGACACAACCGCAAGACGGCACACAAGCTCCATTCCAGACTGCGGAGACCTGATCCTCGAAGCGATCTCACAACTAATGGAGCAAATGACTCAAAAGAATTCACCCGTGGATGAGATACAAGACTTTGCTAAGACGAATGTCCAACCGATGACTGATAAGAAGGGTAAGCAAGTCTCTTTTTCTGACCAACTACCATCGTAGGCCACAGCCAACCCAAGGAATCAAGGGGCATAGTCGAGTCAGACATATAACTTGAACTATGTTCACGTCGATGAGGAGGCTGTGGAAATGACACTAGCGATATCAATCCTTCGGAGTGGCAAAGACCTACTGGATCCATACAAGGATCATCCAATCCACTAAAGGCCGATCATTGAAGATACACCAAATATCGTTAAGCACGACATCGATTCGGAGGATGAGGAAGAACATGTTAAGGCCAAACCTAACCCTAATACATACAAGCCCCCTGTTGACGTAACGATTTAGTGCGGTCGTTGAAACACACGATCATCGGTAAAAAAAATTATAATTCCGAACTCATGATGACCTAAAAATCAAAAATCAAGTATATCGATGGGATAGGGTCAAACCACAGAGAGCACGGTTGACTTGGTCAAACTTAAGTTTAATTAGGAATTTTAAGAATGTAAAATGATATATTATCGATAAAATTAATACTAATATATGAGACAAGTTATTTTAAGAATTTTGAATTTATTTGGAAAAGAAAAGTCAAAAGTCAAGGTCAAAGCATTGACTTTGACCAAACTTTGACTTTCTATAAAATCAGAGAAAAAAAGGAGAGAGAATTTACAAAAATTATATTTTCAGAAACTAGAGAGAAAGAGAAGAATTTTGATATAAAAATTATGATTTATAAAGAAGAATTGGATTTACTATGATTTATTGAAAATCAGTAAATAGAGAATTCAGAAATGAAGATCTCGGTCAAAATCATTAAATTGACTTATCAAATGATATCCAAATCTAGATATTAATAGAAAGCTTACAATTAAAGGATTCGAGATAAAAAAAATTATCAAATTTCACCTTGTAGATTAGGAGTAATTGCCCTCGAAAGTCAACGCCCAAATTTGGATTGATTTTGAACACTGGTTGGTCAAATGACAAATTGAGGGGTCAAACCTTGATGAAAATTGAGGAATCAGATATCCAAGGAAAGCTGATTGAACAAGAAATCCAATAAAATAAAATTCGTTTGAATTAGATTTAAGATCAGGGAGAAATCTTTGTTCATAAATGAGAAAAAATCCACAATCAAATTTGGGCGAAATGACAAAATTTCTGATATATTATCTCTAATTACCTATCTAAATCTAATCTAAACTATTTAAATTGCAAGGATTACAAAGGAATCAGACTACTTACCCGATTGACACGAAGATTGAGCTTCAAATAGCTTTGATTGCTGCGTATTTATCTGATTTCTTCTTCGCCGTGCTTTCGATGTTCAAGGGGCAATTTCCAAACATTTTCTTGCAATGATTAGTGATTAACTTGCCTCAATCCATGTACAATTGAATCTAGAATGCAAGAGAATCATGAAGAACTCAAGATTTTCCTTCAAATATGCTGAATTTCTTCACTTTTCAATAAAATGTTACAGTTTTAATAGAGAAAACATCGATTTATAGAAGATTTCATTGCAAAATATCTGGACCGTTCGATTCACTGAAAAAGCTTTGGATGGCCACAATGCTGCCACGTCTCGCGTGATAAGTGGACAGGATCCCATGACGTGGGCCTACTTTCTCGATTTTCGTCATCTGATCTTCATCAGAGCATTGTTAGGTAGCCATGTGTGGCTCTATCATTCGCTGAGTGTGAGATTTAGTCGCAGCCATCGGATTTCACTTAAGCAATCGACGGCTCTGAATTACACACATGCGTTTGATCGCGATCTGGTGAACTGGAGTCCAAGAGATCGATGTGCATCGATTAACTCGATTAAGTCCAACGCTTCTCGAGATGACACATCGCGTGCATACATAAAGAAAACATTAGTCCCACACGGAGCAAATGAAGCGAAAAAATTGCCTATATAAGGGGAGCCTCTCTAAAGGTTTTGAGTCGCCTAATGGGCCTAGTACGCTCCCCCTTAACCTGGCTCCTGAGCCCACTATACCCGTGGGCCCAATAGACTTAGCACGATTCCTTCACGTCACGTAGGCGCCCACGTGGGCTCACACGGGACCCTGTCAGCTCTTGTGGTGCCGTCACATGTCCGTCATGCCACGTTAGCTCCACGCAGTTTCGGCGCATATAAACCCTATTTTTGTGAAATTTTAGCTTTTAACAATTCCAAAAAATTCCTGAAAAATCAAAATAAAATCAATAAAAATCTATAAATTTTAGAAATTCATAACTTCATTTCTAGAACTCTTTTTTCCCTCAAATTTTCTCCATTGGATTACAAATTTCTTCATCTTTAATCCCATGCTACCTAAAATTTAAATTTAAACAAGAAAATAGGATGACTTTAAAACAATATTAAGTCAACCCTTTGAAATTCTATTTTGATTCATCCCACCATTCTCTTCTTCTAATTTCTTCTTTTAATCATATATTAAAGTCAAAATAAAATCAAGGAAAATGGTTAATTTTTAATTGTTTAACCTTTCAAAAGGTCGAACATCAATTAAACATATAATTAACGCTAAACAATGCAAAAATATGGACTTTAGTAAAATCGCATGCCAATGGAGAAAATTCATAAAACTATGATAACATGCATCATAACTACATAAAATAAGCATTAATATCAGTTTAATATGATAGTATTTGAAGTTAAAAATGCATGTTATCAAGCACTTAATCGCCCCAAAGCGAAGACTAATGAATCCGATGATCATCTACTAGAAGCCTTTAAAAAGGTAACCATTACCATTCCCTTGATAGATGCCATCAAGAATATCCCATCCTATGCCAAATTTCTCCAAGGTATATGCACACCCCATAGAAACCCTAAAAGGATCCAACTTAGTGAAACAATGAGTTCAATCATGATGAATTCTCTACCTATTAAAAAGAGAGATCCGGGAACACCCATGATAACGAGTGAGATAGGAGGAATGACATTTACTAGATCCTTGTTAGATATCGGAGCTAGTATTAAGATCCTTTCTAAAGCCGTATTCGATCATCATCATATAGGGGAGTTGATACCTTTCCTTGTAGAACTATGCCTAGCAGATGGATCAATAAGGAAACCACATGGAGTAGTAGAAGATGTGATTGTTAGAATAGAAGATTGCTATTTCCTGGTAGATTTTCTAGTCGTCGATATGAAAATGACCAAGGAGCTTAGCCAAGCCCCGATCATCTTAGGACGAACCTTCCCAGCTACCGCGAAAGCCGTCATAGATTGAGGGAAACGAGAAGTGATTCTCAAGGTGGGAGAACACACTATGAAGTTAGACATCAAAAAACTTATTAAATACCCTTCATGGGCTTCTAAAGAATTGGGCGCCATCAACTTCTCCGGCCACTAGGATATCGATGCATGCATAGAAGAAGTGATGATGATTGATGAGGAAGTGATAACATGCATTTATAACTTGAATTCTTATCCTTATTAACTCATATTCATGCTTATTTTATGTGAATATGATGCATGTTATCATACTTTTTAGGAATTTTCTCCATTGGTATATCATTTCACTAAATTTGATATTTATGCATAAATTAGGATATTTTCATGCTTGATGGATGATTAGTCTTTTGCAAAGTTAAAATTAATAGAAATTAATCTCTTTTGGAATTGCTTTTGACTTTAGAGCATGATAATTTCAAGATGAAATGATAAGTAAGAAGAACTCTTAAGAAAGGAGTAAGTGATTTTTAATTCATTTTAAATTCTTCTTTGAAAGTTATTTTCAATGGAATAATATTAAAAAGGAAGAAATTTGTGATCCAATGGAGAAAATTTGGATTAAAAAGGATTTATATATTTAAAGTTATGAATTTCTGAAATTTCTGACCTTTTTCTGATTTTTAAATTGATTTTTCCTATTTAAAAATCGCGAAAAAGGGGTTTATACCTGCAAGCGCTGATGTGGCGAGCGGCGGTTGACGTGGCGCGCGGGACCGCCTTGAGGTGCGACGCGGCACTGAGGCCACGTGGCATAGCCTGAGTGGCCCGCGCAGGAGACGCAAAGGACGCGGCCACGTGGCAGGGAGGCCACGCGACCACGTGGGCGCCCGTATGGGGCGCCACGTGTGGGCTGTTAATAGAGAGGACGTGACGAAATTAATAGGGGAATCCGCTCCCCTATTTAACCGCGTCTTGTCCCTCTATTTCTTCCGTGTGGGACTATGTTCCCACACGATTTCTATGTTACAGGTGACGTGGCTGAGGCGCACGCGTCAGATCCAAACGTAAGGCGTGGATCGGGTGGACCCGAGTCCACGCGATCAGTGATTACAACACGTGCTGAAAATACGGAGTAAGTGGACGTGATCTAAGGGCTCACCTGCAGCCACCTGGCAACACGAGGATCGCCGGATCTTCATCAAAGCGGATATCGCGCGATCGAGATCGGACCGTCCACTTCACCTGAAGATCAATCCGATGGCCACGACGATTCGTGGAAGAACTCCACGATCGCAGTTCGATCAAACCGCGATTGCAGTGAGATCGAGCCGCGATCGGAGAGCTAACGTGGTGGAATCGCCGCCATTCGAGCGGACGGCGATCGACGAACGACTAGGACCACGATCGTGGCCCGATCGTGGCTAAAATGATGGCTATTCGGAAGCGAAATTGAAGCCAATTGACTGGGGAATTGAAGCCACGACATCGCCCCAAGGAACCGCTCCCACGAATCCATGAATCAACCTCCACGACCGCTTCAATTGGCCACGATCTTTGGGCCAATTTTCCTCTTTAAAACCGATGTAATCCCCTTCTTTGTTCTCAACTTTTGATCGATTCATGAAGGAATTAAGCGACTTTCGAGGAAGATCTCTAGACTTTGATTGTGAAGCAATTGAAGCGGGATTGATCATGAATTTCTCCTTGATTTCATCGAATTTTCCCCTTGAATTCCGAACGTCTTCGAGGAAGAATCCGAGCAAATTCGCTTCAATCCACGAGAATTGAAGCCCCATTCTTGCGGCAATCGGGTTATTAGTGAGATTCGATCAATTATCAGAAGGTAATTTGAGTTTTAATTAGATTTAGTAGTTTAATTTTGCAAATTAGTTCATAGTGTTCTTCATTTTCCCCAAATTTCCGTCCGAAAAGTTGCTGATTTTGAAAATAGGATATCTCTTTGATTATAATTCCAAATCACTTGATTTTGGTTTCATTGGATATCTCTTTTCATCAGATTTTGGTGGATAGCAAATTTATCAAATTCCGAGTTCATTTGACCCTCCAATTTGACATTTGATCAAGGACTTTTCATCTTTCATCAGAAGTCAAATGATGACTTTCGTGGTCAATTACTTTTGATTTACAAATCAGAATTTGATAATTTTGGTCTTGTTAGATTCCTCTGGTTCTCACATTTCCATTGACATAAAAATTGCAAGATTTGGATTTCATTTGACCATTCAATTTGAAGATTTTCTCTGAAGTATGAATTTCTAGGATTGTCTCATAGTTGATTTTCAATAATTCATAATAAATTCATTTCTTATCCAAAAATCACGAATTCTATATCAATAAATTTAATTTTCTCTCTAGTTTCTAATATCTAAGTTTCGTAATCTTCTGACTCTGTTTGGTTCTCTGATTTTGCAGAACACCTACTATTGGTCAAAGTCAATGCTTTGACTTTGACTTTTGACTTTTCTCTGTCAAATCAGAGATTTCAATTCTTAAAACTTCTTATTTATCTTATTTATATCATTTCCATTCCTTAAATCTTATTTTCTCTTATTTAAAACTCCTTTTAAACCTAAGTTTGACCAAGTCAACTCTATGATTAAAGTCAACCCTACTCTATGTGGATCGACGCGATACTTACACAATACTTGATTTTTAATATCTTATCTTTTTGAGTTCGGTTTTAATAAATTTTGTTTGACTATCGTCTTTGTGTTTTAACGACGCACGGAAACGACACGTTAGGAAGCAAATTTGAAGAGCTACCATTGGATGAGTCTTGGATCTAAAGCTGGAGGAATAATTACTGGAAGTATTAAGGCAGAATGAAGGTGCAATCGGTTGGACCCTGATGGATCTAAAGGGATTGAACCCCTCACTATGCACTTATCACATCTTCCTAGAGGATGAGTCAAGACCCGTCAAGGAGGCCCAAAGAAGACTCAACCCAAAGGTTAGGAAGGCTGTGAAAGAAGAAATTCTTAAATGGCTAAACGCATAAATTATCTACCCCATATCCGATAGCCAATGGGTGAATCCGGTGCACGTTGTTCCATAGAAAGCTGGAGTAACAGTCACGATGAACAAGAAAGGCAAGAAGATCCATACACGCCTTCGAAAAAATGGAGAGTCTGCATCGACTATCGGAAGCTGAACTCTGCAACGAAGAAGGATCACTTCCCTCTACCATTCATCGACCAAATCTTGGACCGACTCGCAGGATCAAGTTATTTTTGCTTCTTGGATGGATATTCGGGCTACAATTAGATTGTGATCCATCCCGATGATTAAGAGAAGAAAACATTCACATGTTGTTTTGGCACATTCGCCTTCAAACGCATGCCATTTGGACTATGTAACGCCCCCGTGACATTTCAACGATACATGACGGCAATCTTCTTTGACTTTCTTGTCGACAGTTTAGAAGTTTTCATGGATGATTTCTCCATCTTTGGAGACGACTTTGACAGTTGTATAGCTCACATGACTAAGATCCTCAAGGTCTATGTCAGGAAATGACTGGTGTTAAGCTGGGAGAAATCCCATGTTATGGTACAAGAGGGAGTAGTGCTCGGGTATATCGTCTCGGGAAAAGGACTAGAGGTGGATAAGGCCAAGATAGAGGTCATCCAAAACCTCCCTCTCTCGGCTACCATACGAGACTTACAGAGCTTTCTCAAGCACTTCGGCTTCTACCAAAGATTCATACAAGACTTTGTGAAAGTCTCCAAGACACTCACCACCCTTATTTGCAAGGACAAAGACTTCATCATTGACGAAGAAGGGAAGTGCGAATTCATGATGCTGAAGTAAGCACTAATTGACGCACCAATTCTTCAAAGTCCTAATTGGGACTTACATTTCGAGATCATGTGTGACGCTTCGGACTACGCAGTGGGAGTGGTCTTGAGGCAAGGATTAGAAAAGAAGCCGACGACCATATGTTATTTAAGCAAGACCCTTGTCGAAGCTCAATTAAACTATACGATAATAGAGAAGGAGCTTTTGGCAATTGTCTACGCACTTAAGAATTTCTAGCCGTACATCTTGGGGAGCAAGATCATTATCTACACCGATAATGTGACATTAAAATACTTGCTCTCCAAGAAAGAGGCTAAACCACGACTCATATGATGGGTGCTGCTCCTTCAAGAATTTGACTTAGAGATTAAGGACAAGAAGTGCAGCAAAAACTCAGTGGCAAAACATTTATCACGTCTCCATGTTCCAATTGCAAGTGACACATTCTTGGATGAGCATCTCCTTGCCATCTCGAGCCACGCTCCTTGGTTTGCCCACATCGTCAACTTCATCGTGACTGGATCAATCTCGGAGCATTGGAATCGTCATCAATGAGATAAGTTCTTCCATGATTTTAAATACTACTTCTGGGAAGAACCACTTCTATTCCATCTTGAATACGACTAGATCATCAGGCGATGCATCCCATAGGAGCAGCAAGGAGACATCTTAGCGATGTGTCAATTATCGACGTGCTGAGGACATTTCGCAGCGCACAAGACCGCGGACAAAATCCTGCAGAGCGCCTTCTATTGGTCCACCATCTTCAAGGATGCCCACTGTTTATACACGGAGGGTCTACAATGTCAAGCAGCATTGAACATTTCCAAACGAGATGAAATGTTGATGCGGTCGATCCTTATAGTGGAGATCTTTGATTCATGGGGGATAGATTTTATGGGACCTTTCCCACATTCTGACGAGAAAGAGTATATCTTGGTAGCAGTGGATTATGTGTCCAAGTGGGTCGAGGCGATCCTCTGACAAGACGAGACCGCGAGGTCATCGATTTCACACGGTCTCGTGTCAAAAATTATTCCGAACTTACCAATTTTGGGAATTTATAACGAATTGAGTGGCATAATGGTAAATAAGGGTCGAATCCACAGGGAATTAAGGTATTTTCGTGATATCTTTTGGAAATTGATCAAATTGGATGATGAATTGAGGTGAGAAATTAGGGAAAATGGGGTTTTAGAAAGATAACTCAAATATCTATCCGTGGAATCAAAAATCGCTCGATTTGGATTAGTAATCACGGAGAAATCAAAGATGGAAGTGGGAGGAAATTTTCAGAATCGCGAAGAACACAAATTGAAATTAAAAATGAAATTGAACTAAATTGAAATCCTAAACCTAAAATTGATGATACATGACTATAGATAAGAGGAATAACTTGTTTTCTAACCCGAGATAACGATCAAATCGATCCAATTGATCGCCGGATCGACAACTATTCATTCCGCGAATTCAATCGTGAACATCGGTGTTCAAGAGACAAATTCTCCTCGCACGATCGACGAAATCTCTCTTATAAACACTCCGTGGACGCGATTTCGAGTCTAGAAGCGATTACAAGAGAGAGATTCAAGAGAGGAAGGGTGTAGATGGGTCGATTAAGAGAAATCATCCTCGAATACTTACAAACGACGAAGAACTCTTCGTTTTATAGGGCGAAATGGGCGAAACCGTCTGATTGATGCGTTTAATCCGCATCAACGGTCGGGATTAAATGCATCAATACGAAACGGTAAGGTTAAATCGCGACCGTTAGATCGCGGATGGAGCGCCAGGATGTTCTGCAGGAGATGCGTTTTAGAAACGCGTCGATTCGTAACCGTTAGATCGTGATCCGGCGGTCTTGATGAATCCTTTAAAAGAGGCGTTATGAAATGCTTTAAATCTTCGCCGTTGGATCTTGATCCGACGCGTCAGATGCTCCCCCCAAGATTAAATCTTGGCCGTCATAACTCTGTATTAAGGCGCACGTGTCTGATCTGCGATGTGTGGACCGTGCGTCCACTCGATCAAGGCGTGTGATGCCGCCACGTCGCCTCCAATCTGACTCGTTATAATTCCTTTTATTTGGCACGTGCTTTCATCAAATCTGGTGGTCTACGCGTCCACCCGATCGGCGTCCTCCGATCGTGATCCATCGCTCCTCGTCGTGCCACGTCACCTGCATTATAAAAGCCGTGTGGATTAGTCCCACACGGAATAAAAGAAAGGGAATCGTTGGGTTTATAAGACCCGACAATCTTAAGGGTTGAATACCCTTCCGGACTACGGAAGGCTGAAAACCCATTTGTACTATGTAGTAATAATAAATATATATGTAACGCCGCGTAGGCGCCGCGTGGGCCCGCGTGGCGCTGCCATGTGGCCCAGAGTGCCACGTCGAATCCACGTGGGTCCCGCGCGAAAATTAAACCACTTTTTGTTATTTTTTTATTTATTTAAAACATTTTAAATCGAAAATAAAATTGGAAAAATCCCTAAAAATTGTAAAAATCATATCTTTCAATATACAACTCCAAATTAATCCAAATTTCTTTCATTTGATCTGAAATTTAATTATCTATCATTCTAAAAAGTCAAATTATTTAAATAACAAGAGATTTAATTCTTATTTCAAAAATACATTCATTTCTTTAATGTTTTAACTTTAGAAAATGAAATGAATGTTCATAAAAATGATTTCTCTTATTATTTAACTTTAAAAACCATTTATAATCTCAAGTAAAGATAGGTTATAAAATCTTTAATCTTTAATTCATCATAATTAACCCTAAATTAACACATTTTGAGATTATAACATAAAATTGTGTAGAATGATAGAAATGCACTCAAAGTATGATAACATGCATATAAATGGAATGTTTTATGCCTTATTTTGCATTAATAATCATGTTTTATCATGTTAAGATTGCATGTTATCATCCTCATAAGGACAAACAACCATCGGGAGGTGCTCAACTTTGTTATGAGATGCATCTTCACCTGATATGGTTGTCCGAGGGCCATCATCAGCGACGGTTGCTCACACTTCAATAATGCACACTTCCGAGTACTGTTGAAGAAGTACGGAGTACACCATTTCCTCACCACACCATACCACCCCCAGGAAAATGGGCAAGTAGAGGTTAGTAATAGAGAAGTCAAAAATACTTAAAGAAAATAATTCGACCTGATGGGAAGGATTGGGCGCACAAGCTTCCCGATGCACTATGGGCATACCAGACAGCTTACAAGACACCCATCGGGATGTCTCCTTTCTGGCTCACCCACGGGAAAGCCTGCCACCTTCCAGTTGAGCTTGAGCATCAAGCCTATTGGGATATCAAAAAGCTCAACCTATCTCTAGACGAAGCAGGGAAACAAGGACTTCTCCAGCTCCAGGAATTACATGAGCTAAGGCACGATGCGTAAGAGAAGGCAGCGATCTACAATGAAAAGACAACGATCTTTCATGATCAACACAACAGAAGACTCCTTTCAAGTCAACGATAAGGTCTGGCTCTACAACTCCCCCCTTAAGCTCTTTCTTGGGAAGCCGTGCTCGCGATGGGATGGTCCATACGTGGTTCTAGATTTTTTTGAGGGTGGATCCGTACTCATCTCTGACATCAGATCCAGCAAAAAATTCAAGGTAAATGGTCATCGTCTCAGGCCGTACCTAACATCAGAACCACCCGCACTAGTAGATGAGGTAGATCTGCATCTTCTCGAGTACCTGAGGATGTGACAATGGTATCACCCTCGCCCCATCAGTAGTCGTAGGTTTTAGTAGAGTTTCGTCTGGCTGAAGACGTTAAACTTAGCGCTCTTAGGAGGCGCCCCAAGATTATATTACTTTTTAGTTTTCTTTTTGTACTTTGTTTTCAGTTTTTATAGATGTCGAAGAAGAACTACACTATGGAAAGGGGGCACGTGCAAGAAATCATGTGAACGAGCATCAACGCATCAATGAGCTTTTCTAACCCTTTATCTTCTCGCCACATTTTCATATCTTTTTCATGCCATGCTTAGTATTTATCGTTATCTTTTTCATGAGCATGATGATTTCATTGAGGGCAATGAAAAGTTCTAGTTGGGGGCTGACTTAGAAAAATCTTAACTATTTTTCAAATTGTTTAATATCCTATTTTCCAAATTTGATCCACTCTACCCGACCTTAGAAGTCTTGACATTTAGAGATCCGACCTATTAGAGATGTAGAAAGCTAAATGATCTAGAGAAGCCAATGGATGATATTTAGTGGTTAACTTCTTTGGAGTTGGGTATCTAACAGGCACCAAGGAAAAATGAGTAATCATAAGTTAAAATGATAAGGGATTGAAAAGGAGAGTTTTTTTAGAGAAGTTAGTGTTAAATTCCTATCCCCTACCTGACATCAGCCGAACCTGCTTAGTGTGGGAATTCCTAGCTTCCGAACTTTCCCTTAAAAGAGTGCAATGCGCCATAGTTTTTTGAGGCACCTATATTTCCCTATTAGGCATTTAGTTTTATCTCTTCAAAATAATTCAAGTAGTTACACCATTTTTTTTAAACTTCACTCATGATAATAGCACTCCCAAGTGACTCGCGCATTTATCACACTACATTTCTTCCATATTTCCATCACATGTACGTATCCCTTCACACCACACTTCACATTTGTTACATACTCTCTTCAAATCCAAAAAAAACTCCTCCATATCCTTATTTCATGTAAATTCTTCTGAAATTTTGTCCAAGAAAAAAGAAAGAAAGAAGGAAAAAAGAAGGAGAAAAATCAAGGAAAGAGAGAAATATGAAGTGAAAAGAAGGAAAATAAGTTGGGAAATATCTTCTTCCACCATCATCTCTACCACCTCCACCATCATCTCCACCATCTACCCTATCATCCATCACCTTTCACATCATTTGGGAGTATAATTATCATGTGGTACCTCCTTTGATTTTAAAATTTGCTTTGTTTATCTATATATTTTCTTTTAACCACGTCATTCCCTTAGAAATCGTATGTTTTTGTTTCCTTCAGCCACCTCACATGTTGCATCCCAAATATAGGAATCCCTTTGAAATTGCACTCTTTATACGAGGAAGACAAGTTGAGGGGAATTCTAATACACAGTAGCCTCCATTTTTTAGGGAAGGAGTGATGTATCTATGGAGAGGGTAAGGAATTACATCTGCTCATGAGAGAGTGAGTATGTTTTCATCCCCATAGCATCAAACCTTAGATATGCTCACCTTGATCAATATTGAGAATTAGACTCGAGCATTAGCCGATGAGAACTATCCTAATATGCACTAAAGAAGTCGACCTAGAGATGAAATCTGGATCATTATGGCCTACACTATGATGAAAACATAATCATAAATTCATACGCTTCACCTCTTTAGTAGTAGGATCAAATAATGAAAGGAACTTCTAGGGAGACTATATAATAAATTTCTAGGAGACTAGCAATCATTTAAGTTGGGGGTGTAATAACATGCTAATCCCATCTTTACTTGAGATTATAATTAGTTTTTAAGGTTAAATAATAAGAGAAATCATTTTATATACAGTCATATATTTTTCTAAGTTTTAAAATCTAAAACAAATGAGTATATTTTTTAAATAGAAATTTATTCTCTAAATTACTATTGGGATAGACATTACTGTTGGGTTCTGAGGTTGATAATCCTTCAAAAATTTCGATTATAACATCGAATGCAACGGAATGTATTGAAAAAATTGAATATCCAAAAAATTCAGATATTCAAAAAAATTGAGGCACCAAGAATGGATGATCTTATCATCTAGTATGTATGAGAAAACATACTTATGAGGTTCTCTAGAAAGAGTTCTTGAAGCTATTCAAGTGTCTAGCCTCTAGTGGTATCTACACAATATCTGGATGGTTGGATCTCCTCTTCAAAGCTCTTCACTAAGAGGGAAAGAGAAGACAAGAGAGAATTCCCACAAGGCTTGCATGGGCACCTTGGTTGAAATAGAAGAGAGGGTTGTTCTTGGTTGAAATAGAAGAGAGTGTTGGGTTAGTCTCCAATCAGTCCATGAGGGATGTTAGTGAGAAGTTAAGCACCTTTGCCCTTAAGATTACTCAATGATGTAATTGAAATAGAACTTCTAGTAGTTTTTCTAGATGGGACTCCATCTCTATTTGTTACATCTTTTGTTCACAGATTTAGCTAAGCAACTTCCCTTAATGATGTAAAAGGAAATACTTCATCATTATTCATGAGTCCAACATCATCGTGATGGCAAAGGCAGTTCTATGGAAATTCAGTTTCTTGTACTCTAAATTTTTCTTTATCTTGATCTCTAACCTTTAGCATAATCAAGGATTTCCAATATAGGAAGTGATGTAGGATATATAGTAGGGAAGAAGGCAAGATGTGTGATAACTCTAAAATATAAGTCACATTCATGCATCATTCATCATGTTTAAGTGTTCATAAAGACTGTAGGAATGAGAATATCTATTTTTATATGGCTTAATGCGATGAAAATATGATTAAGTCCTATCATGCATCATTTCTTACATTTTGATTATATTATGAGACTAACCCTACTTGACTTCTTGGAAGTTAAATAGTTGAATTCTCACATTTTTATGAGTTATGTGGATGCAAGGACTTAGGTGAAGTTTAAAGGGAGCATGGATGTAAACTATCTTGAAGAAGAAGAAGAAAATGGATACTATACATTTTTAGGAAGATAGTCAACCTTTTCCACCTTCTTAGGATCAAACCCTTTCACCTTTTTAGGAGGATTTTCAAACCTTGTCATATATTTAGGAGGTTAGTCAAACCTTTGCACCTTTTTAGATGGTTAGTCAACCACCTTCTTAGGGGGGCTCAACCCATTCCACCTTTTTATGAGACTAGTTACTCAATTTCTTTTGGAAGTCAATGGCAATCAAAGTGATTCTTAAATTATTAAAGGTGGTCAAAGGCATTCTTGAATGGTCAAATAGGTCAAAATTCTTCTATTTTTATTTATTATTAATCAATTTAGATCTTTGATATTTCTTACGAAGAATCTATATTTAAAGGAGGAGAAAGAGGTAAGCCGAGCTCCCTAGGGAAGGGGTAACGTTACCACATATTAGAGAGTGGCCAACCACTTTCTAAGGAAGTATTTGTGGGGCCCACCTCCTTAAAATGTGATCTCCCACCTCTTTAGGAGGTGATTATGGTTGTGGCCTATGGAATTAATCTTCACCATTCATTTGATTGCGCCCAAAAAGACAATTTCTACCATTGATTCACAGGAACCTCTTATCTTAACATATAGAAGAATCTTCTTCCTTTTTGGTTATTTTTTAGCTCTCTCTTTGCATCAGGCTACCATAAGGAAAATTAGAGGCTTAGGTCCAAGCTTGGCATTGTTTGGTGTTCAAGTTTGTTGTGGAGGCAAGATCAAGTAGAGGATCGAGGTCATAATGAGTCTAGTATCACCCGGCCTAGGACTGACATAAAAAATGGGGTTTGTGTGAGGATTTGGATCTGATTTTCGCTAGTAATCCCTTGCATGGATAGTGTAAACCCTATTTCCCTTTTTACATTTTTTATCTTTTCTTCAAATAATCTCTCATTATTATTGATTTCCTAATTGCCCAATTTTCTCATTTTTCACCATTCTTTCATTATCTTCCATTTTATCATTCTCATCTCTCCATTCCATCAATTCATCCTCAATATTTTTCTAATCATTTATCATAATATATATATATATATATATAATTTTTGTTCATACCATATTCTATTTCTCCGAAAATCCCTTCTACCATTATTTTCCCTAGAAAAGTATCTGTATTCCCCAAAGCACTAATTTCATTACTTAATCTCCTTAAGGATTCAACCCTTAATTTATCATTATAGAAATTGAGGAATTCTAAACATTATTACATGAAAAAAACTAAAACAAGGACTAAAAATATGTATTGGGGGCAGTGGTAGAGGATCCTAGGGAACAATTTTATGGAGAAGAAGAAAACTCAACTCAAAATATGCCTAGTGATTCTAATACATGGGTGGCCCATTTATAGTCCTTGGAGGAAAGAGAAGGTAAAAAATAAAATTAAATCAAATGAAAGAAATTTAAAAATCAAATGAAAGTAAGAAATAAATCCCAATAATATGACCCTTGATGAGCATGAAATGTGAGATAGTCGAAGCATTTATAAAGGCACACATTTATGAATAAAAAAATATCATCAATCCACTCTAATGATTATCATAAAAGAATTAAAATGGTTAATAAGGGTTGAATTGAGTGGGAATTGGGTTGACGATGATGACTAACAAAACTCACTCAATTTTAGTCAATTTAGAGGATAAAAAGTAATGAGGAAATAAAGATAATTGGAGACCGAAGGAATCAAACTAGGCATAAATAAGAGTTGAAATAAGGGAAATATCAAGAGAGAATTGTAAGGGAAATCATAAAAAATCTATAAATCTATTCTTCCTAATCTAAGTAAACCTTAAGTTCACAGAGAAGACTCCTACTAATCCAAGGGTGATGCAAAGAAAATCCAATCTTCCTTGATCAAAGGCGAAAATTTACAAGTCTTTGATTTTAGCTGTTGACATTCAAGTGATGAATTCCCCATGACACCACTCATGGAGACGACTCCTACTAACATGGAGCTGAAGCAAAGATGATCTTATCTCTCCAAATCAAAGGGTGAAATTGACTATTGATGAACTCGATTACGCGTGTTTTCCGTCGTTGTTTTGTATCGATTTCATGCAATAAAATTTATATTTCCTTACTTAGTATAGTTTAAGCAAGGGTCGAATCCACAAGGAGCTGAGGTAATGAGATTAGATATTTAAATGAAAGGTGAGAGAACGTGGAAGAAGTGAGAGCTTGGAAATAAGTGCAAATGTAAATGCGGCATGTAGAGATGAATATGAGTGATAGTTTTTAAGTTTCTTTTTTTTAATTAGGAGAAAAATATGAATTCCAATGGAAAAAAACAATGTAGAAAGAAATGAAATTGGGATGAGATGATGAGAAGGTGAGAAGAGTGGTTGGCGGCAGCGATGGATCGACGAATCGATGTGAAGCGATAGGGAGAGAGAGTTGCAAGTATCGATGATGTCAAAGCCACTACATTAAAATAAAAATAAGAAAGAAAAAAATAAAAAGGAAAAATACAACTTTACTGTTTATGGAGACGATGAACACAAGCAAGAACTCAATCCAGATCGCCGCACAAACCCCGTCGGTGTGCCCGTCCTAGGCCGGGTGATGCTCGATCCGCTCCGATCACGATCTTTGCTTGCTCCCTTCTCCACTACAAGGTTGAGCATCAAACAATGCTCCTCCTTGGGCCTTGACCTCCTCTCCCTTTCCTTCTGGTAGCCTGATGCTAAGAGAGAGCCAAAAAACGCAAGGAGAGAGAAAATGAAGGCTTTTATAGTGAGTTCTTAGGGTTTGAGTGTAAAGAGGGGTAAAAGAGTCCAATTATTAAAAATCATCAAGCTTGATTGTTTGATCCAAGGGTATAGATGGATAGAGGGTTAAAAGATGAATGTAGATATAAAATTTCAGCTCAAAACTCTATCTAGATCATGAGATATCATGATTTTAATTTAGAGAAATCATAGTCTTTGATTGAGATAGTGTAGAGTGGCATTTCTGTAAATTACTGACTTCGAAATTCCTGTAAATCAGAGGGGCATTTCTGTAATTTTTTTCACTTTAAAAAAATCGGAGTGACATTTTTTTGTAAATTTCTGACTTCGAAAAATCGGAGGGCATTTTTTTGTAAAAATTTCACTTTAAAAAAATCGGAGTGGCATTTTCGTAAATATGCTCAAAATCTGAAAAAAAGTCCCTAAAAAAATTTAGAAAAAAATTCAGAAAATTCCAGAAAAATCCCTAAACTTAGAAATTGAATATCTCACAAAATAACTCTTTTTTTCACGAAATTTTTTCCATTGGATCAAGAATTTAATCCTCTATCTTTTTATCCCAAAATATCTAAAATCATGAGAAAAAATTAAGGTCTCATTTAATAAAAATTAAGCTTGGTCCAACCTCCTTAAAAATAAGGAGATTGGCCCAATATTCACTCTAAATCAATTTTGGATTAACCTAGAAATCTTATGATGATACCTTTACCGAATCCAAACCTCATTTATCACATTTCATAAAAATATGGTTGTCTTGGTGTTCAAATTTAGTAGAGATTTGTTTCCTCTTTCCTCTTATCGTCATCCATATCCATGCTTTCCTACTTGCATACCTATGTCCCTACATCCACATAACTCATAGAAAATATGAGAATTCAACCACTTGACTTTGAAAGAGTCAAATGGGGTTAGTCTCATGGTGCATGATAGGAGATATCTATGTTTTTACTAAATTAGCACTAAATAGACGCAAGTTGAGTATATGAGTGGAATGCAATGATGAATGCAAAAATATCATAAAAAGATGATAACGTGCATTATATGACTAAGAATTATTTGTTAAAACCCATTTATAATGATAAAAATGAATGCGTCAATGACACGTTATCAACTATTCTTCTATAATGGCTATCAAAACCCCAGTGATGACATCCCTACACATTTTGAGGACGACTAATAATCATGTGATTATTAATGCATTGTAAGGAATAATTCTTACATATCTTATGCATGTTATCATGCTTTCAATGCAAATTTATCATTCTATTCTATTTTTATCAAAAATCTCAAAATGCATTATTTTTAAGGTTTAATCATGTATAAATCACGAGTTTGAATTTTAAATAGATTAGCCTAATTCTATTTGAAATTTTAAATGAGTTTTAAATGTAAAATAATAAGAGACAAACATTTTCATACACGCTGTAAAAAGTATTCACTTTTATTTTTTAAGTAAGTTGCGTGTATTTTGAAGTTCAATATTCAATCTCTTGTTATTTCTTACATTAAATTTCTCAGAATGATTGATTATTTAATGCTGGATAAAAATTTTGGATTAAAAAGGAGTTGCCTTTTGAGATAGGAATTTTTTTTAATGTATTTTAATAAAAATTATTAAAGATAACTATTTATGAGTGGGAGGCTAACTTGGCGCACATGCCTATGCCTCCATGCAATGGTGTGGAATGGCGCCACATGGCGCACATGTGACGTTTATCAAGGGGAGTGTAATTAGCGTTAAATGCCCCTAATGGGTTGATTTTAGTTAGCTAGAGTGCCCAAAGTCATTTTAATATTTTCACTATGGGGCTATAATAAGCGAGAGTTTTATGTTTCAAGTGACATAGTGCAATGGGAGGCGTTTTATCTCCCGACATAATCAAAACCGTCAATTTTCACTTAAAGGGAGTAAGTACATGGCAAAATTTCACTAGACAATGATTTGAGTTATAAAAATTGAAAAAGCCTAGCAGTTCTTTGCAAGATATATAAAGGTGCAGATGTTTTGCAATCAACATACTCCTACATGCTGCATGGCATAATCTGGAGCATTTGAAAAATATTGGACAACAACCGTCACGTCAATGCTTGATATACCCTTGTATTCATTCTTGCTTGATATATGAATCAAAGAAAATTTCTCCCTTCAAATTCAACGGTGCATTCATTCTTTTAAATTATTAATCGTACCTTTTGGACAGCTCAAGACTCACTTTTGTATCCAAGGAGTGTATGAAGCCAAGATTATGTCGAGAGAATAGGCAAAAATCACCTCTTGAACTTCAAAGTTCCATTTTCGAAACCGTAGAACGAAAAGCCTTGATGCAGAGATAAATTCTATCATTTCAAGCATGGTGTCAAGTGAGATTTTCTATTTTTATTAATGGTACCTTTTGGATAGCTCAAGAATCATTTATGTATCCAAGGAGTGTTTGAAGTCAAGATTTTGTCGAGAGAATAGGCAAAAACCACCTCTTAAACTTCAAAGTTCCATTTTCGAAACCGTGGAATGAAAAGCCTTGATCCAGCAATTAATTTGATTATTTAAAGCATGGTGTCAGGTTAAATTTTATATTTTCCTCCTAATCTATTTTCATATAAAATTATATTTTTTTGAAGCTTAGGTTAGGTAAATTTCAATAACTATCATCATTTTTGAGATTTTCTCTCTAACTTAACTCTTTGACTTCTCCATGGATATAGAACCATTTACGTCATTTTTTATTTTGAGGACAGATCTTCTAGTCCTATTTCCAAATCTAGATTTTCCCCTAATTTTTTATCTCAATTCATCATCCAATTTGATCAAATTTGATAACATCTAAAAAACACACCCTAATTCTATGTGGATTCGACCTTTACCTCTATACTAGATTAATCATAATCAATCTTGAATTTGATTAAGGGAGTTTGATTTTATTTTTGACATGTGGATGTGTGCCTTTGATGACTCCACAATCATGCTTTCTCAACAATCAATAATAATTTCACAAAATGTATAAATTAAAAATAAAATCAAAGGGTCTTTGCACAAAAATAAACTTAAAAATTGCATCTAAATCAAAATCTCCTCATCCTTATTATACAAAATTCACTCTTCTCAAATCTCTAATTTATAAGTATCAATAAATGGAACATATAAAAGGCCAAGAGTCAATAATTGCATAAAATTATCCCTAAAAGTGAATTTGAGAACCATTGTAAATGGCATGGGATTCATCAAAATATAATCAAAACATGATTGCATTCATCATATTGACATGAATTCTACATTAGAAGAAGTTAAGATCATATATTTTTCATACACAAAGTACATGTTATCAATGCTCATATCTCGGCTCTCCTATGGCAATTATAATGCAAGCCTTCTAGTTGTGGGGCTAGGGTCCTTGATCCCATTCCCCATTAATTATCTCACTTAGAGAACTCAAATCTATCAATTAGCTAAAAGAACATGAGGTCAATGATGGTCGTGACAATTCATGTGGCCACTCCCCATCAATCCTACCCTCTTGGAGGGCTTGACCTTGACAAGTAAGTAGGAGAACAACAAACCTTGAGCGGTGAAGAAGCACTGGTTGAGAGGCGGCTGCAGCCAAAAGGCAAGGCAAAGTTTGTCATGGAAGAAGAGGAAGGACCAAGGTTCGAAGGGCACAATGGTGTCTTGGGAATTAGAAGCTTAGTAATTTTTGGAGTATTGCCAACATGTCTTTGACACACTCACATGTTCGTTGACAACCTATAGCTTTTGCATGACCTAATTGGCTAGATATGGACCACTAGTCTTGGTGGCTTGCTGATGGCATTATATGGCTTGCCAGCCTATAACACTTTCATCTTTCGTTTATATTCATTGAAATGATTTTTTTATCCATTGTAATTCTCGTGTGATATTTACAATGAAGTCCATAAACATATGTAATGACCAAGTGAATTATGATGAGATCATAAAACAATGATCAATGGTTTTTAAACCTATGTTCTAAATATTCCTATTCATGGGATATTCAATAAGGGCATTAAATTATCCAAAACATTATTTGATCTGACTCATGTGCTGAGTATGGCTAATCCTATGGCTATCGGTGTAGAGATACCAAGGATGGATAGTGAGCGCCCTTTGGAGAAAGAGTTCACTGAATTGATCCATATGAATCATTTAATTTTATTATACCCAACTATCAATCAAGTTGATTCATGTTACGGTTATGTACCTGGTCCTTCGACTTCAAACACCAAAGACACCTTGTGGATGGATGATCATGTTTTGACCTACAAATCCCTAGCTACCCGATTTCCAAAATGTGATAGATTGGATACAACATGAAGTCCTCGAAGGTGATTAAGTCGTCAAGATGAGATCATCTGCCCTTGGTATAAGAGGAGATTGACTCAAGGAATGAGATATGGTTAAATCCTTGGCCAAGATAGTGAAAATAATAAAGAAGTGGCTCTCAATTATTTTCTACTCACATCATTACAAATTGAGTGACCGATTAGAATTTGATAGTTAACCATAGTACCCTAAGTTATTCATGAGTCTCACACGGAAGAAGGATTATACGTACATAGTAACTAATGACGGGAAGGTTTCATGAGGGAGTTCTCATATACTTCATATCTTCAAGAGAACATGGTGTAGCTTGGCACCCAATGAGCTGGCAACTCAATCTATCAATCCGGGTAAATTGATCCTTAATGAATAAATATATGTTGATATAATTCATTACTAAGGAAGACCAATCAGTATTATTGGGTCGATGGAGTTATTAACCTGCAAAATATGTGAACCTAGAGGGTCACACACATAAGTTTGAGAGGCGACTACGGCCAAAAGACAAGGCAAAGTTCGTGATGGAAGAAGTGGAATGACCAAGGTTTGAAGGGCACAATGGTTTCTTGGGTATTAGAGGTTCATCAATTTTTGGAGGATTGCCAACATGTCTTTGACATGCTCACATGTTCGTTGGCAACCTATAGCTTTTGTGCGACCTAATTGTCTAGATATGGACTGCTAGTCTTGATGGCTTGGGTCACAATAACGGGTTGCCAGGGGAAACTAGCTTAGTGATGCCACCCTTCTTGCATTAGTGAATTGCACTGAATTAGCGAACTAAGCTAGAAAATTCAAGAAACCCATACAAGTAGTCGAGCTATCAGTGCAAATGACCCATAACAGCCAAACCCACTATAGGAGGGGCTAGTACAAGCACATCTAGCCTTCTTGGCCCAAGAGGACTGATGACATACTAATTACACATGATAATACATGATTATTAATGCATATTCAGGCATAAAAGATTTCATTCCTATGCATGTTATCATATTTATGAGTATTTATCTATCATTCTATGAAAAAGTCATTATAATCTCAAAATACTTTAAATTAGGGTTAATTATGCTGAATTAAAGATAAATAATTTTATAAACCATCTTTAATTGAGATTACAAGTGGCTTTTAAAGTTAAATAATGAGAGAAATCATTTTTTTATAAACATTCATTTAATTTTCTAAAGTTAAAATCTTAAAGAAATGAATATATTTTTGAAATAGAAATTAAATCTCTAGTTATTTATTAATTTTGAATTTTTATAATGATAGATAATTAAATTTCTGATCAAATGAAAGAAATTTCGATTAATTTGGAGTTATATTTTGAAAGTTATGAATTTCTAATTTGTAGGGATTTTTTTTGAGTTTTTATGAATTTTTAGTGAATTTCTAAAGATTTTCCAGAATTAAAAATTGATTTTTCTAATTTAAATTGATTTTTCAGAATATTTAAAGCGAGCAGGTGACGTGGCACGATCAGAGCCGTCAGATTGATCACGATGATGAGACGACGTGGCAGCGTGTGGGACGTCCGATCACGCGTGCGATCTTAGCCGTCGATCTTTACTTAAATCGATGGACACATGTGGCTTAATCGGGGTACATCGGATGTGTCTAATCTCGACCATTGATCGCGAGAGTTATAACTGTCGAGATTAAATCGCGAAGAAACGCATCTGATGCGTGCGATCGCTATCCAAGGGCGACCGTTTCAAGGCGTTTTATAATGTGCGTCGATGTGACTTCATCTCGAGCGTCTGATCATGATCCAACAGCCATGACTTAACAGTAACGATTCGCGATCAAGCGTTTCATCAGAGCCATAGATGCGTTTAATCAAACGGTTACGCCCAAATATCTTATAAATTGAGATGTTCTTTCGATTTGTAAAGCTAATTGAACTGTTTCGACAACCAAATCTCTTGAATCTTTTGATCCGAATCGCTTCTAGACTCAATTCTGCGTCCACGGAGTGCTTATGATCAAGATTTGGGCGAAATACGAGGAAGAAATCGACGCTTGAACTCCACGAATCACGATTTTTGGATTTTGATAAATAGCCTTGATTCTAGCAATTAATTGGGTTAATCCAATCACAATTGTGGGTTAATGGAAGTGGTTTTTCCTAATCTATCATCTATTAGTGTTTAATTTCCATTTAGATTTGTAATTTAGTTTAATTTCAAGCTTATTTTTGGTAAATTCGCGATTTTTGATTTCAGAAAATACCTCTCACTTCAATCTTCAATTTCTCTACGAAATCAAAGTCAAAATCAATGATTTTTGATTCCATACAATCGTCTTGAAGTTCTCTTTCATCAAATATCATTTTCCCCAATTTTTATCATCAATTCATCATCCGATTTGATCAAATTTGGAGAGATCATCAGAAATTTCCCTAATTCCCTATGGATTCGACCCATATTTACCACTATACCCCTCAATTCGAGATAGTTTCATTCAATTGGTAAGTTTGGACTTTATTTTGACACGAGACTATGCGCAATTGACAACCTCTCGGTCTCGATTCGTCAAATGGCGCCGTTGCCGGGGAATCAAGGCCAATTTTTTTATCAATTTAGTCAATTTTGACTTGGTCAACGCGAATTTTTCTTTTAAATTCTTGAAATTCACGCAAATCAATCGTATACCGAGTGATCCGAAGCAGAAATTGATCTTCGAGATCCTCAATTCGATAAGATTAAGTGATTTCGCCCCTTTTCTAAGGATCACGGGCAATCATTTCTTCGAATTCGCGTTGCAAACGCATCACTCTCACGAATACCGATACTCAAGTATGATCGACATCAATTTTTGATATTTTATAAGTATTTATAAGTTATTATCCATCTAAATATTTGATCCATCCTTCCATGAGAAGACAGACCACCTGGAGATTACAAAATAATCCTTTAAACATAGATCTTTTTTAGCAATCCTCGCAATCCCCCGACACCACCGAGACTGATACCACCGTAGATCCGATAGAACTATTTGAAATGGCCCGGAACGACGAGTGAAATGCAAGGAAACGCCTTAGTGACTGCTCTAGGCCCGTCCTCCAGAGACTTGTCACGAGAATTCACGCACCCCTAAATAGAGGGGCGAATTTTATAATAGATTCACGTGTAATGAGCATGCTTCCTATCTTCCATGGTACACCGTCCAAGGATCCTTATAGACACGTAGACGAGTTTTCCCAAGTTTGTGAAATTAACCATCTTCAGAATGTCCCCGCCGACACGATGAAGATGAAACTCTTTCTCGCTACCCTTAGAGACCGAGCCAAGGATTGGTTTTTAAAATTAGGGGAAAGAATTCACGAGTTAGACCAAGATGGAGGAAGAATTTCTTAGAAAATACTATTCCGTTGGGAAAACCACCTCTGTCCGGAAAGCTATCCGCGAGTTTACCCAAGGCACTAGTGAAACTTTCCACGAGGCCTGTGAGGGACTTAGAGACCTAACTAGGGAGTGTCGACACCATGAAGTGTCTAACCACGAATTAACTCAAATATCTTGTGGGCCTAAGGTTAGGCCCGCAAGATAGATATCTTTTAGATACAGTAAGTGGCGGCACCTTCATGAGCAAGTATGAAGACGACGCGATGGAACTCATCGAGACGGTGATGGAAAGTAGCCACCATAATGCGGCAAAACCATTTGGAAGAGGTGTGATACCAAAAATGATCAATGCCAAATCAGCGGAGACAGGGATGCTCCTAGAAAGAATCGATAAAATGGCAGAAGTCCAGAATTTTCTACTGGACCGACTCAATATATGCAACAGTTCCGAAGGACTTGCCCCCGTCTCACTTCAAGAGGCATCGTCGTGTTCCAATTGCTCGAGATTCAATCACATCAAATTAGATTGCCCAGTAATGGCGATACAAGGGCAGGGCATGTATAGACAAGGTCCATCGGGAGGACCGACTCAACAGGGGCGACCAAATTTTCTGGGTACATACCCTAACTACTATAATTCCCTTGTTTTCAATAATCCTACACAGAATGCAAGATTTCAGAGGAACAACGATCAACCCTATCCTCCGTCATACAATGGTCAGCAACAACATCAACAACCCTACACTAATCAAAGATAGTCATCATTCGTCCTGCCGACTCAACCACAAGCTTACACTCAAGCCCCACGCCAGACCGCGTCGGCATCTGATCTGATCCTTGACGCGATCTTGCAATTAATAGAGCAAATGACGTGGATGAACTCGTTCATGGACAAAATTCAGGACTTCGTCAAGACGATAGTCCAACCGAAGACCGACAAGAAGGGTAAACATGTAACTTTTACTCACCAATTACCCTCGCAGGCCACAGCTAACTCGAGGAGTCAAGGGGCCTCGTTGAGCCAGACACACTATATCAACCATGTACACGTCGATGAGGAGGTTGTGGAAACAGCACTAGCCATATCGAGCATTCGAAGTGGAAAAGACCTACCGTATTTATACAAGGATCATCCTATCCACCAAGGCTCGATCGAAGAAGAAGAAGCACCAATTATCGTCGAGCAAAACAGTTCAGAGGACGAGGAAGAACAAGCTACGGCTGAACCTAACCCCGACACATACAATTCCCATGTGCCTTATCCTCAAGCACTTAATCACCCTAAAGCCAAGAGTAATGAAACCGATGACCATCTACTAGATGTCTTTAAGAAGATAACTATAACCATTCCCTTAATAGATGTCATCAAGCATATCCCTTCTTATGCCAAATTTCTCAAAGGTATATGCACTCCCCATAGAAACCCTTGAAGGATCTAACTTAGTGAGACAGTGAGCTCCATTATGATGAATGCCTTACCGATTAAAAAGAGAGATCCGGGAGAACCCATGATCACGAGTGAGATAGGAGGAATGTCCTTCACTAGATCCTTATTAGATACCGAAGCTAGTATTAATATCCTCCCTAAAGCTTTATTCGACCGTCATCATGTAGGGGAGTTGCAACCTTTTCTAGTAGAGTTATGCTTAGCCGATGGATCCGTGAGGAGACCACATGGACTAGTCGAATAGTTAGGATAGAAGATTGCTATTTCCTAGTAGATTTCCTAGTCGTCGACATGAAAATGACCAAGGAGCTTAGCCAAGCCCCGATCATCTTAGGACGACCCTTCCTAGCTACCGCAAAAGCTGTCACAGACTAGGGGAAATGAGAAGTTATTAATGGGATCTGAGGTCGATAACTTTCTAAAATTTTGATCAAAACATCAAATGCAGCGGAATCTATTGAATCGGATATTCAAAACATTGAGGCACCAAGAACAGATGATCTTATCATCTAATATGTATGAGAAAACATACTTACAGGTTTCCTTGAAGGAGTTCTTGAAGCTATTCAAGTGTCTAGCCTCTAGCGGTATCCACACGGTCTACGGATGGTTGGATCTCCTCTTCAAAGCTCTTCACCAAGAGAGAAAGAGAAGAATGGAGAGAATTTCTACAAGGCTTGCATGGGAACCTGTAGTTGTGGTCATCCTCCCCCTATTTATAGACATTTGGTATGAGGTTTTTTCATAAAAACCCTCATAATTATGTCTATATCCACCAACATCCATAAACCTTATGTGTGTGACCCTCTTGGTCCATATATCTCACTAGTTAATAACTCTATAGACCAAAATAACTCCTTATTGGTCAACCTTAATTAATTATCCACATCCATATATAGATTAATTGATCAAGAATCGATTTAACCCAATTGTTAGGTTGAGTTACCAGCCCGTTGGGTGCCAAGCTACACCACGTACACTAGGAGATATGGAGTATGTAAGAACTCACTTATGGAAGCTTCCCGTCATCGATTACCATGTATGTATAATCCTTCATCCACATTAGACTCATGAATGACTTAGGGTATGGTCAACTGTCAAACCCTAATCGTTCACTCAAGTTAGTAATGATGCGTGTAGAAAATCACCGAGAACTCCTTCGATATTTCTACTACCTTGGCCAAGGATTTTATCGCATCTCATTCATTTGAGTCAATCTCCTCAAATACCGAGGGTGGATGATCCTATCTTGATCACACAATCATCTTTGTGGACTTCATGTCGTATCCAATATATGAAGTTTTAGATATCCCGTGGCTAGGGATTTGTAAGTCATAATCAAAACACGATCATCCATCCACAAGATGTCTTTGGTATCTCATGTCAAAGGACCATATACACAACCATGACATGAATCAACCTGATTGACAGTTAGGTAGAATACCATTTAGGGATTCATATAGATCAATTCAGTGAACTCTTTCTCCAAAGAGCACCCACTATCTATCCTTAGTGTCTCCACACCAATGGCTATAGGATCAGCCATACTCATCATATGAGATGGATTAGATAGTGTTATTCTTTCCGGAGAATTCGATGTCCTTCTCGAGTATCCCACGAATAGGAATATTTAGAACATATGTTTAAAGACTAGTGATCATTATATTATGATCTCATCATAATTCACTTAGTCATTGCACATGCTCATGGACTTCATTGCAAACATCACACAAGAATGACAATGAATAAATTTCATTTCAATGAACATAAACAAGATACATGAAAGTGTGATTGGCTTATAGGCCACATAATATCTATCAATTATTCTCAAGGTGGGAGAGCACACCGTAAAGGTTGATATCAACAAGTTGATGAAATACCCTTCACGAGCTTCCGAAGACTTGGGCGCCATCGACTTCGCCGACGATCAGGATATTGACGCCTATGTTGAAGAAGTAATGATGATCGACGAGGAAGCAAGATTTGAGGAGCTACCAATGGACGAGCCTTCCTTAGAGCTTAAGACTCTCCCATCAAGACTCAAATACGCCTTCCTTGATGAGGAGAAACTAAAGCCAGTAATTATTTCATCGAAGCTGAATATTAAGCAGGAGAAACAATTACTAGATGTTTTAAGGCGGAATGAAGAAGCAATCGGATGGACTCTGACGGACCGAAAAGGGTTCTACCCTTCTCTATGCACTCATCGCATCTTCTTAGAGGATGAGTCAAGACCCGTCAAGGAGGCCCAGAGATGACTCAACCTGAAGGTGTGGGAGGTCATGAAAGAAGAAATTCTTAAATGGCTAAATGCAGAAATTATCTACCCCATATCTGATAGCCAATGGGTGAGTCTGGTGCCACGTTGTTCGAAGAAAGCCGGAGTAACGGTCATGAAAAACGAGAAGGGAGAGGAAATCTAGACACGCCTTCCGACGAAGTGGAGAGTTTGCATCGACTATCGGAAGCTGAACTCTGCGACCAAGAAATATCATTTCCCTCTCCCGTTCATCGACCAAATCCTGGACTGACTGGCAAGATCGAGATACTTCTGCTTCCTCGACGGATATTCGGGCTACAATCATATTGTCATTCATCCCGATGATCAAGAGAAGACGACGTTCACATTCCTTTTGGCACATTCGCCTTCAGACGCGTGCCATTCGGACTGTGCAACACCCCTGCAACCTTTCAACGATGTATGATGGCGATCTTCTCTGACTTCCTTGGCGACAGCTTAGAAGTTTTCATGGACGACTTCATCATCTTTGGAAATGATTTTGAGAGTTGTCTTGCTCACATAACCAAGATCTTGGAGGTCTGCATCAGGAAACAACTGGTGCTAAGTTGGGAAAAATCTCACTTCATGGTACGGGAGGGAATAGTGCTTGTGCATATTATCTCGGGCAAAGAATTAGAGGTGGACAAGGCCAAGATAGAGGTCATCCAAAACCTCCCTCTACCAAGTACCGTTAGAAATCTGAGGAGCTTTCTCGGGCATGTCAGCTTCTCCCGAGATTTATACAAGACTTTGCAAAAGTCTCCAAGCCACTTACCACCCTTCTTTGCAAAGACAAAGACTTCATCATCGACGAAGAAGGGAAGCGCACATTCACGATGCTGAAGCAAGCATTGATCGAGGCACCGATACTTCAAAGTCGTAATTGGGACTTACCATTCGAGATCATGTGCGACACTTCGGACTACACGGTGGGAGAGGTCTTGGGGAAACGTCTAGAAAAGAAGCCGACAGCCATCTGCTATGCAAGTAAGACCCTCGTCAAAGCTCAAATAAATTACACGACTACGAAGAAAGAGCTTCTGGCGATGGTCTACGCACTCGAGAAGTTTTGACCTTACATCTTGGGGAGCAAGATCATCATCTACACTGATCATGCGGCCTTAAAGTACTTGCTCTCCAAGAAAGATGCCAAATCACGATTTATATGATGGGTGATGCTCCTTCAAGAATTTGACTTGGACATAAAAGACAAGAAGGGCAGCGAGAACTTGGTGGCAGATCATCTATCGCGTCTCCCCATCTCGGGAGGAGGAGACATCGGTGACACATTCTCCGATGAGCATCTGCTTGCCATCTCGAGCCACGCTCCTTGGTACATACACATCGTCAACTTCATCATCACTGGATCGATCCCGGAGCACTGGAATCGGCATCAAAAAGATAAGTTCTTCCATGAGCTCAAGTACTACTTTTGCTAAGAACCACTTCTATTCCACCTAAGATACGACCAGATCATCCGACGATACATACCAGAGGAGGAGCAAGGAGACATCTTAGCGATGTGTCACTCATCGACGTGCGGAGGACATTTCGTGGCACGCAAGACCGCAGACAAAATCCTGTGGCTTCTACTAGCCCTCCATCTTCAAGGAAGCCCACCATTTCTACACGGAGTGCCTACAATGTCAAGCAGCATTAAACATCTCCAAGAGAGATGGAATGCCGATGCGGTCAATCCTTGAAGTGGAAATCTTCGACGTATAGGGGATAGACTTCATGGGACCTCTGCCACCTTCTGACATGAAAGAGTACATATTAGTAGCAGTGGATTATGTGTCCAAGTGGGTCGAGGCAATCCCCACTAGGACAAACGATCATCGAGAGGTATTGAGATTTGTCACATGATGCATCTTCGCCTCGTACGGCTGTCCGAGGGCCATTATCAGTGACGGCGGCTCACACTTCAATAATGCTCACTTCCGGGCATTGTTGAAGAAGTACGGAGTACATCACCGCGTCACCACGCCATACCACCCCCAGGCGAATGGTCAAGTAGAAGTAAGTAATAGAGAAGTCAAGATCATCCTTAAAAAGATAATTCGACCAGATGGGAACGATTGGGCACACAAGCTTCCCGACGCACGATTTGTCATGCCATGATTCGGTATTTTTGCTATATTTTGCATGAGCATGTAGTTTTCATTGAGGCAATAAAAGATTCTAGTTGGGGTTTGAGGACTTATAAAAATCTCTACTATTTTCAAAAATTTTAAAATTCTACATTCTAAAAACTCTTATTTTTCAAAAATTTGATCTACTCTACCTCACCTTAGAAGTCTTGACATTTAAGGATCCGACCTACTAGAGATGTCTAGACTCAATTCCGCGTCCATGGAGTGCTTAATATCAAGATTTGGGCGAAAGACGAGGAAGAAATCGATGCTTGAACTCCACGAATCGCGATTTTCAGATTTTGATGAATAGCCTTGATTCTGGCAATTAATTGGGTTAATCCAATCGTAATTGTGGGTTAGTGGAAGCGATTTTCCTAATCTATCATCTATTAGTCTTTAATTTCCATTTAGATTAGAATTTTAGTTTAATTTCAAGCTTATTTTCGGTTAATTCATGATTTTCGATTTCGGAAAATACCTCTCTCTTCGATCTTCAATTTCTCCGCGAAATCAAAGAAAAAATAGATGATTTTTGATTCCGTGGAATCGTCTTGAAGTTCTCTTTCATAAAATACCATTTTCTCCTATTTCTATCATCAATTCATTGTCCGATTTGATCAAATTTGAAGAGATTATCAGAGAATTCCCTCATTCCCTGTGGATTCGACTCATATTTATCATTATACCCCTCAATTTGAGATATTTTCATTAAATTGGTAAGTTTGGACTTTATTTTGACACGAAACCGTGTGCAATTGAAAACCTCGCGGTCTCGATTTTTCAAGGTTCTTTTGGCTAGGGTTTGACTAATTGGCTAACTAGACCCAAAATTGTAGTCCCCACTCTACTAGTTGGCTTGGCTCGACTATAGGGCATGGACCAAGGGGGCATTCTGGCATGGCTTAGACTCAAACTAGGCTGCCTACTCCTATGTAGTCCTTCTTGCACAAGCTAAACTTGCCACCTTATGAAGTTGGTCCCTCGCGAGGGTACTTGTGGTCCCCCCTTGATAACATGCATTTATAACTTAATTTCTTATCCTAATTAATCCATATTCATGCTTATTTTATGTGAATATGATGCATGTTATCATACTTTTTAGGAATTTTCTCCATTGCTATGTCATTTCACTAAAGTAGATATTTATGCATCAATTAAGGATAATTTCATGCTTGATGGATGATTAGTCTTTTGCAAAGTTAACATTAATAGAAGTTTATCTCTTTTCTTGAATTACTTTGACTTTAGTGCATGTTTTGAAGGATAATTTCAAGATGAAAATATGATTAAGAAGATTTCTTAAGAAATGAGTTAAGTTAATTTTTATAACATCTTAATTTCTTCTTTGAAAGTATATTTTAAAATGACATGATATTAAAAAAAGAAAAAGAATTTGTGATCCAATGGAGAAAAATTTGGATTAAAAAAGGAGTTGTATATTTAAAGTTATGAATTTTTGAAATTTCTGTTCTTTTTCAGATTTTAATTTGGATTTATATTGAATTATTAACGAGTTTTGTTAATTAAAAAAATCGGAAAAAGGGGGTGTACTTACCAAAGGAGCTGATGTGGCAGGGCCGTGGGTGGCCCACACGAGGCGTAGGTGGCGAACACGACGCAGACACGTGGCAGGAGGCCGCGCGGGTCCACGCGGACGCCCGTGAGGGGTGCCACATGGCAGGGGGGTCGGCAGGTGAAGGGCCCGCGGGTTAGTGGGCCCTGGTAAGTTTATTGGGGTGGTAACGCAAATGCGTACCGCCCCTCTATCTTTTATAGTGACGATTCTCCGTCTTTTATTCCGTGTGGGACTATCTCCCGCGGAATCTAACCCGGTGCAGCGACGTGGACGCGCGATAGGCGTCGGATCCAAGCGCGAAGCATCGATCGCGTGGACCCGAGTCCACGCAATCATCCATCAACACACGTGCTCAAAATAAGGAGTAAGTGGATTTGATCGAGGGCTTACCTGGTGACGCGTGGACACATCGCGATCGCCCGATCTCCATCAGACGGGTGAAACATGGGTTAGGTGTGGATCGTTGTTGGAGATCGTGGGCGACACGTGGAAGCTTTGGGAGCTCTGATCTTCATCAACGTGATCGCAGGGCGATTGCGATCAGACGGCCACGATGTATTCCGATCTTCCTCTCACCGTGGCGATGCGTGGATTACTTTCAATTTACAAATCGGAATTCGATCATTTTGATCTCTTTAGATTTCTCTGGTTCTTAGATTTCCATTGACATATAAATTTCAAGATTTGGATTTCATTTGACCAGTCAATTTGAAGATTTCCTCCGAGGTGTTTATTTCGTGGATTTTCTTATATTTGATTTTCAATAATTCATAGTAAATCCATTTCTTATCTAAAAATCACAAATTCTATATGAATAAATTCCATTTTCTCTCTAGTTTCTAAATATATAATTTTTGTAATCATCTGACCCCTTTTGATTCTCTGATTTTACAGAACAGCTACTGTTGGTCAAAGTCAATGCTTGACTTTGACTTTTGACTTTTCTCTGTTAAATCCGAGATTTCAATTCTTAAAACTTCTTATTTAGTCTATTTATATCATTTTTATTCATCACATCTTATTTTTACTTCTTCAAAACCTCTTTTAAACCTAAGTTTGACCAAGTCCACTCTGCAATTAAAGTCAACCCTGCTCTTTGTGGATCTACCCGATACTTACACATTACTTGATTTTATATCTTTATCTTTGTGAGTTCGGTTTTATAAATTTTGTTTGACTTACGTTTGTGTGTTTAACGACCGCACAAAAATGCTTCGTCACCCCTCACCCCAACCAATTCCTTATCCTCTAGATCAACCAATGGGCCTAGTGGTAGTATGTCACAATCGTTAATGTGCAAGTTTTTGCGATCTGAGACTTGATATGCTCCCAAAACCTTTAATCAAAACATCAACCGTAAGGGAAGATGTTGAATTAAAAATTCATAAGTGCCAAGAATAGATGATCCTATAATCTCATAGAAAATAAATTTTGTACTTAATATGTTTTTTGAAAGAGTTCCTTAGAAGTTTTTCAAGTGTCCAACCTCTAGTAGTATCCACATGATCGCTAGACAATTGGATGTTCTCTTGAAAGCTCTTCATCGAGAGAGAAAGAAAGGAAAAGGGTGAGTTTTCAATAAGTTGTCACACAAACATGGTCGTTCTCTCCCTATTTATTGGCTTTCATATTGTGAAATTTTTATAAATTCCTCAAAATTATGTCTTGAGTTAGTCTTCTCTTATACCACAAGAGGATGATCCCATCTTGGCCACTCAATCACCTTTGAGGACTTATATGGTGTATCCAATCTACAAGGTTTTGGATATCCCATTTCTATAGATTCATAATTCTTTGTCAAACATGATCATTCATCTTCAAGATGACTTTGGTGTTTCAAGTCAAAGGACCACTTACACCACCGTGACATGAATCAGTCTAAAAGACATGCTAGTATACTACTATTCAAGAGTTCATATGGATTAACTTAGTGAACTCTTTTTCTAAAAAATAGCCACTCTCTATTGTTGGTGTCTCTATAATAATGGCCATAATATCAACCATACTCATCATATGAGTCAAATCAAATGTAAATGCATAAATGTATATGTACATGCATGCATACATATATAAATACATGCCTACATATATATAGAAACTTTAGGAGCAGGAGAAGTTCTGGAGGAACTTTGTTGAGTCCTCTCCGAACTGCAAGAGATAGTTGCCCATCATATGGCTCACCAACAACACTAGATGCACACTTACAAACCTACTTATATACCTACCTACATTCATAACTAGATACATACATAAATACATCGATACTCTCATAACTACATACATGTATGCAGACACACAAACATGCATGTATGTATACCTACATACCTACTTACATAAATGTACATACATATAGACGTACATACCTATATGCAAATATAGGTACCAACCTACATACATAAATACAAACTTACCTACCTACCTATATGCAAATACCTACGTTCATTCATAGCTACATAAATAGATATATAGATACATAGATGCATTCATACATGCATACACACACACACATACATTCATACATATGTGCATGCATATAAACATTCATTCACTTGTTCATACATAAATACCGGCATTCACCCATCTGTCTATCTCTCCCGCCATCTTTCTCTTTCTTCCTCTCTCTACTCACGTTCACCTATAGATAAATAGATAGGAGACAGACAAAAACAAGATATACATAGGTGGGGGGAGAGAGAGAGAGATTTGGTTCGATCATTACACGCCTCCTGCCAGTGTTGGCTTATCCATCAGGATGCCCACTGGTCGACAAACACATAACGCAAATAATAGGTAGATGAAGTAATAATATCTGGAAGTAACATTTTATATCTTCACGTTGAAGTCATAACCGTAATCTACAGTTTTTAAATCTGAAATAAAAGCATGCCATTACTATATCTAGAAAGCGTCGGCTTTATGCCGAACGGCGCGCGGCATATACTTTCCGTTGACTGCCAACCTGTCAATGCGGAATGTGTGTGATAGAGAGAGAGAGGCTTTAAAGTTAAGGGCTGGCTGGCAGTCCAGAAGGGCCAACCCAAATTTCGTGTCATTGTCAACACGCAAAGACCTGCCGCTGAGGTCACAGATAACTTTTTGTGCATGAGTAGTGGCACGTGAAGATGGTCAAATGCTTCCTCCACTCGTCAAAAACTCGTTTCCTTCTCCGGCGCCGACAATCTTATCCAACGTCCTTCGCTCCGCAGTCCACAGAACGGCCCAAAACCTCATGAACCGCGCCCACTGCATCAAATAATACCTCCGAAGTCCACAGACAGCTGTTCTTCGAGTTCTTCATCAAAGGTCTTCTCCCCTCTATAAATACCCATTTCCATCCTAACTTATCTCCCAAGTCCCAGCCATGGCTTCTCCTTCTCTCTGTAACTTCCTTCTCTTTCTCCTCTTCGCCTCCCTGGCCTCCGCCCTCAACAGAGTCCCCGCCAACGAAACGTTCACGTACGTCAACCAGGGAGAATACGGCGAATACGCCAACGAATATGACGCCACGTACCGCACCACTCCCATCGCAAACTCCCCTTTCCAGCTCATGTGGTACAACACAACTCCCGGAAACTACTTTCTTGCTCTTCGAATGGGCACCCGGTACTCCGAATCGGTCCGGAGATGGGTCTGGGAAGCGAATCGTGGCCACCCAGTCGGCGAAAACGCAACCCTAAAGTTCGGCACGGACGGTAACCTAGTCCTCTCCAACGCCGACGGGACCGTAGCTTGGTCCACCGGTACCGCAAACAAAGGCGTAGTCGGGCTTCGAATTCTCGACAACGGCAACTTAGTCCTATACGACAAGAAGGATCGGTTCCTCTGGCAGAGCTTTGATTACCCGACGGATACTCTTCTAATAGGACAGTCTCTTCCGGTTGGCTCGTCGAAGAAGCTGATCAGCCGCAAATCCATATCCGACGGCTCTATGGGGGCCTATTCTCTCTCGATGAGCGATACAACCCCGATCCTATTCGTCGATTCGGCCCCCAAAACCGCTCCCTTATTTTCAATACGAACCCGGGTTAGGCTACGGAAAGACCAGAGATCGCGTATTTTTTTCAGCGTCTACTCCTCGAACGATATCTCCTACGAGCTGAGCTTGAACGGGAGGGTTCTCGCAGTGACGAAGTTCAACAGCAAGTTCTCTTTCCTCCGTCTAGAGCCGGACGGGGACCTCATCATCTACACTTTCGACGATCGCGTGGACTATCAAGCGTGGGAGAAGACTTTCACTCTCTTCGAACCGAAAAAAATTTCCTTAGTGCCTGCTACAAGCCTGCGAAATGCGGAGCGCTGGGAGTCTGCGACAACGAGATGTGCGTCGCGTGCCCGACGGCTAAGGGGCTGGCGGGGTGGTCTTCCAGTTGTGCTCCCCCGAATCTGGGATTATGTAAGGCGGGCGCAAACCCTAAATATTACAAGGTGGCCGGCGTGGAGAACTTTCTCGCCAGGTTTACTGCTGCGCTGAAGGTCACTGGCGTGGACCATTGTAGGAAGATTTGCAGTATGGACTGCAAGTGCCTTGGTTTTCTGTACTGGGAAGAGGCTTCCAAGTGCTGGCCGGCTCCAGTTCTTGGGACTCTTAACAAAGTCTCAGATTCGAGACATGTAATCTACGTCAAATCCAAATGATACATGTCTGGATTACCGAGGGGCGCCAATTGCAGTTCATGATTCTCCAAATCTACAGCATCTCAGATCTAGATTCAGTAATGAGTTAACCTCCTTTATAATATGAATTGAATCCTCATGAAGAGGATAAATCCTAAAAAATTCATTGTGCAGTTGGGTCGATCGAGACTTTTAGCTCGAGATTCGGGCTTTTACTCAACATGCCGGTGATGACACAGCACATGTCATTTGTGGCAGTTGACCAACTTAACATGCAAAAAGTCTCCTAAATGAAGAAAATAATTTCAGACAACAAACGATTTACAATTAAAGAAATTTCAATTAAAAATTATATATGAATTTAAAATAGAAAACTCCTTCATTTTTTATATTCTTTCTTAAAGATATTTATTATTTCAATTGACGGTACACGAAGGTGTAGGTAAACAAAAAAATCTATGATGAATAATTCTTCTAAGAAACTCCAAATTATTTAAGAGTATAACAAAAACTTGGAGTAATTTAGTTCATTATAAGTCAACATTGTTGTATTTTTTCTATTAAAAACTTTTAGTTATTATATATGAATTTCTACATGAAACTGAATGATACACTTTTGATATAGCCTTCTATCTAAGTCACCCGAAGATTTTAAAAACTAAATTAAATTTATAAAGAAAACAATGAAAAAGTTATGCTGAATTGTGAAACAACATATGGAACAGCCACAAGACTCTCACCACCAATGATGACTTCATGTTTTCTGATTACCTGCTAGAGTCGAGTTCTCAAAGTGGTGGATGATTGATGGGACAAGCACGTAAGCCTATAAATATATCATCTATGTAAATGAATCATTTGACCATGTTAGCCTAGAAATACACCCTTGGAGTCAAGCTTTGTCAAATACTAAGATTTATTTCTTATTTTATTTTAAATTTCATTTTATTTTAATTTAATTTTTAAGTTGTCATTTTTCTTTCCCCCAAGGCCTATAAAATATAGTCAAAGGGCATATTTTGAATTCAAAGTTTTCCTTCTCAAAAGAGTATGCAAGGGATCCGTCGTCGCTTGTAGTTGTGTTGTCATGTCTATAACTACATCTTGCATCAGTTTGGCATTATAGTAAAATTACCCTCATGGCTCCATTTGCACTAATTTTTCGCTTAATAACATGTCATTGACGCATTTATTTTCATCATTATAAATGGTTATTAATGCATAATTCTTGCTAATATAATGCACATTATCATGTTTTTATGATATTTTTGCATTCATCATTTCAGTCTACTCATATACTCTATTTACATCTATTTAGTGCTAATTAGGTTTTAAAAAATAAATATTTCTTGTCATGCATCATTCTTTTAAATTGTGTATACCATGAGACTAACCCCATTTGACTATTTAAAAGTCAAGTGGTTGAATTCTCACATTTTCTATGAGTTATATGGATATAAGGACATAGGTGCTCAGGTAGGAATGCATGGGTATGAATGATGATAAGAGGGAAGAGGAAAAAATCTCTAACAAATTTGAACACCAAGTCAACCCTATTTTTATGAAACAAGTTGTAAATGAGGTTTGGATTTGACAGAGGGATCATCATAAGATTTTTAAGATGAGCCACAATTATTCATGAACTGAAAGATAGGCCAATCTCCCTTGTTTAGAGGTTCTCTCTCTCTTAACATTAAGCTACCAGAAGAAAAAGGAGAGGCTTAGGCTTAAGCTTAGATTTTTTTCAACATTAAAGCTTGTTATGGAGGCAAGATGATGTAGAGGAACGAGTAAAATTGATTCCAACATCTATTGATCTAAGAATGACATCAAAAACAAGGTTTGTGTGAGGATTCATATCAATTTATAGTTTGTAATCCCCTCTTTAGGAATTTTAAAACCTATTTTATTTTTTATATAGTAGTACTGTAGTCATTTCATCACAAAAATCTCATACATTCCTCATTTACTCATAAACTCTCGCTACCACCTTTATGCCTTTCTCCTCTCTCTATTTAATCACTCTCATTGTCTTCTCGTTCTAATATATATATATATATCAAAAGAAAACTTTTATCATACTCGTCATATCATGCCACACATTTCTCGATGCCATATTCATCATGAAAGTCCCTTTAGGGTGGTTACTTAACCTAAGAAGGGGGGGTTGAATTAGGTTATGTATAATTTCTTTAAAGTTATCTAACTTTTCTTCCTCTATTTGGATTCGTTGACTTAGTCACTCAGTTCTTGTCCTCTCAATTGCACTGGATATTATTATACTAGTTGGGGGACCTAATGTCCCTTAATCCAGTCCCGAGTACTTTAGACTCGGAGCCTCCTCCTCACTAAATGAAACCTAATCCTCTCACCACTTAAAGGGTGAAGGACAGTGTTCAATTACAAGGGTTTAGATTTGCCCCCTACGGCAAACCTAACGCTCACCTTTACCTGTCCCTACGGCACTACCCACTAGGCCTCGACCTCCTCGGCTCCCGGACGTCCTGACTCCCTCAGGCCGATCTCCACGCGATCGCTCGTCCCTTCACGCCTTGTCGTACATCTTCCACAAGTGCCGCCGACCACGGGTGAACTGAGACCTCGTCTTCCGGCTTCACTCGGTCTTCCTGCTCTCGAAGTCTTGACTCCTTCCCGTCTCAACAAAGGAGACCCTCTCGTCCTCTGTGTGTGTGTGTGAATATGATAGATGTGTATCTAACAATGCTACCTAAATAAGTGACTCTCCTGACTAATAATAACTCTCTGCTAAAGTTGACCTTCTTTTTAACAGAGTTGACTTTCTCGATCATAGTTGACTTTGATTAAGCTTTGACCTAGAGTTGACTTTTTCGAGTTCTGCTGACTCTAAGTTGACTAACAAACTAGAGTTGACTTTCTGCTAAAATTGACCTTTTCTGACAGAGTTGACTTTCTGACTTCTGTTGACTCAGGGTTGACTTTTGACCTAGAGTTGACCTTCTTGATTTCTGTTAACTCAGAGTTGACTTTTGACCTAGAGTTGACCTTCTTGACTTCTGTTGACTTAGATTGACTTTTCTGCTGAAATAAACTTTCGGTCCTCTATTACTCAAACTTGACTCACTGAATACAGTTAACTAATCTGCACCGACACTATGTATCAGACAGCACAAATAGATTAATAAATGAATCCAATTAATATTATTCCAGAACTTAAAAATAAAAGAAAAACAGATATATATGGTTAATAAATTTACAGAATTAAGATCACAAAAGTGGTATGCAAATATTAATATTACAACGGACACCACACTAAATGCTATGCAATTTGTAATACTGATAATAACAATAAGGATGAGGAAATTATACTTACTTACAGATTTTAATTCACCGATACCTGCAACAGTAATGTTAGACTGTATGGAACAATCTAATGATCAACAGAATAGCTAATATTAAGAATGGAAGTTACAATAATATTACCCTTTGGTAGTGTGCTGATTCTGCAAATGAGACACTATGATTGTATTCAAGTATATTATATATTCCAAATTTAATTTAATCAACTCACCAATTTGTAAATAATCAAGTTCTATTTCCAGCTCAGCCTGTCAACAATGTCAGTCTACAAGGTAATATTTAATAAGAAGTAGAATTCTATCTAAGTGTGTGTTAATTGGATTGATATGTAAGGTGAATGAATAAGACGAACGAGAATCAAATTAATAACTGTGATACCACACGGATGAAATTCAGAAGTCTGTAGGGTCAATGAAAAGTAGAGGACAGGATGGAAAAAGAAAAAACTGACTAGAAGAAAAATCAATTTAACGGGTTAATATTTAACGATTCGAATATGACACTGAGATTCAAGGAACAACAGTGATTGATCAGAATGGAACTGACCAACAAGACAATGATTAATCAATCAGCAGTAACGGTTAACTAAATCGTATATTAAACTTAAGGTAGCCAAGCACAAACAACAAATAGAGATTAGATGTAATTCGGATTAACTAAAATAATAGTTGTTTGAAAGGATGAGATATCTGAAACAGAAGTACAGAGAGGATTTCTACGAACCTAAGGTAACGAGATGCTAAATGTACCGCTGAACTAAAATTGATGAACTCAACGGTTAAGAATTTCGAGTTCAATAGCTAGCCTCACGGAAATAATGCTAATGTCCAGAAAACCCACTGAATAATCGGAACCAGATTTATGCAAGGAAAACGATGAGTAAAACCGACGATTTAATAGGTAGGAACTAAGCGAAATATAGTTGAGAAGAATGTTGTTAAATGATAAACAAACAAAACCGGGAAACTGAAGACGAAACCGTTTGCTCGTTGAACGAATCCAAAAAAAAAACAAGAAGCCGCTTCTATCTAACGACGTCGGAAAGTCGACCACCTTTGGGTTGCGTCTCCCACTGCGAGAATGAGCTGAGGCTCTGATTTCGCTTTCGTCGGAGAGGGCTTTTGAATCTTTCGTCGGAGCTTGTTTTTCACACTTTTTCTTTTCTATCGGGGCGGAGAAAAAAAAACGAAACCCTAGTCTTCTTATTTAGGTTAAGTTTAGCAAAACTACAATAATGCCCTCAGTCGCGTAGCCTGAAATATGTACACTTATTAGCCTCATAGTCCAAATGGTAATGAAACATATAAAATAGTAAAACTTTATATTGGTTAAGTATGTAGAGTGCATTTACTGGTAAACAGTAAATAAAGGTTAGTGATTAAAAGTAATCAATCCAGTGGCAATTCAAGACATGTGTATATATCAAAACTATCGCCTCAACACATCAGATATATAAAAATATCTATTCTCACTAGAAAACTCTAATTTCATTACCTACGCTGCCTAAGGATTCAACCCTGATATAAGTACAGAAAGATAAATATTGTTACAAGAAATTGATTAAAAATAATAACAAAAATACCCTGAAATCAACATCACTCTTAAAAATTTTCAGAAATGCACCCATAAAAGCATCATCATCTTCTACTTTCCACACAATCATCTATGCGCCAACATCTTACATTATATAACCACCAATGCACTAACATCAGCTTCTTCAAGCACAACTCTAGTTCTGGCACCACGATTCTCTCCTCAGCTAACTTATCACTTGATCAATGATCAATCTTATCATTATAATCATCTCCTAGGCTTCTTGCTCGATTTCATCCTCTCCTTGGCATTCAACTCATGGTGGTCTCCTCATTTTACTGGGGGATCCTGACCCACGTTGCTTCTCATTTGGTGCAATTACCTTCTTTACACCCCACTCAATGCTGATATCTCCTCAACAAGCTTCCATCTGTCAACATGCAGAGTGCATCCCTTTTTGTTGGCCATTTAATGCACTTGTGTCCTATGCAAGCTCTGCTTGGTCATACCCTTAGCATACCCATATAGCCTGTCTCATGTTGTCTATTCGAAAGTACCTTGAATTGCAAACTACAATATTCTGTATCACTATGTAGAAATTTGAGCATATTCTTTATCGAAGCTATGGCTTCCGGAGAAGTATGAAAACCCAATTGGTCAACAACTCTCTCTGTGTGTGTCCACCGATCTTTTGTGTAGTTCCATGAAGGAATCAGCTCTTGTAACCCTAATCTCGGTGCATCATACAGATGTCAAAAGAGAAAACGTCAATGGAGATGATAGTCTTGTAACTTCTTGATGTCTAATCAGTTTCCTCTTGAGTGGAAAAAATAACTCAAATCTGTGTCTTATGGCCGATAAAGAATTCACGGCCACATTCCAAGGGACTACAACCAAGCCAGTCATGGAAAACCACTGCATCGCGTCTGGTAAGAGAGCGATGAGTCACTGCTTATTTTCATATCCAAAGCACTGCAGTTTGTAATTATACACTGAAACAGGAAGATTCAGAAACTTTCCACGAAATTCCACGGGGGAATTGGACTGTTCTTGCGGGAAACGTTTTCCGGCAACCTAGGGTTAGCTTGCGAAAAGTTAATGTCAGCGCGTCATCAGCGAAAGTAGGTCAAAGAAAGATGACCGGTCGTTCACGATCCACTGGCGTAGAGACGGGTCCATTCCTTGGCTGAAACACGAGAAATTTCAGCGAGTCAACAGCCTATCTTCGGTAGATGCACCAAAAGACTAGGAATTCGAGCCGGACCTGTTTCGACGGCCTCCACTTCATCGGTCTTCCAGTGTCTTGCCACGTTCTCTGATAATGGGTCATCCGGGTTCGGCGCGCTCAACAGAGCTTGGATACTGAAATTTATATTATTTTTAATTGTATTATAAATATTTAATTAAAATAAAAAATAGAGAATCTTAAATTGCAGACCTGAGGAGGACCGTACGGATCTGGAGCGCTGGGCTCCACTTGTCTTTGAGAATATCGAGGCATATTCTACCGAGCTGCGATCAAGCAAAGGAATTGTATTTATTTATTTATTTAGATTTTTTTTCGATGGTTGGGATGATAATAATAGGATATCTACTGACCTTGTCAATATTGGGATGATAAATTTTTGTGAGAAAGCGCACCTGTCAAGAATTCAATTTTTTTTTCAAATAGTTAAAAATCACAGATTTTTCGTCCAGATGACTAAATTTAAAAATCAGGGCTGCAGATTTTAAATTCAAATGAAACCTTAGGGGCAGCCATTGGGTATTCTTCTGGTAAGAACAGCTCCAGCTTGAAAACCCCATCTAATCACAGAAATCATACACTCGTGGGCATGATTTATGTAAAAAATTCAAGAAATATATAAACATCACTAGCATGAATCCTAGGATCTTATATGTTTCACCTTCGTATGGAGACTGGATGGGACCCAGAATCGTGACATTGAAGTAGCGGGTGTTATCTTCTGAAGGAGCAGCGCTGATGCCTGGAGCTGCAGCAATCGAAATCTTAGATCGAAATACCGTGGAGAAACGATAGGAGTCGAATTTACCCGGTTCACTGAGAAGCCGCTGCGTTTCCTGATGAAGATCAGAAGGAAGAAATCGTGAGTGAGAGAAAACAGCGACGAAGAAAGATGATGGGGAAATTGGGATAACCTTGATGATCCGCCGTGGTAGATTACTGCTCGCCATCTCGAACTCGAAGAGCAATCTCCCTTTCGGCTCCTTCTTGCTACTCTCTTGGCGTTCTAACTTAAAGAAGGTAGTTGGATACAGTGACGACGTAGAAATTTGGGGCCCAGAACTTCGAGAAACTGAACTCTAATTGGCTACCAGGATCAAGAGTGACATGAGATGCGGGGTGTCTTAATTCTTCCTTGCCTCACGCGCTTACCTTTTGTAGGTGCTAGCCGGCTAAAGATAAAGCAAAGAAACTGATCAAAAGGGTTCAAATTTAATCTTCTTTATTCGAAAGTATCGAGAGACAGCGTAGGTTTCACGCGTGCTGCGTGCTGCGTGGTATTCCCGGAACAGTAGCTGTATTCAAGCTCTCTCTCTCTCATGATCCCAGTGTCGGCTCTCTCTCTCTCTCATTATCTTCCTGCAAAATTTTTGACAAGTCAAACGTGGGGGGTTGACGGCGATTACCTATACACCGCAGTAGGAGAACAGAAATCTAATCGAGAAACAAGGGAGAAGGGGTTCTAAACAATTCTGAAAGGGTGAAAAGCTCCAATTGTTCGGTGGAAATTCCAAGAGCGAGCGAGTAGATTCAGCAGCAAAAGAGACGATGGTCGTCAGAAGGAATACATGGCACTGCAGCCACCTTCATCCCTGATAACTTAGCACTGCGACAGGCACCATTCCGGATGCGAATTTATCTTCAATCAAAATGAGATAGCTTTCGTGTCAGGTATCATCTGTATTAATCATCTGAAATTTTCCAACGGCGCAGGATATATCTGTACGATTTTAAACTTCTACGACCAAACTGTTAAGTTCTACTTTGCATCGGTGATTTCCTCGGCCGTCAGAAGGAGGTCGCATTCTACGGCGATGGCAGGCGCCGATTCGCTGTGCATCTTTTACACTATCGGGAGCCCGTACTCTTCCTTGAATCCAGGGTTCAGCTGTCCCTTTTGCGCAACGATGAATCCCCCCTCCACTAAAATGCACGATTCATGTCTCTCACTCTCCCGCGGGGTCTCGAATAAGACAGGTATTTTAGTCATTCCCGTTCTCTCTCACTTCTTCCTTGGTGAAGAAATAGATCCAGAACGGCATAATGCTTTTACCTTAAGTCCAGAAAAGGATTAAAAAAGGAACCCGTAGAATAAAAAAAACGCCGTGAAAGTCAACCAATGCGCGGACCGAGATCGCAGCGACCGGATCTCCAGACATCATCACTGGAAGACAGAAGAAACAAGTTTAATAAGTTTTTACTTTTTGTAAAAAAATTACAATTTGGTAACTAACCTCCATCTCCTCGCCTGCCCCTCCTTTCCCGGCATCCTCTGTAAGAATCAGAAAAAAAAATTATAGCAGATCCAATTTTTCAAAGAATAATTTTTACAGACGTCACCTGATCCATCGGGAAGATCAGACGTCCACAAAGCGAGATTGTCCCTGAGAAGCTGCATGATCAACGTGCTGTCCTTGTAAGATTCTTCGCTCAGAGAATCCAACTCCGAAATAGCTCCATCGAATGCCTCTTTCGCCAGGTTGCACGCCCTGGTGACACGTGACGTTAGAGAAAGAGACACGGGAGAAACGAAACCAAACTCTTACGTTTCAGGGGAGTTCATTATCTCGTAGTAAAACACCGAAAAATTCAAGGCCAATCCCAATCTGATTGGATGAGTGGGAGACAAATCTGATGCTGCAGTTGCAGTAGCCGTCTGAAATATAAAATATGCCTCATTTTCTTGCTGGTGGAGAGTAGTTTTGAAAACAATTATTAATAACGATAAACAGGCGAAAATAAGATGATGAGCAGGTTTTGATAATTCTAGAAGAATTTGGATAATTGAAGAGCTCTATTTCAATGTTGCCAAGCGGATTTGTCGGTAACTGTAAGATCATGAGATTACACTGGTTATGGCAATTTAGAAGAATTTTCGTGTTTGAAGAACTATATTTTGACGCCAGAGAGTGGACACGTCAATAAATGTAAGATGATGAGACTAAACATACTATAATAATTGTAAAAAGAATTAGGAAATTGAAGAACTCTATTTTTTATGTCAGAAGCCGGATACATCTGTAGATGTAAGTTAATGATATCATGCAGAATTTTGGTAATTCTAGAAGAATTTTCGTAAATGAAGAACAATATTTCGATGTCAGAAACCGGATACATCTATGAATGTACGATGAGATAATACACAATTGAATTATTCTACAAGATTTTTGGTATTTGAAGAGCTACATTTTGATGACAGAAAGCGGCTACATCTACAAATATAAAAATAATGAGATTACACGGGTTTTGGTAGCACTAGAAGAACTGAAGAACTGTATTTGATGCTAAAGAGCGGTTTAGTTATTATTTACTCATATCAAACCTGGTAAGCTTTAAGTGACTGATCAGCGGCTTCCTTTCGCTCATTTCCCCGACTTGAACTCTGCTAAATAGCGATAATAATCTCCTTTCCTAGAAACACCACAACAATTAAAAATGACACCATTTATAATAATATCAATAATCCGATTAAATCGCCTCACATTTTATAATAGAAGACGGAAGATTCTCCGGCAGCAGCCGACGGGATAAGATGCTCGTCGATGACAGTGGTAATGTCGGAGCAAATATCGCCGAGCTCGGATTCCACTTTATTCCGGTACTCCTTGATCCTGCGCACGTTTTGCTCGTTTCCTTTCGTTTCCTCTTTCTGCTCTATCGAGGAGAGGATCCTCCATGAGGCTCTCCTCGATCCAATCACATTCTTATATCCGACGGACAATAGGTTGCGCTCCTCGACGCTAAGCTCCACGTCGAGATTCGCCACTTTTTTCATCGATTCCACCATCTCTGAGGGAGATTTAACAATTCAAAACATGTAACCGAGAAAAAGGATTTAGGAGAGATCTGGAGAGGAAGAGATTACCATCGTAACGCTCCGCTTGCTCGGCAAGCTTCGCAATGTAGACGAAGTTTTCGCGATCTCGTCCGGCGGCCATTGCAAACTCTTCCCGATCTGATCTCTCTCTGTGTTTCTTTTCCGAAACTCTCTCGTGCTTTCTCCCACTTCCGCCTTTTCTGCCACTTAAAAACGGCTACCGCTCGAGAACGATTTCCAAAATTAGTAGCCCAGCGAAGAGGAAATTCTGGACCGTTGGATTTCGATATCTGGGGTCCCGATTCGACGAGTGGGGCAAGACTCGATAAGAGCCAAATACGTGAAGGCGGCCACGTCGGCAGCTCTCCCCCTTGTTCGAATTTAGTAGGCCTGGTTTAAACCCCCCTAATTTTTGGCCCATTTATGACTGATCTTGTTCGCTTTTTACCCTTAAAATGGGGTGAAAAAGATATTTTAAATAAGTATATGGTTGAACAGGTAAACCTTAATTTGATTATTGAAGCTCAACGGGGTATTTTAGTCACCTTTGAAGATTCCACTTATCTATGATAATTTTACAAGGGTAAGAAAGCGATTTCCTATTTTCAGGGTACCGCTGTAATTAATCAGATTCATGGGCTCAAAAGGCGAACAATTCGAACAATTCGACGCTAAAGATTGGCGAGGATCTGACTGCGGGTCTCCTGTCGCTTCACATTGTCCGCCACGTGCGCTATTACGCCAGCACCCTCGTTGTGCAGCCATTCCCTCTTCACCTGCAAAAAAAGGGTATCAAAGCAATTACCTCTTTTTTGAGGGCGTAGATATCTTTACAGCCTACGTGGATGTTGTTGTGGGCGAAGAAGGGCCAAAGAGCCGAGTGGAAGCTGACGTCAACCTTTGACCATCCTAGCCCTTGAAGCCCGTGGATCATCTCCTCTAACCGCACTCAAGGGTCAGGATCTTGCTACATCTATAAGCTTACGTTGATCGGGTTACTAACCTTCCATGAGATCGTGGTACTGGTTGGTGTTCTTCGCACTTGGAGCGAGTTTTGCGGCTATTTTGGCGTTGACCGCCTCCGAAGTGAAGTGAGGATCCTCTGCCGAAATGGGAGGGCAGTATTCCATCCCGACCACGTGCTTATAACCCTCCAGGGACTCGCGAGGAGGCTAAAGTCAAAGTGAAAGTCAACACCACTGGAGTCATAGCAGAAGTAGAAAATCGTTGACCTGAACAAGCTCTGTTTCTCTTCTGATGGAAGAAGTCCTCCAGCCTACCATATCTAAATACGTCAAGTTCAGAAAATTAAGTCCTCATAAGTCATGAACTGTGATTTTCTTTTCAGAAAACAATGGATACGATCATACGCCACGTTGGCGTACACCATCCGAGATTTGAAGGCCCCGAGAGATGATCTGAATGATTCGTCTTTCAGACTAAAGAACCCTAAAACAGAAACCATCTTTTTTAACTTACATGAACTTCAGTTCATAACTATCAGAGGCCATCCTCAGAAGAAGCGGCGGTCTAGTGGGTCTCCCGTCCGTGAGGAAGAGCTGGCGGCCGGTCCGGCCAACCAGAAGAGATCCCACTGGCGGTGCGAGCTTCTCCAAAAAAGGAACACCCAGCAGAAAAGGCAACTAAAAAACGAAAAAGAAAAAGAAATATTTTTTGAACTATCAGACACACCAACAAAAGATGAATGTTTTTTTAAAAAACCTGTTTTCTGCCTCTGACTCCCAAATGTGGCGTGGCTAACGTGATGAAGTTAATGGGTTTTAACCCTGCAATTGTTCTTTCTTCCGAAGAGTAGAGCAAAGCGATTGCGTATCTTGAGAACAACCCGCCGAGAGAATGCGCCAAAAAAGATATCTTTTTCAAGCTCTTGATCTTCTGAACTATTTGGTTGACCTAAAAAAGCCCCAAAAGTTTTGGTCAACTCTCCCTCTTGGGTGAAAAGGCGGTCAACGTTACTTCATCCGCGAGTCGCCTCCCAGCTCCATCAATTCCTTTGAAGGTTCTTGTATATGTGTTGCATGAGCTCGCTGACCCGTGATGCCAAGTCAGCAAAAGGTGAGCAAAAGGTCAACTCGTTGGGTACTCACCGTGAATTAGAAAGCTGCATCCGAGTTGCTTCTTAAGCTCTGATTCGGCGTACAGCCAATCGCTGGGACTGCAAGAATTAAAGAAAATCATAGAATAAAGATCATCGACAAATAGAATGCCAAGAGTTGAAAATTCTCTTACCTGGCTAGTATACCATGAACAAGAACAAGGAGATGATCAAGTTCTTTGTTCTCCATGGAATCATCGGGTCAGTCCATCGACAAATGGGCGTTGAAAAGGCCTACAATGATGTATATTTCTTAAGAAATGAATGATAATACTAGTATATATTCGGAATTATCGCATTAATAAAAACTGTGTGTATAATCCCAAAGATGGATATAAAAATCAACTCTTCGCGACAATTCGGAGTCTTCTTTGTCGCTCAACTCCTAAAAATTTTAGCGATGTCCCGTTTCATGCCCACATGCTCTCATGAAAAATGATGCAAAAAATTAGAAATTCCTTGGCTACGATTAATATCTACATCACAACGCTACCATAAAGCCAGGAAAAGAGAAAGAAGCTGAAGAGAGACACCTAGGCGGGATAAAAACGACGACTCCGACGTTCCCTTCTTCTCGACTTGGTTTCCAGAATTTTCTCCTGGACGAGGATCACGGATTCGGTGTAGGTCGGAGAAACAACTGACACCGTGGCAAGCGATGGAAGCGTGGAAGCGGTGGAGAAGCGATGGCGTCAGGGGAAGGCAAAGTTATCTTAGACCACCGAGGAAGAACTAAAAATAGAACGGGGAAAACGATAAAGGGAAACCGAGATCGATACGGCAGCGGATCACGTAGCGAAATCGGTCGTCATTTCTCTATTGGGGAATGCACCGCCTTCCTCCCCATTATTGAATGACGATACCGGTTGCCTCGGCAGTCCCGCCACGCACTATTTTTGCTGACTCGCTGACGGCATGATCGCTTGCAGTGGGTAGCAACAAAAAAATGTTGGTTTCTAGCACACGAAACCTCTTACGCTCACACGAAGAAGACGAACTCAATTAAAAAAATCAAGAAATGCACACAACACACACACACGTTCACGCCCAAAGCTCAATAGGACTATGCTCGAGCACCTACTCAAAAAAAAAAAGAAAACGCTATAACGAACATAACGGATTTATGCTGACTTGGCCTTCTAATCTTCGTTATAACTCTTGCGATCCGACTGTCACGCTTTATTATTGGTCACACTTCTCTAGTCTTCATCCTAGCCCTTCACATAAGATCTGATGATTCAGATTACACCCCTCAAACTCCCCTTTAATCTGTTTCATCTCCCCTTTAACACAAATTCACAAAATTTTATTTTTCCGAGCGGCTTGTTGAACAAATCTGCCAATTGGGCTTCTGTTTCTAGAGCAGATTTATTGTCCACTAATATCTTTATAAAATTCCCTTTAAAAAACACCAGATCATTGATCAGACGAGATACCCAAAGGCTTTGACAAGCTGCTGATGAAGCACCAATATACTCTGCTTCACATGTTGATAGAGCCACTGTAGGTTAGATCGGGCCTGGTATTTATCAAATACCTAAGACTTCCAATTAAGCTCCTGAAATTAGTTGAACAGACTTGTTCCCCTTCTCCGTCCTTCTATAATTTCAAACTTACTTCCATGGGTGTTTTTGTTGAATTGCAGTCACTCATCTTGAATTTTTTAGAATGTGTCTTGTATACGTCATCTGGCTCAAAAAATGCTCGATGTGGATTGCTTGATCTCGATCCCAATATATGAGTTTAACAGACCTAAGTATTTCATCTCAAATGTTCTCATCATTGCTTCTTTAAATTATTTTAATATGTACTTTACTTGCACCCATGACGACTAAATAATCCACATAAACTCCAACAAGGAGTTTAGTTTTCTCACTTCCCTTATGACATAAAGCAGTATCAAGTTTACTCTTAGGAAAACCAAGATCAAGCATAGTCCTATTGAGCTTTGAATTCCATACCCTGGGCGCCTACTTGAGAACATACAGGGACTTCGTGAGCTTCAGTACAGACTTTTCTTTACCCTTTTTCACATACCCCTAAGGTTGTGAAACATAAATGTCTTCTTCAATAACTCCATTCAGAAATTCAGATTTAACATCTAAATGATGAAAACCCAATCAAACTAAGCTGCTATCACAATCAGAATTCTGATGGAGTCAAACCTGGCCGCTGGAGCATAGACTTCATCATAGTCAACTCCATATTTCTAAGAGTATCCCTTGGCACTAAACAAGCTTTATGCTTCACCACAGCTCTTGTCTAATCCCTCTTCAGTATGTATACCCATTTAACTCCAGTTGGTTTGATACCTAGTGGAGCCTTCACCAGTCTCCATGTATGATTTTTCTCTATGGTAGATATTTCTTCTGCCATTGCATTTCTCCACACTTCTTCTTTTACTGCTTCAGCATAAGAACAGGGTTCTTCTGGCACTAGTAGACATAAATTATCATAAGTTAGATTTGTTTCCTCAAAGACATCCTGAATTGATCTATATCTTAGAGGTTTCTCATCATTTAAATCGTTCCTTCACTCCTGAATTAGAGTCTCTTAGATGGTTCTTCAACCTCTTCTTCCTCAGCTGGTCGTAAAACATCACTATTGAAATATTCATAAGAAATAGAAATACCTAGATTTTCAACTGAGAAGCTCAGTCACTTTGACTCTTCAAATATGACATCCCTACTTATGTACAGCTTAAGAGATGTAGGATCTAAGCATCTAAATGCTTTAGACCCGTGTTCGTAGCCAACAAAAACCATTTCCTTACTTCTGTCTTCAAGCTTTTCCAAGCTACCTGTCACTTTCACATGCACCAATGAGCCAAAAATTCTGAAATGACTCACATTGGGTCTCCTCTCATACCAACATCCGTAAGGAGTCTTCCCTTTTAAGCTTTTTGTAGTTGACCTATTCAAAACATGAACACACATATTCACTGCCTCTCCCCATAGCTCAAGTGGCAATTTCTTCTCCTTAAGCATGCTCCTCACAAGCCCCATAATTGTTTGATTTTGTCTTTCTACTACTCCATTTTGATGTGGAGTATGCGGTGTTGTCAACTATGTCAAGATCCCATTCTCCTCATAGTATGCCTTGAATTCTTTTAACAAGAACTCTCCACCATGATCACTTCTTGCATACTTCAATTTTGTCCCCATCTCTGCTTCAGCCATTACTTTGAATTTTTTAAAACTGTTTAAAACTTCAGTCTTACACGCTAGTAGACTTCAGTCCACATATACCTTGTAAAGTCATTAACAATGAGAAGGAAATAAGATTTACCTCCCAGTGTTAATGGTTTGATTTCCCCAAATAGATCCATATGCACCAACTCAAGAGGCTTTTGAGCTCTAAAGACTAATGACAGAAATGGAGATCTTGCATGCTTTCCTGACATACACGTAGAGCACAGTTCCTTGGGCCTTTCAATGGTAGGTAAGCCTCTTACCAATCTTTCCTCTATCATACTATTCAGAGTATGAAAGCTCTGGTGGCAGAATCTCCCATGCCACAACTAGGCTTCATATTCTCTTTACATACGACATTTCTCACTTATAATAAGTCTCATCTGATACATATTTCCTCGAGTTTTCTTTGTCTTGGTCAACAGCTTGCCCTTCTTGTCACGAGTAGTCAAATATCCTTCACTAAATGATGTTCTACAGCCCTGGTCATTAAGTTTTCTTAGACTGAGAATATTAGTCTTTAAATCTTGTAAGTAAAGCACTCCCTCAAGTTCCATTTCTTCACCGTTTTTGCACAAAACGATGATGACTCCACGCCCTTCATACTTAATGAAAGATCCATCTCCAAACCTCACAACACTTTTTTTTTCTTCATCAATTGAGTGAAAGAATGCTTTTATACCTATCATGTGGCTACTGGCCCCCGTGTTAAGATACCATGAATCATTGTTGACTTCTCCACCATTGCCTTGAAGCAATTGTTCACTAAAATCACCATCAGAGAGCATCATTAAGGCTGATTCCTCTTCGGACTCTTCTGCTACATTCGCTATCTCTTCTTTCACTTTCTTATTTTTATCAAAGTGACACGCATCAGAAAAATGTCCCATCTTTTGGCAGTTGTAGCACTTAATTTTGGACTTATCAAACGGTTTCTTATCTTCTTCACCACATTCTTCTTTTAACTGTCTGCCTCTTCCACGTTCTCTTCCTCTGCCTCTTTGACCAAATATCCCTCTTCACTTTGATGACTGACCTCAATCACCTTTCTTTGACAAGTTAGTTGCTTTGGTCAACAAAGCTTTCTCCTCTTCACAGCTATCTCTCTCAACCAGTCTTGATTCATGGACACAAAGTGAACCAAGAACCTCTTCAATTGACATAGGTTTATTGGTACCTAATGATAACATGCAATCTTAACATGCAACTGCATGATTTTTAATGCAAATTAAGACATAAAACATTCCATTTTTATGCATGTTATCACACTTTGAGTGCACATCTATCATTTCATGCAAATTTAATGATGGAGAATTATCTCATCACATGAACACAAGGGTTCCAAGAGAACCTAGATATGACTTAAGGAAGAGAAATCATTTTCAACAGCAACAAAATGGCATACTCCTCCTTATTCATAAGTTTGAGAAATTATCCATTCATGAAATGAATGAAGAAAGCCTCTCTAAAACATTGAAAGAGAGGGTAGATCAAAAGGGAACTACCTTCCCTCCTTCTCCAATTAAATACTGATCCATAGATTGACTTGGTCAAAAGAAAATGAATCATCATCCTTATATATTTAGAATTCTTTGAATAGACCAAGTCAACCACCTCTTACCTTGATATAGGTTCCTAATTATCCAAACCATATCCAATATATAATAGGTGCCTTGTACAAATTACTGATCTCAAGAAAGAAAATTAGTAGGAACATCTTTGTTATTACATTCCCTTCTCTCTTTGAATACCACCTATAGTTAGAATTATAGGAGAGATCTACTTATTACTACTGTTGGAAGAAACTAACTTTGGTGGAAACTCAAGTCAAAGCCTCATTAATGAAGAATGTCAAGGTCCCGATTCACTCAAGTGAATATGAAGACAACTACATCAGATCATTTCACAATTTCTAAATTTCATGAAGATAAGTTATATGGTGATATTCAGTCTGAAGAAAGCGATCACTGAGGAAGACAATCACAAGAATAAGTCCTCACTATCTTCCATCTGAAAAACACCTTCACGGTCAAAGGCAAAGATGACACGTGAGCTTATATCTGTCCAAGAGCCTTCCTCTTAACTGCTCAAGATTCCCTAAATTATCTTAGAGCCGACAAGATCATACATCTTCTCTTATCCATGAGGAGAGGTTTGAGGACTTATGAGGCCTTCCATGAAGGTGCTGACAATTGACCAACGTGACAACGACTTCATAAATGAAGAACATCACAGACCGATCTCTCCAAAGCGAAAATGATAATAGTGACATCAAGAAGAAAACCCACGGTCTTGAGCAACATCAAGACCTGACCTGATTTCTATCCACCAAACACGCAACTACCCTACAGTCAATACAACCGCTATCAGGCAATCAAGAGATTAAGATTACTCCATGGTTCAACCTCTTACAAACTTTGAAGCGATGAGAATACATGAAGCCTCCACGAGAATGATAACGTGAATAAACGTGAAGCCCTCCCGACATTATTGTTATGGGCTTCCATGGGAGCTAAGTCTCCTAACAGAAGACAAAAAGATCGGAATCCAGTCAATACTAGTATGACGACTGGATCTTATTAATACCATCCGGATGGACAATGACCGCAAACCATCGGGAAGTCAAGCTTGTTTCACGTCCTCTCCCCTGCTGTGGTAGAACAGAGAAGAGTCAAGAACATATCCTTGAAGATAGTCCATTACTTCCTCTAATTGGAGATGATATATTCACGGTCTTGAAGACAATGATGACAGCTAAGACCTGAACGAATTTGTTGAAGCACGACAACTTAAAAGAAGGTGCTACCAAGACAAAAGATTATGATAATATTCGAAACTATATCTCAAAGAGCACAAGCCACTCACGACTGTTGATATCCGATGAAAGATATTCTACATGTGTCCACTGATTGAGCAACTGCTTCTAAGGACACCACGACCGCCCTGAGTCCACGGGATCAAGGACTAAGTCATGTAATCCGTAAACGCGTTCCACGTATTTCCGCACGCGTGATGACTACGTCGAATGAAGAAGCCTGAAGTTCATTTACGAGGAGTTGTAACTACCGTAACTACCTCTTCTAGTTCCGACGCATCCTTTCATTTTATCTCTCTCTTCATGTACTCTATAAAAGAGACAAATTTAAGAGAAAAAATAGATGTTTTTATTGATGAATGAAACGTTTCCTTTTGTTACTTTTATCACTGTGTTCGTTGTGTTCCTGTTATCCGTTCTCTCTTCCTAAACCTTCAATCCGAGTTCTATCTTCCTCTCTTTTCTCCCTCCACTACTGTCCTCTTCCATCCACTTCAAAGCAAGAAGCAAACAAAGATTATCTTTGATCGTGTGGTGATTCTACAAGCTTCCACTTCACGTCTGACAAGGTATTCATTCTCTCATCTTAACCGTGTTTAATAGTTTGTTTATAATATCCTAAGTCCAACATTTTTCTTCTTTTCATATATATTCTCTATCTATCATCTCTTATTCGAAATAATAACATATCAGATAACCCAATCTTAGCTCTATCCATCCTAATTACTCTCCACATTAATCTTCTTTTTCATCACTTAAATCATTCAATATCTTATTGTCACTTCTCCTCTATCGTATTCAGACTCATAATCATTATCTCTACATTCATCTATCCAAATTATTCTTCTAATCATATTCATTGATATATATATATATATTAAACCTTCATAACATTAATCCTATATCCTCTTCACAATATAGAATTATTATAAGATTCACTCCTATTCGTTGAATAATAATTATCATCTTCTCACCCAATTATTTTCTCTACGCATTCATAATATTATCTTCATTTTTCTCCTCATATTTCCAAATTATCCTATACAATATCCTCTCTGGCCTATATATCTATTCATCATTGACATCATTCATAGGACCTCCATAAGATTGTAGGATTAGTACATAATTCATAACAATAGGTAATCATCACATAATTCACTCTTCTCTTCATCACATATTCAAACTCACATTCTCATCTACATACATATCGTTTGAGTTTAAAAGGTTTTATATTTATGAAGATATTGATTTCTGAATTTTCTAGAATTTTCTGGAATTTATTTGGATTTTTTTTAGAAGATATTTCCTTATTTAAAATCGCAAAAAGGGGGTATTTTCCGCATAAACAGTGGGCTGACGTGGTGCGGGACCTGATAACACATAAAACTATGACCTTTAACCCTGAATTTTCATGAACATTTGGCTTAAAAGGAGTATATTTATGTGTTATTATGATTAAATTGCTTAATTTTGCTTCATTACGAATTTATGGTATTTCCTTGCCTTTATAATATTTGAATATCTCTCTTCTATTTTAAATTGTCAATGAAATGAACTTTTATAGCAAAATATATATTTGTTTGGAATTTATAAGTGATTTAAATGAGGTTTTATAGCATATTCCTAATTAATCAGCATTTTTTATAATTTTTATAGCATAATTATGAGCGTTAGGGGCATATCTACAATTTCCGTATCTGCAAGGTAAGTTAGATAGAAGCTTCCAGATCGCGACACGTGTCGCAATCTCGAAGCAACGGTTTTAGCCAGATTTTCTATTATTTTATTATCATTACCGTTTAGTTGTTTGTCGTTTACTTATCTTGCAGATGACGTGGACCATCACCGCAGATGTTAGCCTAAATTTTGCTATCTTGTCGTTTTGCTCGCTTACAGATGACGTGGATCATCATCGCGCGCCGTCTTCGTTGACTCTAGGCAGAATAAGAGAGCGACGTGGCGCTCTCTTATTCGTGCGAAGAAAGGAGCCTGCGGCGAACTCATTCGCCGCAGATCATAAGAGAAATTCGTCTCTTTTGTGATTTTGTGCTACTACCGTTTTGTCGTTTTGTGCTACTATCGTTTCGTCATTCTGGAAATTCGTCTCTTTTGTCGTTTTGTTCTACTATCATTACGTCGTTTCGTTTTTTTTATTCTTCGTTTCATTGTTTTATTTTATTCCAGCTTTTGTCGTTTTGCTTAACTTCATTTTGTCGTTTTCTCCTTAAGCCTTACAAGAGAGCGACGTGGCGCTCTCTTATTGGCGCTCGATGAGGAATCTACGGCGAAAGTAATCGCCGCAGATTCCTCAGAATGTTTCCCTATTAAAATAATATTTAATTTTTCTTTACTTACCTGCGCGAGCGAGGGCGCCGCCCTTGTTGACCACGAAGCAAGAATAAGAGAGCGACGTGGCGCTCTCTTATTCGCGCAAAGGAGAAGGGTGACTCACCTACGTGTTTTGTCCTTCTCTCACTTACTTTTTCAGGTGACGTGGAGGAAATCTGGCGGTTGGCTCTGCAGTGACGTGGCGCGATCTGGTGGCTTGATGAAGGAGGACCGCTGACACAAGAGATCACCCGATCGGACGGCTAGAAATGCCCGAAAAAGAAAGGGTGATATCTCATGATCTAGCCGTCCGATCGGGATGAAATTTTGAAGAGAGGCTAATCTCACCGTGCTCTTCCCATCTATACAGATTGAGATTTCCATAGGACCCTCGAAGCTCTCGAAAATCAATCTCGACCGTCGGATTGAGAGGAAGCCCTAACTCCTAAAAGTGCTCCTCCTCCACTCCGAATTTTCTTGTCTTTTGGCTCTCTCTTGACACCAGGTCACCAGCAGGAAAGGGGGAGAAGCTTAGGCCCAAGCTAAGCATCATCGGATGCTTGAGTTTGATCTGGAGAAGGAGAACAAGAGGAGATCGTCGTCGTAGCGAATCAAGCACCACCCGGCCTAGGATTGGCACCAACACGGGGTTTGTGGGAAGATTCTGAGGAGGGATTCTCTTGTAAGCCTTTTCCATGGATAATGTAGGATCTTTTCTTCTATTCTAATTGTAGGTTATTGCATTTGCTTCACAAATCATACCAAACCATATCATCTATCTCCACACGATTTCACCTCTTTTATCTCTCCTTCATTTCTCTTTTCTCACCTTCCATCAATCTCTTCTCTTCCAATTCTAATCTCTTTTTCTCTAATTAGTACTACAGAAATATAATCTCACCAATTACATCCATTACCTCTATATAATTCACCTTCTAACTTCTAATATCCTCCACTATAGGAATTCACTCCTTCTTCTACTTTCGTCTCAACCCTCATTACCTAGATTCCCTGAGGATCGACCCTTGCTTACTACTGTCCTAAGTGAGGAATTATAAATGTATTGAATGAATTAGAACACACAACAACGATATAATCAATAGAGTTTTAGTTCATCAGGACCCGCGCGGACGCCTGGGTGGCGTCACGTGGCAAGTGAGGGGGCTGGAAGGTGAAGGGTCCACGGGTTAGTAGGCCTTCGTTAGATAGTTCGGGTGGTAACGCAAATGCGTTAGACCTCCCCAAGTTATATACTCACCACTCCTCTTTATTCTTTCCATGTGGGACTATGTTCCCCATGTTTTTCTATCTGCAGGACACGTGGCAGCGTCGCGGGCATTGGATGCACACGCATCAAATGAAGCGCCTTGATGCGGTGGACTTGGGGTCCACGCGATCACCATCAAAGCACGTGCGTTAAATCACGTTTTAAGTAACGTTTTTGCCGACTCACATGGCGACACGTGGATGCATCGAGAGGATCCGATCAAGATCAGACGGGCGAGATCAACGGAGAGCATGGCTCCGAGTCATGCAATCATGGGATCGTCGCCCACAATCTGCGCGCGATCGTGACCGTCGATCGGTCTTCACCAAATCGTATGGTCTGCATTTTTCGCGTTGAAGGTTCTTATAAATATCGATGTCTTCTCTTCTTCTACTTAACTCTTGATTGAATCATGAAGGAATTAAGCGATTTTTTAGCAAGATCTTGAGTTCTTCGTGCTCCCTCCGCGTTTAGACTCAATTGCGATCCAATCGGAGCAGGATTGATCACGAATCATTGCTTGATTCCATCGAATTCTCCCCTTGAACGCCAAACGTACGTCGAGGAAGAAACCGAGCCAATACTCTTCAATCTTCGTTAATTGAAGCCAAATCTTCACGTCAATAGGGTTAGTAGTGTGAAACAATCATTCATCTTGCGTTAATTTGTATTTAGATTAGATTAAGGTAGTTAATTTTTCTTTAAAAGTCGTTTTGTTCTTCATTTTCGCCCAAATTTGGTTCAATTTTTTTTTCTGATTTTGAGATAACAATATCTCCATGATTTTAAATTTGAATGACTTGATATTAGTTTCATTGGATTCCTTGTTTCATCAGCTTTCCGTGGATAGAAAAGTTGTAAAATTTCATCATCATTTGACCCCTCACTTTAACGTTTGACCATCTACTATTCATTTTTAATCCAAATTTGGGCATTGACTTGAGGGTACAATTACTTTCAAAATATAAGGTGAAATTTGATCATTTTTGTCTTTTTGGAATCCTCTGGTTGTTAGCTTTCCATTCATATATAAATTTCAGGATTTGGAAATTATTTGGTTAGTCAATTTGAATATTTACATCAAAGTGTTTATTTCAGGAGTTTTCTGATCTTTGATTTTTAATAATTCATAATAAATCCAATTCTTCTCGAAATATCATGAATTTTATATCAATAAATTTTATTTTCTCTCTAGTTTTTTAGTATATAATTTTTGTAATATTTTAAGCTCTTTTTATTCTCTGATTTTTAGAAAGTCAACTGTTGGTCAAAGTCAACACTTTGAGCTTGACTTTTGACATTTCTTCTTTAAATTAGTTTTTTAAAGTCTTAAAATATCTTCTCTCATATATTTATATGAATTATATTGATTATATATCACTATCACTTCTTTAAAACCCTAATTAAACCTTAGTTTGACCAAGTCAACTTTGCGATCAAAGTCAACCGTGCTCTGTGTGGATCGACCCGATACTTACACTATATTAGACTTTATATCTTTGTCATTGTGAGTTCGGAGTTATAAATTTTTTTTGAACGACGTTTGTGTGTTTTAACAATCGCATAAAACGCTTCGTCAGTTACCTCCAATATATATGCAATAGCCTATAACAGATTTACAATCTCCCTTCTCACCTAGATACACAACATCAAAGTACGCTTTAATACAGCGGTGACCATGTCATCAATAAATGAGCCCTCTTTATGGGACATACTTGATCTTTGCTAGAACCCGTAGAGATCCTTCCCAATGAACTCATTGAGGTTCCTACATGAAATGACTAAGAACACTAACCGCATACACGATGTTAGGGCGAGTGATATTGAGATACATAAGCTTGCCCGATAATCTCTAATAGCGATTAACATCCTCAAGGAGTGGAGATGAAGTATCCCAAAACTGCAAACGAGCTTCCATAGATGAGGTCTTTAGCTTGCACCCAAGAAGTCCTATCTCTTGAAGCATGTCAAGGGCATACTTCCATTGGGTAAAAGCTAGCTTCCCATTGACGAGACAAATGCGTGCAGTCATTGAAAACATATGGAGATGTGTCAAAATATATTCCAAACTTAACAATTTAAGATTATAATCAGGAATTCAATAGTATAATGGTGAATAAGGGTCAAATCCGTAGAGAATTGAGGTATTCTCAAACTATTTCTTCAAGTTCAATCAAAACGAATGAAGAATTGAGGTGAGAAATTAGGGATTTTAGTAATTTTGGAAAGAAAACTCTAAGAAAAATCCATGAAATCAAAAATCACTTGTTTTGGATCACTATTCATGAAGAAATCAAGGAGCAAAATCAAAATAGAAAAGCGACTGCAAAGAGAGAGAAAACCAAAAAATTATCTAAAATTCAACTAATCTACTATTCGAAATTAAAATCTAATGATACAAGACAAAAGATTAGGAGGAAAACACATAATCTAACATGATATGATCCAATCGATTGCTGGACCAAAGGTTTTTCCTTCCATGAGTTTGAAAGTGAATTTCATAATTCAATAGATGAAATCTCCCTATTCTTTTGACAAAATCTTGATTTCAAGCACTCCTTGGACGCGAAAATGAGTCTAGAAGAGAAAGAAATCAAGAGATTCAAGGATTGAGATATCTAAATAGTTTGATAGCTCGAAACGTCCAAGAATATATTTTTTGTCAAAGGGAGAGAGTATAAATAGAAAAATTTAGGCGTGACAGTTGTATTTGGTGTTTCATATTTGATCAACGGCTCAGATGAAACTTCATGGTTCGAAGTATTGTCATTAAGTCGCGTTTGTTTGATTAGAAATAAAGCACCCAGATGAAGCCGAGTCATCTCATAAAGTTTGATTTTTGTGTAGTGTTTGTCGTTCAATCTTCATCGAATGCTTGAGATGTCTACACGTGTCCACAGAAGTTCATCGAGGGCATTTAATCTCAGCCCTTGTAATTCCTCAAATGAACGGCTGAGATTAAATTATTTAAAAATGAATTTTTGCCTAATTATAAGTCGTCGTGTACCCTCCCCCTTGACTTAAGTGAAGATCGACGGCTTCAATTAAATACGTGAATTGGACGCTTCCCGGTGCGCCACATCAAATGCACATAAAAATAAACACAAATAAAAATCTCACATGACAAAAACTAACGTGAATTATCGGGTATATAAGTAGTATGTGTTATGTGGGCTTAGCGAATATCCTAAAAAGGATGCTTAACCCGCTAATCACACATGCTTGCCCACACACGCACAGACACCCACACGTGTGTGTCATGTGGCACGTACACACATTATTCACCTATCGCATCAGCTGCCACATCAACGTGCGATAAAAACTTCATTTTTTGTATTTTTAAAAATCTAAATAAATCCAAATATATTTAGAAAAATTCAAAAAAAATCCCTAAAAAGTTTAGAAATATATCTAAAAATTAGAAAATTCATAACTTTCGTAATAAAACTCCAAATTAATCCAAATTTATATTTTTGGATCAGAAATTAAATAATCTATCATTTAAAAATTTAAATTTAATAAATAACAAGAGATTTTATTTTAAAAATAAACTCATTTCTCTTAGAAAATAAAATTTAGAAAAATAAATTAGTGTATAAAAAATATTTTCTTTTATTGTTTAACATTAAAAACCAATTATAATCTCAAGTATAAATGGGAATAATCTACTCTAAAATATGTTTTTTAATTATGCATAATTATCCCTAAAATAATTTATTTTGAGATTACAACTTAAAAGTGCATGAAATGATAGATAGGCACTCAAAGTATGATAACATGTATAAGAATGGAATATTTTATGCCTTGATTTGTATTAATAATCACATAATTACATGTATAAATTACTTGTTATCGCCCATCCTAATGCGCAAACTATATCTCAAGAAAGTCTCTTGGACTCCCAAGTCACAAATACTGAGGTATTTGATAAGCTTAAAACGTGATAACAATTATTGAGAATTAGTCTCAAGAATTGTTATGTCGTGTGAGTCTTTAAGCTTACGCAACACATTTGTAACCTCACGAGTCTAGGGCAAGCAAGGGTCGATCCATAGGGAGCGGGTGTTTAGCTAGTGAATTTTTATGCTCTAAAGCAGTATTTTTAGGATTTAAAAGGTGAGGAGGTTTTAAAATTGAGAATATATATTAGAGATGAAGGTAATGAGTGAGAAGAATAAGGTCTAACAAGAATTCCTGAGGAGAAGGCAGTAAGATAGGAAAACACAGAAAATGGGAATACTGAATGAGCAGTGAAAAAGAGAATTCGAATGGTAAATGAGAAAGGGAGGATACTGGGTTCTTATTCTCAGAATAAGGGTTAAGTAAGAAGTCAGAAATATGCGATAGAGAGATTGGATTCGTATTGAGAGAGGAAGGTTAATATCAAAATGGAATTAAAACGACCAAGGAGAGAGTAGTGAGTAGGGTGAATTTGAAGAAACGGAAAGTAGAGAGAGAAATACGTGGACGATAAGAATATCAAAACGACGGAAGTTACGCGGACGGAGAGAGAAGTGGAAACGGATCTTGTGAAGTCAATTTTGATTCAAAGCTGATTTCGGAACTCGTTGAATGAAGATCCACTCCTGAAGATGGCAATAGGTGGCGGAAATGAATGCACTAGAGGACGCACCCACGACCATCATGAGCAGTGCACAGGTGAGGCAGACAATGTAGTTATAAAAAAATAGATTTTTTCTCAAAACCGATTTCAACAATCAGTTTTGGGCAAGGGCTCGGCTGCAGAAACGGTGAAGCGGAAATATGTGGAACGCAGAGAGAACTTCAAGAGACGATGAGGAGCGACCGCCTACAAAGGATGATGAGGAACTTCAAGGATTATAGTATTTTATTTCTTTATCTCGTGACCCAGTAGCTCCTACCAACTCCAGCTCGACTTGACGCTTTACTGCCCGTGAGCAGCTGAGATTCCCGTGAGCACGAAGGCAGAAATGATGACAAAAATAAATTGCGAAAGTGAGGCGCTGTGAAGAAAATTCACTCAAAACCGATCTCTGAGATTGGTTTTGAGCAGACGCGTTGCTGCATTTGGTAACGATACTGCGTGCGACTCCTGCTAGGATGCGACAAACATAAAAAAAAATCAAAGAAAACCAAACTAGAACAATGGGACACTGAAACTTAATTGTGAAGATAAATGTATGCTTGGGAGAAAATACAACCGATCCAACAGACTTTGCTGCAAGCGAGCAGCGACAATACAATGGTTTACGAGGAGTGTGAAGAACAAAAGAATAATAAAAAAGTTAGACGGAAGCAAAAAGAAAGATGGAAATGGGTTAAACCGTGATCAGAGGATTATTTTTTTGTTTTTTTAAGAAACAAAACGATGGAGAGAACTTGCTGCCTGCGGGCAGCAGTAGTGAATCAGCAACTCCAACCTCGAGATCTCCTGAATCCTAGGTTGCAGGACGAGTATTGGAAGAAGCCGGTGGCGTCGGGAGCGCTGCAAGTGGGCTATCTGCCACCTGGATAACCTGCAGAAAAAAGGGGGAGGAGAGGACGAGAAAGAGAATGAAGAGGGGCTCCTTTTGTCACACCCGTCAAGGTCCTCGGGTCTCTTCTTCTCTTCCTCTCCAGCAGCTCTGGACGCTCTCCTTCCTCTTGGCTCTTACTCGGGTAAGAGGGACACTGATTCAGTTGCACACAAGCTTCCAACGGGGTTGGACTGCATCAAGGTGACCGCTTCTTCTCCTGAAACCCTAAGGGTTTAAATCGGGAAGGAGAGAGGTAAGATGGACCGTTGGATTCTTGGATTCCAACAGTCGGGATTTCATAACTTCCTCTTTTCTGCTTGCTTTCTAACTTCCTTCCATAATGGGCTTTTTGTATTGCTTGGGCTGCTCCTAAAAGGGTTCCTATAAGGCCATCTCCAAACCTTTTAGTCCCTATCAATGAACCTAAACCCTGAAAACATTTCAACATATCTTGATGAGATTGACTCTACTTGACTCCGTGAGTCAAGTAGGGGTTAGTTATCTTAAAAAGACATAATTATGTATAATTTAAGGCAAGGTTTAGAAGTTATGAAAATCCCAATTTCATAGTTAAATGTGGATAAAACATGCATCTAAGTAGAAAGAATTGCATAGGAAGTTCATTACAAAGCATATTTTATCACTAAGATTGGCGACTTATCAGTATTGCTATAAATAAGTCAGACTAAAGTGAATACCAGTATCATCACTACTAGTTAGAATAATATCATCCACGTAGACTGCAAGAATGATAAGACTGCTCTAAGTGTTCTTAATGAGCATGGTAAGATCAGCGGTGCATGATGTGAAGCTAAAGGTAGAGAGAAGACTAAATGGTGGCATACGACCCCCGTCGCCACCAAGGCATGACACCACGACCCCGGAGGAGCTGACACCTGCGCGCGTCTAGCCCCCTCGACAAGCAAAGACGAAGGATGCTGACTTCCGCTACACTGCGTGAGGACCTTGTCTCGCCATGGTACGTCACACCCCGGGCTTGTGCACGCGTGGACCCATCTACCTTATTTTGTTATTATAAACTTTCTTAGCCGACACGTGTTTAAGCGGGCCTTTGCATATTTTCCTCTCTCTCTTTTAGGCTTCTGGGTGGGTTCTTCCGTTTTCGGGAACCTATTCGTGAAGTCCTTCTCCTTGTGAACCCTCTTATTTTCTATGAGCATGTTTAGGCTTTGGGTTGTGGGCCTTAAGTGGGCCCTTTCCCCTCTCGCCCATTTTGGGCTCTATAAGAGGGGAAGGGATCCCCCCACAAACCCTAGCCGTCATTTGAAGAAAAAAAGGAGAGAACTCCCTCTCAAGTGGCTGCTGAAGGAAAATCGAGAAAGGAGACCAACCGCTGCCTCCGCCGCCGCCGCACGACCGCGTGTGGTCGCCACACCCGCCGCCGAAGCCACCGCCTCGCCTTGCCTCGGTCCCGCGAATTCTATCACCGTTGGCCCAGTCGCTGCTGCCACCCTAGCGTCGCCGCTGCCCTTGTGCTGCCGCCGCCACTGCTAGCGCCGCCATCCTCCACCTACGCAACCCCCTCTTCCCCGATCTCTCTCTCTCTCTCTCCACCCGACTGAGATATCTCTCTCTCCACCCGACTGAGATTTCTCTCCCTCCCTCTCGCATCCACGATTCTCCCGGACTCCCTCTCTGAAGGCATCAAGCATTTAATGCCTTTTTCCAAAATTTTCTGGAAGGTTTGTGAGTTTCTTGAAATGACATCTTAGCAATGTCATTTCAAGATATTTCTAGAAATCTCTCTCTCACACAAACTCTCTAGCTTATTCTAGAGAGTTCTACTTGTGTCTATATAAGGAGGGTGAGACCCTCATTGTAATCATGAACTTCAAGCAAGAAGTTTAGAGAGTCTTTTGTTTAGAAACTCTCCATTGTGAGTGTGCCTCTATTAGAGAAGGTTAAGTTCTTAACCTTGCAAGTGTCTTAGTGCCTACACTCTCCACGCCCACCTTCTTTCCACTGCATGCACTTCCCGATTCTCCCTCCCCACAAGTCCGATTCGCCGTCGCGCCCTTCTCCCTGCATCCTGCACCCATTGCGCCACTCCCTCTCCCAAATTCCCATCCGAATCTCCCCACTTCCCAGCCTCCTCTCCTCCCCTCCCCTCCTACTCGCGGTTGCCTACAGCCCCTACCCGAATTCCCGACTCCGACCGTGACCTTGGTCACGCTTCCCCTTCCCCGCCCTCCGGTTCCTCCCCGAATTCCTCCCCGCGCCTACAGGAATTTGAGACATCAACCCCGGATCCACCCCACTTTTCTTCGTCGAACGTCACCCCTTATCCTGCTTGATTCCACCACCACGCCGTGCCAAATTCCCACCGTCGCCTCACCGAAATTCAACCCACACCTCTCCGAAATTCCTCCCAGCACCCCCCCTCAGGAGTTCGACAAGTCAATCCCAGGAACAGCCCCACCGTTCCTCGCCGAACGTAACCTTTCATCCGGTTGATTCCACCGCCACGCCGTGACGAACGCCACCGTCACTTCCCTGAAATTCACTCCACACCTCTCCGCCAACTATCTACCCCGAGACGCCCGAATACCGCTGTGGATTGTCGTTTTCTTCGCGAGCCGCAAATCCCAAAATTCGCGACCGCCGGATTGTCAATTTCTTCCTAATCCGTGGATTCGGGAACTGCAGGATACAATTGAGGAACCTCGGATTGGATTATGAGTCGCTGAGGTTAAACACCGACTCCCCCCTCCCAATGCCTCACCATCGCCCTTTCGCCCGTCGGGTCAGTCTTCCCATAACCGAATTCACCCAAGCAATCGGTCACTCCCCTCCCTCATTCCCGCGGGTTCCTCCGCGCCTCTTGGCCTCCACCCACCACTCGTCCCCTCTTTCCCGATCTCCAGCTAAACTCGCCTGCAAAACTCGACGGAGTCACTCGTCAACTACCTTCCCTGCTCTACCGGGGGAATTCCCACTCCTTAACTCGTCGTTCCTCTATCCCCACCAAATCACCCCATCCTCGACTGAGTTCGCGTCTCCAAAAAGGATACGCCCGCACCCCTTGATCTGCCTGTTCGTGAGCCCATCAGCGGTGCCTCAGCTGCGTCGCTTGCACCCGCAGCCATCACCCAAGATCCAGGCCCCGCTCGTGCGGCCTCGACCCTGATCCAGGCCACCACCACACGGGATCAGGCCAGGCCCACTCCTGATTCCATTCGTGCCCGTAACAGGGTCGGGTCATGCCTGCGCCCCTGATCCTGGACGCGTACTTCTGCACCGCCCTGTCCGCGCCCTCGTGCCCTCGCTCCGCACCGGTCTCGCTCCCACAATTCTTGCTCGCCTGCTCCCCGCTCCCGCTCCACAGCTTTGATCGCTCTCGAGTAAACTTGCTTGACCGCCGCGTTTCGCCGCCCACCACCCACAATGTCGCCGACTCGGCCACCTTCTGCCGATCGTCTGTGCCGCGTACGAACGGCCTCCACCATCACGACCAACTGGGCTCACGCCCCGCAGGTTAAGCATACGTCCCCTCCTCCGTATTTTTAAGTACTATATTTCCTCCAGTATTTCTCGCATTTGCTTCCACCGCCGTCGGGACATAGCTTAGGTCGAGAGATTAGACAATTCGAGTGGATTGAGACTGTGGTCCAATCTGTCGGGTTGATTGTCGAGCTCCCCGTCGGCAACTCGGAGGCTCCCGCTTGTGTGGACGTGGACCGGGAGGTCTCCCGGATCAACACTACTCGGCGCGCTCCAGGAGCTTCGGAGACGACGTGCGGGACGGTATTCTGCTTGTTAGCATTAGTAGGTCATCACATCACGGTAGTTCACCCTAGGTTATCCCTTCCCCTAGTCTCACCCTTAGTAGCTCGGTGTGCGACCGGCTTAGCACCCTAGTCCTGCATTTATCAAACGAGGAACCAAGATCCAAGCCCTACGAGAAACTAAGGCCTCCACCTCCAAGTCCATCATTGCTTTCCATGCAAGTACCTATGCCGCCTCAACATACGATTGTGAAATCGACAAAAGGCTACCAAAAGGGCAAAGGCATGAAAAGAGGGAGAGAGTCAATCGTAGGAAATATTGTAAGAAATGGGATGGCAAGTACAAGCGCGTGTATCCTTGAAAAGGGCGATGAGAAGGTGAAGGTCGTCAGGAGGGGCATGGAGAGCGACGGTTAGGGATGTCAAGCTCACAATGGAGGAGGGGGATAACGTATCTATATCCAGAGCAGAGGAGACAAGTGGAATCGAAAAGACAAGAGGAGAAGGAGAGGAGAAGAGAGAGGAAGTGGAGGAGAGGGATTCAAAGGGAGGGGATCGAGAATGATCATGAGGGAAGAGAAGCCAGGCGGAGGAGAGGCAATAGAAAGAGTTAGAGAAAGAGAGAGAGAGGAGAAGAAGGGAGAGTCCTTATGGAAGGTGACATTAGCAAAAGTCGCATAACGATGGGTGTTATGAAAGTACACCTGGATGCCTTTGTGTCCTGGAGTAACTAACAAATATGCCTTTGAGAGTGTGAGGGGCGAGCTTGGATAGGGCAGAAGAGTGATCCTAGACAAAGGTAGTACATTTAAAGACCCGAGGGGGAAGGGAGAAGAGAAACGAGGTAGGTAATAGCACCACCAAGAGGAGCAAAGGGGAGTCATAGTGGAGATATGTGGTAGTCATAACGGTGTCAGACCAAAGGTAAGATGGGACAGTGACGAAACGAGATCGTATGGTCATTGAAATCACATGGTCACATGTCAAAACAAAGTCCAAACTTACCAATTTTAAGAAATTAATTCGAATTGAGGGGTATAATGGTAAATAAGGGTCAAATCCACATGGAATTAGGGAAAATTATGATGATCTCTTCGAATTTGATTAAATCGGACGATAAATCGGTGATAGAAATTGAGAAAATTATGAAAGAGGACTTGAAGACGAATCCACGCCATCAAAAATCAATGAATTTGACTTTGATTTCGCGGAGAAATTGAAGATTGAATAGAGACAATTTTTCTGAAAATCTAAAGAACGAAAAACCAAAAATAAAAATAAAATTTACTTAAAGTACGATTCTAAATTGAAATTAAATACTAAACAAAGATAGATTAGGATGAAACACGATCCGTGACCCACAATTACGATTGAATTGATCCAATTAATCGTCGAAATCAAGACTATTCATCAAAATTCAAAAATCACAATTCGAGTTCAAGCATCGATTTCTTCCTCATCAATCGTTGAAATCTTGATCTTAAGCACTCTGTGGACGCAAAAATGAGCCTAGAAGCGATTGGGATCAAGAGATTCAAGAGATTTGATGTCTAAACAGTTCAATTTACTCGAATGGCTCTCAAATGCTTTACAATCTCAAAAAAACATCTCAATTTATAGGGTGATTTGGGCGTAACCGTCCGATCGGGCTTTAATTCGTGATCAACAGCTCTGATGAAATGCATCGGATGTGAATCGTTACCATTAAGTCGTAGCCGTTGGATGGCCGATCGACGCCTGAGTTGAAGCTGATGGATATTATGTGTTCTATAAGCCAATCACACTTTCATGTATCTCGTTTATGTTTATTGAAATAAAATGTATTCATTGTCATTCTTGTGTGATGTTTGCAATGAAGTCTATGAGCATGTGCAATGACTAAGTGAATTATGATGAGATCATGACATAGTGATCACTAGTCTTTAAACATATGTTCTAAACATTCCTATTCGTGAGATGTTCGAGAAGGACATCGAATTATCTAGAAATAATAACACTATCTAATCCATCTCATATGATGAGTATGGCTGATCGATGACCGAAAGGTTCCATAAGTGAGTTCTTACATACTCCATATCTCCTAGTATACGTGGTGTAGCTTGGCACCCAATGGGATGACAACTCAACCTATTGATTAGGTTAAATCGATCCTTGATTAATTAATCTATATGTGGATGTGGAAAATTAATTAAGGTTGACCAATAAGGTGCTATTTGGTTCATAGAGTTATTAACTAGTGAGATATGTTGACCTAGAGGGTCACACACATAAGGTCTATAGATGTTGGTAGATATAAACATAATTATAAGGGTTTTTATAAAAAAACACCTCATACCAAATATCTATAAATAGGGGAAGAAGGACCATACAAGCCTTCTAGGAATTCTCTCCTATCTTCTCTTTCTCTCTTAGTAAAGAGCTTTGAAGAGGAGATCCAACCATCCGACGAGCGTGTGGATACCACTAGAGTCTAGACACTTGAATAGAGTCAATAACTCCAACAAGGAAACTTGTATGTTTTTTCGTACATATAAGATGGTAGGATCATCTGTTCTTGGTGCCTCAATTTTTTAAATATCTGATTCAATGGATTATGTTGCATTAGATGTTTTGATAAAATTTTTGAAAAGTTACCGATGTCAGATCCCATCAGTGGTATTAGAGCCACTTTCTACTCATCGAGAGCTTTCCAAGGAGCCCAAAAACGTCCAAAACGGATGAAAAATGAGGGAGATATGGTGATTTCAAGATAGATCATACGGAAAAAAAAAGTTTTTTTTTTACGTGGGACTCATAGTGCATCCTATTTTGGGGGACCGAATCGGGTCCAGTCAACCCCCTCCCCCCTCACATTGACGTGGGGGCCCACATTCAAATGTGAGGCCTGGTCAAACCGGGCCCACGTGGGTAGTGATGGATATTATATTGCCTATAAGCCAATCACACTTTCATGTATCTTGTTTATGTTCATTAAAATAAAATTTATTCATTGTCATTCTTGTGTGATGTTTGAAATGAAGTCAATGAGCATGTGCAATGACTAAGTGAATTATGATGAGATCATAATCTAGTGATCACTAGTCTTTAAACACATGTTCTAAACATTCCTATTCGTGGGATATTCGAGAAGGACATCGAATTATCCGGAAAGAGTAGCACTATCTAATCCATCTCATATGATGAGTATGGCTGATCCTATAGCCATCGGTGTGGAGACACTAAGGATAGATAGTGGGTGCTCTTTGGAGAAAGAGTTCACTGAATTGATCCGTATGAATCCCTAAATGATATTATACCTAATTGTCAATCAGGTTGATTCATGTCATGGTTGTGTGTATGGTCCTTTGACTTGAGACACCAAAGACATCTTGTGGATGGATGATCGTGTTTTGATTATGACTTGCAAATTCCTAGTCACGAGATATCTAAAACGTCATATATTGGATAGGACATGAAGTTCGCGGAGATGATTGTGTGATCAAGATGAGATCATCCACCCTCGGTATTTGAGGAGATTGACTTAAGGAATGAGATGCGATGAAATCCTTGGCCAAGGTAGTAGAAATATTAAAGGAGTTCTCGATGATTTCTACATGCATCAGTACTAACTTGAGTGACCGATTAGGGTTTGACAGTTAACCATACCCTAAGTCATTCATGAGTCTGATGTGGATGAATGATTATACATACATGGTAATCGACAACGGGAAGGTTCCATAAGTGAGTTCTTGCACACTCCATATCTCCTAGTGTACGTGGTGTTGCTTGGCACCCAAGGGGCTGGCAACTCAACCTATCGATTGGGTTAAATCAATCTTTGATTAATTAATCTATATGTGGATGTAGATAATTAATTAAGGTTAACCAATAAGGTGTTATTTGGTTCTTAGAGTAATTAATTAGTGAGATATATGGACCTAGAGGGTCACACACATAAGGTCTATAAATATTGGTGGATATAGACATAATTATGAGGGCTTTTATGAAAAAAACCTCATCACAAATGTCTATAAATAGGGCTAGAACGAACACAACTCAAGGTGCCCATACAATACTTGTGAGAATTCTATCCTTTCGTCTCTTTCTCTCTTGGTGAAGAGCTTTGAAGAGGAGATCCAACCATCCAGAGACTGTGTGGATACTGTTTGAGGCTAGACACATGAATAGCTTTAAGAACTCCTTCAAGGAAACTATTCTTGGTGTCTCATACATATTAGATGATAGGATCATCTGTTCTTGGTGCCTCAATGTTTTGATAATTTGATTCAATGGATTCCGCTACATTTGATGTTTTGATCAAAATTTTAGAAAGTTATAGATGTCAGATCCCATCAGATGCCACGTCGCATGCGTTATAAAATGCATAAAAAATGCTCGCCGTTGGATCGCGATCGGGCGCTCTTGATACGTTTTTCATCGATTTAATCTGAGCCGTTATAACTCATTTGATCAACGGCTCTGATTAAGTCGTTTAGAAAAGGATTTTTCGACAAATCGTGATGTGCCACGTACCCCCCCCCCCTCACTTTAGTGAAGATCGACGACTTAGATTCCTCTCGCGATCGGACGCTCCTCGTGCTACCACGTCGCCTCCTTGCCTTGACCGTTTGATCGTGACATGATCGGACGGTCTAGATCACGCCACGTCATGTGCGCACTTATAAAGTTCGTAAAAATAGATTTTAATTAGAAAATTTGATTTTTAATTCCAGAAAATCCTTAGAAATTTATTAAAAATTCAGAAAAATTTAGAAAAATTATGAAAAGATCCCTAAAAATTAGAAAATTCATAACTTTCAAAATGTAACTCCACATTAATCGAAATTTCTTTTATTTGATTAGAAATTTAATTATCTATCATTCTAAAAATTCAAATTTAGTAAATAACAAGAGATTTAATTTATATTTCAAAAATACATTCATTTCTTTAAGATTTAAACTTTAGAAAATTAAATGAATGTTTATAAAAATGATTTCTCTCATTATTTAACTTTAAAAACTATTTATAATCTCAAGTAAAGATGGGTTACAAAATTATTTATCTTTAATTCATCATAATGAACCCTAAATTAAAGTATTTTGAGATTATAATGACTTTTTCATAGAATGATAGATAAATACTCATAAATATGATAACATGCATAGGAATGAAATCTTTTATGCCTTAATATGTATTAATAATTATGTATTATCATGTCTAATTAACATGTTATCAGACATGCATCTCAATCAATAGTGTGTGAGTGATATCAAGGAGCTGACGTTGTTTCCGCTTAGTGAGACTATTGTGATGCGAGGTATGAGGACAAGTTTTCAAGTGGATAATGTCACCATCAACACAAAAGGTACGTAGAGAGGTTTAGACAAACTTGAGAGTGTTATTAGTACGAAGAATCTTAGGCACAGTGGAATATTGAGTGACAATTGATAACATGCATATTTAACTTGAAATATTATCATATCTAACTGATATTAATGCTTATTTTATACAATTATGATGCATGTTATCATAGTTTTATGAAATTTTCTCCATTGGCATGCCATTTTACTAAAGTCCACATTTTTGCATTCTTTAGGGTTAATTCTGTGATTTATTGATGTGTGACCTTTTGCAAGGTCAAACAACTTGAAATTAACCATTTTCCTTGATTTTATTTTGACTTTAGTGGATGATTAAAAGCAGAGATTAGAAGAAGAGAATGATGGGATGAATCAAAAGTTAACTTTAAAGGGTTGACTTCGTATAATTTTGAATTCATCGTATTTTCTTGTTAAAATTTATATTTCAGATGGCATGGGATTAAAGAAAAAGAAATTTGTGATCCAATGGAGAAAATTTGAGTCAAAAGGGCCTTTTAAATTGAAAGTTATGAATTTATGAATTTATGAAATTTGTATCTTTATCTAGATTTTATTTTGATTTTTCACAAACAAAAATTCACAAAAAGAGGTTTATTAAGAACAAGACCCGCCCGGAGCTGATGTGGTGCGATGCGGACACGTGGTATGCCCCCTAGGCCGACACAGATCTACGCGGGCCCACGTGGGCACCTACATGGCGTGAAGGAATCCAACGACGCTCATTGGGCTCACATGTATAGTGGGTACAAGATACAAGATAGGATGGGGGGGCGTACTAGGCCCAGCGAGCAACGCAACGCGTTAAATTGCTTTCATCTTATATAGGCGCAATTTTCCTTTCATTTCTTACGTGTGGAACTAAATGCTTTTGTATGTGCGCATGGGACGTGGCAAAGCGTAGGACGTTGAATTAAAGTGCGCGAATCGGTGCTCGTTGATCTTGTGGCTTCCAGTACACCAGATCGCAAATAAAAGCACGTGCTTAATTCAGAACTGCCGATCGCATTAGTGAAATCCGACAGCTGCGACTTAATTTTGCAATTAACCTATGGACACTCTGATGAAGATCGAATGGTGGTAATGAAAGAGAAGTAGAGCCCACGTTATGGGATCGTGGTCCACTTATTGCACGCTATGTGGCAACATGGTGGCCGTTCAAGCGTTCTTTAGCTTATCGGATGGCCCGGATATTTTGCAATGAATTCTTCTATAAATAGAAGTTCTCTCTTATGAAAATATAACTTATGATTAAGCGTGAAGAAATTAAGCATTTTTGGAGGAAAATCTTAAGTTCTTTTTTATTTTCCTATGTTCTAGACTCAATCACGCATAGATTGAGGCAAGTTAATCATGAATCATTGTGAGAAAATGTTTCAAAATCTCCCCTTGAACGCCGAAAGCACGCTGAAGAAGGAATCGGGGAAATTCTCAGCAATCAAAGAAATTTGAGGATCAATCTTTGCGTCAATCAAGTTAGTAGTGTGATTCCTTTGTAATCCTTGCAATTTAGATAGTTTAGATTAGATTTGTATGGGTAATTAGAGTTTACGAATCAGAAATTTTGTCATTTCACCCAAATTTCATCGCAGATTTTTGCTGATTTCCGAACAAGGATTTCTCCCTGATCTTAAGCCCAATTCTTCGAATTTGGTTTCATTGCATTCCTTGTTCAATCAAATTTTCGTGGATATCTGATTCACCAATTTTTATCAAGTTTTGACCCCTCAATTTATCGTTTGACCAACTGCTGTTCAAAATCAATCCAAATTTGGGCGTTGACTTTCGAGGGAAATTATTACAAATATACAAGGCAAAATTTGATAATTTTGGCTTCTTTGGAACCCTCTGATCGTAAGTTCTATTCATAGGCAATTTTCTAGATGTGTATATCATTTGATAAGTCAATTTAACAATTTTAACCGAGATCTTCATTTTGGGAATTTTTTGTGTATTGATTTTCAATAAATCATAGTAAATCCAATTCTTCTAAAAAAATCACAGTCTTTATATCAAACTTCTCCTATTTTTCTCTAGTTTCTAAAAATATAATTTTTGTAATATTTTCTGACCTTTTACCTCTCTAATTTTATATAAAGTCAAAGTCAGGTCAAAGTCAACATTCTTCTCCAAATCTTTTTCAAAATTCTTAAAATATCTTCTCTCATATATTAGCAGTATTTTTATTGATAATTGATAACATGCCAAATTGTGTATCTAAGCCATCCATTTTACCTACATTTTGGTCATTAAATGTCATAATCAATCATTATTTTGCATGTTATCATGATATTATGCCCAGAATAATGATTTTCATTGCACTTGAAAATAGAGGAGTTAGTTACAAATAATTAGGGCTGTTATGAGAAATTTTAAGAAATAATTACCTTAACAACCATTGTTGGACAGGATAATCCACCAATTTTAAATAATTTACTTTAAAGGAAATAATCTTTTTTTTACACAACAATAATTACCTTCACAAAAATCTTTTAATTTCAGTTTATGTTACTATTGCTCTTAATGGGTCGGTTGTTACTGATGGGTTTTCGAAGCACTTGGACAAGAGATGCACATGAATGGTGTAAGACAATCACCCAATGGAGCAGATGGTTGCATACATGACGATGTGTACACAGTCAACTCTCAGCTCACTTGTGGGGTATGAGATTCAGACACACAAGTAGTCCTCCACCAATCAATGGGAAGAAGAGAAGGTGCTAGAGCAATCGTGGCATGGAAAACAGTGGTGTGTGCAGAGCAATACGTATCAAGAACATAAATAATTTCAAAAAGATGCGTCGAGACTTCGAAAATCAATAAGAAGAAGGGAAGATGGTTCCTTAGGGCTCGTTCTTGATTTCTTGCCCAAGAAAGCTTGGCCTGGATGATAAAACGGGAAGGAAGTTCCATCTTGAAGTTCGTCATGACCGTGAGTAGTCAATCCGAATGGATTTCGCCTATCGAAAGCTGCAAATAGGTTTGCGTGATTAGGTCTAGATACGATACATTTCATATTATTTATTTTATTGTCTTTTCTATTCTTTCACTTTCTTCTAAATTGAATCTTTCTTCCATTTTATTCTTTTTGCATTTTTATTGTTTGAAATTTTTACTCATCAATTTTTTAAAATCCTTTATTAAAGCTAATTTGGAAGTTTAATCCGTGAGTTTAATTCAAGTTCAATTCTGAATCTCATTTTGATTGTTCTCTGATTTCATGAGCGTTATTTTTTTGAGTAAGAAAAACATAAAAATAAAATAAATGAAATTTCTTATGTATTAATCTCAATTATTGTTTTAGAACCACAGTGTCATTCAATCAATTATATTTACCTTAATCTCTCTGGATGTAGATCCCATAATCTTCTATATCACAACATTCTAAATTCTAAATCGGTAACATTCTATTACATCTAAATTCCGCAATACTCTGTCAACTAGAGAAATTAATTCCTAAATCAGATAAAGATAATTACACACATTTAAAAGAATTAAGAGAGACAAATCAAAACATTAAATAATGAAGATGACATTGAATTAAAGATTTGGTGGAAGATAAAATTTGAAAAATCAGTTCAGAAATTATTTGTAGAAGCTTAATCAAGAAACTAATTTTTTTGATAAATTTTGATAAATAAAAAATATAATGATGTCTGATAAGATGTTTACAATGAAAATAGAAATGATGAAATCTGACCGAGAATATTATATTGGACATTTCTTGTTACTGACTGTTCTTTATATCTGGATATTGCAATTCATTTTATATCTATTTCCCGTTGCTTGGTGACGAGACGAGACCGCAAGGTCGTCAATTTCACGCGGTATCGCATCAAAAATAATTCCTAACTTACCAATTTGGGGAATTAACAGTGAATTTAAGGGTATAATGGTAAATAAGGGTCGAATCCACAGGGAATTAAGGAATTTTCGAGATATCTTTTGGAATTTGGTCAAATTGGATGATGAATTGAGGTGAGAAATTAGGGAAATTGATGTTTTTAGAAAGAAGACTCAAAGATCTATCCGTGGAATCAAAAATCGCTCGATTTGGATTAGTAATCACGGAGAAATCAAAGATGGAAGTGGGATGAAATTTTCGGAATCACGAAGAGCACCAATTGAAATTAAAATGAAATTAAACTTAAATTGAAATCCTAATCCTAAAATTGATGATACATGACGATAGATAAGAGGAATAACTTGTTTTCTAACCCGAGATAACGATCAAATTGATCCAATTGATCGCCGGATCGACAGCTATTCATTCCGCGAATTCAATCGTGAACATCGATGTTCAAGAGACAAATTCACCTCGCACGATCGTCGAAATATCTCTTATAAACACTCCGTGGACACGATTTTGAGTCTAGAAGAGATTACAAGAGAGAGATTCAAGAGAGAATGGGTTTAGATGCGTCGATTAGATCAAATCCCTCAAGAATGAGTACAAACGACGAAGAACTCGTCTATTTATAGGGCGAAATGGGGAGAGCCGTCTGGATCGGTGCGTTAGCTCGATCAACGGTCCAGATGAAACCGCCAGAGAGTGAATCGTTACGAATATATCGCGATCGTCCGATCGCAGATGGACGCTCCAGATCAATCCTCATTTTATGCGTTATAAAACGCTTGGATTTGTGCCCCTTGGATCGCGATCCAACGGTCTAGATCTGATCTGACGAAACAATTAAAAAAATGCTTCAAATAACGCCCTTTGGATCACGATCGGACGGCCGTGATTCTCCCTGCGCGATCGAATCTGGACCGTTATAACTCTTTTAAATAGGCACGTGTTTGACTGAATCTCCGTGCACCACACGTCCACGCGATCGGCGCGTGTAATGTCGCCAGGTGGCCTCTAATCTGGCCATTATAACTCCTCTAATTTGGCACGTGTTTTGATCTCTGATCCGTGGACCGCGCTCACGCGATCGACGCGCGAGATCCTGCGCGCCGCCCAATCCAACGCTCCGCGCGCGTCCACGTCACTTGAAAGGTAAGTACAACGTGTGGATTAGTCCCACACGTGACATTATAGAAAACCGTCGGGTTTATAAGACCCAACGGTTTTTAAAGGGTTAATAACCCTCCCCGCATAGGGCAGGCTAAAGACCCCTTTTATATATAGTATAAGTAAATAAATAAATATATATGTATACAGCGCCACGTAGGCTGCGCGGGGTCCCGCGTGGCTCTGCCACGTGGCCTTGCATGCCACATCGCACTCGCGTGGGACCTGCGCGCTTTTTTGCATTTTATTTATTTATTTTAAACTTTTTTTTAAATAGAAATTAAATCGGAAAAAATCCATAAAAAATCCCTAAAATTGTAAAAATCATATCTTTTAAAAGACAACTCCAAATTAATCCAAATTTCTTTCATTTGATCTGAAATTTAATTATCTATCATTCTAAAAATTTAAAATATTTAAATAACAAGAGATTTAATTTATATTTCAAAAATACACTCATTTCCTTAAGATTTTAAGTTTAAAAATTTAAATGAATGTTTATAAAAATAATTTCTCTTATTATTTAACTTTAAAAACCACTTATAATCTGAATTAAATATAGGTTATAAAATCATTTATCCTTAATTTATCACAATTAACCCTAGTTTAGTGTATTTTGAGATTATAACATAAATTTGCATGAAATGATAGAAATGCACTCAAAGTATGATAACATGCATATAAATGGAATGTTTTATGCCTTATTTTGCATTAATAATCATGTTTTATCATGTTAAGATTACATGTTATCACTTGGTATAATTGATCTAGGAAAAGTTTTATCTTGAATAAGAAAGTCAAGGAAATCATTGTGCAACCTCCCTTGGGTTCGACCCCTTTCCTAAGCCACATCTTCGGATATTTGCAAATTCGAAGGGAAATTATTTTATATATTTTATTGATTACATCTGAATAAAAGCACAACGACATATTTCAGACTTATCACTAATATATCATTGTCATTTCTTAAAAACCCTAATTATACTTAAGTTTGACCAAGTCAACTTTTCGATAAAAGTCAACCGTGCTCTCTGTAGTTCAACCCGATCTCATCGTTGTACTTGATTTCTGAATTTTAAATCATTGTGAGTTCAAAATTATAAATTTTGTTTGACCGACGATCGTGTGTTTCAACGACCGCACTAAATCGTTTCTTCAGTTAACCAATATCTAAGAGGTGGTAACCTTACCACTTCCCTAAGGAGGTGGGCTTATTTCTTTTTCCTCCGATAAATATGGATCCTTCCTAAAAAATAGGAAAGATCTAAATTGATTAATGATAAATAAAAGAGAAGAAATTTGACCTCATTGACCCTTCAAGACTGCCTTTAACCACCTTTGACTTATCAAAAATCACTTTGACTATCATTGAACTCTAAGAGAAATGGAGTATCTAGTCTCCTAAAAAGGTGGAATGGGTTGCCCCTAAGAAGGTGGTTGACTAACCTCCTAAAAATGTGAAAAGGTTTGACTAACCTCCTAAAGATATGACAAGGTTTGACCATCCTCCTAAAAAGGTGGAGTACCCATTTTTTTCTTCCTCTAGATAGTTTGCGTCCATGCCCCCATTAATCTTCACCTAAGTCCTTGCATCCACATAACTCGTAAAAATGTGAGGATTCAACCATTTGACTTCGAAGAAGTCAATTGGGGTTAATCTCATAATATAATCAAAATGTAAGAAATGACGCATGATAGAACTTAGTCATATTTTCATCACATTCAACCATATAAAAATAGATATTCTCATTCCTATAGTCTTTATCAGCACTTAAACATGATAAATGATGCATGAATATGATTCATTCCTATAGTCTCATTCCCACCCTCTACAAACTTAGTGCAAGATTTAGGCAAACAAAATAAAGGACACAAGAGTAGAAATTATTAGAATAAAAATGGAAACAAGTTCACTCCCAAGTGTCAAGTTTGTTTAAATTTGGACACAGCCTTTGATTGGAGGAAGATATTCAATCACAATTTCTAGTCTCCTCCAAATTCAGGACAAAATAACAAAAATCAGACATGGACTAGAATCAGCCTCGTGCCTTTGCTACTAAAAAAGTTATAATCCTAATCAAAACTCAAACTAGTGTCTTGGTAGCAATGCATCTCATCACATTATTGTTGATCATACCATCCTGCAGCCCACTTCCTATAATGAATTTTACAAACCATTCATAGGTAATGGTGAAAGTATGATTATTCATTCTCATGGCTCATCTCTTATTAGAATACATAAACAACCATTGCACCTTAAAGACATCTTACATGTTCATGAAATTAAAAATCACATCCTATGTGGTAAAATATTTACTAGAGATAACATTTTTTTTAATTTCATCTTTATTTATTTATTTCTGTGAAGGAAAGGGAAACATGTAACCCTATCTCTGGGGAACAAGTAAATATGGGCTCTAATTTCTTAATACTTTACAAACTCTAGAGCCTACCTAAAGGAAAAATCTTCCACTTTAGTTTGGCATAACAGATAGTGGCATTCTCAGTATTGAGTTCCAAAACATGTAATAAACATTTCTAGTTTGGTAATTACACATAAATCTCAATAATTTGTGAATGATACATATAGTTTAGCTAAATCACACAAATTACCCTTCAATAGCATCAAATAGATTTGCCAAGTCATCCTCCACAATTCATGAGTCATCAGATGAGGGTCGTCCTTGCCAATTAACAATAAATTTATGACTCGTGCCACCCTTGGTAATCGTGATGATTTCATCCAATATTTCTTCCAGATGTTAGTGCCAAGCTGGAGAAGACAGGGGGGGAATTGGACGAGACATAGTCACTCTCAAGCAACGTCATGGGTAGGGGAGGGGCATATAATAAAGTGAATGTCACATTGTAGTTTGATTGGCTTCTCCACCATTCATTACTAACAACTTGCACAATTGCAAGAGAGACTTTTATATTTCTGGGATAGCATATGTCATATACAATATGAAGCTTACTAGGTCATAACGATAATGATGTTGACAAGAGTACATGTTACTCAAATGAGGATAAGGATGAAAATTGTGATTTGAATGAAGAAAATAAAATCTTTTTTAAATGTAAGTCTTTGATTCTTAGGTCAAAGAGATTTAAATCCAAGTCTTGTTTTAGCTTTATTATTGTATAGGAAATCTCGACATAAACCTGAGTTCCACATTTTTTCTAATAATATTCAAGGGTTGTAGGTCTCTTTTTGGTTTACCAAGATCACTATTTGAAGGATATTTTTTATTGGTTGTAAATTTCATATTTCATGATTTTTTTTCTTATTTCATCTAGAAATTCACATATAATAATTGAAATATTTATAAAATAAAAAACATCAATGCTGACATGTGATGAGACAAAATTATTAAACGAATTTGCTATACTTTTTAGCGTTTCAAAATTATTATATGAGCTATTCATTGTAGATCTTTTATATTTACCTTAAGGTTAACATAAAAGGACCATTTTCATTGGAAATATTTTTTCAAAACTTAAAATAGTTTAATTCCTATGTTTTTCATCTTGTTTTTATTTTCTAGTGTATTTTTTCAAATTTTTGTATCATTTGTATGTTTTCGTTTGGAGTCCCCAAGGTACTCCGTAGTGTGCTTACATGTTTGATATGTGCAAGAGGTTAAGCGATGTCATGAATAATGCTTTGAGGCACCGAAGTTTGGATATCTGAGTCAAGTTGAGTCTATGTATCATAACTCAAAATAGCCATTGTAGACAATGCCTTTATTAGACGATGGACCAGGCAATGGGCTTTGAGAAAATCTTCAAAGCTTGAGGCCCATGGAGTGTAATGGTAAACATAAAAGATATATGATGGTTGTGTACCTTGGGTTGTGATGGAGTGACTAGTACTGGGTAGTGCTTCAACTAGAGTTAGTGGTGGGAAGGATTCAACGGTCATGGGGTCAACCATTCTCATCATATGAAGAGGAGCCAACATTACTATTTTATATGGATATCTACTGAACTTCTAATATATCCCATGAATGAGATCATTTATAATATGTTCATTGTGGTATGATCTCATCATACAATACAAGGATATGATGAGATCATATTCTTGTATTGTAAACATCACACATGCAAAAGAATAAATACAATATTTATAATAAAATGAATGAGACGTTCTAATTGGCTTTTAGGCCACTTATTACTGACGACTAGCACAATTGCAAGAAGCCTTTCTTTTTTTTGGAAGGATAACGACTGCCAAATACATAGGTGAAGCACACTAAGTTATAACATAACAGTGTCAATGACATTGGGTTACTCTAATGAGGAGGATGAGGATGAAAATGAAGCTCTAGATGAAGAAGAAAAGGAACATAAGATTCTCGGGGTGAAAGAGATTAAAACTTATGTTTTGTTTTAGCTTAATTACTTTTTAGGAAATTTCTTTATAAAAATCAGATCCACATTTTTTTTTGAAATAATATTTGGGGGTTGTATTACTGTTTTTGGTTTTAGAAGACCATTATCCAAAGAGTAGTATTCATATTTCATCTAGAAATTCACATGCAATAATTAAAATTATTTATAAAACAATACACGAAGGTTGACATATAATGAGAGAGAACTATTTTGTGAAGCTTCTAAATTTTTTTATATTTGGAAATAACGAGTCATTCGTTGTAGATCTTTTCAGTTTACCTTAAAACTAGTTTAAAATAGAACAATAATGAATATATATATATAGATATATCATTACTGAAGAATAGCAAAAAACGAGAAGCTTATATCTGAAACTCCAGAATTTGTTGATAATGGGACTTTTTGTCGTCGGAAATCTTGCTGTAACTTATTTTTTAGGATGATGCGTCATCATCAACACGTCACGGGAGTCACGTGCACAAATTGAATGATGCGTCATCATCAACACGTCACATGCACAAATTGAATTCGCTGCAGTTTTTGTAAACGCCGCATTAAATGCAGGATATGGGGAATCGGGCCGCATCACAGAGTTGTCGAATCTCTTTCTCTCTCCCACTAGAGACGCGAGAAAGTCGCACGGACCACCCGCGGAATCAGAAAAAGCCAACGGGTTAGGTCTTATCCAATAGTCGTATCCTCTTCGACCAGTGATTGTTAAGTCCGGACGGGATGCTCTGACCATGCGGCTTAGAATTAGGGTTAATTGCCCCATCTATCCCAACCTTTTAAAGTTTTCCATAATCTATCCAAACCTTTTTTTTTCGTCCCATCTATCCCCAACCTTTTTTCTCTT
>CM044105.1:7051694-7069736 GCA_024174645.1 Lemna minuta
AGTAATTGATAACATGCATTTATAACTTCAATTCTTATCCTAATTAACTCATATTCATGCTTATTTTATGTGAATATAATGCATGTTATCATACTTTTTAGGAATTTTCTCCATTGGCATGTCATTTCACTTAAGTTGATATTTATGCATAAATTAGGGATAATTTCATGCTTAATAGATGATTAATCTTTTCTGTAAATTAATAGAAGTTAATCTCTGTTATAGAATAATTTTTGACTTTAGTAAATGTTTGGAAGGATAATTTCAGGATGAATTTATAATTTAAAATGTTAATGAGAAATAATTTAAGTAAATTTTAATTCATCTTGATTTCTTCTTTCAAAATATATTTTAAATGACATGATATTAAAAAGAAAACAATTTGTGATCCAATGGAGAAAATTTGGATTAAAAAGGAGTTGTATATTGAAAGTTATGAATTTAGGAAGTTTATGCCTTTTTCTGATTTTTTATTTAATTTTTAAATCAATTTTTAAGTGTTTTTTTCCTTATTTAAATCGAGAAAAAGGGGGTGAGCTTACCGTAGGTGATGACGTGGCGAGAGGGCCCAGGCGGCGAGCTAACGTGGCAGGCAGGTCAGCGCGTGGATGCGACGTGGCACTGAGGCCACGTGGCAGAGCCACGGCTGGCCCACGCGGCGCGCAGGTGGAGCTGACTCGCGTGACAGGAGGCCAAGCGGGCGGGTCCACGTGGGCGCCCGTGTGGGGGCGTGATAACATGCATTTATAACTTGAATTCTTATCTTATAAATGCATGATAACATGCAGTTATAAACTTGAATTTATAACACGTGTGGGGCCACGTGTGCGCCACGTGGGCCATCCGCGGCCCTGCCACGTGGCCTCAGAGCCACGTCGCATCCGTCGGTGGTCCTGCGTGCCACGTCACCGCCTCGCCACGTCACTGCCTTGCCACGTCAGCTTGCGGGGCCTATGGACCAAAATACCCCCCCTTTTTGCGATTTTAAAAAGGAAATTAATCAAAAAAAATAACTTTAAAATTCAAATAAAAATCAGAAAAAGGGCTAAAACTTCATAAAATCATATCTTAAAATATACAACTCCTTTTTAATCCAAATTTTCTCCATTGGATCACAAATTCTTTTGTTTTTAATATCATGTCATTTAAAATATATTTAGAAAGAAGAAATCAAGATGACTTATAATTTACTTAAATCATTTCTCATTAAACATTCTAAATCATAAATTCATCCTACAAAATCATTCTTCCAAACATTTACTAAAAAGTCAAAACTCATTCAATAACAGAGAGTGCTTCTATGATTTTAAACAAAAGATTAATCATCTATTAAGCATAAAATTATCCCTAATTTATGCATAAATATAAACTTTAGTGAAATGACATGCCAGTGGAGAAAATTCCTGAAAAGTATGATAACATGCATCATATTCACATAAAATAAGCATGAATATGAGTTAATTAAGATAAGAATTCAAGTTATAAATGCATGTTATCACACCCCCCCAACTTAAATCATTGTTAGTCCATTAGCAATGGAAAGAGAAAAAGTATGAAATAGGACTAACAAGCTTAGAAAGCCATGGGTTGAGCATTGATAGAATCTGAAATGAATGTTCTACCTCAAATGATGCCAAGAAGATAGTCATGTTCTAGAAACTCAAGATCAAGGCATTCCTCCAGCAAGCACTTTAATCCACCAAATAAACTAAGAATGCTCTTGCTCTACATACTAATATAATATACATAATTAAAAGAAATTCATCATACCAAACCAATCGTCTCTTCCTCCTTGTACTATGGACATGAATGATAAGGGCACAAGAAGTAGAAACAAGTATCATCCTTATATACATAGTGGCTATAAATAAAGTCGGCTAAAACACATGGGAGGTAGCTTACCATTCTAATTCTACTTTTTTTTATTTTTTTCTTTCTTTCCTCCTAATTCTATATTTTTTTTTGTATTTTTCTTTCATTCTGATTCTACTTTATTCATCCTAATTCTACTTGCTGCAAGCCTTTTTCAAGAAGGAGATAAGAGAATTCAGAATTTGAAATTTTCATGGCTTTTTATGCAACTTTATTGAAAAATAACATCATTTCATGGTGCTCATCCTACCCATGTGCCGTCCTTAGTAGACATGCAGCTTATTCCCCCGAAGAGGTTTTGGTATCTCTATGGATCAGGGAGCTTCACTATGTCAATAATATTAGTGCCAACAAAGGATGATACAAGCTACGACTTGCTATGGAAAGCGGAAGGATGTGCGTGCAAGGAGTCATTAACTCAAAGTTTAGAAAGAAGAATGAGTGGATGAGAAGTATAGAAAGTTTTGAAAAATCATACTATGAGCTTGAGTACACCCTTAGTTTGGATTTTATGGCTCCCCAAAGGAATACCTAGATCCCTAATTCTATCGACTCTACCATCTCCTCAACATACACTTAAGGTTGCTCTTCCCACAACTTTCTAAACAAATGGAGGTGTTAATGCACTCTATGCTTTGCTATTTCATGTGTTTTTGAAAAGATCATGTTAATGTTCACATGTTTAAAAATCAGATCATGCATAGAATACTAAATGAAGAAATGCAAAAATTTTGAAAATTTTAAGTATTCTAGAAAACTCCCCCCCATGCTCATTCCTTTTATTGTCCCCAATAAAACTCAACATGCTCATGGAAAAAATGATAGCAATCAATATACATGGCATGCAACATTAGTAAAATAAAAAGAAGCATAAGAGGAAAAATAAAAACTTAGCGGGAATTTTGCATCGGTTGCATTCTTGTCTTCAATTTTGGAGTTGCTTTGGAGCTGAATTTCTTCTTTTTATTATCCTTTCTCCTTGGTACCTAAAAAGCTTATAGAAAAACAATAGCAAACATCAAAGCAAACAGCAAATATAAAGGTAAAAATAGATACTAAAACAAGAACAAAAGTACAAAAGAAATGAAAAGATAGAGATAAGGATGGGTTGCCTCCCATCAAGCACTAAGTTTTCCGTCTCTCCGCATGTGCCTCCTCTTGTGCGCTATCACTGTGATCTTGGTTCACATTGAGGGCACGGCTCGACGATGCTTGCCCTAAGTTCCTAGGGTTGGCTAGAGGTTGGAAAGGTAACTCTATTCGCCTCCCATCCCTCTGATCGGTAGAAGCATCGGAGCATTGGGCCTTAGCCCCTTCGACTCTATCCATTCGGCCGCTAACCTCAGTCAACTTACTCATCATTTGTGCTAATGCACTCATGATAGGATCAGCTGAGGTTGCGGAAGGTGGCATTGCGTGTGACGGTAAACTCTCTTAGGGAAAATGAGAGGCGAAATGTGTCTGCCTCGGGTTCCCCATAAATTGTTGCGCGGATCCAAAGGGCTGATGAAATGAAGTGTGCTGCCCGCTCCGCTGCTGCGCATAAGATGGGTTAATATAATTAGAATAACCCTCATTCAGGTGGTGATACCTACGCGCTTGGCTCAAACCTGCATATGACATAGGATTTGACCGAAATGGAACTGGACCCTGAATTGCCATCACGGGGCAATCCAACTCAACGTGCTCAACATTAGAGCAACGTGAATGCGGAGAGACATCGGTATGTGATACTGGTGCGAGGCCATCAGAACCCGGTCGGATCTTAAGCGAATCCATGATCAAATTCTGTGCCACGGTCAGTTTTTCAATTTTATCTAAAAGCATACCTGTCTCAACCGCCTTCGCATCCAACATTCCTCCCTTTGCGGGGGTGCTCCGCCCACCGAAGGATTTAGCCGCATGATGATGGTTATTCTCTGCCACCAACTCGATCAATTCGAGGGCTTCATCCTCATATTTGCTCATGAATGTGCCTCCACTAGCGGCATCAAGCAAATATCTGTCAGGTTCACCTAAACCATCATAAAAAATCTGAGTAATTTCATGCTTAGGTATACCATGATGTGGGCATTGTCTCAAGATATCTCTAAGTCTCTCCCATGCCTCATAAAAACCTCCACCCGACCCTTGTGAGAATTCGCGTATGGCGCGTCTCACGACACTAGTCTTACCTACCGAGTAGTACTTAAGCAAAAATCGTCTTCCATATCTCTCCATGAAGCAAACTCACTGACGTGACGAGACCGCGAGGTCGTCGATTTCACACGGTCTCGTGTCAAAAATAATACCGAACTTACCAATTTGGGAAATTAAGAGAGAATTGAGGGGTATAATGGTAAATACGGGTCGAATCCACAGGGAATTTAGGTATTTTTGAGATATCTTTTGGAATTTGGTCAAATTGGACGATGAATTGAGGTGAGAAATTAGGGAAAATGGTGTTTTTAGAAAGAAGACTCAAAGATCTATCCGTGGAATCAAAAATCACTCGATTTGGATTAGTAATCACGGAGAAATCAAAGATGGAAGTGGAGAGAAATTTTCGGAACTCGCGAAGAACACACTTGAAATTGAAATGAAATTAAACTTAAATTGAAGTCCTAATCCTAAAATTGATGATACACGACGATAGATAAGAGGTTAAACTTGTTTTCTAACCCGAGATAACGATCAAATCGATCCAATTGATCGCCGGATCGACGGCTCTTCATTCCGCGAATTCAAACGTGAACATCGGTGTTCAAGAGACAAATTCTCCTCGCTCGATCGTCGAAATCTCTCTTATAAACACTCCGTGGACGCGGAATCTTGTCTAGAAGTGATTACAAGAGAGAGATTCAAGAGAGAATGCAAATAGATAGGTCAATTAGATCGAAACTCTCAAGAATGAGTACAAACGACGAAGAACAAGGCTTTTTATAGCCCAAATTGGGCGAAACCGTCCGATCAATGCGTTAGGCTTGATCGACGGTCCAGATTAAACGTTTAATAAGTGAAACGTTACGAATAGATCGTGGCCGTCGGATTGTTGATGAACGCTCCAGATTAGGCCACGTGTGAGGCGTTATAAAACGCACGAAAAACGCCGTCCTTAGGATCGTGATCGGACGGCTGAGATGCGGTCCGCGTGGATGCATCTCGGCCGTTATAACGCCTGGAAAAACGCACGTGTTTGATTGATCTCCCGGTGCGCCAGCGTCCACGCGATCGGCGCGCGAGATGCTGCCACGTGTCGCCTCATCCGACCGTTATAACTCTCCTATTTAGCACGTGCGTTGATCCCCGATCAGTGGTCCGGCGCTCACGTGATCGACGCATGTCGATCGCCCGTCGGCGAGATCTAACGCCCGTCGTCGCGCCACGTCGCCTGCAAGGTAAGTAAAGTGTGGGATTTAGTCCCACACGGAGAAAAAGAGAAGGGATCGTCGGGTTTATAAGACCCGACGACCTATACGGGTATGACCCTCCCCATATAGAGGAGGACAAAGACCCATTTTATAAGTTAGTAATGTATATATAATATAAGATATATAAACGCGCCACGTGGCGCGCTGCGCGGGTCCGCGTGGCTCTGCCACGTGGCCTTGCGTGCCACGTCGCACCCGCGCGGGCCCCGCGCACTTTTTGAATTTTTTATATATATTATATTTATTTTAATCTATTTTTAAATCAAAATTAAATCAGAAAAAAATCAAGAAAAAAATCCAGAAAAATCGAGAAAAAAATCCCTAAAAAAATTGTAAAAAAATCATATCTTTTTAAAAATACAACTCCAAATTAATCCAAATTTCTTTCATTTGATCTGAAATTTAATTATCTATCATTCTAAAAAAATTCAAAAATATTTAAATAACAAGAGATTTAATTTATATTTCAAAAAAATACATTCATTTTTTTAAAAGATTTTTACTTTAGAAAATTAAATGAATGTTCATAAAAAAATGATTTCTCTTATTATTTAACTTTAAAAAAACCATTCATAATCTCAAGTAAAGATGGGTTATAAAATTATTTATCCTTAATTCATCATAATTAACCCTAATTTAGTGTATTTTGAGATTATGACATAAATATGCATAGAATGATAAAAATGCACTCAAAGTATGATAACATGCACATAAATGTAATGTTTTATGCCTTAAATTGCATGAATAATCATGTTTTATCATGTTAAGATTGCATGTTATCACTCACGACCCAAGGTGAAAAACCACTCCTTTGCCCTTTCCTTAAGCGTGAAGGGGAAGAAGCGCATCTTGGCCGTCTCGGAGGGGACATTGTGGAATTGATTGAATTCGCATACCTGGTTGAATTCGTCCGCATGTCTATATGGGTCCTCCGATGGTAGTCCATGAAAGATGGGTAAAAGGCCAAGAATATGTGAGTCAATTTTAAAATTGGCACCTCGTTGAAGAGGGGCATTGACTCGCGTAGTCTGCCTTTGGACAACCGGTCTAGCGTAATCGTTGAGGCGTCGTCTCACTCCCTCAGTAGGAAGAGGGGAGTCCATAGGTTCTCCTCGCTCTGGTGTGGCGGGGACTGGCATAGAATCAATAGAAGCCTCCGATGGAGCTATGGAATGTACGGATGTGTCGAAGAGGTCCTCATACAAGGAGTTGTTCCTTGTATGCCTCGTGGATCGCAGATTATGGTGTCCTTGTCGTCCTCCTATGTTCCTAGGATGCCTATTCATATCTAAAGCCAAAAGATCACAAAAAACAGCAAGTATATATATATATAAGAATGTCAGAAAAGAGTGAGACGAAAAGAGTGATGTCTAAATGAAAAAAATGCTTCACTTACTCCACCTAAAAGATAGATCAAGTTAAACACTATCAAAAAGCACACCAATAAAGATAATAATAATAATAGGTCATTGATAACAAAGGATAAAATCTCAGATATATCAATATCGAACGGAGGGCGTCGCGATCACGATCATCACCGCGATCTTCTCCCATCTGACGGCAGACGCTCATCGAAATCGTGGACCACGCGATCGCGCGATCCTGACCATCCGTTCACCTGAAGCGCTATCGGACGGCGGCGATATTAATCGCGATTTTTTTGCAGATCGGACGGCTGGCGATGGAGCTCCCTGATGGTGGATCGAGTGACTCTCGATCGCGATTTGACGGCCACGGTGACGTGCGATCGTGACCATCCACCTCACCTGAAGAGCGTCATCGGACGGTGCATACAAAGCGCGGAAGAACCCCACGATCGCGGTCCGATCGAGCCGCGATCGTGGCGCGATCGAGCCGCGATCGCACCTCTTTTGCGGCGGAATCGCTCCTACTTGATCCGATGACTATCGACGGAGACCTAGGACCACGATCGAACCCCGATCGTGGCCCGATCGTGGCCTGATCGTGGTGCTTTTGAGAGGAAATTGGGGCAAAATCCACCGCTGAATTCGGTCAAAATCATCGCGGAATTGACGCCGCGTCCTCGCCAAGTGGAACCACTCCCATGACCCTTGCAAAACGCCTCCATGACCGCTGATAACATGCTATATTTACATCATAAAACATGATTTTTGATGCATATTTAAGTATAAATGATTTCATTTTCATGCATGTTATCATACTTATATGTATTTTTCTATTATTATATGAAAAGTCACAATATTCTAAAAAATACTTTAAATAAGGGTTAAAAATAATGATTTTTAAGATGAATAAATTAATAACCCATCTTTATTTTGAGATTATAGATGTTTTTAGACTTAAAATAATGAGAGAAAGCCTTTGTAGACATTAATTATATTTTCCTAAGTTAAAATCTCTTAAAAATAACTATATTTTTGAAATAAAATTTAAAACTCTCATTATTTATTAATTTTGACTTTTTAGAATAATAGATAATTAAATTTTGGATCAAATGAAAGAAATTTGGATTAATTTGGAGTTGTATTTTAAAAGATATGATTTTTACAATTTTTAGGAATTTTTCTGGAATTTTTCTGAATTTAATTTGATTTATTTTCTATTTTTAAATGATTTACAATAATAAAAAATAAAATAAAAATTGGTTTAGTGCGCGGGCCCACGTGGACGCGACGTGGCACGCAAGGCCACGTGGCCCTGCCACGTGGACACGCGCGCCTGCGTGGCATGAATGACGTGTACACGCGTCATCATACATATTTTATATATTATTATAATGTTTAGGGGTCACCCGTGTATAAGGGGACGAAAATGTTAATATGCTCTATTCAATAGATGTTTTATAGTGAAGAATTTCCTAAATATTTCCCATGTGGGACTAAATTCTGTGTCCTACTTACCGTGCAGGCGACGTGGCGCAATGTGGAGCGACGGATTAAAAGGCCAATCGATCGACACGCGTCGATCGTGTGGAGCGAGGACCACCGGATCGCAATCAAGCCACGTGCGTTAAATCGAAGCGTTATAACGGCCGAGATGCGTCGACGCGGATCGCATCTCAGCCGTCAGATCAAGATCGAAGGGAAGAAATCGAAGACGTTTTATAACGTCGATCTTATGATCACATCTGGACCGTCCATTGCGATCGAACGGCTACGATATTTTCAAAACGGTCCACGATGGACCGTTTCATCGTAACGGTCGATCGAAACGATCGGACGGTTACGAATTTTCGCCCTATAAAACTAAGTGTTCTTCGTCGTTCTTAAGCATCTGAGTGAGAATCAATCTAATTGACTGTCTAGACACCTCCCTCACTCGTTTCTCTCGAGTTCTTCCTCTTCCTCTTCAAATTCCGCGTCCAAGGAGGGGTAGAAGTCGAGATTTGGTGGAGTATTGAGTGAGAAATCGCAGCTTGAAGTTCGTCGAGGCGTTCTTGATTTTCTCCGCGATTAATCAGCTTAATCACGGCGATTTGATCGCAAAACGAGTTTAGTGGGAGCGGTTTTTCATTATCTACCTCCCAATCAAGTTTAATTTCTGTTTAGAATAGGATTTCCATTTCAATTTTGTTAAATTTCTTCTAAAATCGCGATTTTAACGATACGAATTTTTGCTCCACTTCGAAATTTGATTTCTCCGCGAAGTCAAGTACAAATTTGACGATTTTTGATTCTGTGGAATCGATTTCAAGTCTTCTTCCTAAAAATACCATTTTCCCCAATTTCTACCATCAATTCCTCATCCGATTTGACCAAATTCTAAAGATCTCTTGAAAATTCCTAAATTCCCTGTGGATTCGACCCGTATTTACCATTATACCCTTGGATTCGATACATTTTCATCAAATTGGTAAGTTCGATATTATTTTTGACGCGATACCGCTTGAAATCGACGACCTCGCGGTTTCGTCTCGTCAACCGCTTCAATTGGCCATGATCTTCAGACCAAGTTCCCCCTTTAAAAGCATGTATTTCCCTTCTTTGAACTTAACTTTTGATCGACTCGTGAAGAAATTAAGCGAGTTTCAAGGAAGGTCTTAAGTTCTCTTGATCCTCTGCTTTCAAGAGGGTAGAGACGCAGCCATTGATGCATGATAGTCACGATTTCATCTCTTGATTTCATCGAATTTTCCCATTGAATTCCGAACGTCCACGAGGAAGAATCCGAGCAAATTCACTTCAATCCACGAGAATTGAGGCCCCATTCTTGCGGCAATCGGTTATCAAGAGGTAATTTGTATTTTTATTAGGTTTAGATCTTTAATTTTGCAAATTAGTTCATTGTGTTCTTCATTTTCCCCAATTTTAGGTCTGAAAAGTTGCTGATTTTGACAATAGGATATCTCTTTGATTATAATTCTATATAACTTGATTTTGGTTTCATTGGATTCCTCTTTTCATCAGCTTTCCGTGAATAAAAAATTCATCAAATTCTGAGTTCATTTGACTCTCCAATTTGACGTTTGACCAAGGACTGTTCATCTTTCATTAGAAGTCAAATGTTGACTTTCGGGGTCAATTACTTTTGATTTACAAATCATAATTTGATAATTTTAGTCTTGTTGGATTTCTCTAGTTCTTAGCTTTCCATTGACATATAAATTGTAAGATTTGGATTTCATTTGACTGGTCAATTTGAAGATTTCCTTTGAGGTGTTCATTTCGGGGATTTTCCGATACTTGATTTTCAATAATTCATAGTAAATCCAATTCTTATCCCAAAATCACGAATTATATACCAATAAATTCCATTTTCTCTCTAGTTTCCAAATATGTCATTTTTGTCATATTCTGACTCTGTTTGATTCTCTGATTTTACAGTACACTTACTATTGGTCAAAGTCAATGCTTTGACTTTGACTTTTGACTTTTCTCTGTCAAATCCGAGATTTGAATTCTTAAAACTTATTATTACGTCTATTTATATCATTTGCACTCATTATATCTTATTTTTATTTCTTTAAAACCCCTTTTAAACCTAAGTTTGACCAAGTCAACTCTGCGATTAAAGTCAACCCTGCTCTCTGTGAATCGACCCGATACTTACCCAATACTTGATTATTATATCTTGTCTTTGTGAGTTCGGTTTAAAAATTTTGTTTGACCATCGTCTTTGTGATTTAATGACGCACGAAAACGACGCGTCAGGGTGCCACGTGGCAGGAGGGTTCGCAAGTGGAGGGCATACGGGAAATAGTTGGGGGACTGTAACGCTATGACTACGTTGGGGAGCTCCTTTATTTAAGCGCAACGTCTCCGAGTATTTCCTCCGTGTGGGACTATGCTCTCACACGGTTTCTCTTTTGTAGGTGACGTGGAGACACGGCGTACGTTGGATCTCACGGAGAGGACGTCGATTGCGTGGACCCGAGTCCAGGCGATATTCATCAAAGCTCCTGCTTAAAAAAAAGGTTTAAGTGATACCCCAGATGGACGACACGTGGCAGAGCGAGGAAGCACGGATCTGCATCGGACGGCTGCGATTTTCTTCGTAACTGGAAGCAGCGTGCAATCGCCCCATCTTCATCGAACGGTCGAGATCTCCATCGCGATCTGCACCGATCAGACGGCTGATGGTGGACGCTCCCTACGATCACAGCCTACACGATCGCGCGATCGTTCATCACCTAAAGTTCAATCCAACGGCGACGAAAGATCATGGAAGAACTCCACGATCGCGGCACGATCGAATCGCGATCGTGGCGTGATCGAGCCGCGATCGTGGAAATTTCATTGTGGAATCGCTTCCACGGGATCAGACGGCGGTCGACTACTCACCAGAACCACGATCGACTCCCGATCGTGGCCCAATCGTGGCGAAAATCGTGGCCAATCGGAAGCTAAGTTGAAGCATAATCGTGGCTAATTTGTAGCCAATCCCGAAGCTACGATCTCGCCCCAAAGAACCGCTCCCATGACCCCTGCAAATCGCCTCCACGACCGCTCCAATTGCCCACGATCTTCGGGCTAATTTCCCTCTTTAAAAGCATGTATTTTCCTTCTTTAATCTTCAACTTTTGATCGATTCGTGAAGGAATTAAGTGAATTTCGAGGAAGATCTCTAGTTCATCGTGATCCCCCAGCGTTTAGACTCGATTGCGAAGGAATTGGAGCGGCATTGATCACGAATTTCTCCTTGATTTCATCGAATTATCCCTTTGAATTCCGAACGTCCGCGAGGAAGAATCCGAGCAAATTCGCTTCAATCAACGAGAATTGAAGCCCCATTCTTTCAGAAATCGGGCTAGTAGTGAGATTCGATCAATTACAGGAGGTAATTTGGAGTTTTTTATTCGATTTAAAAGTTTAATTTTGCAAATTAGTTCATAGTGTTCTTCATTTTCTCCAAATTTCCGTCCGAAAAGTCGCTGACTTTGACAATAGGATATCTCTTTTATTATAATTATGATTTTGGTTTGATTGGATTCCTCTTTTCATCAGCTTACCATGGATAGCAAATTCATCAAATTCCGACTTCATTTGACCCTCCAATTTGACGTTTAACCAAGAACTGTTCATCTTTCATCAGAAGTCAAATATTGACTTTAAGGGTGAATTACTTTTGATTTACAAATCAAAATTTGATAATTTTGCTCTTCTTAGATTCCTTTGGTTCTTAGCTTTCCATTGGCATAGAGATTGAAAGATTTGGATTTCATTTGGTCATTCAATTTGAAGATTTCCTCCGAGGTGTTAATTTCGGGGATTTTCTGATAGTTGATTTTCAATAATTCATAATAAATCCATTTCTTATCAAAAAATTACGAAATATATATCAATAAATTCCATTTTCTCTCTAGTTTCCAAATATTTAATTTTCGTAATCTTCTGACTTTGTTTGGTTCTCTGATTTTGCAGAACACCTACTAATGGTCAAAGTCAATGATTTGACTTTGACTTTTGACTTTTCTCTGTCAAATCCAAGATTTCAATTCTTAAAAATTCTTATTTAGCTTATTTATATCATTTCCATTCCTTAAATCTTAGTTTCTCTTATTTAAAACTCCTTTTAAACCTAAGTTTGACCAAGTCAACTCTCCGATTAAAGTCAACCCTGCTCTCTGTGGATCGACGCGATACTTATACAATACTTGATTTTTATATCTTATCTTTGTGAGTTCAGTTTTATAAATTTTGTTTGGCCATCGTCCTTGTGTTTTAATGACGCACGAAAATGACACGTCAGTAATCAGATGTTGAAGTGCTATTGGATTGAAATGGAGAGATTTTGAGTGAAGTTCAAGCAAATTCCTATCCCCTACCTTACATCAGCCGAACCTGCTTGGTGTGAGAATTCCTCGCTTCCGAACTTTCTCTTAGAAGAGTGCAATGTGCCATAATTTTTGATGCACCTATTCTGTCCTTTAGGCATTTAGTTTTAACTTTTTTCTTACCAGTCAATTAGACACCCAAATTTCAGCTTCACTGATTATAATTATACTCCCAAGTGATAAACATATCCACCACATTTTTCCACCATCCATCTTCTTCATAAATTCCCTTACAAATCAATATTTCTTCATATTACACTTCATAAATTTTTAATACTCTCTTCAAACATTAAGACTGCCTCCATGTCCTTGTTTTATGTAAGTCTTCACATTTTATCTTCTTCTTCTCGAAAAAGTTACAATATACAAAAATAAGAAAGAAGAGAAGAAGAAAAAGAGAAGAAAATATGAAAAAGAAGAAAAGAAGAAGACATAAATAAAGAAGGAAATAAAAGGAGGAGAAAAGGGAAGAGAAAAATAAAGAAAGTGAAAGAAGGAAAAATATGAGAAAAATTATCTCTACCTATCTCTACCCATCAATACCATTCCTTTCCTACCATGTGTATATCCACATTTTACCACTCTACACATCTCTACCAAATTCTATTTATCCTTTTCTACCATCATCATCCACATCATTTGGGAGAATAATTAAACTCTACAACACTCTACATCTATGACGTCATAGTTTGGATATATCATATTGCATATATGGAGTCATCAACTTGATTCAAAATTCAAACCATTGGTGCAATCATGCAAGAGATGTGAGTGAAGCGCGCGCAAGTGTAACAACTTCCCCCCTCAATTTCCAAACATTGTGGAATTCCAACCTTCTCATGCTCATGGCTACATTGGAGAAAAAAGTGGCGTAAAACACATCAGCCTTCATGTGTAGGAATATGTGTAACCTCATTGTTAGTAGCGAGGACTAGGATGTGATAGCAATGTTTATAGAAGTGTTGTGCCCATTTTGCTTTGACATTGTTATGTCTATCATGAGTGAGAGTTTGTCAATTGCCAACAACACAATGCATTATGGCCACCCACTTACACATGCATGTTAGGACAAATGTAAAAGCTACATTGAAATAACATCTCATAACCGTTGAGATTTGAGGTCGATAAGCCTTCCCAAATTTTGATCAAAACATTGAGTGCAATCGAATACATTGAATTAGATATTTTTAAACATCGAGCCACCAAAAATAGATGATCCTATCATCTAATGTGCATGAGAAAACAGACTTACATGGTTTACTGGAAGGAGTTATTAAAGCTATTCAAGTGCCTAGCCTCTACCAATATCCACACAATCTCTAGATGGTTAGATTTCTTCTTCAAAGATTTTCACTAAGAGAGTAAGAGAAAAAAAATGAGAGAATTCTCATAAGGCTTGTATGGGTACCTTGAGTTGTAGTTGTTCTCCCCCTATTTATAGACATTTGGTGTGTGGATATTTAATAAAAACCCTCATAATTACATCTTTATTCATCAACTTCTTTATACCTTATATGCATGACTGACGGAACGAATCAATGCGGTCTTTAATTGCACATTGATTTGTGTCAAAATAAAGTCCAAACTTATCAATTTTATGAAATTAATTCGAATTGAAGGGTATAATGGTAAATATGGGTCGAATTCACAAGGAAATAAGGGATTTTCAATAGATCTTTTGAAATTTGATCAAATCGAACGATGAATTGGGGTGAAAAATTAGGGAAAATGATAGATTAACAAAGAGAACTCAAAGACGGATCCACGGAATCAAAAATCACTCGATTTGGATCAAGATTTGCTGAGAAATCAAAGAGCGAAGTAAAGAGAAATGAATAAGTGGAAAAGATTCACAAGAAATTCTGTTTCAAATTAACAAATCAAGAATGCATAAAAAAATTCAATCAAATTATTGGATGAATTGTTATCACAAGATAAGATGAATAAGGAATTAGAAATAAGATGATAATTCGATTCTAATGATTGTAATCATGCATAAACCGGCTCAAGAAATAGCAAAGTAATCAATGATCAAAGTCTAGAGAGAGAAAATCAAGAGCGCAATCCTAATTATGCATCTAAACTACAAAAGTAAGCTTCATTTTGTATAATCCATGATTTTTTCAATGTATACTGACGTGTCGTTTTCGCGCGTCGTTAAAACACAAAAACCATGGTCAAAAAAAATTTATAAAACCGAACTCACAAAGATAAGAAATAAAATCTAGTAATGTGTAAGTATCGGGTCGATCCACAGAGAGCAGGGTTGACTTTAATCACAGAGTTGACTTGGTCAAACTTAGGTTTAAAAAGAGTTTTAAATAAGAGAAAATAATATTTAAGGTATTAAAATGATATAAATAGACTAAATAAGAATTTTTAAGAATTTAATTCTCGGATTTGACAGAGAAAAGTCAAAAGTCAAAGTCAAAGAATTGACTTTGACCAATAGTATGTGTACTATAAAATCAGAGAATCAAATAGTGCTAGAAGATTACGAAAATTATATATTTGGAAACTAGAGAGAAAATGGAATTTAATGATACATAATTCGTGATTTTTAAATAAGAAATGGATTTACTATGAATTATAGAAAATCAAATATCAGAAAATCCCCGAAATAAACACCTCAGAGGAAATCTTCAAATTGACCAGTCAAATGAAATCCAAATCTTGCAATTTATATGTCAATGGAAAGCTAAGAGCCAGAGGAATCTAAAAGAGACCAAAATAATTGAATTTTGATTTTTGCATTAAAAGTAATTGACCCCGAAAGTCAACGTTTGACTTCTGATGATAGATGAACAGTCCTCAGTCAAACATCAAATTGAAGGGTCAAATGAACTCGGAATTTGATGAATTTCCTATCCACGGAAAGCTGATGAAAATAGGAATCTAAAAAAACCAATTCAACTGATTTGGAATTATAATCAGAGAGATATTCCATTTTCAAAATTAGTAATTTTTCGGACTAAAAATTAGGAAAAATGAAGAACACTATGAACTACTTTGCAAAATTAAAGATCTAAACCTAATAAAAATACAAATTACCTCTTGATAATCGATCGAACCTCACTACTAACCCGATTTACGGAAGAATGGGGCTTCAATTCTCGTGGATTGAAGCGAATTTGCTCAGATTCTTCCTCGCGGACGTTCGGAATTCAAGGGGAAAATTCGATGAAATCAAGGAGAAATTCGCGATCAATCCCGCTCCAATTGCTTCGCAATCGAGTCTAAACGCGGGGGGATCACGATGAACTAGAGATCTTCCTCGAAATTCGCTTAATTCCTTCACGAATCTATCAAAAGTTTAAGAACAAAGGGGGTATTACATCGGTTTTTAAAGAGAAAATTAGCCCGATTTCGTGGGTCATTGAAGCGGTCGTGGAGGCGGTTTTGCCGAGTCGTGGAGGCGATTCCCTCGGGCGGTGTCGTGGCTCCCGGATTTGTGGTCAATTTGCCTCAATTTTTGCTTTAAAGAGACCACGATTTTCGCCACGATCGGGCCACGATTGTGGGTTAATCGTGACCCTGGATCTCCGTCGGTCGCCATCTGATCGAGTGGAGGCGATTCCACAACGTAAGCTCCTTGATCGTGGCTCGATCGTGCCACGATCGCGGTTCGATCGAGCCGCGATCGTGGAGTTCTTCCACGAATCGTCTGCACCGTCGGATTGACATCTGATGCTCCAGGTCTCTTCACTAAGGGAAGAGTATCGTGCTTCACCGTGGCCGTCGGATCGCAATCGCGAGGAGAATCCATCGCCAGCCGTCCAATCGATGAACAAGGAGAGGTGGATGGTCGATCGCGCGGTCAAGCATCACCGCGGTCGTCGTTCATTTGATGAGGATCGAACCGTCTCCACGAATCGCAAGTTAAGCCGTCAATCGCGGTCTTCAGCTTTGATGGAGATCTGATGGTCCTGATGTCGCCACGATGCGAAAGAGATCGGCTTCTCAGCAGACGTCCGTTCGTGATCGTGCGGTGTCCGCACTGATGATGATTCGGCGCTTCTCGTGTCGCCACGTGGGCGTCGTAAAAGCCGCCCGATCGTGCCACTTAAGCCATCATTTGCGCACGTGTCTGAGCCATGATCGTGCGTGACCTCGAGTCCACGCGATCTCCGCCGCGTCTTGATGGAACTCGGGCGCCCGCCGCGCGTCCACGCTACCTCGGCAAAAAGATAAGATGTGTGGACATAGTCCCACACGGAAGAAATATATATTAGATGAAATTCTATGAAATTGAAAGCCAAATCCTAATTCCACGCAAAAATAAAAAGATAAGAGGAGTGACAATTGAGTGTAAAACCGCTTCCACTAAACCCGTTTAGACGATCAAAACTGAGGTGACTAAGCCGATTAACTCACCGACAGCCAAGACCTGCCACGCCGAGCTTCTAGTCGCTCGAGCTTTCTCCCTCGATTTTCCACTCAAATCTCGACTTCTACCCCTCCAGTGGATGCGGAATTGAGAGAGGAGGAGGAAGATCTACCCGGGACCGCTTATAACGCTCGATTGCATCACGTGCGTGCTGGATGCGTGTTTGATGATCCGCTGCTCACGCGACTGCAACGCGCGTGATGTCGCCACGTTGCAGCCGATCGGACCTTTATAACTTGACTTAAATAAGCACGTGTTGTTTGATCTCCCGTGGTCCGCGCTCCACGCGATCGACGCCTGTCGATCCCCCGTCCGCGAGATCCAATGCCCGTCGTCGCGCCACGTCGCCTGCAAGGTAAGTAAGACCCAATTTTAGTCCCACACGACTTAAATAAATGAAACTGTCGGGTATATAATACCCGACGGTTTCTAAGGGTATGACCCTCCCCATATAGGGGAGGACAAAGAACCCTTTTACCTATATGTATAATAAATAAATATATACTATATAAAAGCGCCACGTAGGCGCTGCGCGGGCCCGCGTGGCGCTGCCACGTGGCCTTGCGTGCCACGTCGCATCCACGCGGGTCCCGCGCCCGTTTTTTTATTATTTTATTATTATTTTTTTAATGTTTTAAATAGAGAATAAAATCATAGAAAATTAGGAAAAATACAGAAAAATCCCTAAAAATTGTAAAAATCATATCTTTTAAAATACAACTCCAAATTAATCCAAATTTCTTTCATTTGATCTGAAATTTAATTATCTATTATTCTAAAAATTCAAAATATTTAAATAACAAGAGATTTAATTTATATTTCAAAAATACATTCATTTTTAAAAGATTTTAACTTTAGAAAATTAAATGAATGTTCATAAAAATGATTTCTCTTATTATTTAACTTTAAAAACCATTCATAATCTCAAGTAAAGATGGGTTATAAAATTATTTATCCTTAATTCATCATAATTAACCCTAATTTAGTGTATTTTGAGATTATGACATAAATATGCATAGAATGATAAAAATACACTCAAAGTATGATAACATGCACATAAATGTAATGTTTTATGCCTTAAATTGCATTAATAATCATGTTTTATCATGTTAAGATTG
>CM044105.1:7070236-7111023 GCA_024174645.1 Lemna minuta
GATGACGGTATCGGATTAAAGTGGGGACCGGGTACGGTATCGATGGATCCGGTACCGATCCGGTACCGGATGACGGTGATCGAGTATCGGTATCGGGAGATACCGAGTACCGGATGACTGAGATTTAAATGGATAATGAGCCGTCCCGATGAAGCAGTTATCGCGATCAACGGTCGCGATCGCGTCCCGTTGATCGAATCGGCGTCTATTCGTGATGACCGTCCCGATCGCGATCGTGTGGCGTTGATGAGTCAAAGAAGAAACCTTTTGAGAAGATCTTGTGCATCGGATTTAAATCTGACGGTCGCGATTAACTTTGAGTCTCCACCGATCGCGAATGATCCGGGACCGTTATAACTCGCGATCGAACGGTCCGGATCATTTCACTTAAATAGAAATCGATCACGTGCTTGATTAAGGAATTAGGTGGCCCGCGATCTACTGGATCCACGTGCGCGATTGATCACGCGATCGATCGAACGCTCGAAACGCCGCCACGTCGCCTGTAATCGAAATAAATGAAATGTTTTAGTCCCACACGGGATAATTTGCAAAGAAAAACGCGTATAAATAGTACGCGGAATATGAGCGTTTAGAAATTTGTCCCCTTATACACGGGGGACCCCTAAACATTATATTAATATCAATATTCAATATATAAGCTGACGCATGTACGCCTCATCCATGCCACGCATACAGGCGCGCGTGTCCACGTGGCTCTGCCACGTGGCCTTGCGTGCCACGTCGCGTCCACGTGGGCCCGCGGGCTCAAATCGTTTTTTTATTTTTATTATTATTTTTTTATTATTTTTTTATTATTTTAAATCATTTAAAAATCGAAAATAAATCAAATTAAATTCAGAAAAATTCCAGAAAATTCCTAAAAATTTTAAAATTCATAACTTTCAAAATATAACTCCGAATTAGTTCAATTTTGTTTTGTAGGATTCAAAATTGAATAATCTATCATTATAAAAAGTTAAATTATAAAAATAATAAGAGAATAAATTTATATTAATTTTATACATTTATGTATTATATAAAATAAATTCATATAAATACATAAATGTAAATAAAAGTATTTTCTCTTATATTTTCACTCTTAAAACATGATTATAATCATACACATAATTGGAATTAAAGATTACAATGTTTAATTATGCATATTGCATAATAATCCATAATTAGTGTATTTTTAGATCATAACATGAATTTACACAAAATGATAGAAATATGGTTAAAAGATGATAACATGCATAGATTTGTGCTGATTAATGCCTTAATTTTTATTAATATGTATGTAATTACATGCATAAATAGCATGTTATCACTTATCATAATAGAATTATTGCTTGATCGATCATTATCTAAGATATTAGTTAAGTGGGTAATTTTTGAAAAAAAACTGATAGAATTCCTCTCTAAAAAATTGATAAAAAAACCCTGGAAAGTTTAAAAGAAACGTCTACAAAGAACTATAAAGTTTTCTAATCGTCTAAAATAAACGTCAGCATCCCCATCGGGTGTTTGGTCATCTCATCGCCGAACCCTATGCTCTTTCCTCGTTATTTCCTCGTCAAGCGTCGGAGTCTCCTTCGCAGTTGCTTATCCCCTTCAAGTTTAAGTCATGAAAACAAGTGAGCAAATCAAAACATTTCACGGTTAATAATATGATAAGCGATGAATTCCCTGCATATAATGTTTATACCATTTCATCCGCAACGACTGTCATGTCCGCATCCTCATCATGGACATTATCATACCACTTGGTGTTATTCCCCGAAGCCAACACTTTACGGTCACTAGTGTTTCGATGCTTTGTGCTGTGAGACGTGCACGCTTGTATGTGACCACAGCTTGACCGCGAGAACACACGTTCGGACGGAGCACTAGTTGCACATATTTCCGGGAGTTCTCGTACAATGGGGGCAAGGGCAGGATATGCAATGTTTCCCTTACGAGCCCACCAATGTAGCACGGGGTCTCCCTCATCTTTCACAGTTTCATTCATATAAGCATCTAATTGCTCTGAGGGTGTCAATGTCGATTGCGCGGGTCCATCTTTCTTCCTGCATACTCGTTTCAACCAATCTTGCCTACTAGTCGAGCTGCTGGGAGTAGAAGGTGGCAATGCCTACTAATATATGTTATTGCCACTTTCTTTGTCCTTTCATCAAGCATTGAACCCTTCTGATAGGGGTCCAATAGAGCTGCTGCTATGATAACATGATTTTCCCATACCTTTTGATGATAACTATCCAACTTTACCTTCATCGCCATACATGCAAGGTCCATCGATATCTTCTCCTCGATTCCCAATTTCTTCACCGCTACGAAGAGTGTCGATGCTTCAACGCGATTAATCACGTTGCTCATATGCGAATCAAGCTCCTATAAGATAAATAGATAAGAGAGGCAATCAGACCAAGTCATGAAACAATTAAAAAGAGATGCAACTAAAATAAAATTATTAAGTTCTACTATCATACTTGCAAAATAAATAATACGTCGGTGATTGTTGGGGTCACTGTTTGACAAACATGTTGAGTGGCGAAGGAGAATGGTTCTAATAAATCAGTAAATATCCGTAGTAATTCCCACTCGTCCTTTGATATCTTCGTCTCCCTCCCATTTGTCTTGAAATGGGATGATCCTTCATCCAGGACGACCCTCTTCTCAATGGCGGCTCGAAGCATGTCGTAGGTGCTGTTCCACCGCGTCGGACAGTCTAATTCGAGGAGGTTATTATTAGACATATTCAAGTCAGCGCATAGTTTGGCGTACATAAGCCGTCGTTGGCTACCATTGCGGGTAGCCCGAACCAATGTCCTCACTTTTGCCACTGCCTCGCCGAGTGTGACAGGTACCCTATGCATTGATGTCGATGTCGAAGGACCAACATCAACATCCTCTTCGACATCCATATCGCTAGCATAATCAGAAGCCGTCAATTGCTCGTCGCCTTCTTCTGCCATCAACTGAGAAGCAGAAGGGATATCAAAGCTCTTAATGGCGGATTGAACAACGAGGTTCAAAATATGTGCGAAGCACGGTATGTGCCTTTTCGCGGTGAAGTTCTTATTGTCTCTTTTCAACTTTTTCGCCATTACAGCAATCATCTTCTTATTGCTAGACGCATTATCAGTCGTCACAGCACTAACCTGAAATAAGAATACAAAATTAATACCCATCTAAAAGATTCAAAATACAAATTGATATTTTATGAGAAATTAATACCTATCAAAGAAATACTAACCTTAGCCTCCAACTTAAACTCTTCTATAATTTCAAATCATTAAGAAAATTTCAAAAGTAAGATTTTTTTGAGTTTAAAAACACAATTTATAAGAAAGGAAAATCAGATTTCAAGGTATACAAATTACTAAATAAGAAATTAGAAAACAAAGAAGAGAAGACTAACCTTAGCCTGCAACTTAAACTCTTCTATAATTTCAAGTAGTATATATGCCATACTTTTCGCTGTCGTGCTTCCCGGGCGAGCTCTCGCACTGCCAACACACACTCACGGTATTCCCGGGAAGCATCAATCCAATGCGCTGTGACACCCAACAAGCCACATCCATTTTTCTACTGTCCACGCATCTGCTGTGAGCATCACATGATGTATCGAAGTGAACCCCGTTGCAATAGTCTCTTTCATCTTTTGATACATCTTCGTTGTCCATGACTTGATGACCTTTGCACTAGGGGGATCTACTTCTATCTGCGTCGCATATCGCCATAACTCCTTGAAAGCTTTGTGGTCGACGATGCTCCAAGGAGAGTCGGTGAGGCACACGAAACGGGCAATGACATCTTTCGTCTCATCGGGCGTTAGACCCCCCATGGGTCACTTCTTTGGGGCCTCGATCTTCAATTGCCCATCTGCCCCTTCAGTAATTATGCATTGTTGGCCGCCATGATCATCGCCAAATCCCTTAAGTGCATCATATAGCCTTCGATGCACAGCTTTAAAGTGCTTCCAAAAGACATTAGTGCTCCCGTCCCGTTGGACGCTTAATGACCCCTTGCATGCCGTCTGGATAGTTTCGTCGGCAAATTTCACACGAGTAAGTGCGGTCATGCATCAATTTAAAATATTGCATGATGGGAGATCGTGTGATGCGGCTTCGCTTCACTCCTGTTGACCCTTGCTCATCAATAGATCGTGTCACATCTGTGTTTGCTTCTACGGCATCCACGTGTAATGAACTCGAACTCTCCATTGTCGACATTTTCTAAAATGAAAAGTAATTCAGAAATCATACAATTCAAATACAACATGGAGGAACAAATTTAAAATAATTATAGATAATGATAATTTACTGTTTTTTAATAAAATAACAGAAATAGTTTTAATAATAAGAGAGTAAAAACAACAAATATAATATAAAAGTACAAAGTCATTTAAAGCTAAATTTCAAAATTATTACATCAATCATCTCTTGCAATTTTTCTTTTAATAATAATAAATTTAATATCATAAAAGATACTCATAATTTATTGTTTTTAAATAAAATAACAGAATTTGCTGGGGAAAAAATTATAAATTCTGATTATAAATTCTGATTAATAAAATAACAGAAATACTTTTAATAATAAGAGAGTAAAAACAACAAATATAATATAAAAGTAGAAAGTCATTTAAGCTTTTTATTATTATTTTCCTCTGGATAAAAAAACCGAATTAATAAATAAATTCAGATTTTTTGGATTTTAAAAACATATTTAATAACAAAGGAAAATGACATTTCAGGGTATCATAATTCATAAATTAGATAAAAAGAAGAAAAAGATAAATTTCAAAACATTACATCAATCATTTCAGGTATTAATTTTTTTTTCCAATAATAATAAATTTAATATCATAAAAGATACTCATAATTTACTGTTTTTAAATAAAATAACAGAATTTGCTGGGGAAAAAATTATAAATTCTGATTATAAATTTTAAATTCTTAGCACTTAGCACACAAATTCGGTGACGAAGGAGAATGAGGAAGAGAAATTGGATGAAGGTTAGAGACGAGAGGTGAAAGAAGGAAAATTAGGCGGAAGAGGAGCGAGATCAAGGTCACCTCTAAGAGAATTAACCTCTGGATATTAGGCGGAAAATTAGGCGGTTAGAGACAGTAAGATTAAGAGAACGCCGGAAGGATACCTAAAAATGCCCTGAAATGCGCGAAGGATGTTCGTAAGAGAACTAAATTAATACTTGTTTTTAGTTCACGTAGAGAACTAAATTTAGTTCACGGAGAGAACTAAATTAATACCGAAATGCGCCGGAAGGATGTTCGTAAGAACGCCCGGAAGTGGAAATGCAGCAGAATTTCCAACGCGCCGGCCGCGGAAGTGCAGAACCGCGGAAGAACGCCGGAAGTGCGAGTGAGAGAAGATGTAGAGACTAGAGACTGAGAGAAGATGGCGATTGGCAAAGAACTTCTCCAAGGACTCGTCGAGTGCGTCATCGTCAGAGCGGAGAGTCGGGAGAAAAATAGAAATATTACACAAATGAGAATAGGGTTAAAAATTAGGGTTAAACGCAATTACGCAAAAAGTTAGGATGTCTGAGATCCCAGATCGGCTCCGATGACCGATATCCGGTACTCGACATCCACCTCTAGCCGTTAGCTGATGTCGCGTATCGGAAACCGATACCGATCATCTAAGCTACCCGATACCGACATCTGGATGTCGGTATCGGGTACTCGCAGGTACGGGTACCGTTTAGGACATTAACGGTACCCGATACCGTTACCGCAACCGATACCGGTATTCGATACCGGTATCGGAACGGGCGAACCCTAGTGCCCGCCCTTTCTTTCAAGTAGGCCACTTTTTCCGGAACGCTGTCCGGGATAACCGCGTACCGTGTATATATCTATATATCTTCGATGCTGTCATTTCAAAATGTCCGCTTTAACCGCTTCCTCCCAATCCCAAAAAGGAAAGTTGGCTTGACGAGCGCAGATGAGGAAGCGGGAGCAAGAAAACCAAGAATCTCATCTCTTTTAAGGTTCAGCATTAATCTACCCAAGAAGATAGAGAGTCCCACATACGAAAAAAGGTCACAAATGGAGTTGAACCAAGTAACATTGCAAAGGCATAATGATAGTAGGGTCGGGATATCCCCGCCCTCCGAACCGGACGTGAGGGTCTCCCCTCATCCGGCTCTCTGCAGGGGAATCTCCACTCACTGCTTCCCCTAATATCCTCCCTTTACCACATATGGGGGTTTACAGGAGATCCCAGAGGCTCGCTCGGAAAGGCTGCTATACCATACATTATGACAAAACTACTAAGAAATAAAACTTGTAGTCACTAGACTCACTATAGTAGTCCGTCCGGCTGCTCTTGCTGAAATCATTACTCTTCATTCTCCCGTGCTCTAGCAATTGCGCTCCCTAGACCATAGGTAGGGACAATCAATCCGTAGTTACGGGAATAACGGAATGAATTGGGATCCCAAAAAGAAATTCTTTCAGAACCTTTCTCTCAATAGATTGGCGGTACAGTACAATACGAGACGATGGAATGCAATGGGATGGATGGTAGAGGGCTGCCTGCGCCCAAAAGCGATGATTCACTTGTCCCCTTGTCTATAGGGACCTCGTGGCATACAACCGCCACGACTCCTGCTAGATAGCCGCTCCTTTTTCTTTTATTTCAGAACCTCGTGGACGGACGAAAGAAGGGAAGTTACAGAACGGGGCAGTGAAGGCTCGCGAAGTAGCGCCCCCACCCCTACAGTACTGTGTTGCCGCGCCTAACACTTCGCGTTACCTCGCTTACTTTAAAGTGGGGATGGGATTCATTCACTTGCATTCCTGCTAGCACTACAAAAACTCCGGTCTTAACGCCCCCACAAAAGCTGTACAAAGTGGCGAGTTGTAAAACGAGAGGGCGAGTTGTAGAGGGGACGGCGACCGTAGGGAGATAAAGTTGTGGCGAGTTGCGAGAGGACGAGTGAGACCGTAGGGAGAGCGAGACCGGAGCGGGAGATAAAAGAAGGGTTATGCTTTATGTTAAGAAAATATAATATTCTTAGGTTATGAAATAAATGACGAAGTAAATAAAAAAAGAGTATAAAAGGTTCTTATTTCTCGAGGTTACGAAGTAACAAAGAAATAAGTTTCGAGTAAAGTAAAGTAGTGCGCCGAAAGATTAACACGGGACATTTGACTTTCCTATTATATTAACACATAGGCTTCGCCTTTTGAGAATGCTCGGTCACTACAAGAAGCCAGCCACAGATCCACTGATCCGGGGTAGGGGCAGGGGTTTTAGTCGGTATTGCCTCTTCTCCCGCAGGGGGTTCCTCCAGTCCCTGCCTGCTGGTTGAGGTTCAGCAAGAAAAGACGGAATCTATACGGGCTACGTGAGTGAACTCACTGTATTTGATCAGCAAGTGCCACAGACTGAGTTTATTAACGGAACAAACAAGAGCCTTGCTACCTATACCGTCTTTCTCAAGACTCATATAGGTATTAGGACCACTCGACCAAACTGGTTTACCATTTTGTGTGCTTGAAATGACCAGGTTTTCGGCAATGGAAACAAGTCAATGCTTTATCTTGATTTTGCCTTTTCAGGTCCTTTTGGAGAGCACCGCTTTGATTGATCTTTCCGTGCTTCCTTTTCAACCATTTCAAGCACACAAAATATCCAGATAACTCCTTCAAAGAATAACATGCTTCGTAAGGTCTCTACCTCGCTATCCAAGGGGTAGAATCACTCCTTCGTTTCCTTCAATTTATTCTCTCTCGCGGCTCCACAAACGCATCGTTACCCTCTTCGTGCGAGTATGCATGCATTTTGTACATGGAAATATCTGATTCTTATCTCATTTCAATGCATAATTTTGCTGCATTTATTTATAGTGCATGTTATGATGTTTTTATCTTGTTTTTATGGATTTCGTGCTAATTAGCTCAAGTTGTCAAAATGCACTATATAAAGCTAATTTTATTTAATTAATTAATTTGGCTCTTTCAAGATCAAGTACCTTGTCTATTGGCCCTATTTTATTGATAAATTAAGATTAGAAACTTGAAAAGATATTATTGTGAAAAAAAAAGAATGAGGAGAGTTTTATCTAGAGTCAACTTCCAAGTTAGCCAATTTTACCTTCCAAGATAAATTTAGTGATATTTTGGATAACCTTTTACTCTCTTTATATTTTTAAATTACATAGCATAGAATTATAGATGCTTCAATTCTCATAGTAATAAGAAGAATTTGAAGCAAAAAATTTATAAGTATTCATATTTTAGAATATATGAATTTTCTAAAGTTTAAGGATTTCTATAATTTTAGGATTTTAAAGAATTTATTTAAAAGTAAAATGGCCAAAAATTTGAGGGACTGGCCTTCGTAGGTGACATGGCATGTGCATTGCATGCCTCACTGCTAGTCAGCTAGCAGCGCAAGCAAGAGCTCAACCGGCAACAAATGCGATGCTTATTCATCATGTAAACGATGTCATCATTAGGGAGTTAAGAGGACTGGTAAGTGTAAATTTTTTATAATTAAAAACTCAAAATTTAATATAAAAAATTTTAGTCAACTCTTCTAATTTTTTTTAAAGTTAGAATATTGGTGAGTCGAGATCAAATCTACAAGGAGGAAGGTTAATAGATCTAAATCAAGGTTTATTTTTTATATATAGAGAAGATGAATGAGATTAGTACAAGAAGCGAGAAGGATGTGAATGCTGCAATGATTCCATCTAGATTTTCCAATCCTCATTTAAAATACAAGAATTTTCACGATTTAGATACAAAAGTGGTGATTATGGGTGAATAATAAAGAATTAGGGATCTAAAATAGAGAACTATGATCTTTAATCAAAAGCAAAACATCATAAATTAAGAGATCATGATCAAGAACTCATACTAGGCAATGCTCTCACATCAATATTTCATTAAAGAGCTCTTACATCTAGATGGCTTGCATTCAACCTAAGGAATGAATAAAAATAGAAAAAAAAATCCTTAGAAATGATGTTCGATACATATAGAATGGTAAGTGTAAAATCATGGTCATTGAAAGCACAAGTTGACCTATAAAAAATTATACTCAACTCTTCAAATTTGAATTTAAAAATTTAGAATAATAGCGAGTCGAGGTCGAATCCACAAGAAGAATGGTTAAATGATTGAAATAAGAATTTTTTTGGTAGTTTTAGATTAAGAAAGAAAAATGATCAACAAAAAGAGAGAGATGTACGTAGAAAATAAAATGACCCGATAAAAAAATTTCAAACTCCTTTTGAAGATTGAAAACCCTTGATTGGACAGTAGAAATGTATTTATGGTTTGAAAATATGAAAATGTGGATACAAAGATGGGAAAAATAGAAAAGATTGAAACGAGTAAACTTTAATCTAATGGTTCGGAATCGAAAATCACTCTAGCAGTGCTCTTCAATCAAACACTACTTCAAGAGCCCGTACATCTCACCCCAACGATTCAATGCCCTTTTTACTTTGGCAAGATAATGTTAGAAGCACCCATCAAAATCTTAAAAAACCTAAGCTTTTTCTTTCAGATTTGTAATCAGCAGCCATGAGGACGTGGAATGTGAATATCAAGGTTTTTGATTTTGGATATCAATACTCGTTAAATGTTCACACTCTCTCCTCTTTTGACGGTGCACAGTGAGAGAGAGAGAGGAAGATGTGTTGAGACACGCGCGATGGAGAGTGGAAAACAGGAAGAAGAGAGAAAAACGGCGCAGCAGAGAGGTTCTCTCACCCGGGGGAAGAAGTTCCGCGCGAAACAGGAGTTCTTCCGCATGAGATGGCGAGAGAAGAGAAGGTATGAGAAGAGAGAATAGGTGATATAGAAGAGAGGGAGGAGAGAGATGAGAGAAGGTTTGCGCGCGAAAGAGAGAAGCAAAAGAAATTCTCTCGCAGTGCGAGAGAATTTTTTCACATGCATGCACCAAAGAGAAAGAGAGAGGGCGGCGGAAGATGGAGATGAAGTGTCATTTTTATTCCCTAAGAAGTGTCCCTAGAGTTTTCTTTAGAACTTCCCTGTCACCAATGGAACCACGAACCCTTGTGCATGAAGTCTTTTAAAAATATCCATCGTGCGCTTAACTGGACTACACTGTCACGAAAATCCAAACACATTTCCTTTCAAGAATTTGAGAATTAAATTTTTAGAAATATTGCTACTTTTGCACTATGATTAAGAGGTGCTATTACGCTTGAGATATGGTACTATAATCTCGGATGTTCTCTTCATGCTCAAGAAGTGGTGGACCTTACATCTCTCCCAAACAAGGACACCAACTCTCTCTCTCTCTCACTTGAGTATGTTATACTCAGCCCATGAAATTCTAGTATCCTCCCTCCTATTTGTAAAGAAGAGTGAAACATTCTTCTCATCCCTTTAATCACAAATCAAAAATGCAACCCAATATTCCGTGGATTATAAGGTGAAGATTAATGATGGCTATCTCTATGGCGAATAAGGGAACAAAGATGGAAAGCCTAAAAGAATAATCATAACAACTGTTGTGGATGATAATGATGGTGGAAAAGGAGTCATATGGCCCAAGATAGCCTATTCCCAAAATAGAAAGAGTTGAAGTGAGAATATTATCGTAGGTAAGAGAAAATGAAAGAATCTCATGGGTAGGAGCATTGTCTGAAGCAATACATTAAAGTTTCTCAATCGAAGGTAAAAATAGCTTATGTATCTCAATAGAAGGTATGGATAGCATATGAATCTCAATGAATGCACATGAAAAGAAGCCATTTATTAAAGTTATGAAAAGAATCTCAATTATGGACGAGACATAGTCACTCTCAAGCAACGTCATGGGTAGGGGAGGGGCATATAATAAAGTGAATGTCACATTGTAGTTTGATTGGCTTCTCCACCATTTATTACTAACAACTTGCACAATTGCAAGAGAGACTTTTATATTTCTGGGATAGCATATGTCATATACAATATGAAGCTTACTAGGTCATAACGATAATGATGTTGACAAGAGTACATGTTACTCAAATGAGGATAAGGATGAAAATTGTGATTTGAATGAAGAAAATAAAATCTTTTTTAAATGTAAGTCTTTGATTCTTAGGTCAAAGAGATTTAAATGCAAGTCTTCTTTTAGCTTTATTATTGTATAGGAAATCTCGACATAAACCTGAGTTCCGCATTTTTTCTAATAATATTCAAGGGTTGTAGGTCTCTTTTTGGTTTACCAAGATCACTATTTGAAGGATATTTTTATTCGTTGTAAATTTCATATTTCATGATTTTTTTTCTTATTTCATCTAGAAATTCACATATAATAATTGAAATATTTATAAAATAAAAAACATCAATGCTGACATGTGATGAGACAAAATTATTAAACGAATTTGCTATACTTTTTATCGTTTCAAAATTATTATATGAGCTATTCATTGTAGATCTTTTATATTTACCTTAAGGTTAACATAAAAGGACCATTTTCATTGGAAATATTTTTTCAAAACTTAAAACACTTTAATTCATATGTTTTTCATCTTGTTTTTATTTTCTTGTGTATTTTTTCATATTTTTGTATCATTCGTATGTTTTCGTTTGTAGTCCCCAAGGTAATCCATAGTGTGCGTACAAGTTTGATACGTGCAAGAGGTTAAGCAATGTCATTAATAATGCTTTGAGGCACCGAAGTTTGGATATCTGAGTCAAGTTGAGTCTATGTATCATAACTCAAAATAGCCATTGTAGACAATGCCTTTATTAGACGATGGACCAGGCAATGGGCTTTGAGAAAATCTTCAAAGCTTGAGGCCCATGGAGTGTAATGGTAAACATAAAAGATATATGATGGTTGTGTACCTTGGGTTGTGATGGGGTGACTAGTAGTGGGTAGTGCTTCAACTAGAGTTAGTGGTGGGAAGGATTCAACGGTTGATGAACTCGATTACGCGTGTTTTCCGTCGTTGTTTTGTATCGATTTCATGCAATAAAATTTATATTTCCTTACTTAGTATAGTGTAAGCAAGGGTCGAATCCACAAGGAGCTGAGGCAATGAGATTAGATATTTAAATGAAAGGTGAGAGAACGTGGAAGAAGTGAGAGCTTGGAAATAAGTGCAAATGTAAATGCGGCATGTAGAGATGAATATGAGTGATAGTTTTTAAGTTTCTTTTTTTTAATTAGGAGAAAAATATGAATTCCAATGGAAAAACAATGTAGAAAGAAATGAAATTGGGATGAGATGATGAGAAGGTGAGAAGAGTGGTTGGCGGCAGCGATGGATCGACGAATCGATGTGAAGCGATAGGGAGAGAGAGTTGCAAGTATCGATGATGTCAAAGCCACTACATTAAAAGAAAATAAGAAAGAAAAATAAAAGGAAAATACAACTTTACTGTTTATGGAGACGATGAACACAAGCAAGAACTCAATCCAGATCGTCGCACAAACCCCGTCGGTGTGCCCGTCCTAGGCCGGGTGATGCTCGATCCGCTCCGATCACGATCTTTGCTTGCTCCCTTCTCCACTACAAGGTTGAGCATCAAACAATGCTCCTCCTTGGGCCTTGACCTCCTCTCCCTTTCCTTCTGGTAGCCTGATGCTAAGAGAGAGCCAAAAAACGCAAGGAGAGAGAAAATGGAGGCTTTTATAGTGAGTTCTTAGGGTTTGAGTGTAAAGAGGGGTAAAAGAGTCCAATTATTAAAATCATTTTTTTTCAAGCTTGATTGTTTGATCCAAGGGTATGGATGGATAGAGGGTTAAAAGATGAATCTAGAAATAAAATTTCAGCTCAAAACTCCATCTAGATCATGAGATATCATGATTTTAATTCAGAGAAATCATAGTCTTTGATTGAAATAGTGTAGAGTGGCATTTCTGTAAATTACTGACTTCGAAAATTCCAGTAAATGAGAGGGGTATTTCTGTAATTTTTTACTTTAAAAATCGGAGTGGCATTTTTGTAAATTTCTGACTTCGAAAATCGGAGGGCATTTTTGTAAATTTTCACTTTAAAAATCGGAGTGGCATTTTCGTAAATATGCTCAAAATCTGAAAAAGTCCCTAAAAAATTCAGAAAAATTCTAGAAAAATTCCAGAAAAATCCCTAAACTTAGAAATTGAATATCTCACAAAATACAACTCCTTTTTTCATGAAATTTTCTCCATTGGATCAAGAATTTAATACTCTATCTTTTTATCCCAAAATATCTAAAATCATGAGAAAAAAAATAAGGTCTCATTTAATAAAAGTTAAGCTTGGTCCAACCTCCTTAAAAATAAGGAGATTGGCCCAATATTCACTCTAAATCAATTTTGGATTAACCTAGAAATCTTATGATGATACCTTTACCAAATCCAAATCTCATTTACCGCATTTCATAAAAATATGGCTGTCTTGGTGTTCAAATTTAGTAGAGAGTTGTTTCCTCTTTCCTCTTATCGTCATCCATATCCATGCTTTCCTACTTGCATACCTATGTCCCTACATCCACATAACTCATATAAAATATGAGAATTCAACTACTTGACTTTAAATGAGTCAAATGGGGTTAGTCTCATAGTATAAGTAATTGAAAAGAATGGTGCATGATAGGACATATCTATTTGTTTACTAAATTAGCACTAAATAGACGCAAGTTGAGTATATGAGTGGAATGCAATGATGAATGCAAAAACATCATAAAAAGATGATAAAGTGCATTATATGACTAAGAATTATGTGTTAAAACCTATTTATAATGATGAAAATGAATGCGTCCATGACACGTTATCAACGGTCATGGGGTCAACCATTCTCATCATATGAAGAGGAGCCAACATTACTATTTTATATGGATATCTAATGAAATTCTAATATATCCTATGAATGAGATCATTTATAATATGTTCATTGTGGTATGATCTCATCATACAATACAAGGATATGATGAGATCATATCCTTGCATTGTAAACATCACACATGCAAAAGAATAAATACAATATTTATAATAAAATGAATGAGACGTTCTAATTGGCTTTTAGGCCACTTATTACTGACGACTAGCACAATTGCAAGAAGCCTTTCTTTTTTTTGGAAGGATAACCACTGCCAAATACATAGGTGAAGCACACTAAGTTATAACATAACAGTGTCAATGACATTGGGTTACTCTAATGAGGAGGATGAGGATGAAAATGAAGCTCTAGATGAAGAAGAAAAGGAACATAAGATTCTCGGGGTGAAAGAGATTAAAACTTATGTTTTGTTTTAGCTTAATTACTTTTTAGGAAATTTCTTTATGAAATTCAGATCCACATTTTTTTTTGAAATAATATTTGGGGGTTGTATTACTGTTTTTGGTTTTAGAAGACCGTTATCCAAAGAGTAGTATTCATATTTCATCTAGAAATTCACATGCAATAATTAAAATTATTTATAAAACAATACAGGAAGGTTGACATATAATGAGAGAGAACTATTTTGTGAAGCTTCTAAATTTTTTATATTTGGAAATAACGAGTCATTCATTATAGATCTTTTCAGTTTACCTTAAAACTAGTTTAAAATAGAACAATAATGAATATATATATAGAGAGATATCATTACTGAAGAATAGCAAAAAACGAGAAGCTTATATCTGAAACTCCAGAATTTGTTGATAATGGGCCTTTTTGTCGTCGGAAATCTTGCTGTAACTTATTTTTTAGGATGATGCGTCATCATCAACACGTCACGTGCACAAATTGAATTCGCTGCAGTTTTGTAAACGCCGCATTAAATGCAAGATATGGAAAATCGGGCCGCATCACAGAGTTGTCGAATCTCTTTCTCTCTCCCACGGGAGACGCGAGAAAGTCGCACGGACCACCCGCGGAATCAGCAAAAGCCAATGGGTTACGTCTTATCCAATAGTCGTATCCTCTTGGACCAGTGATCGTTAAGTCCGGATGGGATGCTCTGAGCATGCGGCTTAGAATTAGGGTTAATTGCCCCATCTATCCCAACCTTTTAAAGTTTTCCCTAATCCATCCCAACCTTTTTTTTTCGCCCCATCTATCCCAAACCTTTTTCTCTTTGCTCGATCTATCCCAGCCGCTGACATGTCTCTAAATTAAGTCCAGTTGGCGCCCGCTCGTAACCACGCAGCCGCCGAAATTAGGCGGATCCTCGTGGCAGCTACATCTGCGGGGAGAGAGAGAGAACTTATATCACTCTCTCCCACCTCCCTCCCTCCCTCCCTCTCCTCTCTCCCTCCCTCCCTCCCTCCCTCTCTCCCGGTCTCCCTCCCTCGCTCGCTCCCAGCATCCCACCCTCCTCCCTCCCTCCCTCCCTCCCTCTCTCTCCCGTCCCTCCCTCCTCGCTCCACGTCCCTCCCTCCCTCCCTCCCTCCCTCCCTCCCTCTCTCTCCCTCCCTCCCTCCCTCCCCCCTCTCTCCCCGCCCCTCCCTCCCCCCTCCCTCCCTCCCTCTCTCTCCCGCTCTCCCTCCCTCGCTCGCTCCCCCTCCCTCTCTCCCATCTCCTTCCCCTCGCTCCCGCGTCCCGCCCTTCTCCCCTCCCTCCCTCTCTCCCTCCCTCCCTCCCCCCTCCTCTCTCTCTCTCTCTCTCCCGCCCTCTCTCTCCCTCCCTCCCTCCCTCCCTCCCTCTCTCTCCCTCCCTCCCTCCCCTCTCTCTCGCCCTCGCCTCCTCCCTCCCTCCCTCCCTCCTCTCTCTCCCGGTCTCCCTCCCTCGCTCCCCCTCCTCTCTCCCGCCTCCTCCCTCGCTCCCGCTCCCGCTCTTCCCCCTCCTCCCTCTCTCCCTCCCTCTCTCCCTCCCTCTCTCTCTCTCTCTCTCTCTCTCTCTCTCTCTCTCTCTCTCTCTCCTCGCCTCTCTCTCCCGGCCCTCCCTCCCTCCCTCTCTCTCTAAAATTAGATAACATCCGCGCCGTTTCCTCCGCCTCCATGCATCGCCGCTGTGCTCCTCTCTACGAGGGGGACTTCACCTTTACTATCTTCCCTGATGTACTGCGTCCTTGGTTTTTTTTCCTCATCTTATAACAGACGCAACAACACCTCTCTCTCTTTCTCCCTCTAGATCCTGGTGAAACCGGACAGAGCAGGATGGTATGCGAAGTCGTTCAGGAAGCGCACGTAGCGGGTGAGAATGCCGGATGGTCGATGATATCGCGCGATGGCTTTCTTTGCCTTTATCTTTAGCGGCGTCGCTTCCTCTTCCTCCTCGTCCTCTTCGATGATAGTCGGTAAGCCGGTCCAAAAATCATCGAGCAACTTTGTCCGACGATTCTTCTCCCCGCCGCACGATATTATCCGCAGAAAGCTCGTCGCGCGGAATTTCCTCGCACACTCTTTCTCTTCCTCTTCCTCGCACACTCTTTCTCTCTCGCGAGCGTGAGAACTTCTCCCGCAGCCAATTCTTCTCTCACTTGTTTTCTCTCTAGACTTATGCTCTCTTTCCAGTCTTTTCCATTCCTCATCGGCTCTTTCTACCATATTTAGTGGACAGATAGCTTCAGAGGAAGAAGACAGAGCTGAGAGGGAAAGAGAGAGGTAAACATATGGATAGACAGTCACAGAGACCCAGAAAAAAATTTGCAGACAAAGAAGGATAGAGCGATTCGATGGTCGATTCAGAGAGTGAATGAGAGCTCCATGTTTCTGTAGAAAGAGAGAGATAGAGAGTTCCATACTTTTATTGAGAGAGAGTGCAAACTTCCATAGAGAGAGAGAAGCAAGGAGAGGGAGAGAAGTTCTATAGAGAAAGAGAAATTGGACTGAGAGAGAGAGAGAGAGAGATAGAGAAGAGTTGCACAAAGAAATAGAAAGCGGCAGACAGAGAGAGGGGGGAGTTCCATAAACTTAGAGAAATACACAGAGAGAAAAAGAAGAGTTCCATAGACTTATAGAAAGAGGCAGAGAGAGAGAGAGAGAGAAAGAAGAGTTCAACAGAGAAAGAGAGAGAGAGGCAGAATGGGGGGGAGAGAGAAGTGTTCCGAAGAGAGAATGAAGCGCAGAGAGAGAGTAGAGTAGCATAGAGTAAGAGAGAGGCAAAGAGGGGGGAGGAAGAGAAGTGTTCCACAGAGAGAGAGAGAGTAGAGTAGCATAGAGTAAGAGAGAGGCAGAGAGAAAGAGAGAGAGAGAGAGAGGAACCATGAGAAAGAGAGAGGCAGAGAGACAGAGGGAGAGAATGAGGCATAGAGACTGAAAGAAGGTCTCCAAATAGAAGAAAGAGAGAGTGAAAGAGAGAGATTAGTGTTCCACAGAAGTGAACGAGGCAGAGAGAAAGAAACATGGTTTCCAAAGAGAGACAGGCAGAGAGAGAAAGAGATTCAGCGTGAAAGAAATAGTTTCATCGAGAGAGAGAGAGCTCACCGGCTGTTCGTTTATCCGATCAGTACCGAGCAGGGAAGAGACGGAGCAAGAGTTAATACTCAGCGGCCAGAAGGTTCGCATCAACGTCTTGTTTCTTGTCTGTACCTTCTTCCTGAAGTGAATCGCCATAGTAACAAAAGCTCTGGGGATTTTTGAGAGAGAAAAGCTTCCTAGAGACTTCCATGGTGGAGATACTCCACGTGCTTGCGAGGAACTCTAATGGATCCTTTGGAATTTCTAACTGTTTTGGCCCTGGACTTTCCCTTCTCCTTGAGCAGTTCCCGCCTTCCATCTTACAGAGGTTGGAGAGAGAGAGAGAGAGAGAGAGAGAGAAGGAGACTGTTGTCAAAGAACAGCGAAAAGTGAAGGTCGAGAGAGTGCTCTTACCAAGGCTTCAATGATAAAGTCGGTTATCATAGTAATATGGGGGAGAATATTAAGAGAGAGAGAGAGACTACGTTGTCAAAGAATAGAAAAAAAGAAAGGCTGAGAGAGTGCTCTTGCCACAGTAAATTAGTAATACGAAGACTCTTGAAAGAGAAAGAGAGAGCCGGGCTTACTCGACGTCCCAGTTGTTCAGAGGAGAGAGGAATAATTGGGCAGGGAGAGAGTAAGCCATTCACGTAGTCGATGACAGAACATAGTTGGGTGGAGATATAGATAGATCTCTTCCTATTATTCACAGTAAAGAGAGATGGCCCTCCCCGTTGATTTAGAGGAAAGAGAGATAAATGGACGGGAGGGAGGGAGGGAGGGCGGGAGAGAGACGGAGGGAGGGAGGGAGAGAGAGGGAGGGCGGGAGGGAGGGAGGCGAGAGAGAGAGGGATATAAGTTCTCTCTCTCCCTCGCAGACGTGGCTGCCACGAGGATCCGCCTAATTCCGGCAGATGACGTGGACACAGCGGGCGCCAACTGGACTTAATTTAGAGACATGTCAGCGGCTAGGATAGATCGAGGAAAGAGAAAAAAGATTGGGGATAGATGGGGCGAAAAAAAAAGGTTGGGATAGATTAGGGAAAACTTTAAAAGGTTGGGATAGATGGGGCAATTAACCCTAATTCTAAGCCACATGCTCAGAGCATCCCGTCCGGACTTTGACGATCATTGGTCACTATTGGATAAGACGTAACCCATTGGCTTTTGCTGATTCCGCGGGTAGTCTGTGCGACTTTCTCGCGTCTCCCGTGGGAGAGAGAAAGAGATTCGACAACTCTGTGATGCGGCCCGATTCCCCATATCCTACATTTAATGCGGCGTTTACAAAACTGCAGCGAATTCAATTTGTGCACGTGACGTGTTGATGATGACGCATCATTCAATTTGTGGACGTGACTCCCGTGACGTGTTGATGATGACACATCATCCTAAAAAATAAGTTACAGCCAGATTTCCGACGACAAAGAGGCCCATTATCAACAAATTCTGGAGTCACGTGCACAAATTGAATGATGCATCATAATCAACACGTCACGTGCACAAATTGAATTTGCTGCAGTTTTATAAACGCCGCATTAAATGCAGGATATGGGGAATCGGGCCGCATCACAGAGTTGTCGAATCTCTTTCTCTCTCCAACGGGAGACGCGAGAAAGTCGCATCTATCCCCAACCTTTTAAAGTTTTCCCTAATCTATCCCAACCTTTTTTTTTCGCCCCATCTATCCCCAACCTTTTTTCTCTTTCCTCGATCTATCCTAGCCGCTGACATGTCTCTAAATTAAGTCCAGTTGGCGCCCGCTCGTGTCCACGTCATCCGCCGGAATTAGGCGGATCCTCGTGGCAGCCACGTCTGAGGAAGAGGAGATCAAAGAGAGGAAGTGGAGGAGAGAGATTCAAAGAGAGGGGATCAAGAATGATCATGAGGGAAGAGAAGCCAGGCGGAGGAGAGGCAGCATCAAGAGTCAGAGAAAGAGAGGGAGAGGAGAAGAAGGGAGAGTCCTCGTAGAAGGTGACATTGGCAAAAGTCACATAACAATGGGTGTTAGGAAAGTACACCTAGTAGCCTTTGTGTCCAAGAGTAGCTAAGAAATATGCCCTTTGAGAGCATGAGGGGTGAGCTTGGAAAGGGAAGACGAGTAATCCTAGACAAAGGCAATACATTTAAAGACCCGAGGAGGAAGGGAGAAGAGAGATGAGGTAGGTAAGAGATGGTGAAGGGGAATATCACCACCAAGAGGAGTAGAGGAGAGTCAGTTCTGAAGATATATGGTACTCATGAGGGTGTCAAACCAAAAGGTAAGATGGGACATCCTTCTCAACCAATAGTGTGTGAGTGATATCAAGGAGCTGACGGTGTTTTCGCTCAGTGACACTATTGTGATGCGAGGTATGAGGACAAGTTGTCTAGTGGATAATGTCACAATCAACACAAAAGGTACGAAGAGAGGTTTTCACAAACTTGAAAGCATTATCGGTACGAAGAATCTTAGGCGCAGTGGAATATTGAGTGACAACCACCGTGATGAAGTGGGTGACAATAGTGATAACCTCAAAGCAGTTGTAGAGAAGGTAGGACCCAACTCACATGAGTGTAATCATCAACAAACATGATATATTAGCGATGACCCAAAATAGAGGGGGAACGAGATGGACCCTAAACATCAAAGTAAAGAAGATCAAAATGGTACCAAAAGGGGACGCCATCATGACTAGAGTATGACGATTGATGATATTTGTCTAATTAACATGACTCAAACATAAAACTGAGTAAGAGAAAGCCATGATAATTTCTTTTTAAGTTTTTCAAAACATAGATGGCCTAAACTGGGGATGCCACAAAAAGGAAGATGTTGAAGATGTAACAATAAAAGCTCAAAGACCCAAGGAGGGTTCATCAGAAAACTGGCTCATAGATGCCTTGCACGTTCTCACGACCCAAACCAATCCTTTGTCTAGTGTACAGATCCTAGAAAATATAATGAAAAGGAAAGGAAATAACTACACGAGTGATGACACAAAAAGAGAGAAGGTTGACAGGGAAACCAGGAACATAGAATATTTGGAGAAGAGAGAGTGCATTAGTGACATAGGTAGTACTGATAACATGCATATATAACTGAAATGCTTATCTTATTTAACTAATATTCATGCTTATTTTATGTAATTATGATGCATGTTATCATAGTTTTACGAATTTTCTCCATTGGTATGTCATTTTACTAAAGTCCAAATTTATGCATTATTTAGGGTTAATTATGTGTTTTATTGATGTTTGATCTTTTGCCAGGTTAAATCATTGGAAATTAACCACTTTCATTAAGTTATTTTGACTTTAGTAGGTGATTAAAAGAATTAATTCAAGAAAAGAATGATAGGATGATATAAAATATAATTCTTAAGGGATTATTTAAGTTTATTTTGAATTCATCCTTAAAGAAGAAGAAATTTGTGGTCCAAAGGAGAAAATTTGAGTCAAAAAGGAGTTATATAAATTAAGTTATGAATTTCTAAATTTTAAGGAATTTTTTGGATTTTATTTTGTTTTTAGGTATTTTTTTCCAGATTTAATTCCTTTTAAAAGGGCAAAAAGGGTTTATTTAATTGCGCAGGACCCTCGAAGTTGACGTGGCGTGGCACAGACACATGGCCGGGCCATGCGAGCCTACGTGGGATGCTTGTGTGGCGCATACGTGGCGTGTAAAGTAATGGGCTGGCAGATGATGGGCCCACGAGTTAGTGGGCCCAAGTTGGAGTATTGGGGCATACTTGGCCCAATAAGGGTGATGAAACCCTTAAGGGAGTTATCATTTTTATACCTGCCTATCTCCACTAATCTTCTCCGTGTGGGACTATGTGCTCTTTTTCAAGGACATGTGGCATCATGCATGGCACGTCGGATGCGATCGCGTGATTAAGATGTGCCAATCATGTGAACCGAGTCCACCCGATCAAGGATCAATGCATGTGGATAATGCAAACTGTCGATTTCATTAATGAAATCGAACGGTTGTGATTAATCGCGCATTTGGCTCATCGTGGGGGGACACGTGGACGCATCAAGACGCTTCGATGAAAACTGGGCGGGCAAAAAATTTGGGATCGTGGGATTGTGGCCCACGTTAATTGCATGATCGTGGCCGTCCATTCGTCTTCACCGAATCAAACGGTGCGCGATTTTCGCGTGACTTTTCCTATAAAATGGTGTTCTTCCTCCTTTGTAAAGTAATTGTTGATTGAATTGTGAAGAGATTAAGAGATTTTGGAGCAAAATCTTGAGTTCTTCGTGATCCCCCCGAGTGCTAGACTCGATTGCGATCCAATTGAGGCGGGATTGATCACGAATTGTTGCAAGATTTGATCAAAATCTCGCCTTCAAAGCCGAAAGTATGTCGATGAAGAAATTGGGCAAATGCACTTCAATCAACGCGATTAGAAGCCTAACCTTCGCATCAATCAGGTTAGTAGTATGATTTGATCATTCCTATTGCAATAATGATAATTTAAATTAGATTTAGATAGTCAATTTCATTTTAGAAATCGAATGATTCTTCCTTTTTGCCCAATTGAAACCAAGATTTTTCCCTGATCTTAAGTCCAAATCATTTGATTTTGGTTTCATTGGATTCCTTGTTTCATGAGCTTTCGTGATTAGCTAAATCGTAAAATTTCATCATCATTTGACCCTTCAATTTGACGTTTGACCATCGACTGTTCATTTTCAATCCGAATTTGGGCGTTGACTTGCGGGGGCAATTACTCTTAAAATACAAGATGAAATTTAATAATTTTGGTCTCTTTGGAATCCTCTAGTTGTTAGCTTTCTATTTATATGTGAATTTCAGGATTTTAATATCATTTGGTTAGTCAATTTGATGATTTAAACCAAGTGTTCATTTTGGAATTTTTCTGATCTTTGATTTTCAATAAATCATAATAAATCCAATTCTTCTCGAAAAGTCATGAATTATGTATCAAAAAAATTTCCATTTTCTCTCTAGTTTTTGAATATATAATTTTACACTCTTTTTATTCTCTTATTTTGTAGAAAGTCAAATTATGGTCAAAGTCAACGCTTTGACCTTGACTTTTAACATTTCTTCATTAAATCAGTTTCTAAATTCTTAAAATATCTTGTTTCTTATATTTATATCATTACTTTTTGTAAAATATTATTTTCTCTTCTTAAAAACCTTAATAAAACCTAAGTTTGACCAAGTCAACTCTTCGATCAAAGTCAAGCGTGTTCTCTGTGGATCGACCCGATCCTTACACTATACTTGATTTTTCATATTTGTGTTATTGTGAGTTCAGAATAGTAATATTTTTTTACCGACGTTTGTGTGTTTTCAACGACTACATAAATCGCTTCGTCAAGTACTACAGCCTTGGACTAGACAAGGCCAACCATTAGCAATGGTAAGAAGGGGATGGGAGGAGGTAAGCTGATATGAAGATTAGAGCGAGGAAGCCCCAGTCATATAAGAGGAAGCCCCCGAATTGATAATCCACGATGGTGAGTAGATGTCATTGACGTAGAGGGAGCCAGAAGTAAAGCAAGGCTCATTGAAGAAGAGACATCGATACTCCTAAAGCAGTGAAGCCTATAGTGCCCAACTATCAAGGTCACATGATAGTTTGGAGTAGGAATATTGGGTGAAGTTGGAGAAAAGGTAGCCAAAGGAGTCACAACTACTTGGGTAGTAGGAGGCTTGCCAAATTGCTTCTAACATTTATTGGTAGGAGGATTTTTCTTGCTATAGTTAGGACATGGCGGAAAAGAGTTGCAGCCATGCCCACAAGAAGGATGAACACCATCAAAGCGGGGAGAGAGACCATCATCATGAGCCTGAGGAGTCGAGACTATCATAGTTGAAGGACGAGTCGTATCGCTTGGAGTAGAAGAGAGAGGAGAGGAAGGCTTACCGATCATGATGCAAAGAACGGTAGAGAAAATAGTAGTGAGGCTAGATACATGATCACGAGAGAAGAGAGCCCTGAATTTGGGATGTGATGGGGGGACGAAGCATGGTCAAGTAGATGCCACCATAGAGCTCCTCACGATAACGCTTCAACGTCACAAGGTCTGTGATGGGTGGCTAACAAAGGTCAACCTCTTGAAGTAAGGTCTATAAGCATGCAAAGTGGGTTTGAAAAAAGGGATTACATGGCTTGTAGGTGAGAAGGGACTCAAAGGTCTCACCACATGATTGATGTTTGTCTAGTTGGCATACATGGTCGCAAGAGTTGTGTCAACTTGATGAGTGCAAGAGAGTCGGTGATGCTCTGCTCAATGCTATAAAGAATCTGATTGATGATGTATGAGTCTGATTGCAACCGAGAAGCATAGTATGGGTAACAAAGGGGTAGAGGGTAGTTTGTGAGATGATGAATAAGACTATGAGACTCAAGGAAGAGCTCAAAACTAGAATCCCATGCCGCGTAATTATGTCAAGTAAGTTATAAACAGGCTGAGTAAGTTGTGTCTTGATCAAAAGATGAGGCGCAAGAGTCAGCGGAGTAGGAAACACTGTAGGTGGAAGAATCACCAAAGTTTTAGCTTGATGTGTCGAGATGGGTGGCAATGAAGTACTGAAATCTAGAGTCAAAGAGGCTAGAGAGAACATAGAATCCATAAGTGATGCCATAGATTGTTTTTAGAATCCTGAAGACCTAATAATATTTTGGGACGACGGATGTAGGCATCAAAAAGTGCATTGTCTAGAAGCAAAGCATCAGACTATGCCCGTAGGGTCGACGATGGAGAAGCTCGACAACAATGAAGGCTGGAGACGATGAATGAGAGAAGAGTGCATCGTAGTAGGAGGAGGCGGTGCACCCGAGAATGACGATTGCAACACCAAATGACGATGATGGCAGCGAATCTAAGATGCGAGATGAGTTATTTCTCTAATACCATGTTGACGATAAGAAGAAGAAAACCCTGGAATTGCTTATGCCAAGGGATTATAGAATTTCTTATACATAGGTCCTTAATAGAGAGTGGAGAGGAAGTGCCCTAAATGGGCTAGGAGCTTGAGGAGACAATTTATGTGGTCGTTGAAACACACAAACGTCCGTCAAACAAAATTTATAATTCCGAACTCACAATAAAAAAATATGAAATCAAGTATAGTGCAAAGATTGCGTCGATCCAGAGAGAACACGGTTGACTTTGATCGAAGGGTTGACTTGGTCAAACTGAAGTTTAAATAGAGATTCTACGAAATCAAAGTGATATATAATTACTATAAATGATATAAATATATGAGAAAAAATATTTTAAGAATTTAGAACATGATTTGAAGAAAAAAAGTCAAAGCATTGACTTTGACCAGCTCGTTGACTTTCTATAAAATCAGAGAAGAAAAAGACATTAAAATATTACGAAAATTATATATTCAAAAACTAAAAAGAAAATGGAAATTTTTTATATATAATTTGTGATTTTTAGAGAAGAACTGGATTTATTATGATTTATTGAAAATCAAATATCAAAAAAATCCCGAAATGAAACACCTTGAGTAAAATCATCAAATTGACTAGCCAAATGATATCTAAATCTTGAAATTAATATATGAATATAAATCTAACAACTATAGGATTCCAAAGAGACCAAAATTGTTAAATTTCACCTTGTATTTTCATAGTAATTGTCCCCGCAAGTCAACGCCCAAATTTGAATTGAAAATGAATAGTCAATGGTCAAACATCAAATTGAAGGGATCAAATGGTAATGAAATTTTACAAATTACATATCCATGGAAAGCTGATGAAACAAAGAATCCAATGAAACCAAAATCAAATGATTTGGAATTAAAATTAGGGAGAGATCCTTGTTTCAAAATGAGAAAAAATCCAAACCCAAATTTGGGCGAAACAATGAACAATTCAATTTATAAAATGAAAGTACCTATGTAAATCTAATCTAGAATACATAAATTTCAAGGATTAGGAAGAAATCACACTAATAACCCGATTGACGTGAAGATTGAGCCTCAAAGTAGCTTGATTATGGAGAATTTTGTCCATAACCTTCTTTGACGTACGTTCGGCGTTCAAAGGGAGAATCCAACCTTTTCTTGCAATGAATTCATGATTAACTTGCATCGATTGATGCGGAATTGAGTCTAGGACACAAGAGAATCACGAAGAACTCAAAGATCTTCCTTCAACATCGCTTAATTTCTTCACGATTTTATCAAGGGTTTTGTTCACAAGGAAGAACATTCTTTTCTATAAGCAAAATCGCCGCGAAAATTGTGAATTGTTCGATTCGCTTGAGGATGATTCAACGGCTGAGATCCCATGATCTTCTGAATTTTCCCCCTATCCGATCTTCATCGGAGCTTCCATATGAGGCCACATGTCCCTCCATGATTAGCTGAGAGCACGATTTAATCTCGAGCATCCGATGTCACTTACGCGATCTACGGCTCCCATTGGCGCATGTGCCCTGATGATGATCAGGTGGACCGGAGTTCACCCGATTAACGCGTCTTAATCGATGTGATTTCATCCAACGTGTATCGTGATGCCATGTGTCCTGTAAATTAAGAAATAAAGGGAACATAGTCCCACACAAAATAAAACTCCAGAATTCGCAAGTATTCAAAGGTGGGGCACCCTTGCTCTTTTGCATTGCCCAATGGGCCTAGTACGCCCCAATCATATTACATGGGCCCACTAACCCATGGGCCCATCATCTGCTAGCCCAAAGACTACTCACACCACATAGGCATCTACGTGTGTCCACGTGGCCTCGCGTAGCTCCGCCATGTGTGCGCGTCGCACCACGTCAGCTCTACGGGTCCCGCGCGATAAAATAAACCATTTTTGCATTTTTTTAATAAAAAAATAAATCTGAAAAATACCTGCAAAAATTAAAATAAAATCCATAAAAATTCAGTAAAATTCAGAAATTCATATCTTCCTTTATATAACTCCTTTTTAACTCAAATTTTTCTCCATTGGATCAGAAATTTCTTCATCTTTAATGTCATGCTAATAAAATATAAATAGGATGAATTCAAACAATAAAAATAGGATGAATTCAAAAATAATCTTAAATAATCCCTTAAGAAATATATTTTATATCATCCCATCATTCTCTTCTTGAAATTAATTCTTTTAATCATTTATAAAAGTCAAAAACAACTCAAGGAAAGTGGTTAGTTTCTATCATTTAACCTTTCAAAAGATCAATCATCAATAAAACACTTAATTAACCCTAAAGAATACATAAATATGGACTTTAGTAAAATGGCATACCAATGGAGAAATTTATAAAATTATGATAACATGCATCATAATTATGTAAGATAAGCATGAATATTAGTTAAATAAGATAAGAATTTAAGTTAAATATGCATGTTATCAGAGTCTGATATCACTATCATACACATTCCACACTACAACTTTTGTACTTGTCATGGAATGTCAAGTTTGTCTCTTTCGTTGAAGCTCGTTTGAGATAATTTTCTTTAAAGGAAAACTTAGTTATTTGCTCTTGAAAACATAATTGAAAACATAATTTTCAATTGAATTTGATCATGATGGTAAAAAGTAGGTTTTGGGATGATATTGGAGTCGAGAATCCATGTTGTATTTGACATTTTCATGTCAATTCTTTGAATTGTAGAGAGATCCATAAGTCCACAAATTGTCTTCTACACATTCTCCATCTGTATCATTTCTACTAAAACAGATAGAACAAGGGACATTTTGTACATTATAAACATTAGAGTTAGTCATCAACATTTGCATCATATCCGTGACTTTCCCAAGTGATATCTCTATGTTGTCTAAACGCTTATTGGTTTATCTTTGAAATTCGGCCAAATTTTCTATCAACTCCTCCAATTCAACATCATCTTTGTTTAAAGGTGATCCTCCACATGCTTTCTCAATTTTGCTCTGAGCATCACCATTTAATCCATCTATTCAAATTATTGCCATTTGAATTATTGCCATCTATTCAATCCATGATGATCAAACTTAAAAGTTGAATTCTTAAATCTTTCCCTAGTATCACAAAATGACTAAATTTCCTTGAAATCTTTTTTAAATGGCTCCTCTTTCTTGAGATGACAAGACTAAATTCCCATGAGTTTGTCTTTGATTCATGTGATAATTGTCTTTATTTCATTCTTTCAATGGGAATTCATTAGATTCATGGTATCTAACTAAGCAATTGCAGCGTCGACAGTTTTGCATCTCAATATAGAATGATGAAAAGGAAGAGAAATTTAATGCTTAAGGATCATTCACGAAATTTAGTTTTTTGCCTAAAAAGATATGGTGGTGATAAAAATTAAAGGCAATCAAGATTGATTTTCAATTCAAAATAAAATTATTTCTTTCTAATATAAAATAAAAATAAAGTAAAATAAAAATAAAAGAAAGAGAAGTACTAACCTTAATGACACCTTGCTCCTCAGCAATGGCGCCCAGTTGATGAACTCAATTTGGGGATATTTTTAGTCATTGTTTTTAAATAAATTTCATGCAACAATATTTCTAATTACTCACTTTATATGATGTTAAATTAAGGGTCGAATCCTTAGGGAGCTTAAGTAATGAGATTAGTGCTTTTAGGGAGTAGAGATACTATTATAGAGAAAAACAATGGTAGAAGGGATCTTGGAGAAATATGGAAGAATGAAGAAATAGAATATGGTTTGAAAGAAATTATAAATAGATATATATATATTATATGATAAATAATGATGAAAATATTGAGAATGGAATGATGGAATAGAGAAATGAGAATGATAGAATGGAAGATGATGGAAGAATGGTGAAAAATCGGGAGATCAGGTAATCAAGAAATTGGGTAATGCTAAGAGATTGTTTAAAGAAAATTATAAAAAAAAATTATAAAAAGAGAAACTGGTTCTACACTATCTATGGAGGGGATTACAAGAGAAAATCATATCCAAATCCTCACACAAATCCCTTTTTTATGCAAGTACTAGGCCAAGTGATGCTTGACTCATTAGATCTCGATCCTCAACTTGATCTTGCCTCCACAAAAAACTTTAACATCAAATAATTCCAAGCTTGGGCCTAAGACTCTCCTTTTCCTTCCAGTAGCCTGATGCCAAGAGAGAGTAAAAACAACAAAAAAAGGAAGAAGAAGATTCTTTTATATGTTAGGTTACGAGGTTTCTTTGGATCAATGGTCAAGATTTAGTATTTTTGTATGTAACCAAATAAATGGTTGAGACTAAATCCATAGGTCGCGACCTTAATCACCTCCTAAAAGAGGTGGGAAGAGCCTCTTTTTAGGAGGTGGGCCTCACAACCACTTCCTTGGGGAGTGGGTTAACCACTGTCTAAGAGGTGGTAACCTTACCACTTCCCTAAGGAGGTGGGCTTACCTCTTTTTCCTCTAAATATGGATCCTTCCTAAAAATAGGAAAGATCTAAATTGATTAATAATAAATAAAAGAGAAGAAATTTGACCTCTTTGACCCTTCGAGAATACCTTTGACCACCTTTGACTTTTCTAAAATCACTTTGACTATCATTGACTTTCGAGAGAAATGGAGTGACTAGTCTCTTGAAAAGGTGGAATGGGTTGACCCCCTAAGAAGGTGGTTGACTATCCTCCTAAAAAGGTGAAAAGGTTTGACTAACCTCCTAAAGATATGACAAGGTTTGACCATCCTCCTAAAAAGGTGGAGTACCCATTTTCTTCTTCTTCTAGATAGTTTGCATCCATGCCCCCATTAAACTTCACCTAAGTCCTTGCATCTACATAACTCATAAAAATGTGAGAATTCAACCATTTGACTTCCAAGAAGTCAAGTGGGGTTATTCTCATAATATAATCAAAATGTAAGAAATGACGCATGATAGGACTTAGTCATATTTTCATTAGATTCAATCATATAAAAATAGATATTCTCATTCCTATAGTCTTTATCAACACTTAAGCATGATAAATGATGCATAAATGTGACTTATATTTTAGAGTTATCAATTTCCTACCCTCTGCAAGCTTAGCACAAGCTTTAGGAAAACAAAATAAATGAAACAAGAGTAGAAATTATTAGAATAAAATATAAACAAGTTCACTCCCAAGTGTCAAGTTTGTTTAAATTTGGACACAACCTTTGATTCTAGGGAAGATATTCTATCACAATTTCTAGTCTCCTCCAAATTCATGACAAAATAACAAAAATCAGACATGGACCAGAATCAGCCTCTTGCCTTTGCTACTAAAATAAGTTATAATCCTAATCAAAACTCAAACAAGTGTATTGGTAGCAATGCATCTCATCACATTACTATTGATCAGACCATCCTGCAGCCTGATAACATGCATTTATAACTTAAATTCTTATCTTATTTCACTCATATTCATGCTTATTTGATGTAATTATGATGCATGTTATCTTAATTTTATGAATTTTCTCCATTAGAATGTCATTCTACTAAAGTTCATATTTATGCATAAATTGGGGATAATTAGATGCTTGATTGATGATAAATATTTTTTCAAGATTAAAATAATATGAATCACATATTTTCACTAATGTACTTTGACTTTAGGAGATGATTTCAAGAATTAGTTCCAAGGAAATAATGATTTGATGATTTAAAGAAGGAATTTCTAATGAAAGACTTGATATTATTCTCAATCCTTCTCATTTTCTTGTTTTAAAATTATATTTTTAGATTGCATGATGCTAAAAAGGAAGAAAATTGTGATACAATGGAGAAAATTTAAGATTAAAAGGAGTTGTATTTTCAAAGTTTATAATTTTTGAAGTTTTAGATCTTTTTCTGATTTTTATCTGATTTTAAATTAATTTTTATTAATTTTTCTTATTGAAATCGCAAAAAAGGGGGGGGGTTTTATTCCACAGACCCTGCGGATGAGGTGGCACGCCGAAGCTGACGTGGCGCGTGGGACCAGTGCGCGGATGTGACGCGGCACTGAGGCCACATGGCAGGGCCGCGCGTGGCCCACGCGAGGTGCAGGTCGTAAAAGTCCACGGGATCAAAATGAAAGCACGTGCGTAAAAGACAACTTAAGTGAAATCGATCTACCTCTCACTTGGCGACGCGTGGACGCATCGGGAGCGTCCGATCTCCATCAGACAGGCGACGCAAGCGAATGACGTGGAGTCATCTTAACAAGCCACGATCGTGAGCCAATTTACCTTACAATTCAGGGCCATGATTACCTCCAATTGATGAGCCAAGATCATCGTGCGATCGTTGACCATCAAGTACATCTACCAACCGGATCAAACAGCCTTAAAAATCGGGCGGAAATTCTCCTTTAAAAAGACGATGTATTCCCTCTTTTGCTTTTCAACTTTTGATTGATTCGTGAAGCAATTAAGCGAATTTGGAGAAAAATCTTAAGTTCTTCGTGATCCCCCCACGTTTAGAATTTTCATCGAATTTTCCCCTTGAATTCCGAACATCCGCGAGGAAGAAATCGAGCAAATTCGCGTGAATTGAAGCTCCATTATTGCGGCAATCGGACTATTAGTGAGATTTGATCAATTATCAAGTGGTAATTTGAGTTTTTATTCCGTTTAGATCTTCAATTTTTCAAATTAGTTCTTAGTGTTCTTCAATTTCACCCAATTTTAGTCCGAAATTTTTTCTAATTTTGAAAATAGGATATCTCTCTGATTATAATTGCAAATCACTTGATTTTTGTTCCATTAGATTCCTTATTTAATCATATTTCGGTGGATAGCAAAATTCGTCGAATTCCGAGTTCATTTAATTTAACGTTTGACCAAGCACTGTTCATTTTCAATCCGAATTTGAACGTTAACTTTCGGGGTCAATTACTTTCAAAATAAAAATTAGAATTCAATTATTTTGGTCTCTTTAGAATCCTCTTGTTCTTAGCTTTCCATTGATATATAAATTACAAGATTTAGATATCATTTGACAAGTCAATTTGAAGATTTTCCTCTGAGGTGTTCATTTTGGGGATTCTCTGATCTTTGATTTTCATTAATTCATAATAAATCCATTTCTTCTCAAAAAATCACCAATTTTATATCAATGAATTCCATTTTCTCTCTAGTTTGCAAATATATAATTTTTGTAATCTTCTGACACCTTTAATTCTCTGATTTTATGGAATTTGGACTGTTGGTCAAAGTCAATGCTTTGACTTTGACTTTTGACTATTCTCTATCGAATCCGATATCTTAATTCTTATACTTCTTATTTAGTATATTTATATCATTTCTATTTATAAAATCTTATTTTTATTTCTTTAAAACCTCTTTTAAACCTAAGTTTGACCAAGTCAACTCTGCAACTAAAGTCAACCTTGTTCTCTGTGGATCGACCCGATACTTACACCTTACTGGATTTTATATCTTTATCTTTGTGAGTTCGGTTTTATAAATTTTGATTTGACCGACGTTTGTGTGTTTTAACGACCGTACTAAAACGCTTCGTCACAGCCCACTTCCTATAATGAATTGTACAAACCATACACAAGTAATGGTCAAAGTATGATTATTCATTCCTATGGCTCATCTCTTATTAGAACACAAACAACCATTACACCTTAAAGACATCTTACATGTTTGTGAAATTAAAAATCAACATCCTATTTGGAAAAAATTTACTAGAGATAACATTGTTTTTTTTAATTTCATCTTTATTTATTTTTTATGTGAAGGACAAGGAAACATGACAACCTCTACTCAGGGGAACAAATAAAGATGGGCTCTGATTTCTTAATACTTTAAAAACTCTAGAGCTTGCCTCAAGGAAAAATCTTCCACTTTAGTTTGGCATAACTAATAGTGGCATCCTCAATTTTGAGTTCCAAAACATGTAATAAACATTTCTAGTTTGGCAATTACTCATAAATCTCAATAATTTTTAAATGACACATATATTTTGGCTAAATCACACAAATTACCCTTCGATAGCATCACATAGATTTGCCAAGTCATCCTCCATGATCCATGAGTCATCAAATGAGGGTCGTCCTTGCCAATGAACAAGAAATTTATGACTCATGCCACCCTTGGTGACAGTGATGATTTCATCCAATATTTCTTCCTGATGTTAGTGCCAAGCTAGAGAAGGCAGGGGGGAATTAAACGAGACATAGTCACTCTCAAGCAACGTCATGGGTAGGGGAGCGGTATATAATAAAGTGAATGTCAAATTGTAGTTTGATTGGCTTCTCCACCATTTATTACTAACAACTCGCACGATTGCAAGAGAGAATTTTATATTTTTGGGATAGCATATGTCATATAGAATATGAAGCTTATTAGGTCATAACGATAACGATGTTGACAAGAGTACATGTTACTCAAATGAGAATAAGGATGAAAATGGTGATTTGAATGAAGAAAAGAAAATCTTGTTTAAATGTAAGTCTTTGATTTTCAGGTCAAAGAGAATTAAATGCAAGTCTTGTTTTAGCTTTATTATTATTTAGGAAATTTTGACATATACTTGAGTTCCACATTTTTCTAATAATATTCAAGGGTTGTAGGTCTCTTTTTGGTTTACCAAGATCACTATTTGAAGGGTATTTTTTATTGGTTGTAATTATCATATTTCATGATTTTTTCTTATTTCATCTAGAAATTCACATATAATAATTGAAATATTTATAAAATAAAAAACATCAATGCTGACATGTAATGAGACAAAATTATTAAACGAATTTGCTTTACTTTTTAGCGTTTCAAAATTATTCTATGAGCTATTCATTGTAGATCTTTTATATTTACCTTAAGGTTAACATAAAAGGACCATTTTCATTGGAAATATTTTTTCAAAACTTAAAACACTTTAATTCATATGTTTTTCATCTTGTTTTTATTTTCTTGTGTATTTTTTCATATTTTTGTATCATTCGTATGTTTTCGTTTGTAGTCCCCAAGGTAATCCATAGTGTGCGTACAAGTTTGATACGTGCAAGAGGTTAAGCAATGTCATTAATAATGCTTTGAGGCACTGAAGTTTGGATATCTGAGTCAAGTTGAGTCTATGTATCATAACTCAAAATAGTCATTTTAGACAATGCCTTTTTTAGACGATGGACCACGCAATGGGCTTTGAGAAAATCTTCAAAGCTTGAGTCCCATGGAGTGTAATGGTAAACATAAAAGATATATGATGGTTGTGTACCTTGGGTTGTGATGGAGTGACTAGTAGTGGGTAGTGCTTCAACTAGAGTTAGTGGTGGGAAGGATTCAACGGTCATGGGGTCAACCATTCTCATCATATGAAGAGGAGCCAACATTACTATTTTATATGGATATCTAATGAACTTCTAATATATCCCATGAATGAGATCATTTATAATATGTTCATTGTGGTATGATTCATCATACAATACAAGGATATGATGAGATCATATCCTTGTATTGTAAACATCACACATGCAAAAAGAATAAATACAATATTTATAATAAAATGAATGAGACGTTCTAATTGGCTTTTAGGCCACTTATTACCGACAACTAGCACAATTGCAAGAAGCCTTTTGGAAGGATAACAAGCTGCCAAATACATAGGTGAAGCACACTAAGTTATAACATAACGAGTGTCAATGACATTAGGGTTACTCCAATGAGGAGGATGAGGATGAAAATGAAGCTCTAGATGAAGAAGAAAAGGAACATAAGATTCTCGGGGTGAAAGAGATTAAAACTTATGTTTTGTTTTAGATTAATTACTTTTTAGGAAATTTCTTTATAAAATTCAGATCCACATTTTTTTTAAATAATATTTGGGGGTTGTATTACTGTTTTTGGTTTTAGAAGACCATTATCCAAAGAGTAGTATTCATATTTCATCTAGAAATTCACATGCAATAATTAAAATTATTTATAAAACAATACAGGAAGGTTGACATATAATGAGAGAGAACTATTTTGTGAAGCTTCTAAATTTTTTATATTTGGAAATAACGAGTCATTCATTGTAGATCTTTTCAGTTTACCTTAAAACTAGTTTAAAATAGAACAATAATGAATATATATATATATATATATATATATAAATCATTACTGAAGAATAGCAAAAAACGAGAAGCTTATATCTGAAACTCCAGAATTTGTTGATAATGGGCCTTTTTGTCGTCGGAAATCTTGCTGTAACTTATTTTTTAGGATGATACGTCATCATCAACACGTCACGTGCACAAATTGAATTCGCTCTCTCTCTCTCTCCCCGCAGACATGGCTGCCACGAGGATCCGCCTAATTCCGGCGGATGACGTGGACACGAGCGGGCGACAACTGGACTTAATTTAGAGACATATCAGCGGCTGGGATAGATCGAGGAAAGAGAAAAAAGGTTAGGGATAGATGGGGCCAAAAAAAAAAGGTTGGGATATAGTAGGGAAAACTTTAAAAGGTTGGGATAGATGGGGCAATTAACCCTAATTCTAAGCCGCATGGGATAGATGACGCATCATCCTAAAAAATAAGTTACAGTAAGATTTCCGACGACAAAAACGCCCATTATCAACAAATTCTGGAGTCACGTGCACAAATTGAATGATGCGTCATCATCAACACGTCACGTGCACAAATTAAATTCGCTGCAGTTTTGTAAACGCCGCATTAAATGGAGGATATGGGGAATCGGGCTCACAGAGTCGTCGAATCTCTCTCTCTCTCTCCCACGGGACCACCCGCGGAATCAGCAAAAGCCAACGGGTGACGTCTTATCCAATAGTCGTATCCTCTTCGACCAGTGATCGTTAAGTCCGGACGGGATGCTCTGACCATGCGGCTTAGAATTATCTCTCGCTATCTTATATCTTACGAAAGTGAACTCTCCTGGATATGGGGAATCGGGCTTGCCTCTTCCCAGTAAAGAAAGTTTTTCCCGGTCGCTAGCCTGTAGTATTTAGGATTTGCTCCTCTCGAAGAGAATAAAAGTCGTCTCCCGTGCCCGATAAAGCATCCGATCGTCGGAAGTTCACGTGAAGATTCCTGAAAAACCCCCATTCACGCTTTGGAGAACCGTCAACGTGAGCCCTGGTCCAATGAAGCAAGGCTTGCGATGAGGGTCTGAGTTGACTTCGGGAGTTTGACCTCCGAGGGACCAAGTTTAAGGCCGTTGGCTCCATCTATAATATTATTACTGTGTGTAAACTAATTTGTAAAAATATAAAAAATAAATTAATACTAATAAATTATAAACCTACGCACTGTCGCACTGTCATCTCTCTCCACCTCCAACCCCACGCCAGAGGGTTGTAGCATTTCTTTTCCTAGCCTCACTCACAACGCGGCGGCCCGTCTCTTGGCGGCCAAATCGACAGTGCCAGCCATTATTCTGCACATGGAAACCCAGCAAGACGACACCCATCAATCCAAGCCACCTTGCAACGAGAGCGAGAGAATAAATGGGCGAATCTTGCACCATATGCTCCCGTACAGCTTTATCGCGTTATCTTTCTATTGAACTGTGGGCTTCAACGTCGGCAAGGAGCCAGAAGACCAGAACGCGAAGCTTCAGATCAAAACAGATTTTCATTTACTTATTTTCACGTTCACACTCATCGACGAGCTCGAACGGGACCGCAGACTGACAGACGGAAAAGAAGCAGAACGATAGAACTGTTCAAGACTTCAAGTAGGCGACGTGGGAAGAGTTGGAGACTTGGCGGAGTGTTCCCAGAGTAGGAGCGATCCAGCACTTGGACTCCTTCTCCCAGAAGAAGAAACCCAGGCAGCTGCAATCCGCGCTGCACTTGCTCTTGCAGTTTTCCAGCTTCAGCGTCTGTCCCGGCACGAACTTGGTCAAGAAATTCTCCACGCCCGCCACCTTCACGTAACTGGTAGATTTGCAAGACCCGACCTTCGCGGGAGGACTGCAGGACTCGCTCCAGCCCAGTAAACCTTTAGCCGTCGGGCAGGCTACGCACATATCGTTCTTGCACACACCCAGAGACCCGCATTTACTGGGCAGCTCGCATTCTTCGAGGATTCCTCTCTCGGAGAAGAAGCTGAAGGTCCTCTCCCACGCCTGACTATCCACCGGCTCGTAGTAAGTGTAAGCCACCAGATTGCCGTCCACCTGCAACCGCAGAATAGAGAGGCTAGCATTGTAATTGGGCCTCGCGAGAATTTCGGCTCCATCGTCTTGTCTCACGAGCTTCAGCTCCCAGGCGAAGCTCGATTCCGGCTCCGGAGAAAAGGTCACGTCCGTGGGCTTGTTGAAGGTGAGCCGCCCAAAGGGGGATCCGAAATAGTTGAAGTACGGAAGAAGTTGGGAAAACCCGCCCAAGTAAAGAGCCATGCCCTTGGGTTCCACCACAAAGCTGTACTTGCCGTTCGAGTTTTCGCTCTCGGATTTGCGGCTGACGAGCTTCGAGGGGCCCTTCAGGCGAAGAGACTGCCCGGGTAGGAGAGTATCCGTCGGGAAATCGAAGCTCTGCCAGACAAACTTTCCGGCCTTGTTATAGAGGACGATGTTTCCGGCTCCGGGGATGATCCTGATCCCTACGACGCCCTTATTGGCGGTGCCCGTTGACCAGACAACGCGCCCGTTGGCCTCGGCGAGGACCAAGTTGCCGTCCTTGCCAAAGGTCAGGGTGGCTTTCTCCCCGACGGGCTTTCCCCGGTTGGCGTCCCAGACCCAGCGGAAGAGGGACTCGGAGCGGCGGAGGCCCATGCGGAGACCGAGGTAGAACTGGCCGGGAGTAGCGTTGTACCACATGAGCTGGTAGGGAGAGCCGAACAGAGGGGTGGCGCGGTAGCTGGCACCATACTCGGTGATGAAGGGCCCGAACTCGCCCTCGTTCACGTACTTGAACGTGCTCGCGGCAGGGACTTGGGCCTTCGCCCCGCAAGAAAAGACGGAGAGAAGGAGGACGAGGAGAACCGCCATTGGAGATGGAGAATAAGTCCGCCGGTGATGTGGATACCCTGTTTTATAAAGAGAAAACGGATCTGGATCGATAAGTCTGGACTGTCCAATCATCCATCTCAGTCAACACGGTAATTGAACGACAGGCGGCCGCCGACACCGGTCTCTTTGGCAATAAAAACTTTTGGGGGTTCTATTTTTATTTCAAAAAAGTAGGCAGCTTTCTCAACGTGTCTTTGCCGGTTGAACACGCAATTTTCATTTGGATAATTTAAATCTCCAATGGCTTTAGAAACAGTTTGGCTTAAAATCGGCATGGTTTGGTTTCTTGTTAAGAAGCCCTGAATTTGTAAGGATAACGAGCTACATATTTAAATTCATGGTGGTGAGAGAGAGAAAGGTTTACTACTGGCCAAGAGATCGTTGAAGTCAAAGCCATGTAACTAACTCCATGTAGTTCTCGCGGAGAATAAATTGAATGAAAAAAGTCAACAATGTTGGGGCAAGATGCTTCATCGCATACTTGTAATGTGTTACTCTATCAAATTATTTAAATAGCCAGCTTACGGCATAGTCACATGCACCTCATGGTATGTTGACTAAATGTGTAAGCTTGGGCCATTACTTAAACTACAAGAAATGAGGTGGCAACGAGAACCAAAGTAAACACGCTTCATTCAACGCAGGAGCTTCGCCGTAGTGTGCGCTTCATTCAACGCACACTGGAGCTTCGCCGTAGTGTGCGCTTCATGGCAATAGGCTTCGCTTCGTAGACTGGTTTCTGACGGGACGAGACCGCGAGGTCGTCGATTTCACACGGTCTCGTGTCAAAAATAATACCGAACTTACCAATTTAGGGAAATAAGAGAGAATTGAGGGGTATAATGGTAAATACGGGTCGAATCCACAGGGAATTTAGGTATTTTCGAGATATCTTTTAGAATTTGGTCAAATTGGACGATGAATTGAGGTGAGAAATTAGAGAAAAATGGTGTTTTTTTAGAAAAGAAGACTCAAAGATCTATCCGTGGAATCAAAAAATCACTCGATTTGGATTAGTAATCACGGAGAAATCAAAGATGGAAGTGGAGAGAAATTTTTCGGAACTCACGAAGAACACACTTGAAATTAAAATCTAAATTAAGCTAAATTAAGATCCTAAATTACAAATTGATGCTACACGACGATAGATAAGAGGGAAAAGATGATTTCTAACCCGAAATAACGCTAATCGATCCAATTGATCGCCGGATCGACGGCTATTTGTTCGCGAATTCAAACGTGATAATCGGGAGTTCAAGAGACAAATTCTCCTCGCACGATCGACTGAAATCTCACATATAAACACTCCATGGACGCGGAATCGAGTCTAGAAGTGATTACACATGAGAGATTCGAGAAAAGAAGGGTGTAGATAGGTCGATTAAGTGAAAAATCCTCCTCGAATACATAGAACGACGAAGAACTCGTCGATTTATAGGGAGCGAAAAAGCGTAGCGGGTCAGATTGATGCGTTTAATCCGCATCAACGGCCGAGATGTAAACGCATCAATTCGAAACGTTACGAATGGATCGCGATCGTCGGATCTCGAGATGGACGCTTCAGATTCCTCCTCGCGATTTGCGTTATAAAAACGCCTTGAAACGACGCCGTTGGATCGCGATCCAACGGTCTTGATTCTCCCCGCGAGATCAAAATCGCAGCCGTTATAACTCTTTAAATTTGCGCACGTGTGTTGATCTTGATCCGTGGACCGCGCTCACGCGATCAACGCGTGGGATCGACTCGCGCCGTCGATCCGACGATCCTCCTCGCGCCACGTCGCCAACATCAGGACCGTTATAACTAGCCCAATCAAGCACGTGTTGATTTGATCGATCGTGGGCCGATGCTCACGCGATCAACGCGTGAGATCAACGCGCGCCGTTGATCCGACGCCTATCGCCGCGCCACGTCACCTGCAAGGTAAGAAAGGTGTGGGGATTAGTCCCACACAGAGAAAAAGAAAGGAGCATGTTGGGTATATAATACCCGACATTTAAGAGGGTTAATACCCTCCCCCTCTAGGCGAGGCTGAAGACCCCTTTTACTATATATATAATAATAATAATATAATAATATATATGCGCCACGTAGGCGCTGCGCGGATCCGCGTGGCGCGCCACGTGGCCTTGCGTGCCACGCTCGCATCCACGCTGGTCCCGCGCCCTTTTTAATTATTATTTTTAATGTTTTTTTAAATAGAAATTTAAATCAGAAAAATCAGGAAAAATCCAGAAAAAATCCCTAAAATTGTAAAAATCATATCTTTTACTATACAACTCCAAATTAATCCAAATTTCTTTCATTTGATCTGAAATTTAATTATCTATCATTCTAAAAATTCAAAATATTTAAATAACAAGAGATTTAATTTATATTTCAAAAATGCATTCATTTTTAAAAGATTTTAACTTTAGAAAAATTAAATGAATGTTCATAAAAAAATGATTTCTCTTATTATTTAACTTTAAAAACCATTCATAATCTCAAGTAAAGATGGGTTATAAAATTATTTATCCTTAATTCATCATAATTAACCCTAATTTAGTGTATTTTGAGATTATGACATAAATATGCATAGAATGATAGAAATGTACTCAAAGTATGATAACATGCACATAAATGTAATGTTTTATGCCTTAAATTGCATTAATAATCATGTTTTATCATGTTAAGATTGCATGTTATCAGTTTCCCAGCCGTTGCAAACACTGAGCGAGAATGGTAAGGGGCGACAATGTCGTTGCGCGGGGATGCGATTCGCCAAGCTGGGGCAAAAAAAGCCGTCCGGCCCTCCCGGATTAGGAATGCGAAGGTTCAGCATGAATGAAAGACCCGGGAAAGAAAGAGCTATGCTTCTTTCAGAACGTTGGATAACCTTCGGAACCTTCGGATAACCTTTGGAACTGTTATCTTTTTTCTTTTATATTATATGAAAAAGAACATTTACTTTTTTCTTTCCGCTCTACAACTCGCCACAACTTCCTCTCCCAAGGTCGAACCTCTGATTAGATTATATTTTCATAAAACATAACCCCTCTACAACTCATCCCTAAAGTCGCCCCTTATTTCTCATTTTTCATGAGCTAATACAGAATAAAATGCATAAATAGGTACCGAAGGTTCGACCTTGGTTACGGTTCCGAAGGGTTCCGAGTTTACGAGGAAGGGGTGTAGGTTCGTGGTTACGAAGTAAAGAAAAAGATTCTGGTGTAGAAGTCAAGAAAGAAAGGGACGAAGGTTCGACCGTAGGGAGATCTAGTTATGACGGAGGTACAAAAGTGCGAGTTGTAGAGAGGGTGAGTTGTAAAACAACGAAGGGACAACGACCGTAGGGAGATAAAGTTGTGGCGAGTTGTAGAGACCGTAGGGAGAGAAAGTCGTGGAGCGGGTGTAGAAGTCAAGATTCTGGATAAAAAGATTCTTAAGAAGAAGTTGTGGCGAGTTTACGAGCGGTGCCCCACAACTGTTAAAGTCACGTGGGGTTGAAACACGAGAGTGCCCACCTCCAAGCCGAGAGTGCCCGCTAGGGTTCGCCTATCGTCGTCCGGACCGTCATCCGAGTGCCGAGTACTTTCGACGACACGGCACCCAATGACCGAGTATCCAGTAGCGAAAACCGTCATCCG